>OU744318.1:1631519-2831519 GCA_916610145.1 Eristalis arbustorum
AGAAAATCGTATACGCATTATATTTATTAAATTACAATTCACCATTAATTCGTTGAACTACTTAATTTACTGACGGCAAGGTAAATATTTGTCAAAAGTCAATTCACTCCTTTAACACGCCCCAAGGAATACAAATGACCTTATTTCAAACACACCACTACCACTAGTGGCAGACTCGACGGCGTATAGCTCATCGCGATATCCATATGCCGGCAGTGATTACACTCCCCTCGGCTGCCGCATTCGTTATCCTTTCACAGTTCCTGCGGCATACTTTCTTGTACACCTCATATCCTGCTTACGGGAGTTTCTGCCATTCATTCAGTGCTACGTGCCCTGTAGGTTAAGTTTTAATAACTCCAAGGAATTGCTTAACCGAGCACCACCACTGCATCTGGGGTGGAGAATGGCTGGGGCTGGGAGCGAGCCACACTCAGATGATGTACCAGACTCTACCGGCATCGCAATTAGGCTCTGAATCACTTTTGAGACATTAAAGGAGATAGGCGACCAGAATATCTACAAAAAGCCTCTGTGGATATGCTGGAGTAGAGTTGAGAAAGAAGATGAAATTTACAAAGTTGCTATCAACCAATAAAGTCCTAGCAAACTCACCTGCAGGACTCCGGGGGCATTTTCTTCGTTTTATATAAGACAATTATGTGGAGCCAGTTGCTGCAGGTAAGAATGGATTCTGAGAATGCAAATGCGGTTTGAATAAATGCATAAAATTGAGTGTGGCTTTCGTTCAACGAGAGTCCACCTGCGGGGCAGGGCTGTGAGTTCGAGAAGTTTGAAGCAAGAGGACTAATTGGAAGTCAAAAGAATTATGCCCAACAAACGAGAAGTCAATTATGGGATATATCATGGTAGAAGTTCTTCTATAAATTTTCTTGCAGATAAATGGCTTCTGTCGAGGCCAATTGCTTAGCGTCTGAGAGTTATTCCATGGGGAGTCACTTTCTGCGGCTGTGTTTTTGCAATTGCGTGTTTGTTTGCAGAATTGAAAAGTGGATCAGTTGGTTTTGTTTGATGTCTGGGGGTCGTAGTATTTGTTAGTCAAAAATGATTCAAATGCAGTAGAGACGTAAGGGGAAAGAAATGCAAGGTGGTGCAAAATTAATAATCCTATCCGAAGATGTTATAACTTTTGCTTATGGCGTCTTGACCCACGACGTCATATTGAATATTTGTTGAAAAGACAGGTGCGTTGGAGCGTAGAATAATAGCGTAGATTTTTGACATATAATCAGTCGGTGGTATTAGCACAGCGGACATTTCTGTCATTTCAGTCAATTTCCTAATCGCTTAGCTATTTGACTCGAACAGATTGGAATCCCAGGAGACCATGCAGGATGTAATCGTCCCTGATCTGGTCACGCGGAGTGATTGGCCCGAATTTTTGAAGACGATTACTGCCGGAATTGGATGAAGCCATGTAATTTCATGTTCACCAACATGTGGTTTCAAAACACTGTGCAACCGCAAGCACAGCACGAGCCACAGAGATAATTCTGAAGGAAGCATTTTCTGGTTGCGTAATCTCTCGTTTTGACATGGTAAGTTCGCCCCATTTAAGCAATTCAAACTTCTCTAGGGCTATTTGAAGTCACATGTAAATACCAACAAGTCCGGTGCAAACAAATTTCACCTTGCGAAAAAGACAGGGAAAACGCAATAAAACGGGTACAAATGTGTATCAAGAATGGCGGCAGCCATTTGGCGTACCACAAAGAGACTTTTGGCAACTTGTAAACCGCATTAATGTTTCCTAGAGCTTTTACGAAGATTGACCATAAACTACCGAAGTTTCTTTCCGAAAAGCCTACTGCACTTTGGAAAATCATCTCCCATGGGATCTTAAGTATGTGTTAAGGATGCAAACATGTACTTTGTATTAAAAACTATACGAGCTCAAGTTCTTAAGTCCCTATCACGAACCTACTGCAAATTGATGATCATACACACTAAAACTACAATCATGAAGACAAGTCAAGTTAACTTAGACTAAATAATAACTATTTGATAACTTCTAAATTTTTAGAAAAATTCTGGTCTTTCGAGCCGAATTTAAAACCTTTTTCATTGTGCTTCCCAAATCCAATAAATATACAACTGTCCTAGGCGATATATTCTAAATCATAGACATCCTAACACCATTTCTCGGAATCTTTTATCATACTGAAATTGTCTGGCCAAGTGACATTATATTGACCCCAAAACTTGCAATGCAAAATGACGAGACTGCCACTTGAGTAAGTAACGACATATTGCAGCTGGTGAACGACTTCATGGGTTGACGCCCCTGAAAAAGTAAGCAATTACCGGCGTGTACTCTGTCAGCAAATAAACCCGAATACTTCGTAAGTCAGTAAAGCGTAACGAAAGCCCTTACGCTTTCTCTGACTTTGCCTTTGTGAAATGTGTAATTAGGAGTGGGGAACACTGAAGAAAGCGCATTCTCTGCAAATAAAAGTTTGATACTTGTTGAGCAGCAAACACTAGTTGGTCCTTTGGCTGACGTCATTTCAACAAAGGGCGCCACAGTTGCGTCCATAAAAGACTATAAATAACTAATTGGATGCAGCCGACATGCCGTTCAAGCCTCAGTATGCAGCATCACTCCGGGAACACAGACAGAAAACGTATCCTGTTTGTCGCATAAAATATTCATGAAACAATAATTTATATCCCACAAGCACCGATGGGCATGACACGATATTTCCATTTTAAGTACAAGGAAGCCACTGCTTCTTCTCCGAGTAGAGCGTGGCGGTGGAGGTAGGAAAAAAACCGAACTAACCCTGTTACATTCTGGCATGAAACAGGAAATTAAACCAAACTTGTCTTGGTTAATATGAGATTTATTCTTGTCGTACATCACAACACGATGTCCTTAAGAGAAGACCTTCCCCCACCGGCTCGCCGAGCTCCTTAAGGGAGACTCCTTGGAAGCGAGGCTGGATGTCAGCATATGTTCCTTCTGAAAGTCATCTTTCGGTCAGACGTTGTGCACAATTTTTTGCTCTAGTTTGTCATCCCTTCCCCCGGGAGAAAAGATCCCAAGCCGAATAGCACAGGATGTGTGATATCGCCATAGTGCTATGTACACGCCCGTCGTGCATGCCACAGGATGGGGGCAAATTAAATTTGTAACACTTTATTACCGCTTTCACAGTAACCACCGGCCACTGGCTGTGACCCGATCCCTGCCACAGGATGTGAGCACAAGTGTCTACGGAAGGAAATTACGCCAAGAAAAAAAATGCTCCAAAAAGGATCATAAGTTAATTGGGTAATTTTTGGGTGGCAATGGTGTTAATTTTCGTCCATACACTTCAGTTTCCGACCAAGGCGGCAGCAACGGTATGGCGACAAGAAATTTGAGAAATCAGTTTCATGTTAGTGTCCCGGTTCTCGGGTAGACTGTAATTAAATCCTAAAAGGCATTGTAATCATGCCGAGATGCGATTATGTCAAACAATACATGAAGCTTATGCAAATTTTGTGTAAGCCATCGTTCAGATAAAAGTTACCCCAATGTGTTGCATTCGGCAGGATTCCCATTCCAAATGGCAGAACAAACATGTTCACATATATTTTCAAATCTGCCGCAGATGTACACTTAACATTAATTTCCGTACGAATGCAGATAACCTGGCGTCTGAACACTTGCGCACGCATGTGGGGAGGTTCTTAAAGCGATGGCGTACTTTAAAAAAATATCTAGCAGTGGTGTGGTATTAGTCTTTGGTGGATATTGATTTCAAGGATTTGTCGGTGACTGATGAATGTAGCCTGAGGCGGTGGTTACTCTTCGCACTTTACTGCGACCGCAGAGGACAGTGGCACGACTTCCTTGCTGGGGAAAGATCGATCTGTCTTTGCTTGAAGTGTCATTGAATTGATGTCCTGAGGAAATTATGCATACAAATTAGATCAACTCCACTCTAGGACAATATACTGTTCCAGCTATGCACAGTAAACGTACTCCATCATCGCCAGTTTTTTACACAACACCATGTGCTCCACCATAGGCAAAAATAAATGAAAACCCGAAATGGAACACATGTCGCGAGAAATGATGTTAATTAGGTCTTCTTCTAATCTCGGCTCCAGCACAGCTGTACGCCATGAATTTTAATTAAACAAAAAAAGAAAACGCACGTAAAAGAAAAAGGAAACATAGTGAAATGTCAAAAGCGCAAAGATGTTGATGAATGAATGGCAAGACCGACCTGCTGGGGGAGAAGTCCCTTTTGAGCGTAGAAACCAAGACCTCCCTTAATCGGCAAGACGAGCGAGAAAAAAAAACAAGAAAATACACAGTTTTTCCTATCATTTTAATTAAAATATTAAATTAGAAAACTCTGAAAGGAGAGGAAGTTGTAAAGAAATGCATCTCAGGGCGAGCAGATGCAGGCGCCTATTTACACGCAAAAGATGTCCTAATCATGTTCGTCAGTTGGTCTGTTTCGAACCATTGGGCGGCATCAGTGTGGACAATTAAAAGAGTATTCCTTTCACTGGCTTTATGAGGTTTACTTTGACATTGCATGAAGAAATGAATCCCATGACTTTATTGGAAACTAGATTTTTTAACCTTTGCGCAACGTTTACCATATGAGATGAAATGGAGAATTTGTGGAAAAATAATTAATCTCGTACAAAATGTAGTTCGAGGAAGGAATTCAAAGGGGCTTTATTTGTTTTGATTTTGATTAGATCTAGTTCGTGATGTTTTTTTTCTATTCATCCAGTCTATAGATATCCTTGCAATACTTGCGTCAGCGCGTCGGCAGGAATGGTCGTCTGTGAAGGAATGATATTTGCACATTAACAGACAGAATGTCTTAACTCTTAATGAATGCCGAACAGTTAACATACGCATGTGATTCCGAGCCATGAGGACATTTCGGAGAACTGCGAAGCAAACGGACTCCCAAGGTAGGCAACCTCCACATGGCCCGAATATATACCCGTCGCTGCAAGTAAATTTCGGTTGCACGAGACAGAGCACAACTGAACAACAATAAATGCTTCGAGGGCACAGCAAGCCTAATCTTCCCTGAATTGGACCCTAGGCTCCCCAATAAATTGCAATCCCTAAATGGACCTAATATACACCGCAGTCATTACAGGAAACTGTTTTCGTAGAACATGCAGGACGCTGTTACGAATGACTTTCGTAGAGCTTGTATGGACGAAAATATGAAGTGTCCTCATGGTCCACTTGCCATGTGAATCTCTTTATAGGCCCCAGCATGCAGAATCCCTTGCATGCAGATCCCACGAAATTGTAGTTTCTGCCGCATGACCAGGTGACCGTTCACTTTTACTTCCTCATTATCTTGACAGCACTCAATGAATTCTATGGGCAGGGCTTAAACAGTCGGTCGGGGGTCTGTCCAAAGTGTTGAATAGACACTTGGAATGTTACAAATGTATTTTTAGACTAGAGGCAATCAAGACAGTTGTTTTAGTTGGCTCTTCCAAGGGTAAGAAGATCTATGCCCTGTTGCGTTTCAAAGAACTGATTGGGACCAAAATGGGTTGATGACTGTGTTTGGTAGAGTGGATCCCTCAAACAATAATTTTGTGTTACTACAGAGCAGAGGAAGTCTATCCGTTTTCACGAGGTGTACGGGCATTTAAAAAAATATCTTAAAAATAACACCGACAACATTTACAATGAAGTAGGCTTTTTTAAAAGACAGAAACCCGTTCTTTAATCCTAGATTTAAATTTTATTTAAATTAAATTATTTGTGTTTCCACGCATCACTCCTGCATGTATTTTGTACGCATAAAGGCGTCTTCAATAATAGAGGTTGCCAATCGTTATTTGCAGTCAAAGTCTTGGATTTTTCGCTTATTTTGTGTCCCCGGATCCTATTGAATCATATTTACATGCTCTTGGACTGAGTAAAATAAATCATTATTCTAGACATTATAGACTGAACCATAAAACACTTAATCGGGAAACATTTTCTCTCGTTAATGGCTAAAATTCACAAGGTAAAGAAAGTTTACAGAAAAATTGATTTTCAAACGATTAGATAAGTAAAGTATAATATTTCCTTGCGTCATCAAATTTAATTGCTTTCGATAGTTTTTTTTTCTGTCTTGATTAAAATGCCCCCGTGTAATTCAATCGCAACAGATCAACCCAGAGACGACAATCTATCAGAATTCTATATATTTACACGAGTCCATCCAACATCCACCTTCCCTGCCCGCGTTCGTTATTAAGTTTTGAAGAATGAGACGAAGAAAAACGTTCGAGTTTCGTGGCTGAAACGTACACAGGCCGGGAAAGGGGCTGGTGGTGGTGGGAAAAAAAAAACCATCCACCTCATCGTTCAGGCCGCGCCGGAGACTAACAGAAAGACAATTACTTTAATACGTCTACGGGTACACATCCACATCGCTGCGAAGTTACAGACAAAGCCATTTCCTAGAGAGAAAGAGAGACCGAAAACGACTTCATTTCTGTTCAAAAGGAAGTAATTAAGGCAAAAAAAAAAAAAACAAGAAAACGACGACGGAGGTGGGTAAAAATAAAAGAAACTGGGAATGCATTTCACCGAAGATTGCTGGCATTCTCCTAACAAGTTGGTTAAGACAAAACAGAAATAAAAAAAAAAAATGAAAGAAATGCGGGGAATGATTGAAAGGAAACAAAAAGTAAACTTTAGGAAGTTATTCCTATTCCTTCCGCACAACAAGTACAGCACTCATCTCTTCTGCGCTGTGTTTACGAAAAAGAAATGATATCGAATATGATTCGAAAATAAAATAGGGTTATGTCCTCATAGCCCTCATGGTATCCTGAATAACCAGGACGATTTAAGTTTTCTGTCACGGGCACGTTCATTTGAACTACATCCTGTAACAGTATTGTTCCCGGCGATGGGACGGCCATCTACCACTATCCCACCATGCTGCCATCCGTGCCCTTTCCGAGGGACTATAAATAAATAAAGGTCTACAAACACTATTCAGATTTCAATTTTCCGCTTTTTCGGTGATCCCAATCCTTAACCCTTTCACGTCCTTTCGAAAGATAAACACACCATGTGACCGACGACGTATGCAGCATGGTGACACACAAAAGAAACCCAAGGAACATTCTTCGGCCACAGAAGGATACAACAAGAAAGGGGGGGAAAACAGGGCGCGAAACGCCACTTGTGATATGGGGAAGACCCTCTGAATCTCCCGATCGATCATCACGTATTTATTGGTGTTTCTTTTTTATGGTCCCCTCTGGGAGCTGGAGGTCAGCCGAAAGCGATTGTGTAACAGATGTGAAGCATCCAAGATCTGATTTGGTTACTCCTTTCACGCCGTTCAACCCGCAGCACTGTGTGCTTAACATTTTTGAAACCGACTCTTCAAAATCCACTCAAACTGCCCGGCCCCATCCGTCGTCATCGCCCATTGTCCGGCGTTTGCTAATTAGCTTTTGTTTCGGACGATGTCCCTTTAATTGCACAACAACAATCGACGCGCCCACCCACAGTGGCTAGAGCTATCCTAATTAATACAAAATGTTATTTCCCACCAAGAAGGGAAAAGGGGAAAAGGGAAAACTTTTACTTGAACCGAAAGCATTTTTCGCACTAGAGAAAGGACATAAATAATTTTGTACAGTGGCTAGGCGCCCGAGGGGACAGGGGGACTCGTTGAGCAAATACAAAAGCAAACTTGTCCCAAAAAGTTTTTTAAGAAGAATAAATGGCAAGATGAGTAGAAAGAGCTTTTTCCTTCCCGCTCTCTATCTCTGTTTCTCCCTCTTCGTCCCCCGGCTAGTTTAGTCGCCGTGGGTTGCATAAAATATTCAAGGATATTAAAAAGGACAATTGTACTCGCATTTTAAGTGGCGGCTGCTACTACTACTGCTTGACATCCCATCCGCGTCGAAATTTTATCGTCATCCGTCTTTCTCTTCCTCATTTTTTTTTTGGTTTTGCTTTCTTTCTTCTGTTTTGGAGTTGCGAGTGTTGTACTCTGCCGCGTAGTGCAGTTAAAATTCAGTTTTCATCTGAATTTTAATGCCTTCGTATCCCGGCACCACGTCCTTTTTGCCATCGCCGTCGTTGTCGTCGTCGTCGTTTGTTGGGATTGTATTTATTTTCGAAGGAACGAGGACAAGGATTGTAATGCGGTTAGCCATCGTGTCACAAGATAAAAGTTGCGTTGCAATTAATTTTAATTAAAAGCCATGTTTACAGAGATAAAAATTAAAGGCAGACAAGGCCGTGGTTGTGGTGGTGGTGTAGCTATTCTCGCGCCAAAGATGGGGTACGTTAGAGGCAACAGTTTTTTCTTTGTTTTTTGGCGTGAGTAAGCAAGGGTCGTAAGTTCATTGGCACATTGTCTTTATTTTATGTCTCGAATTAAATTTCGTTTTGAAGGACTACTTTAGATGAAGGAGGGAGCAGTGAGTTTCTTTCGGTTTTGGGTGGATGAAGGGGACGCAATCATTGTGATATTGGGATACATTTTCGAAGTTCAGCATTGATCTGTAGAAAGACAGTTTGGAGTTTTAAAGTGTTCTCCACGGATGTATTTGAATCTGAACAACGTTTGGTAGAGAGACTATTGTTTCTATATGTTTCTCATTGCGACATAGGCTTTCGTTAATTCTAGTACCAAACAGGGAACAGGAACACAAGTTGCAGATAAACGAAAAGTTATTCTTTTTTTAGGCTCTACCAGATGGCGACCATGCTGCGTATATCTAATACAGAGCATTGTCAACCAGTGCCGTAAGAGTTGTTGTCGCATAAAACCACTACGCCACGACCCCTAAAAATCACATAAAAATAAAAGCCCGTAGTGAAAGGAACGACCAAAGAACAGGAAAAAGACAAAACCTTTCGTTAAACTTACTTCAAACGCGAACAGGAGTTGTCCCTAAGTATGACAACCAAGAAAGCTAATCCCCCTCCCCCAATCCGCAAAGAAGACATGCAACGTCAAATGCCTACCTAATTATAATTTTTTTAATTAAAATCTTCAAACATACTTTTCTATTGCATCCGCTCATCACTTCGTTGCTTGTGATTCGAGGGTGAATGGCAGAAACAATAACGCAGCCTTTCCATTCCGCTTTTCTCCTCTCAATTTCAGCAGGCCCTTGTTGAGAGCGGCAGCAAGAGCTAAACGAGAGAAAGAGCGAATGTGGGGGCAGAAAAAAAACTATCGTTATCCACTATAGCAGAGTAAGTAAACAAAAGTCCCCTGTTGATCGTTTGGCAAAAATTAATTACCATCCTTCTGACAGTGATGAGGCAAACGAGTCGAGGAGTACCTCCGCTCCGGCAACATGTATACGAAGTACAGCAGCGTGAGAGTGACGTGACGCCGCAAGAGGCGGCGGCGGCAGCGGGTGGCTTCCAGATAAAATGATGGTGAACCATAAAAAGAGACGAGAATATAAAAGCATGGAAAGGACTCTTTCGTTTCGTCGGGATACGAAAAGCCGGATATGTTGGGAAACGCGGCCCGCGCACAGTTCATTGCCATCGCGAATGGATTTTTGAACTCCACTTAATGGCGGGGGAAGCCTTTAAAAATTATACGGCTTAATTATAAGTCGTTTTGTGGGTTTAGTAGTATTTATTACACGAAAGATAATGAGCCAGCAAATATACGAAGATTGATGCATATCGCTTGATACTCCCATCTCGATTAATGACGAAGCCGCCTAATTGCCGGCGAAGATAGATATAATTTAAGGGACGGATTCTGTAAAGATATCGTGTTTGTGCCGGACCGCTTCTCTCATGGGCTACTTCGGTGTGCGGTCTTAACAGAAGCCAAAGAGCTGGACTCCACCAACCGAAACAAGAAAAGAACTGGTTGTATGGACACACATCCGTCAAAACACACCAAGCCAAATGCAGAATTCCGCAGGATAAGTTTTTCCTGTTTACACCAACTGATAAAGCAGATGCTGAATTGGAAGTTTCGTTTAGAGGTCACCATAGCCGGCCGTCCATCAACAGACTTCCGGTTGATTATTTATTCATTTCCTACCTAACAATTTGTCGCTTTTTCTGTTTTCCTGTTTTTATGTTTACCAGATTGAGAACACGGTTCCAACACAGGGGGTCAAGCGCAAGCGGCAGCGAAGGTGTGTCTGCACCTCATACTGTGCAAATAGACACGGATGATGTTTGCTTTTGCCAGGGACAAGGAAACCCGTTCAAGAGGCGGTATCTGAATTAATGGAACACATTGAACAATACTCCCATACACATATTTCTATTTCCACATTTCCCTCAAAACACAAACACAGCCACGGAAAGTTTTTCCATCACACATCGTACAGCTTAGCGGGCGTGGTCAGTTCGGTTGGACATTTGGATAGCAAAAACAAAGAAAAAAGAAAGTAAAAGTAAAGAAACCAAAATCGTAGAGGGTGATGACGAACAGGAATCAAGGAAGGATTATCAATGGAGCCGGCTGATGACTTATAGTTAGCGAAACACATGCGGCACACTAAGCCGTAATGACAGTTTGATTGACTGTTATTGCAGAAGGGATAAATATAATGAAACCGATGTAGAAATTTATGTTCCCGAAGTTATTTAAGCGTATGAGAGTAATGGAGAGAAGATAAACTTCGTCAAGGGCAAAACTATTTGTGCGCCTGGCCAGGGTAAAGTTTCCTGGATGGACGACATTCGATTATTCGCTTTACTGACTGATCTACTGAAACAAAATCAATGAAACCACTGTGGATAGCTCTGGAAGCTGGATTAATCCAGAAGTGTACTGGAGAGATTGAGGAAAATTGGAAGAAAACGAAATGGAAGCCACATTTTCACAGTTTATCTTATATCACTTGACCATTACCGGCAGAGTATGGCTATTTGTTCTATTAAGTTTTGTAGCTTAATTTGGCAAACTAACTTTGCCTTCGGTAACATAAATGGTTTGTATTGGTCCTTATGAAGTGAATGGGGTTATATTTTCTTAAGCTGGCGCGTTTAATGCTTTCCTATGGACTCGATGGGTAGTACTTAACGAAGTTTACATTTGATGAGACCTTTTAATAATATGTCTTGCAATGCATGGAATATAAGGATTATTATGATCGCAAACTAATATCGCGGGTGAGGGAATTTTAAGTGACTTACTTTGAATTTAATAGAACCCTATACCTTGAATAGATGTAAGATTGACTTTGTGCAATCATAATCTATTTTATCTAGACCTCGTGAAATCTGTCGCTCTGTATGCATCAAATTAGCTGTCCTTGATTTCGTGGTTGTTGCCAGGGTAACAACATGGACTTTCTGTAGAACTCTTTAAAGCAGTAGGCTTGTCTGAAGAGTGGAATCTCAGTATATTTTCACGGACCCATAAGAAAGGAGACCCCATTGTCTGAGGCAATTACCGACGTATAAGTCTGCCCAAAGTCGACTATAAAATGTTGTTGTTGGCCGTTTTGAGTGAACGCTTAACCTTCGACGAACAATAGCCAATCTATTAATCAATTTCAAGGCCACGTATGAGAAATCTGTAGACAGCCATATCAATTTTTCCAAGCTCAAGATGACGATCGAAAATCCTCGCCATTCCATCGGTAAATAACTCAGAAACTCGGAAATGGCCAAAATGGGCTTAGCAGAGGGTAAGAAGTATAGGCTGGCTTCATGAAGGAATACAACATCGAACACTTGCCCACAACGTCCCCATATGCCTCCATAGATCAATGAAAAACCGAGATATCCCGAGTTGCGTCCAAGCCGAGTTGCTGGAACTAAAATGTGACGAATAAAAAGGCATCAAACCTCAGTTGACTCGGTTTATCGACTTGGGTGGGTAATCTCTAAAATGAACATCCAAACTGCAAGCTTTAACTCGGTGTGATGTGAACACTTAATACGTTTTGGTTGATTAAGACAAAAAACCGACTTGTACTGACTTATGTTTGTTATGAGACGCGTTTGATTGGGCCATATGTGATGTGACAACGTGCCACTTGTCTACCTCCTCTTATTTCTTCCTGTATATACTTGTGTGTGGATGTTTTGTTTAAGGCTTGTTAATTTTTAAGATATCTCGAACATTGCTGCCAGAGTGACACTATAGAGTCAAAAGGGACTTATTTGTTTGTTTGTCATTGCACGAGAGACAGACATTTTTAAGCACGGATATATTTTAACCTGTGGTAACAATGATCTCAAGCCAATTGAATTGAGTGCGATACACTCGATAAAGAGTATTCATTCATTCTTTTATGGTGAATATATATTGTATTATGTTGATAGTCTTCCAAGCTAACCCCAGTTTGGCTTGAATCAGTTTGACTTTAAAAAAAGGAATACACCTTCTTTTCCAACTCGGATCAACTCGGGTTAAGAAGGTTTCGGGTTATATAATATATATGTGTGGCGCTACAGCCCGTAGGGGGCCAGGGCCTAGCTTCTCAGCAACCACTCGTGTTGTGCGTGCTATTGTTCTCTCACAAGTGGAAGGGACCTACAGTTTCGTGCCGACTCCGAACGGCCAAGTTTGAGAAGCTTTTTCTAGACAGGAAATACTCTTTGAGCATTGTCAGTGACTCGAAAGGTTTCGGGTTGGCACATTTCTAATCAGTACTCAGTTAAATCGCAGATTAACTGAATGATGCGTTGATAACATTTGGAGAGGATGCTTCAACAACGAACTGTATGGGTCCTACCAGCCTAAGAAGTCTTTGACTCCGAGCCAGTGAGACAGCTCAATAGACGAGTTCCACGAAACCGATGACGCGTTGGGGCACACACGGAAACGACATCAGTCAACTTGGCATTATGTCCTCTGTCTCCTAATTGAGAACATAAAGAACTAAGTTTAAACGGAACCCCTGCAGCTGTTTACGAGGCAGATCTCTACATATATTCTAATTTTGAAAATTAACATAACGTCTTAAATTAAGGGAACACTTGTATGAAATGGCTGAAAGGCTTGACGCTTTGCATATCACTCAAAGTCGTGAACGGCTAAAACTCCTGTGCGACGTAAATCATTGGAATTGGAACGAAGATGATGCTCAGATCCTAGGACAATTTTATGAGCACAGTGATTGTCAGACCCATTCTAATGAATGACAGATGGGGTCTCTGGTGGAAGGAGGCCAAAGACATTGTCGATGATATGTACATATAAGGACGTGGATAGTGGTGCTACACTTAATATTAAATGTCATCAGACGGTCATTCATGCTCGTGATTGGATCTCTAAAACGCCCAGCCATATAAGTACTCTAAACAAACAATTTGCAAATCAGCAGGAAGTGTGAACAAATCCTATCTTGTCTATATTCGTAAGAAAACAAGTTAGTTCGAAGTTGGAGCTTTCACTGATTACAATCCTTTCATTGTTTGTATGAAAATAGGACTTCCGCAATAGGAGTTCCGCAGTGGAAGCGTACCTCTTTCATAACTTCCAACATATTGCAGCCTTTTCACGTCTGTAAGCATTTCTAGATCACTGGACACGGCCCCAACAATGGAACAATAAAGTAGGCCGGGTACGAAGACATTTTTTCCCTGGGCGAGACAATCAGTTCATCAAGCCCAAGTAACACGTGTCTACACCCGGTGGTAGCAATTTTGAAACATTCTAAATTTGACAGACGTTGTATCTATTCAACAAACAGCCTTATCGCAGCTTAATGGGAATCTTCAAAAGGAAAAACACGAAAGATAGCTTAGAATAAATTCTTCTTTCAGTTGGGAAAAAAGAAATGAATAAATCAAGAGATGAGTATCCCTCAATTCGTTTCCTCAACACTGACATCAAACAAATAAATTTTCAACGCTCATTTATATTATTACACCAACATCCGGGGTGACAGAGAGTGCCTCAAAACTTTTACCGCCATTCAGCGAGTCAGAGAGAGGCTTTCACAAATGTGAAGGACATTTTTTGTTGTTTTTCGCTTTCGCATTGAGGCTGTTGCGAATATAATTTTGCTTTCTTAATAGGATTAGTAGGGTTTAAAGGAGCGGCATTCTAGCGAAATTATTTATGAGGTCTCCTTCTGTTCGTTCTATTGTCTGTGTGCTGGTTAACACCCATTACAAGTGACGGTTATGCTATAAAAATGAAACTTTCACCAATTTATTAGGGCCTCCTTTCGAACTACAATGTTTGCACAAAAAATCCCAAGCGAAATGACCGATTTGTTTGTCTATAAAATATTGACCATAAAACTGTCACTCCCCAGCGAAATAACAATTGAAGTGACATACATTAGTGCTTATCCTAAGCTCGCATTCGCTGAGCTGTGGATACACAAGGAACTTTACCCACATGTGCGTAATGCGTCAAGGTTATGTTTGCTGGCTGGAACTTATTATTATTATTATCATCATTGTTTCTTTTTTGTTCTGTTAAAAAAGCGTGTGCATTTATGACAAAGTGTAAAAAGGGACTGTAAAAAAATTGTTTTAACGTCTTCCCGTGTTTTAGGACAGTTTTAATGCTCTAGATATGAGTATGTGGCTTTTATGACTGAACACTGTTTTCAATTTATGCGAAAGCGTTATGTCGAGAAAGTTCTACTACCGATGATGAGATAACTTATCGGCATCATCGTTTGCAAAATTGGCAGAGTAACATTTGATATACATACAATTGTAATCTCAACAAGTCAGCGATGGGCATGGTTAAGATAAGCTAAATAGACAAACTACTCAAGATTTTCTTCATTAACGCCATTAAGTGAATTCACTATAATTCTAGCAACGCAAGGATCGATCGAAAAAGGCAGTCACTCTTTGCATTTTCAGCGCATTAACGACGTTAAATGAAACACTGCTACCAAGCCTTTCAACGCTGTTAAGACAACAAAACCTGAAATATGGTGAATTTTGTGTGCTGCGCCATCATTCATTTTGACTGCTTAACAAGGTGTTTATTGAAATTCGATCTGGCGACAACAGCAGCAATGACGCAAAAATCGGGTCAACTAGGAGAACTGAAATACATGGGGTGCATAACATTTCCGATGAAAATTTCGACATTGCACTGATCACACTAAAAAAAAGCCCGCAATTTGTGTCTTTGTCTCCCAAATGTATGCTTTTTTGCAGAGTTTCATAAATTATATAATGAAGCATTTTTCAGTAAAAAAGCCTTCATGAATGCATGGGAATAAGTCAGTTTAAAAATATATTCAATTCTCTTCAGGTTCGTATGTCTAGACTTGAAGAGTAAGTACACTCATTAATTTAAAAAAAAAAAACCGAACAAAAGGCTTAGATGGTGGCCTCAATTCCAGCACTTCATCCGATGCCCCTTCAGTTAAAAATAAAAATACACGCTTCAGAGAAGAATGCGATTTCGCTTTAACTTGACATGAGTATTTGCATGCGATTGTGCGCCAGAAAGCCAGAAAGGCGGAAGAGAGAATCAAGTAAGCCAAAGGACACTTGACAAAAGACAAACAATCCTCGTATAATGTACGTGAGAGAGAAGTTCTTAAAACAAGAAAAAAAAAGACAAAAGATTCCGACTGGAACAAAAGCGAGTGTGTTCGAGTATCGACAGAGCTGAACTTGATGATCATCATTTTTTCGGTAGATATATGTTGTAGTTACCATCCTTACGGTTGGTAGCCTCCCAACAGCAATTCAATAGCTGTTGGAGCTTTTCAAATTTGAAGAAGAGAACAAAAAAAAAAAAAATAGTACGCATACGCCCCAGTGAAGACCATGTGGGCAGAGCCCAGTGAAGCATATTTGGCAGTCAAAATAAGTACTCACCGATTCAATAGCTTTTTCCAGGCGGAAAATTTCCTCTTGCAGGAGATGCAGTGTACCAGTTTTACCGCGATGTCGGGCAAAAGCTGCGGCACAGGCACTGTGAATGCTGTTTACCCAGTTTTCCAATTCCACCTAAATAAGGAAATTAAGAAGAGAGTACATTAAAAAAAATCAATACCCGTTTTCGGAGAATTGCAGAGCTATGAAACAAAATGTAGGAACTGTATAATAAGTGCAACAGACTGTAATTAAGGTAAATGCAAAATATAAACATTCGTGTAAATAGGTCATGTATTCATTCTTGGGTTCGCCTTAATTTTTTGACTTAGGTCGTGTTTTCTGTGTATCATGCGGTTTGTGAACTCGATAGAAGGTGAAGATCGGACTACTATTGCAGCCAGCTTATGAGTCCAGTTTTTCGAAGTCACCCTTTCATAGTGATCCAATTACACTTGGGTAAAGTCTTAAGTCCAAGCTAAACAATTCAGTCAGTGGGATACAGCAATCTTCATGTGAATGTTGAATCTAAATGCATGTAGTTAAAGGCAATCCCCGCGTAAGAACAGCCAAACAAACAGTCCCCAACTTGTGGCACACTAGGACGTTTTTAGCCACACTCTTAACCATTCAGTTAACAGTTCTGTAAATTTCGAAGAGTTTCTACGAGCCTCCAAAAAATTCCGGGAAACCTCACGTTGATTGGTACTCACATGTGAGTGTCTTACTGGAAACGTGACCCATATCAAGTCCCTTCTTCCGCTTCAACCACGTTTGGCATATTCGTTTAAGACTTCCCGCTTTGCTTTAAAAATTTCTTCGCGTGGACCGAATCACTTCTTGGAGGCGGCCCTAAAGCAGGAAACAGCATTTCAAAGAAATCCATCCTGAGTATATCGTCATTGGCCACAGAAAAGCTTCGCACTAGTCCCTATATGAGTCAGGGTTATATGCTCGTACAGCTCATGGAACGGTAAACATCATACAAAGTCCTTGAATATTTGCATTTGCATACCCCACAACCGAAGTACCAGTGGCATGCTTCGTTTTTTTCCTTTCCATGTATATTTTTTTTTTGCTTTGCCTCTGATGTTGAAAAGTCGTAACCACACTTACAGGCTGGCGTTTCCACCTTTCAAACGAACCGCAGACATACTCATACAAATACACGCATCAAGTTATCCTTTCAACTGTACCTTAAGCATATTTTCAAAAAGGACGACGAAAAAACTTCATTGGCAAGTGAAACTGGAACACACCCTGCGGTTATTTAATTGTGTTTTATTTTGTTTGTTTTTTCTGTTTTTTTCTTGTGTTGCAGTGAAACGAAGGAAGCGCTTGCCTAACTTGATGGGCGGATCTCCTGCTTGGGTCCTAGTACAAAAGATTGTTTGGTCCCCCGAAGCGAAGATGACCGCGTTTGTTATTTATGCCGTACATACAAATCGTATGCTGCGCTCTGAACACGAGAAGAAATGCGGACGAAGAAAATCGGCACAAAATCAAGGATATCTTCTTCGCTGGATGTGTTTTTATAGCGAGCTCATATCCCCGCACGTTGCCTTCATCAAGGACTTAATGTCCTTTCAGTGGCTCCAATTCATTGCATATGAGCGTCGGTAGTGTACACAAGTTAACGCCTTCATTCAGCCAAGGAGGGGAGGGACGTGTATAAATAATAAATTATGTATATGCACACCTTATTGTCTTATGGTTAAGAACAAAAGTTCTGAGTATAGCGTAGCGCCTCTAAGCGTACGTGAGACCTAGGTAGCGGCTGCTCTGTGTTGGTGTCGTATTTGCGAAAGTCAGAGAAGCCCTTGAAACCCTTGAGCAATGAACTTTATTGTGTGAATAAAAATTTGAAAGGAGTTTTCTGGGTCAGGAGTGTAGTCATTCGAATAGCGAATCCTTCCATTTTGAAGGAGCGTTGGTATGTGTAAATGAGATTTGAAATTTGATTATATGCAATTTGTTCAGAAGTGTTTTGTTCATTTTGCATGTGTTCTGTTTTTTTAGTTTCTTTTCCCCCCTTCTAACTCTCTCATTCTCTGTCTCTCGTAATTGGAATGTGAATGTGAGTTGAATGGGAAAGGTTTCCCAATTTGGCAGTTGAAAGCATTCCAACGCCTTCACGGATGATCTGTGTTGCAGATTAAAAGTGTGATTTGATACTGATTTGATTTTGTTGTATTTTGAGTTTCAGGACATAGTTTTTATGAACAGTGGGTGACACTTTGAGCATGTAGCAAGCCGTAAAATTATAAATCAAAACGAGTGACTGTGACCTAGGACTCAATCCACAAAAAACCTAGTCCTCTCCTGGAGATGTACAAATTCCTTACTTCGATCGTAAATCAGTATGTAGGATCCTTTTAAAGCTGAATTTTACAAGGAAAATGTCAGGGAGGCCTTCATGGCTCCCTATTGATTTAAAAATGTGCTTGGGTTCAAATGCGGTAGAATGCTGAATGGTCCACTTGCAATTGGTATGAGTAGTCAGATCCATACTGAAGCATGGTATCGCGATTTGATGATCTGGACTGGTGGACATCAAGCAGCTCGATAGATTGCAGGGGATTGCATACGTATGCATTAGCGAAGCACCAAGGACAAGCCTCTCCGCTGCTTAGAACACACTCCTCAACAAATCAGTTCCCAATCAGCACCCCACAGATCTTACTAGGAGTCTGACCACGAGACGGTGGAGTGTCCACTGCGAATTTCACAGATGTATCGAAGAAGGTTCAATTGCTTCAACATAAGGATTTCTCTGATGAGATGAGCAAGTATTTTAGAACAGGACATGGTCAAGGCTCGGTACTCTTTCAGGGTGGCGATCCACCATCCATGGCTTCTGTAAAACATCTACTGAAGCTCGACACATTTGCTCAAGTAAATTAGATCGTCACCGGCAAAGGATGGTGGGGTGGGATGGGATGGGACGATAACCAAACAACTCCGGTCTAAGTTAGACCCTAAACGATCGCGTAACTTGAGCAATGTGAGTAGGCCTACTCCCTAACTGCTGTCACCGCTGGGCGCTGATCCATTGGAACTTGCGCTTACAGATTAGACCAAGATCTATCTGCAGCAGCTGCATGCACTAGGATGAGGAGGGAATCATTGTACAATTGAAATTGCCGTAGATACGTACTCCTGGCAGTCTTAATATATAATATGGGTGGCGCTACAGCCTATAGAGGGCCAAGGCCTAGCTCTCTGGGTGCTATTGACCTTTATGCCGAAGCCGAACGGCCAAGTTTTGAGAAGAGACAAAAATAGACAGGAAATGTCAGTGACTCGAAAGAGGTGGGGCCGTGAAAATTATTTTTGTCGCTCAGAGCGGGAATCGAACCTGCGACGTCGAGGTTGGCGTTGACGCAGATACCCACAATGCCACGGACCACCACAAGCCTTTCACTTTGATGTCTAGTCGGTCAACTTAATCGTGGTGTGAAATTGAAATTCATGTTTCATTCACATACATCAAAATGTTTTGGAACTTGAAGTTAACGCGTTCACTCTCAAAATGCAATGAACGCACTCAGTGGTCTTGACTGCAGTGGGAATGAAAAATATGCTCTTGACTTCTGACATTAATGGAAAACATGTTGGACCCATCCAAAGACCACTGCATTCCTAAGTAGTCACTCGGTGGTCTAGATGTGTTTGTGGTCAACGTTCTTTGAAATTGAGAAAGTACCAACTGTACTTTGAGATTAACGCTGATGCAGGTCCTAGCTCTTGCTCGAATAGGAGTTTCTCAAAAAACCATTAATTTATTATTAATTGACAAACTTCAATTCGAACAGTCCAAAAAAAAACTGACATTAGTGTCGAAGCAAGACAATCATAGAATTAGACGCACGTGATACTCATTTCGTCTTACCATAAACCACCTGATGAGCTTTTCATAATAAAATGGTGGTACATGTCCAGATGCTATGTATGTATCAATTTTTTAAATGGGGATTCTCGCGCTGTGCCCATTACACCAAGGAAGGTAGATCTCATTTGGTTCATGCAATAGCACGTGGAGCACGTGGCAGCAGCTTCAAAACATGAAATATTCAAGACATACAAATGTAGGTTTTTATTTGATCAGAATGGCATAATGGATGTGAAATGTTGCAACCTTAGTTTGACCTTTAGCCAACGAGACCTACGCACGTTTTGCCACTACCATTTGCCGAAATTCCAAAAGTCTTTAGCTTATGCAAAAAATGCTGTAGCAGAATACAAATGTCTCAGCGTCAACGTCGATGTATTTAAATCTTGTTAACAATCACATCACATTTCCCATGATTTCTGTTCTTTTTTTTAAAGTACCAACCCCCACTCCCAGATATTGGCACCCGTAGAGGAGGAACTTTTCGAATGATAATGTCACAAAGTTTCCCAAGCCAGAGACACACGAATGGTGAAACCGCTTTTGTTAATCCTTAACGCCGGAAAAGGGCAAAATGTCACATACGACGTTCGTGTTTTCTGTTTCCTTTTTTTCCGATGATAGTGATGGCGACGCAAGGTGGCATAACACTATACAAACAAGCAAGCTTGCGGAATATTAAAAACACCTTTTCGTGTCCTGAGTAGATAATCCTTTGGCTCTTGAAATCTAAATCTGTTTTGCATTCCTTGTTATTTTTCGTTTGTTTGGCAAATGTATACATACGACGCGGTGGAGGGATCCAACACCAGCCAAAAAAATACAAAAAAAGCAATTCAAAAGGACATTAACTGATACGGGTGCACGAAGGAAGACTGGTGAGCTGGGAAGGTAGCAACAAAACAAAGAAGGGGGAAGGATAGAGAGAGTATGTGTTTTTGTTTTATTTTCCGGAAATATTTATTCTTTATCTTGCTCCGGGTTGTGGGTGTTGTCTGTCAACTTACCTGACACGGTGCCTGGAATAAGTAAGCATCCCCGAATGCTGTACTCAAGCAGAATATGTAATCACGTTTCGGGTGCTCTGGTATGGGCTGCATAATCGCTCCGTCGACGATAATTAAATGCTTTGGTGCCGCCTCTACGGAACGTCCTTCGCGTGAATCGCACGGATAGAACAGCAACGTGGTTCCTTTCAAGCACACCCAGTATCCTTTCCAACCGCGCTTGCGGGCCAATTCGATTTGATGTTTTTTCCTTAGCAGCCATTTCTTCACCGATAGGAATCTGCGCGAGATGAGGATGAGAAAATAAACATATACAGTGATACAGACGCATGTTACTAGTTAAGGATATACGCGAATAAGATATTTTCGGACGGGATGTGATAGTGTTACTGATTTTTTTTTCTTGTTTCTTTATTTCTGTTTCGAGAAGGCGACAGTGCTGCTGATTTTTATCTGCTACAAGGGCAAACATTTCCTCAGAGAATATGGAAATTTTCTGTCTAAAAACTATAAGAAGATTATACAAGAAATTTATGAGCACTAAGCTGTGGCGGGGAATGATTGAATCAGCATGTCTTGCGTTGGAGATGACTTAACTCGGCTGACTTGGATCTGAATTGCGGCCTTCATTTGAAATGCAAAAAGAGGAAAACGTCTCGCTTTTTTCTTTGGCGCTCCAATTAATGTTGCTCGATCTGTTGAAACTGATTAATTCTGCGCTTGTCGGCGGGAATTTATTGATTTCCTCGCGGGGCTATGGAATGTGCTTTAAAGATAACTGAGTGCTATGTTAATCCTGCAATTTATTGAATTACATGTATTAAGCGCAAAAGACTTGATGGTTTAGTCAAATTTTGACGTTTAAGGCAGCTTACATTTCTCACAGTCGAGTGCTGAAATCAAGGACATGCAGAGTTAAAGCATTAGATAGAAGAGATTTCTGTGGAGACCACTAAAAACGTGTTCTGGCTCCGATTTCCATTCGCTTGGAACGCAAGTGCAATTCAATTTTCTATGTGACTTCATCGAACCACACGGAATTAAGTCATCACATAGCCCATTTTCTCATGATGCCATAAGGATTACTTCGCCCATTCCATTATTTTGCTTTCCAGTAGTGTGAATGTATACACTGACATTCGTGTATGTGCGCTCAATTCTTGATCCAAGCAATGAAAGAAATGAAAATCCATTATCACCCTAGTGCGCAAAAAAACACGCATCCAATCAAACTTTCGTTGATTCTGATTTAAGATTGAAATCGAAGAAAACGATAAGTATTTCACTCAAGAGTACGTGTGTGCACAAGTGAAGATAAATTGTGATGGAAAAAAGTTTTGCACTTTCGTCCTTCTGTTTCATCTATTTCGACCGTTTCCCATTTGGATGTCTGTGTTTATCCAATTGAAAGCGGTGGGTAACGGAAAAACGCCATGATGTCTCAAGTGATTGAAGGTGAAGAGTGAAACGTTATGAGAAGATACGTACCCGGCCTTGCGAACAGCACCAGTGCAATTGAATGAGGATGCTGCGGTACCAGTTGCTTTTGCTTTATATGGTGACGCCATGACACTTTCGCCATCATCTTCATCAGATACGGCCGTGGTTAAGCTCATTCGGTCATCGTCGGATATCTGCAAGAAAATAAAATAATTGAATTAGTTAATATGTGCGTATTCCCAGGACAAAGTGTTAAAAATGTGTGAAACAAGAAATATATACATCAAACCCCATTTCATACAAGAATACATAAAGTTTTAGCAAATTGCCGAAACTTACTTGTGTCTGGGGCTAGTTGATAGTAATTTAATACCCACAAGGTTATTATTTACTACTCAGACAACAAATCCACATCCACACAGGACACTCCCAAGTTATAAACCTAAATACGGGTTTAATTTGTATTCCATAATCCTCGAACGAACGACCAGGATATTCGTAAAATAAACTGTCAACGCGTAGTCTCAGACGAGGTGCAGATATTTTATGTGCAATTTTAGATATATTTAAAGCGTTTTATGGACTGCGGTGATTCTGTTTCCTCGTCTCATATTTTTTTTTACTTTAAACCCTTTCTAGAGATGGCAGTCAATTGTGGAGGGGGTGACACCAGCACACGTGTTGTGGAAAAAATGAGTGGGTGAGTGATGGGAGGGAGAATAAATTTAGATTCCATCCCCGCGAGACTGACATACATCAAGAGGGCTTTGTACGATTTGATGGGTTTTATCGTCAAATGTACAACGTGTACGCTTGGTGAACTTTAAACGTGTCAATGTTGTAAATATTTGAATGATATTTTTATTCATGCGCATGTATAGAAGATGCTTCCTGCACGAAATGTCACTGACTTATTTATTGAGAATCTTCACTGATATGTGTGAGAATGTTGGAAGGGAGTCTACTTATAAAGCACGTTAATGTTATCACGAGTATCAGTCGAAAATGTATCGGGGTTATCGTCTGTGATTGTCGTCTAAGCTTTGAATCGAGATATTTGATCATTCGAGCCAGATCAATGAACAATTGCAACATGCAAGAGAGACGCACATGCTACCTCAGACGCATTGAGAAAATACGAAGACCCAAAACAGAGTCGGAGATTTCTGCATTTCTTACAGCCAGACTGGTTCCCGACCACCACAATCCAACAATAATGTAAGGTTATCATTTGCAAAGTTTTGTTTTAATTTCTTATCGAAACAGCTTTCTATGTTTCTCTAATGTTACTGATGACCGCTGGTGTACCGCAAGTGTCTGATCTAGGGACCGATATTTTTCCAATACATTTGAACGTGCTTCCTAAGGTAGTGTAACACTGCAAGGTTCGTGTGTATGCTTACGATGTGTAATTATTCATACTCAGTAAATGAATAATAATAAAAGGGGCTAGCTTCCCAGCAGCCACATGTGTTGATGGTGTTCTTTCACGATCTCACGAGTGGAAGGGACCCACAGTTTTATGACGACTCCGAACGGCCAAGAACTCTTTGAGCATTATCAGTGATTCGAAAGAGGTGGAGCCGTGAAAATGTTTTTGTCACACAGAGCTGGAATCGAACCTACGACGTCGAGGTTGGGATCGACGCGAAAACCCACAACGCCACGGAATACAATTGAATGAAGACCACCGATATATTACTATCTAGGCAGAGGCTAACAACTTAGGTTTAAGCCCGAGCAAATCAAAATTCCTTGTTATCAATTGGAACAACGCACATCTGGCTACTGCAGCTGGGACAATCAAGCTTCGAGTTTTTTGGGTCCTTGCGCAATCAATGGGCATTGCCTCTAATAGTATCTAATGACTGTAAATTTGGAAAATTGTATGGTTTGCTCTGTTTTCTCATTTGGTTATACTAAGCTAATTGTCTTTTGTTCGAGTATTTCTCAACTGACGTGCAACCACGAGAATATTCGGTCACAACAGCCAGAATAAGCTTATAATACAGCTTAAGTTTCTGTTGTTACATCGAACCTTTATTTTAATCCAAGCAAATATGTATAACTGCTTTTGAATTGCTCACTTGTCATGTCATTAAACTTTTCGATGCACTGTACCACCGATTTCTTAATAAATACAACTAACTTTCCAAACAAATGTAACTAAATATTCTTATAAAAGCTAACACTGCTGTCCACATCCTGTACTGCTCAAAAAGAAACTAAAATCATAATGATCAACCGTGACTGAGTTTAAATACTGTTCAAATGATTGAATGTAATTTTAAACGGTTGTATTCCAAAATCTTATCCCCCATAGCATAGTCAATTTCGGAGTTTAAAAGCAGTCGAGTCCTAAAACAATCCTCGCTTCGGGCGCTCAGAGACAAAATCTCAAACTACCACAAAGAAAATCGTGTCCAATTAGCGAGTCCAATTAAGAATAATTTGTATACACGTTTGTGTATAGACGAAATGGGGTGTATTTCGGGTACCTAAGAGTTGTTCACATCGCAAACATTTTAATAAAACTTTCCTTCATATTTTTCTATAAACTCTAAATTAATGAGATAAATGAAAGGAAGAAAAAAAAAACTAAGTTAAAATATGGATAAGAAACTTTTAGTTAATTATAATGCCTGAAGAGCGATGCTGTTTCTTGCGCGCCTTTGTTCGCAAGAGCTGAAGGTCAGAATAAATTAGTGCGCGTATCCTTTTATTCTCGTGTTTTCCCCTTGAAATACTTCGACGAGTTAAGTTATACTGTGTGCTTTGTAATCAGTTGTTTTTTAGAAAAGCACATGACAATGGCACGATTTTTCATATTATTAATGACTGGATGAACTGGGAATGGGCCAGTTTTCGATAAACGATTTGAATTAATTCTCCAAAGAGTTGTTGTGTATAGTATATGGAAAAAGAGCACTCTCTTGGTAATGTGACTTTTTTGGCGCTTTGTGACCCGCATCACGTCCTCACTCATCTTGGGGTTGTGAAAAAAGCGCCATTATATTTTGAGAATAAAAATAAGGAAATACAAATTGAAAGCCGTAAGTACAAAAAACGCCAGAATACAGCGCACAAGAACCTTGGAATGCCAGGAAGCCGAAAAGCAGAAAAAGTGAAAATAAAGATAGAGATAGAGAATAAGGTGTCTGTCTACTGCCAACGGCAAGAATTTATGCCAGCTTCATAAAAAAAATTAAATCACAGAAAGCAGAAGAGAAAAGAAATCATAAAATGTTATGTAATGCGAACGCCTCATCTTTTTTTTCGTTTGTCGTTGGATTCTGAAAATCCTTTCTCTTCGCAATTTGCAGCTTCACTCGTACAAGTGACAATTTAACTTCAAACAATTTTAGCCATGACGTACGAATTTTGTTTTTGTACATAATTCTCGTTTTGTTCCTTTCTCTCGGGGATGTCTGTCTGTTCGCTTGTGTTTGCAAGGGGATTTTTTAGATTCTTTATTTTTTGTGAGATTCTTCTGTATGAAGAAGCTGTCTTCATTTCTGCACATTTGAATCTTGAAAACGAGTTCCTTGTGCGCCCTATTTGCTTGACTCTCAAATTCCATTACTAGTGTCATCCTGACAATAGAAAAAGCTAGATGTGTCATTCGAATTTCAAAGTCGTTATCCCGACGATATGTGGCACTAATATGCCCGAGAATTGAGCGAAGTTCAGATGTGTACAAGATTCGCCTGAAATACCTTTCCCGTGATATTCGTGCCGTGATGTAGTTTGCGAAGCATTTCAGTTTGAATGTCAATTTAACTTTTAGATCAACTCCCTCGACCTCGTGATACGCTGCAAAATAAACTCACGGCGGTGGAAGTTTTCAGGCGACGGAACTTTACAAGAGCGATCAACGAAGTTTGACAGTTTTGATGGAAGTGAATTTAAAACTAGCATTCTGTCAGTGATTTCCTTTTTGAAAGAGATTTAATTATGACTTTGATGTCAGCAAGAATTGCACAATGAACTGCATTTCCTCCGTCCATAGTTCCAATTTGAAAGCTAGAAATTGCATGACATTTTGTCAATGAATGATGGTGGATTGAAAAAAGGACATTGGAGTGGATGAATTTAGGCTCAGCGACGAAAATTGAAGAAAGTGTAGCCTTGAAGAAAAATAAAGTGTACAGTTCGACCCTGAGTGACATCACAAAACAGAAAATGGCGGTTTTGACAAGCTGTCAGCACACCACATTTCTTTCGTCTGCTGTACTGAAATCTAGATAATACGGTCAATTCATACTCAATACAATCCTTCTTGAGTTGAAAGATTATTAATTTCACATTTTTGTGATACTCCGACCTTTGTGGCGTTCCGACAGGTGACGGACCGAAGGAATTCCACTGTAATTGAATTCAACCTACCCAATTTATCAGCTATGGGAAATTCTGTAGTATTTTTCAACTGAGCAATTTTATGTGCAGGAATTCCAAAAATATTCAAATTACTAATATGAATATTTTATCCCTTCCCGTAAAGGTTCCTGAAAATGAACGCATACTTTAATTTTCCACGAATGAACTTCAATAATGTACCCACCCCAGCTGTCAGAGGACACAATAAACTATAAAGCAGATATTTCAGTGCGTAATGGCAGCAACAGCGGTCAACAACTAAAGTTTTGAAATTGTCCTGCAGAATGTATTCAGCATTAATTTTGAACAAAGCAAACAATCCGCTGTGAATTCCGACCTCGCAACCAGCACCACCAGTACCGCCAGTACCACTTCCTTTATCCTTCCGGTGGAATCCGCTCCACGCCCTGAGAGACCACCCTCATCCATAGGGCCGTAAAACAAATCGCTCATAGGCCCAGCCGAACAGGCTTTTGTGTCGCGCTTCTGAGGGCTACTACGGCAATTCATACATATGGTGAGCACACACACACGCTCATACATATATATCTGCTGCTCCGAGATCCCCTCGACGACGAAACATTTTATTGCATGAATGTTTGACATCATGGCCAAATTTAACAAAAGTGCTTCATTAGATATCACTGCACAGCGAGAGACTTGAGTCGGCCCAGCCACAATGCTTCCCAAATAAATGCACAACAGCCAACTAACTTTGCGTTTCTCATTACTCCGACCATGGACGGGTAAGCGACTGGAATGGCGGTGAAGAAGGGTGACCTCATTTCATCACCGTTTGGAACCGTTGCACATCATCAGACAATCGCTACCCATCGTCCTTCCCATGCTTAATGAATTTTGCAAAATTTCCATTTCATATACTCGCGGGGTTAGATTGGGGGCATCGGCAATGCTTAATGCCGGCACCGCCGCTACCCCACAGCGATGTGCACGAACACCCGATGACGTCCGATGTTGTTGTGATAGTCAGAGGACACTTCATAATGACGATGAAAATTGTTCCTGCCTGCGCACAGTGCAGGAACTCAAATTTAGTTAACGAGGATTTTATTGGAGTATTAAAATTTTATTTAGCTGTCATGATGGTGGTGGTGGTGGTGCTACTGCTGGTGGTGGCAAAGGATGCTGGCAGTGATACCTTTCAAACTGGTGAAGGAGATGACCATGGTAAATTCGGATAGAGAGAGAGAGAGCGGTGGCTAGGAAATGTTCACTCATGCAAACCGTGCAATGTAAGACGATGGTCCAATGCAGATGTTGCCGTGCATAAATTTCAATATGCTATCTGGGGTGTGAAGTGGTTTGAAAAGAATTCGAGCCCCTGACCCTATTTGCAGCACTGGATATTTATGCTTATCCCTGGTAAGCATTGGCAATTAATGTTTAATCTGCAATTGCTTAGGAGCTTATTGTTTTGACCCTCTGTCAGGGTAATACCCGATGAAGAGGGGTAGGTAATGGATTTGGTTGGATTGAGTATGAGGTTTGAGGAAGCGTCCTGAAAAGGGCACATGTCGCAGACTTTCAATATTTCAATACAGTTTTCCTACAAGCTCACCAGCCTGACGGAGATGAAGTCCTTGGAAGTATTCCAAGGATTTTGGTTGTAGACAGGTTGGGTGGGAGTGTAAGTCCACTACTTTAAGTACTTTACTGTGTTTAATGGGTACACAGTTTGGGTCGTCTATCTGTAAGCTTACGATGTTTAAATGTTCATTAGAAACTTGTAAATTCGTAAGGATCCCTCAGAAATGTTCTCAATCACTCGATATGCCCGTCTGACTTTTTAACGTAGATGTCTTAGAATCTTTAAGCATTTAGAAATAAACTTAGTGCACACCCGGTTCGTTCAGCAGATGACGCTGTAACACCGGTCGGCAAACCCCTTAAATGGTTCCAACACATTTTAGAAACATCTGCACAATGGACCTAGTCCACTCTTTCGCCACTTCAACCTTCAACCGTCCACAGACGTGCTATAATCATGACTTATGCATGGTGATGATTTCTTAAATAAATAATGGCCATTTCAGCAGCACATTTCTTCATTTAATAGTAATTTTCCAAATTTATTGCAGCTCTTCAAATGTATTATTCCGCGCAAGAAGGAAATTGTGATCACCGTCCAACGCTGCTTTCACGGAAGGCACTCTGTCAAAGCGTGACGTCCAAAACAATTTCAGTTTAGTTGACAATTATCACAAAGGATTACGCTCAGTCGACCGGGGTCATTCCGTCAGAGGATCCGGTCTTATACTTTTACTGTTATTGCTCCGCTTTTATAAACTTAAATTGAACATAACCCGAAGGATAACACGGGGAAGGGAACTTAATTGAGATATGAAGTTTTATATTTTCGGAATAGTTTGCCGGCATCTTGGTGAAAGTTAATTCAGAACTTAAAGAATGCGATGCCTCACAAAGGGGAAGAAAAAAAAAGACTTGACTGCCCCCCAACTTGGAAGGGTCTTACTGTAAATGACTCGTTTTTCAGTGCCCTCCCCGATAGAGTTGGCTTAACACAAAAAGCCCACCCCAAACGAAACGCTCTCGCAGTAGCCAGGACATCAACTGAATTATTACGCAGCGCTTATTTTTTGCGCTTGCCAGATCTTCTTGTATCAGGATATTGTCGTCAGCCAAGGAGAGTGGGGTTAATCCTACATTTTATCGGAAATTAGGATTTTCTCTGCCCGAAGGGGATTCGACTTATTTGTGATGACGACCCTTTAGCACATCAAAGAGAAAGTAAACCACAGCACGGGCAGAGAGAGGGAGTAATCAATTATTCTACCACCCACCGTGGCCCCTTGTGAAAGTTTTGCAAGCACCAATCGAGACAGATTGTGACACAACTGCATTTGAAATTGTTGTCACCTTCACGATGATGAAGAGCACAGCTGAGTCCTTCAGATAGAAAAGTTGCATTCAATTGGAAAAAGGCACAAAGCAATCACATTCATGAGAACTAGAAAATAATTTTCCACGCTTGCTCGTTCATCCTGCAGGCGCTTCACGGTAGTTTGGAGTTCCGCAGAACGGAAGGGTTCATCCGTCACACCTACCGTGTTGTGCACAGAAGAAAAAAGTAGAAATAAATAAAACGCAAAAAAATCCTGAACGTTCACTATTCACCATTACGGCGAAAGAAATTGGGTCAGACGGAAGTCGACGCCAATCAGTGTAAGTGCTTTGTGCACACTTCCTTCTTTACCCTAACTGACTTCTGGAGCTGCCACCGTGTTTAGTGGCAGTTGAGGGAGGCGAGATGTGCTCCTGCTCAAAGTTGTCTCATTCTGTTTTGGGGGATCATAATGCGCAAGTGAGACCGAGACAGAAGACAGGGAGAGAGACTGAGAGGGAGAGAGATGCGCCAGAGAGATGTGACGAGAGAAACATCTTCGGAATCTTAAAGCAGGTTAACTGTTATTTACTTATGCGCGGGCTGTGCTGCAAAAGTTCGTGCTGGGTGCCACTGTGCGGAAAAGCATTTTCGTGTTTCCTAACTAGAATCCTCTTGGGTTCGCTTTTCGGGAAAAAAAATATTCCCACCAATAATGATCTAGGTTGCATGCAATTGATGTACACATTTACTGCCATTGGCTGAATTCAAATGAAGGTGGCTCAAGAAATATTACAACCAACAAAAATATAACCGTTATTTCAGAAAATTGATCTATTGAAAGGTTTGTGAATGCAATTGAGTTTCGCGGATTTTCAGAAAGGTGAGCATCACGAGGGTGTGAGAAATCATTGAAAGCAAGTAGTTGACAACTTTCATATTTGAAAGAAACAACTTTCACGTAGGAAAAGAAATTTAAAAGTGAAATGTTAAAGCGACGTTTATACCTTTTGTGGAGTCTGAAGACATGAAGCACTTGGCGTTTGGCGCAATCAAAGATAATTCGAATAGAAAAAGTAGACAATTAATATAGATGAGCCACAGCCCGTCGAGGGCCAGGGCCTAGCTTTTCAGCATCCACTCGCGTTGTGCATGCTATTGTTCTCTCACGAGTGGGAGGGACCTACAGTTCTATGCCGACTTCGAACAGCCAAGTTTGAGAAGCTTTTTCTAGACAGGGAATACTCTTCGAGCATTGTCAGTGACTCGAAAGAGGTGGGGTCGTGAAAATTGTTTTCGTCGCACAGGGCATTGATCGAACCTACGACGTCGAGGTTGGGGTTGACACACATACCCACAACGACACGTGCCACCAGTCAAAAGAAAAAACATACATTGCCTTTCATTATGAAAAACAGCTTCATTCAAGCAGTAGCTCATTCTGTCACCTCCATTTTCCTAGATCTTGTTGATGCAGTAAAATATCGATTGCAGCATGGACTTTGTGATATAGTGCCCGGGGATTGTCAGTGTTGTCCACTTGCACACCAGTCTCACAAACTTGCAGTTTGCTTGCGACAGTCGGGAGGGTGCTGCACTTCGGCCACAACTTATTTTGAAAAAACATCTGGGCCACAAAGCACATTCTTTAAGTTTTCAATATTTTCCAACATTCTCCCAGCTTCGCATTTCGTTCCGCGGAGGTTCGCGAGGAAACAACTGTTAGTGTCAAAATAACCTATTATTTGAAAAAAAAAGATAAACACTAGTTGGCCCTCCTTGTTTGGGTGACCATACCCAAATCATTTTCCGGGTTTGTCAAACGCTATATCACATGTGTCAAATAAGACAACCTACTCTCCAATTGTGTAAATAAAGAAACTATTTACGTTGATAATTGAATTTGCAAAAATGGTGCGAAATTAGTGCAAAAATTGTGCTCTTGAAACTGGACCTTCGAATGATGTTAAAATTTACTAAAAGACGGCAAGATCGACAAAATATATTGAAACTTTGCTCAAATATAAGTCAGAAGCTCCGTCGTATTTGAATACATGATCTTTCGAACCACAAAATGGATAAGCACATATAAATCAACCGCGTGCACAGATATTGCTGGATTATTGGATGCTCATCCTGGTAATCCCCAAGTGTGTCTCTTAAAGCCCCCTCCTCAAAATTTATCAGAGTCGAATAACATTTTCCACACCCGTCAGAAGTGTAACCAATCCAATTAAATTGCCTCCTCTCAACAAGCCTCAGAGTGCCACAATCCATGCCAGAGTCCATGCTGAATCCGTTTGAAATATATATATAATATGGGCTAATCCCTTACCTTCAGACACGTTCGTGCGCCGAGGGGCACCCCTCTGCCCACACAGTTTCTCTATGTTTTCATAGTCCTTAAACCTTATTCTTTGGATAAATATCCGTCCTGGGGTAATACATTATGACTACAAATCCCAACATGTGTATCCCTCCATAGGTCATAGCCCGACATAGAGCCAACGAATTATTTTCAATCACTCATCTGGCAAAGCTTCTAAGTCAGATCCCATCTCGGTCACCCTCGCAGACGACGCACATACACTATTCCTTTCGCATGACCATTGGTAAAAGGAACGATTTAAAGGAGAACGGAGAGCGCCACTCTAACAATGATGACATCCATATCTAAAATGCTTTCGATTAAATTTATTTCCCCCGACATTAAATTAATTTATAATACTTTGGACAAACTGTACACCACGACACTCCGTACGAGCACGACTGTCCTCTACAGTCTACACCCTACACACTACACACGGCTTAGAGCTCCACCCGGGGGATGGTCGAAGTTGATCCACCCGTATCCATCCTCTCACGTACAACTTACACAGCGAACGGGAGAGCAAGAGACAAGTATGTATGTGTGGGAAGGGAGGAGGGAGAAAACACCAGAATTCCTTTTTAAATTGAGTGATCATAAATTTTTATGAGGTTTGCGTGGAGCCGATATTTAGGCTTAATGGACCCGAAACAGATTCCAGTCACTTCTTTTTTCCTGTCTCCCCGTTGGTGTGTGCTCGCGTTGCTCCCAACCGTGCTCCACCCGTTGCCGAATGGTTTTTTGTCTATACCTTAAAAAAATAAGCGCCCGTATAGGGAGGCGGTGAAACTGCTAGGATATATGTGAGCTTTGAATGAAATCGTTATTTTCTACGGATCAAGGCTGCCGCCAAACGATTGTATTTAGGTCGCTGACCTCGACTTTTGCGGCTGACGACTCTTGTCGGGCTTTGTCCACCCCGCCGATCATTATCATGTAGATGTGTTTGCTCAGCTCTGTGTGTGTTTTCCGTTTTGAAGGGTTTCTCATTTACTGACATGGATTATTAGCGATGGATGATTAAGTAAACGACTTTGAAAATTATTCGCAATTTAAAAATTGAGATAACAACGGAGGGTTTTTCTTCAGTGTGCTTGTGCAGCTCCCACAAGAATTCCAAATTTGACCGAAAAGTCAGTCGATCATGAAAGCTGAAACATCCTTAATTACATTAAAATTCAATGTCTCATCTTCTTTCTTTTGGCAATGATGATCTGACTTTCTGCAAATGTTTTTGTATAAGCACATCTCCCACTCACCCACTGCTAGGGTCCATGAGTGGGTGGTATGTTATCCTACCTGGGGAAAAAAGGTACGCTTAATTTCAATTGACTTAATTCCTCGAACCTTTGGTGCAATTACTCGAACGACGGAGAGTAAATAAACAGCAAGTCAGCATAAAAAAGGGTCAGTCTTAAATAATTCGTGGATTATTTAGGGTTAAAGAAGAGTGCCACTGTGGGGGCCGAATAAAAGGATAATTTCTTTGAAAGGTGCACATTCATTGTTGACTCTGGGTTCGAAAGGAGCAGTCATCATTGGGATGCTTATTTCAAGAATCCTGCCAGGATCTTGTCCTGTTCGGGTTTTCTATGGCGCAAGGGGTGGAGGTTTACTTACGCAAAAGGGTGCTTTTCAAGGAGACATTCGGTGGGGGAACATGGTCCACACTAGCGAATGTTCGTAAAATATTAACTCAACTAGCTAATGTCCTTACCGTGATTTGCAGCAAACCAAAACGAAAGTGCTCATGACATGTGCCAGTGTTTACACAGTGGACAGAAACCGAAATTACCAGATGGATCAAGAGAAAAGTCAATCCTTCAATATTGCATTGTGACCCATTCATCCTTGACACATTGACTTCAGCAGCAGCCGCAGCACAACATCATTTGTTTATATTACGGATCTGACATGCAGGCTCGTATGCAGATTTCCCTATGACTCGCAATGTAATACCCTTTGTCCGGCGAAGACCTTGCATGGCTCCTTCTCAATACAGATTGACTTTCGATTAATATTTGCTTCCTGTTATCTATTGTGCCCATCGACGGTACCGCCTGTCATTACTACGTCGTCGTCCAAGCGCATATTAATAGTTTTATCCAAGAACAAACTTCCTCCCTTCAGGCATATTCATTCAAGAGCAAAGCAACTATTCACTGATCCTTTCATAAATCTTTGCACATTGTTCAGAGCGAAAAAAAGCAACAAAAAAATGGAGCAATTCAAGCTTCATCGCCTCGTACTGCACACCCAGGGAGGACAACAATTCACATTGCCTTTGCGCTCTGCGCCCAGCACACAACCACACTCGTACACAAGCCCGTCCTTGGTCAGGAGGATTGTGTACATTTTCCATCGGGCTAAATGTATATTCGCTGCAAAACTATTTATCTTTTCCAATGGGCGATGGTAACATCCTCCAGCCACGTCAGCAGCAGAAACTCAAAACGAGAACGAAGCAAGACCTAGAAAATGCTATTTTCCAATTTCCCTTAATAATGTTTTTTTTCTCTTCTTCTTTTTTTCTTTTCCCTATTCCTTCGTCCTCGCTACCACCATTTCTCACTTACTATCCGCTCCAAAACTTTATTCAATAAATTCTCTTCCCCGTGGAAATGCAAACATAACTATAATTCATCGCCGCGCCGTACATCTGGGAAGTGTGTACCGAGAGTCGTGGTTATGTGTAGATGTACCGTGTTTGGAGAATTTTCTCGAGGCCAGGAAGTGAACCCGACATCACTCGGCAACTCGGCGGATATTTCCACCAGCCAGTGCTGGTGATTCAAATGCAATTGAGGTACACAACACAAACGATCGTGGAATTTTCGTGAAAATGGAATCGGTTATAGACGGTTTGCTTCTTGCTTTTGGGTGGAATTCCTTTCCTTTGCTTTCCTTTTAGAGGAACGTCAGAGACTTATGTCAGTTTTCTCAGTGAATGGCTGCCCTGTGAATAGTATTTATGAGGCATCGTTCACAATTTTTGCTCTCTCGGGTCAAGGCATGCCAATGAATGCCACGAGCAACGAAGAGAAGTTGCGCTTGTCACGCTAATGTTTCTGAATGAAATCACATAATTTTTTGGTATCACTTGAAATTCAAAATCAACGGAATCTTCGGTCAAATGGAGGGGGAAATTAAGAGATGTCGCGGGGCATCGGAAAAGGAAAACTCTTTAATTAACGCAAAGTTTCCATTCTTGTGTTTTAGTCACCGAAGTTAACTCTGCCAGCGGATGCGCACCCAACTTTTCTTGTCGGCCCTTTAATTAACCACCTACTGACGGGAGGGAAGTCGTGTTGCCGGGGTTGTACTTCGAGCGGGAAATATCCGTCGCGGAGAATATTTAATTGGAAAATTGATTTTCAAAAAAACATAAAGATTTTCAAGGGAATTTCAACCCCACTCCTCCGACCCATGGCGCGCCTTTCGCCCCTGACCCAAGCGCATGTACATATATTCAGAAGCCTCTTTACTCATTTCCCCTTCCACCGCTCTCCTTCCTTCCTCACTCCCATCCTCATTCTATTTTTTGCAAGAGGTGACAAAAAGCATAGAGCTTCGGGGCTTCGTGTTCTCCGGCGAACTCGCTGTGCTGTGTACTCAAAAATGCGGAACGCAATTAAAGTCAATTTCCAATGTAATCAAAAGGGATAACGAACACAAAAAAAATTCGTGTATAATATTTCATGCGAACAATTACGTGAATATTACTTTCGCGTACTCAGCAGTTTTTTTTTTCATCCTGTGTTATTACGCTCCTATCGAGGGGAACACGCAATGATGATAAAGGACTCATGATAAAAGAGGGATCCTTGCACGTTCTTTTTTCCTCTTGTTCTCCAGGTTTGATTCACTGCTGTTAGTTTAAAGCGCGGCAGAGAAATGTTTCGTTGTTTTAATTGCTTTTTCGCAAGGAACAGGGCCTTATTGTTTAAAATAAACTGAAAGTGTTCGTAAATTGAGGGGACTTTTGTTCAACAGTGAATTATTTTAATGGATTTTCCTGTCGATAAGTTTGAGTTTGCGGACAGGAGAGCAAGTGTGATGCCTTTGTAGGGATGGGAGTAGGTTATGATGAATACTTGAACTAGAAATGTTTTTCTTTTTTGTGAAGATCATGGAGAGAGAAGATCGATTGTGGGCATACCGCTTTACAGCCAACTATAATTTTTCACTTATAAGGCTGGCGACCAATGGAGGGTCGGAGCCTGAGCAATTACTGCCCTCCACATCAATGTCCTGGGCAAGCTGCTGGTCATCGAGGCCAAGCTGTTTTATATCCACGATGACTTGGTCTCTGTACCGGAGGTTTGGTCTTCCTCTCCTTCCGAACCAGAAGGATCGGATTCGAAGACCCTCTTTGTTTGAGCGTTGTTATCCATTCGCTCGATGTGGCCCAGCAAGTGTAGTCGACGTATTTTTTCCTTCCTGACTACATCCACATCCTTGTACAGCTCTTAGAGTTCGTGGTTGTGTCTTCTCTGTCCTCGCAGACGGGACACCGGCAGACACCAAGAATCAGCTCGGCAGTTTTGCTTAGCGTCCAGCTTTCGGGTCCATAAAGCAGGACAGGCAAGGTAAGTGATTTGTAGAGAAGGAGGCAGAATTTTGGAGCCCATTTGTTTTGACAAACCGAAGTAGCAACAGTCGATTCTACGTCGATGTAGACAGACTTCTCTACTACTTCGAAATTGTAGATGTTTTTTTGTTTTTTGCTCGACAGCATATATTTTGTCTTGTCCTCGTTGACCACAAGACCAGCTCGTTTCGCACAGCTATAGACTATATGTGCGAATAAAAAACCTAGCGTAAGAAAGCATAGCGTAAGATGAAATTAAGTTGAAATAGGTTGGCTGATGCCAATGGCCCGTACTGTTGTAGCACAGAGTAGACCTAGTTATTGCCATCCGTGCCCTCATTGAGGCTGTAGTCCGCCATTGGTTTCATTCCAAAATCAATATTATGTGCATTTTAAGATAGACACACACAGACACCAATGCGTCGCATCGTCTTGTGTTTCATTACAGTACACCCTAGGACCAGTAATCCATGGGAAATTAATTTCATTCAAAGAATATCAGATCACTCAATAGAAAGCATAAGCAAGCATATGCACATGTATGTAAGTACGTTTAACCAAAGTTCATGTTTTGTTGGCTTTATTTTTGTTGCATACACGCAGAGACTACCATCTTCTCGGGCAAAGAACGGACGCAGCAAGAAGAGGAACCTATAAGTATCTTTCGGTTTCCCATCACATTTCTGGGGTGGCTTCATCAGTGTTTACTCGAAAATCAATTACATACATCCCCCTAAACCATATTGCTGGGAAATTTAACCAGTTCTTCCACAAGTGGAACACAGCTGCAGCATAACGTTGGATCAGCCAACGCCCCAGTCGCTTAATGTCATCGTCCTCGTGCAAGTTTCCAGGAATTAATTATTCGGGAAAAAAATAACACACGAAATTATAAACATATTCATTCCAAGCGTAGGACGTACAAAATCTGAGTCAAGGATATAAGATTACATCAATTTAAAGGAAGCACGAGTGTATGAACTGTGCTAACTTTTCCACAAACGACAGTGCTCTTCCTGCCACTTTCTACGCATACACTGAGGATCTTACCACGCCTCAAAATACTCTTTAAGTCTCTCATACAGTGCTGTGTGTCGGTATTGACTTAAGTTCGTACGCTTTTTTTTTCCTCATTCCTTCTGGCGTGAAGCAAGAGCAAGTGAAAATCTAGTGATTTACAAGGACGTGTCTTCGAATAAGATGTATCACACAGCTTTGTAGCATGCTGATCCAGTACACCACCCACCGTCGCTGTGGCCATGAATGCGATTAAGTCATCCATCTCAACTGAACTGTAACACTTTACAAGCACGCACGAAGACGACAGAGAAGAATACACTTAACATATTTTCATGACGTCCTTTTTAAGGAAAATATTTACAGCTCACATTGTCCGACCGACCGACCGACCTCACCTTGACTGAGTGCCGAGTATGAATGAATATTGGAAATGAACGGTTATGAAGAGCGGGTGGATGCAGTGTGCATGCTGCAGTATTCCTTTTGGGGGCTGGGCATGCATGTATGTCAACTGTCTGTGAAGTATCCTTTCTAATGAAAACATCATTTTCTTTTCATCCACGTTGCATGGAAGTGCGACAGAGAATCCCCTTTCTGTCTCCGTGTGACATCCCTTCCCCGTTCTGTCAAATTGAATTTATGGTTTATGCTATCTGTGCAAGGTATGTGGGGATATGTGGGAATGCGTTTGCTTGACGCTCTACCAATTGGAGTGAGGGCAAACGTCGCCTCGATGCATGCAAGTCTGCCGTATAATCGACCTACAGGTGCGGATACAGTCGCATCATCGATATGCAGATGACAATATGTTAGCTCCTTTGATCTTTTTCGACTGTCTATGCATTTAAATTTTAAAACTCATGGCACGGATTCCAACCGGTATTGGCACCCGGTTATCATCGCCAAACGTTTAAATTGAACGCCACACCATAACAATTTAATTCCAGCCCTATTCGCAATTCACCTCGGTCGCCATTCTCTCTCAGACCATCTGACAATAGAGCAATTAAAAAAAATCTTTCGACACGAATGGCCCAAAATTATGCGTCAGAATGAATATTTTCACGCCGGGCACCTAAAATTAGAGATAACCATGTCGTATCCATAAAAAAGAATGCCAAGGAAAAATACCCAACAAAATTCTATAGCCGTCACATAAGTTCGCAAGGATGGGGACAGGTGTCACGCGTAGACCATTGCTAATATAGTCACATCGTCCTGACAACCTGTTTCCACGTTTTCCTTTTCACATTTTTTCCATACACCAACACCCGAGCTCCGTCCGTTTAACAATCTCGCCCAGCGTCATTTGTTGTCACTGGCCATTGTCAATATGGAGTAATATTTTCCATTGAACTATCATTTCCGTTGGTGGGTGTGAAAATGGATGGTCGGTGGGTGGTGGCGATGGGCAAAAGTTGTTTAGCAGTAGTCTAACACAGATTGGATATTGCACCAATCAGTAAAGTTTCTCTGCCATCCCTGAAAATATTGAAATCAATTTACACGGGACGTTGACGATGAGGATAGAATGAAAGGAAATGTATGATGTTCCTGCTGAAAGATCGGAAGGACGATAATAAAGTATAGGATGAGAGAATACAGAAAAGGTGAAGAGAAAAGAAAAAGGAAAAAAAATTATAGCAAATCGATTGATTGATGATGAGAGGCCATGTCATTTCACCTAATAGACCGTCAGGTATACATATCCAGGTTTTGTGTAAGGATATCAAAATGCGGGTGCAAAAAAAATGTTCAATCAATTCTCTGTTGATATTTATGGTGAAGGTTAACGGAAAGTCTTGTGCGAATGGGAAAAAAAGGCTTTCATTCGAGATGATTTGAGATGGTACAGAAAAAAGGTCAGCAATGAAAGGACGTCCGGGAGCGTGCAATTTGTAATTAGATAACTTTTCTTTTGTACAGTGATGACGAGAGGTATTTGTATTGAACATTGTAATGTTTATAATTGATTTCAGATTACTTTGAGACATGTGATAGCACTTGAAAATGTGATTCTAAAGAGTATCGAGTCAACCAAATTGCAATCCGAGTTTGACCATAAAAGGGTGATTTTTATGGGCACTGGCCTCTCTTTGTTGCCTTTTATGGCCCATAAAATCATGGCAATGGCCTATGGAGTCCATGTATCTTCAAAATGTAATATGGCCAAAACATTACAGTCAACGGCGAGTGATACGAAGACACGAGAACTACATTTTTTTGTTCATGGAAGCTACAACTGCCTGATGCACATAAAGCGGACACGCTTGCCATATTAATTTATCAAATAAGTTCAATTTTATTAGTTTATTTTTTATTATTGCTGTAGTCGTGGTGGCCCCTGACGTTGTGAGTATGTTCGTTAGATCTTTGGTCTGAGCGACAAGAAAATAATGTTCACGGTCCCACTCCTTTCGAGTCACTGACAATCTTCAAAGTGTCTTTTCTGTTCAGAAAAAGCTTCTCAAACTTGGCCGTTCGGATTCGGCATTAAACTGTATGTTTCTTCCACTGGTGCGAGAATAATGGCACGCACAACACGAGTGGTTGCTAAGCCCTGGCCCTCTATGTGGAGCGTCTACAGTATTGCCATTCATATAGTGGAATAAATTGACTAATCCTCCATAGAAACCAATGCTGCTTCAGATGTCTCCAGGCGTATTTACCAACGAAAAAGCACCCTCTTTAGAAAATATGTCTGCAATTGGTGAATTTTAGGTAAGATTGCCTAAAATTCAAGTTCAGCGTTCGGTTGATCGAAATTCACACAATCTTTTCCAGACTAATCAGGACAGTTTTGTTCCTTTGTCGATACTGGAAAAAGCGCCGTACTGGGAAGTTAGTGATGCAAAATCAATGCATCCCCAAAAATTGAATGCGTACTTAGCATTTTGTCTTAGTTGTGTCTGCTCCACGAGTTATTTCCGTTTTATTGAATGGAATGAATACCACGATCGTGTTGAAAATTTATTTGTATTCATCAATAATAATCTAATGCAGGAACTTTCCTGTGTGATACTTTGCAATCTATTAAATTAAACAAAAAGTGGATCGAAATTTAAGTCATAATTGTGTCCTATTGGCACTTCCTTTCATAGACGAAATAGTACAAAAAAAAAATCTTAAAAAAAGCAATTCTGAGTGAAATGACTAGGATATAAGCTCTAAGCGCATTCCAATGCACTAATTCGAAATTATGCGGAAACATAAAATATTCAATTTGCATAAACTTATTTTCCATCGGCATTAATTGGTAGGTATGTTTTGCGCTTTCAAATAGTAAAGCACGCCTAGTTGATCTCCGATTGTGTTCTCTCGTACATTCTGTTTACTTTCTATTTTTGGCATCCATTTCTGTGGAAAATTGTAGTAATTTATGTCAACAGCATAGAAAATTGACAAATACTCTTTCCATCCTGTTTCAACTCCCAGCCACTGTGATGGTGCTTTCAAGGACTCGAGCACAAATTATTGCTGAATCATAACGACAAACATACAGTCACGGGCACAGTATGCCATAGTATTTCATACAGAATAGACACACAATTCACAACAGAGCTCATTGTCATCAGTTTCTCTTTCGTCAAGCCAAATACAAATCACAGTCAGTACACTCTGTGCTCAGTCCCAAACGAACGTACATATATAGATGGATAGATGAGTAAGGACGGAGGCGGGTGAGCGACGGAGGAGCTAGGCACAATTGTGGTGATGATGATGATGGCGATGATAACAAGGACGACTGTGGTAAAACAAGCGTATTAACCATTCAAATTTTCATCTACACAAATCACACACCCGCTTCCACATAGTCACATAGTATACTCAAACATGCTCAAACCGCTATCCTTTATAGGCTGATTATCTCCTTGGATGTACAACGACGCGGCGTCTAAGTATCCGATTGAAAAGAAGAAGTCCCACAACTGTTCCTTTCGAATTAAGCATTTCTTAAAATTTATTTGCCCCTAACACCTCCCCTCGTGGCCCTGAAGACGATCCAGGGCGTACTCGAATCAAATATTCTTCGCAAATTTGCCACATTTCAATACAAATAACGGTATGATAAGATGATTTTTAATTGCTTTCCATGATAAGTGCGGAAGAAGATGAGTGGGGAAAGATAGAAGGAGTATCTTCATGATTATTAGTATTGAAGTGTCCTTCGAGGATGCTTTGCAGAGATCGTGTACCCTCATCAACATCATCTTCATCATCATCCTCATCGTCATCCACTCGTTGGTGGAATATTTTAATTTTTTTCTTCTTCTTCTATATGATTGTGTGTGGGGTGACAATAAATTTAATAGAATCCTTAAGTGGGATATGCCGCCCGCATTCCTTTTCCATGTAATTGGGGCCCAGGCACATCTGAGTCTGAGGTGTTGATGGGGAGAAAGAGAAAAGGCGAAAGGCAAAAAACAAAGTGCTGCCCCTCTCACTCTCAATTTCACTCTGTTTATGACGTCAAATTTATTAGGTTCGGTCTTTGGAAAGAATAAATTAATCAATCAATTCTATTTTAGAGATGTCTTCCCTTCTTTCCAAACAGAGGCCTCGCAGCTTCTCATCTCATTCATCTTTGTTCTCTTTGCTGCTCCCAAACTAATGGATGCCTGTGGGTAAATTAATTTAATCCAATTAGCGAATTTCAATTTTTCATTTTTACAGCTGAAAAGTCCTAAAGCACCCGAGACGAGAACATTGATCAATTTATAAAAGTCGTCAATTTCAGTTTTTCCTTCTACCTGTTCATTACGGGGTGGCAGTCTAGCACTCGAAAGAAATTGATTGAGGATATTTTGTTGGGTCTGCAGGGAGTTCAAAAATACTGACATCACATCATTTGTTACAGGCTTCATAAATATTTTGTTTTTGTTTTCAATTTTTTTTATTTCTTCAACGCGTTAGATGTTGCTGTGGTTTTGACACTTCATCTTGAGGGAAGATGACTGCACATGGTTGCTATTTAAATATGCGTAAAGCCAAGATATGAAGACTTATGTTTGAAAAAAAAAAGAATTTTGGTGATAGCGGTCGATATCGAAAATGGCCAAGAACCGGCGTTCAAATGGGGCTTCTTTACGATTAGACAGGGGCTCACATTCGATTTTGCTGACGTCAGCAGAAGCCGGACAACAATAGATAACGTCGTGAGTTCCATAACTGGGTGTTGGAAATATTGGCCCGAGATCCATTAAACTAGTCCAACCCCAATAATATGCAAAGATCTTCGATCACACGTCAATCACCATTTGATCTGCATCAATTTCTGTTTGCTTCAGTTTCCTTCTGTTCAGTTTCACTCTTTACTTGGCCGTCTACACGAATCGAAAAAGAAACACGTCATCAAATCAACATTTTTCCTTATGCCTTCTCGACACTACCAGTTAAAACCATTGCAGCTGCAACGTGCACTCCTCGCAGCAGCCTTATAAGAAAAAACCCATTCCGCGATAAAATTCAATAAAAGCGTGGCCAAGGATGAAAGAAAAAAATCCTCCGAAAGAAGACGAAACAAATAAAGCAAAACGAGTAGTTGCGGTGGCGTACAACAAAAATTAATAAATTCTCTGCCATTTTTCAGCAAGCCGCCACCACTGGGGAACGTGTGGCATTTCCGACAGACTATCTTCCCAATCGAACCATATGCCCCTACATACTTGTGTACATACACAAGCACCCGTATATGGTCAGGGATGCTTTGGGTCGGGATGGACGTTTTTTCCGCTCTTGCATTTGTCAACGACGTGTTGAAAAACTAGTTTCATTGTCACGTTTGACTGATTGGCAAAAGGCCAAATCTTGGGTCATGCAGTTTCCCAATTCGTTTCTGTTCGCAATATTTCAAGGGAAGCCACCGTCGCTCCTGTGCCAGTGCCCATGTGAGCCAGGCACAACTCTAGGGAGGGATGAACGACTGTAATGGGAAGATCTCTTACATATTTTTTTTATTTTTATTCTTTGGAATTCCGACAAAAAACTTTTCCATAAATTCCATTGGGTAGGGGGAGGGGCCTGTCGATAAGCCCGAGGCACCATTGTTGGCATTGAGAGGAAGTCAGTTTGTTTGGATGAGTATTTGGAATTCAGTGTCCATTGCCATTTCCTGTTCCACCGAATGGGGGGACTCTCCCTATGGGAGAGTGATAAAAGTGAAATTAGAATTTCAACCCATGCTAGAAGAGGATTTTCCTGCCCGACACGACAGTCTGGGCAGAACAACAAGTGGAACTAAATATGACTCGTTAAGTCACACATGGGGGATAACGAATTTGCACCCTCTCTCACAGTACAAAAATCGAAACGCTGAAAAAAGGGTGTGAGAAAAATCGTTAACTGATTTCCCGGACGAAAACGATGAAAGAATCAAAATTGAAAACAAAAACCCCAAAAGAACAAAAAACAAGAACTTGGCAGAGATAGAGTTTTCCAATTATGTGCTTTTATGTGCAGGACTTTCCACATGTGAATATGCGGCGTCTCTTAGTTTGTTGACTTTTTCAATTCCAGTTTTAGTTTTGGCACTGGTGGATTCATACATATATGAAATGTCGTGGTCGTGTGTGGATTTGAAAGCAAAAATAAAAAGTTACACAACAAGCATGCAATCGCGGTTAGTTTGCGAAGGCTTCAACGAATGGCTGCTTGAACATGGTATTTACGTGGTTTCCACATTAGGTTTTTGCGATACAAATGCAGGGGCACAGACAAAAAATTCGAACCAAAACGGAGCTCTGTGATGTGGAATGGGTTCTGCAATGAACGGCGGAATTAATCAAATTAAATAGTGACTGGCATGTTGCGTTTTTGTAAGACAATCGTTCTAAATGTATACGCACCCGACTCAAGGACACATCTCTCGAGAAAAAAGATCTTTATGTAAGTCATTTTACTCCTACGTCATGCACCCTCTCAAATCATTGAATATACAAAATGCCCACAGTCCATCTTGTTACTGATTATTCAAGAAATTTTCATAACAAACCCCCATTTTCATTTACTTTCACTCATTCCTGGACATCATCATGACTAGTGTTTCATCGTGACCTCAGAGAAAATTGTCATTACCGCGGCATAATTCTGTTTTCATTTGAAATTAATGCATTTTACCTCACACTGACCGATGCGCAGATGTGCTCTTGGCCAACTCGAAACTACAAATGAAAGGAGCTCGCCTGAAAATGAAAACCCAGTAGTGAGTAGCTCATCATCTATGACGATAGTTGCCGTGGCAGTGGTGCGAGCAGTGGAACGTCCCGTTTTTCACCAACCTACCCCAAAGAGCGATAGTAATTCCAAGCGATTTTCTGCGGTTTCACCACTGTCATTTCCTGGTGCCTGGCCACCGCAATGTCTCTGCGTCCAACGCACACATCACAAAACACACACACACCGCACAAGTCCGCACAAGGGTGTACGATGCAGGCTGCGTATGAAAGCGAGCCTGGTCGCAGTCCCACCGACCGGAATCATATTAGGCCAACGGTCAAATTGATATTTTGTGTGGTTTTTGTTTTACCTCTGGGTGCGGCACACTGCAGCAAACTGGATTTTCGGGATTGATTTAGCCCCATAATTTCCGCCTTTCAATTGAGAAAGGACTTACAGTCAGAGGACGGAGGGAAAGAGGAATGGTGCAATTTTGAAGTGGAAACTGGTCCCGAAAGACATCCATCTAATTACAATGCGGAAGATAAGGTGATGACAGCCCTCTGTCAGTCGGGGATCGTGCCTCTGGAAGTGAGTATAATGGAGACAACCTCAAGGCAATTTTCATTATTGAAATTGACTATTGGCTTGGACACTCTATCCGATTACAGTTACTTCGTCGATTGCTCCATTAATGATGGCGAGAAAGAAGATAAATCCCTGAATTGGATTTTATTATTTTTCTTCTCCCTCCTTTATCCTCCCCCTTGAAGTTTTAATAAACCGCGATGAACACAGGGAAACAGTGTTTTTGTAGCAACTTTCGGAAGTATATCCCAAATGATTTGCATATAAATTTAATGAAGACGGGCGTTAATGCCGGGGCGGCAAAGGTTTAGCACTTAGCGCGAGGTATTCGTTTCCATTGGAAAGACGCGAGTTCTATTGTTAAATACACATACACACAATAGAGGATCAATAAGTAGAAAAGCGGGGTTGACACGAATGCGTGCTGCGTATGCATGCGTTGGCAAGTTATTGAAACTGAAGGTTCGAAATTGCGCCACAGTGATTTGTCTCTTAGATTAATACATTTTTAAGTGTCGATGTAGGTCTTGTAGATTAATGATTCAAGTTAACGTATCCAAAATATTATCGGTTGAATGTACCATTGAACGCGAATGTCGAACAAGTGCACATAAGGTTCCTGGTAGAATGAGTCCAATGTATAAGTTTGAGAAATGCTAGTGACTAAAAAGTATGTGTTGTAAGATATTCGCTTACCTGCCAGAATTAGTGTATGCTCTTAAAAGACATTTTTTAATATTTTTCATACGACACAGGTTTCGTATTCAAGTACAGACTTATATATGTTTGTCCTCTGAGCATCCTCCTATGAGTATAAATTGCAAGGGTTTGGATGCTGGTAGAGTTCTATCTCATAATCGACTGTTCGGCTTGGTATGATACTGGGTGGGAGATTGCCAATGTTCTGAACAAAGACTTAAACTGGCTGAAGCAGACTATTCGCGACAAAATTCGAAACCTAAAGTAAGAAACTTTACGCGGTGTAGTAGATGACGCGATAGAAACCCGATGTTTGCAAAGTTTGTCTGATGTCATAATTCATACATAATGCACAAAAATTTCCATAACATATAAAATTGACTAAAAAAATTATTAATTCAAGTATTATACAAATTTGTCTTTGATACTTCGTCTTTGACACATCCTGAATTTTCACGTGGTAAACCTTTTCCGATGAAGTGCACCCGCAAATTCTGATTTGGAAAAGAAACATCAGTATATAATTCAAAAGATACATCCCGGACGCCAGCCAACTTACAAACAGCAAATTATGAAATTGCTGAATATCAGACCAAGCGTAGTTGTAGATCTCTCAGTAGATCAACCGTTGTAGATCTCTCAGTCAATAATAATATATTATGGGTTGTGGTCCAGTCCGAGATGGGACTGGAATTATCTCAAGCCCATTAATACAGATCGCTTAATGCGAGTGACTTAATTGTTAGTTGAAGTTTTTCAAAAATACTGAGAACCACATCAAAATTGTGGATTTTGAAGGAGATATCCCCAATGCCTGAGATACAGAGCAGCACAGGATACACCATTTCCACGCGAGTAATCAACTACCACTTTGCAACAGTGGCCAACCACTGAAAGGCAAGAGCAAATATAAATTGGAAATCGAGGTGCATCAAAACTTAGTCTTCCTCAGGCCATCATGATATGGACGATGCAATCAATGATGCTAGTAGTTTACCATCAAAGGGACTGACATTCATCACATACAAGCCCACCACTACCGGAAGCGTATTAAGCCAAGCTGAGTAAATAAATGTGTACATACTTTCCACGATGAAGGTGTACAAGATTAAATAATTCAAGAGATCCTCATTACAGCCAGTCTCATCGTCCCGTGAATATTTCATAGAAACTCGTCTGCTCGTTTATATGCCCAAAAAAATTCAACACGCTGGGTTGACCACCTCTGCGCGTTATTGCCCTTGAAAGTTCAAAGTAGACTTAAACTGTCCAATCGTCATGTTTGTCCAACTCCTGACGTTTTTAATTAAGTACCAGAACGCGCAGACGACTTTCGAAGGGCATTACCATTTGAAGAGATAAAAACTTGTCGAATGGATTCCAAAAAGTTCAAGTCTGTCGGCTGATATGTTGTTTTTGTTCGTTCTCTCTCTCGCATTTTATTCCAAAAGTTTGCGATGCTGAGTTCCACACGTGTAGGTGGTGTATAAGTTCGTCCTGTTTGCAGTTCGCTTGTAAAATCCTAAACAAACAAATAAACAACCCGCTTAAGGATCTCAAATCGGAAGTAAATAAAACTTGACGATGGAGATGGCACTGGGTAGGTAGTTCACCCCGTGGCTATGTAATAAAAATTAATACATATTTGGTGTATATGTGTATACCCATTTGTGGTAATTACAGCCCAGAGTACCAGACGAGAAAAATCGGCTCTGTTCGGAGTTCATTGTGTGTGGGTGCATACGCATGGGGGTGTGTACGATCTAAAGCTGCTTTTATGGATGGCGCCAGATAATTTCGCGCTTTTGCTTCCAGCACGAAGACGAATTCAATTAAGAAATTACGTTTTTTTCTATTTTTAGGCTTCTCATTAAATGTTCTTGTGGTTTGGCTGAACATTTTAAAATCAATTTTCGGGACGACTTACAAACGAGTACTGCTGCAGTTTCAGGTGAAGTACGTGTTTATAAACGTGTCCTTAATCTTTGTGTAGAGTTTTTTTTTCCTTTTCTGAGAAGGCATGTGAAACGGGTCTGCAATGGTTGGGAGTGTGAAAACGTGGATAGAAGGTATGCTGCGAACCCAATCCCAGTCTTTCGTAAATTGTAATTGGAATTATTTTAAATCCTAAAGTCAGACGGTGGAATGTTTTCATATCATTAATTCAATACCATTTCCTTCGTCGTACAGTGAGAAAAAGCCTTTCATGTTTAGATCTCCAGATATATGTGCAAACACCCATATCTATACAAACAATAATGTTTTGTTTGCTGTAAATCCAATTTGTTGTTACAACATTCACCGGTGTACAACTTCACCATTGCACCAACGTGAGGATAGTTGCTCAATTCCACAAGGGCGAATTGGTCGTAATATCTCAAAAACGAAACAGCCAACCTGGGGACGACTTAATTGAGTGCAATAAAAATGCTTTATTAGGCTGTAAGGAGAAAATGTCTTTCATCTCATCGCTTTCCCCACACAGATAGCCCATTTGGACGGTTTTATCTCTCTCATCATTTCGTAGTTAAAACTTCATATGGAATCCTTTAAGTCCATCCGAAATTACAGTCTGACTCGTGAGCGTTAAACTAATGTTATTACAAAGCGCGCTTGCATGGGCCACAAATGCTTACGTCAAAAGCAGAAACTTCAGAGTTCAGCTATTATTTTCTCATAATGGTGACTTAGAAGGATCTTTATCGCCTTTCATCATCCTGTCTGTCGTTGCTTTTTCTTTTCACTGCTCCACCGCTCTGCATGCGATGTGACACATAGTGGAGCAAAAAAGAGTGAGGACTCAGTCAGACACATAATGCCGTAAGACAAATGACAAAGTTTACGACCCGCAATAAAGCGATTGAGACGACTGGAGGAGATTTATGGAAATTTGATGAAAAAAAAAACACTCACTCTACAGTCCACCGTCGTCGTCGCGAGAAGATCACAAGGTTTTTGTTTTTATTGCGCGAATGAGTGCGTTTTTATAAATCTTTGTAGAAATATTGTTTTTCTTTCTTTCCATTCATTCCATTCCCCCACTATCATTTGCTAGAGCTCTCCTCTCTTCATTTTGACGACGTTCATGTATTGGATCGTACTTAAATTTATATTAACGGTTCTCTACTTCTGAAGGACTACCTTTTGCTTTCATTTATTGCTTGAGATGATAAGATGGGAAAAAATGCGAAAGGAAAAACGAAGTGACTGAAGAATATGATGCTTAACAACTTGGAATGCCATTAGGTGACTCAATGGACTGAAGATATTGTGAAAACAATATGACACACGACCAACAAGACGAATTGAGTTCTTAAACTGTCGGCAGGAATGAAAGCTCTTCTTTCCCTACCCTCATTTCAGTCGCTTCAGCTGCACGTATTTGATGTCCCGTCCTGTCCTGTCCTTATGGGACGTTCAACTTCAATGTCTTTTTAAAGGGGGACTTTAGGTCCTAAGCGGAGTTTAATGGAGCGGAGTTAATTTAACAAGATTTACGATGAGCGAAGGCAGATGAAGTACACACCTCTTCATACTCTCTCATCTTCGCTCACTCGTCCAGTGTAACTCGAGTGCTACTCTTTATGCAAGCGTGGGGGTGTAGGTCATCGCTTTGATGAAGTATATTTTCGTCTCATCACGATGGCGTGTGAAATGATGCAAAGGACGACAAAATAATAATGTTTGTGCACGGTTCTTTTTCCAAGAAATGAACTAAATTTAAACATCAAACGGTTTTGTCTTTCTTTTTAGCATTCGTATTGAGTTTGAATCGAAATGTCTTAAGAGTGAATCATAGTTTCAATTCGATACGGTCTGTGGTATGTTCATGAATTTAGTGAAAAAACGGATATAAAGAAATGAGCTACACGCAATGTGTAGCTTCATTCCATTCGAAACTAATCAGAGCATCGAATAGTGATCACATCACGTCTAGAATTCGAATTGAATCGTAGACGTGAAAACACAGTCTTTCTAATTAATTTCGTACGAGAATTGCATTTTATGGATTGGATGCCTGTGAAGGAAATTTTATTGAATAACAGAAACTGCAAATTATTCAAATAATTGCCTCGTTTCCTCTGCTACCGATTCTCCTCTTACGCAATAATGTTTTATGTGACTCCACATGAACACAGCACAATTCCAGAAGTATGTCGTTTATTCTGAGTTTACCTTCGAATGACCTACTTGCACTGCTGGCAAATTAAAATTGATGCCTATTCCTGTGTAACAATCCAAACCAAAGAAATACTAAAACTCTCTCTCTCTCAGAATGTAGAATTTAATTAACTTGCTTTACCGAACCATGTGAAAAGTGTTCGTAGGCAAACAAAGAGGAACATACCGAAGTGTAAAGAGTCAATACAAATGTACTTCACATCCACTCACGCACTTACGCACGTGGCATACGTTACTGGAAACAAAAATTAATTTGCGGTGTAATCCCATCCAATGCACCCATAAATCCTTCAAAATCACATAGCACCCTCAACTCGAACAAATCGGTTTAGTCTTGTCCTCCAGCCACTGGCGTGGCTCTCCTGTCTAAAACTTAATTGTTCCAAGAATTTATTTCACATCCTGCTCATTCCACATGGAGACCACTAATAAATACAGAAACACACAAAGTCATACAAAAATCTATATTTGCTCGATATCTGGCGAACTGTTCGTACTCAATTTGGAAATTTTCGAAAATTGTTTACACGACAAGCAGAGCAAATATTTATCGAACAGTAAACATTACGCAAAAGAATATGAAATTCGAAAAGTCCTTAGACTGGGGGTAATTTTGAAATAACACACACACCCACATGTGCAAACGATTTCAAGGTGCAGCAACAGCAGAAACGTAAGTCGCTCAAGGGAAGGCTACTGGCAGATAGAAGGAAACTGAAATACATTCAAAACGAAACCGAAGAGGAATGATTCAATAAATTATTCGCGAATTTCCCAAGCTCATGATAATAATGTGACGCTGGCTGGTGACATCAGGTAGACACTTGGATGAGAAATGGGTATTCAATGGCCCTTGGGGCGCAATTCGATTTAGGGCAAACATCATGATGTATCACAAGACGGTTTGCGTTGTGTTCACGTGTAAAGTGACGCAAGAAATCACACCCAAAAAGGACGTTCTGATTTGTCTGATGATGGCGTTTGCTTCAATTGGACCTACTTACCTATGTGAAGAGATGAGTTGAAATTTGTGTTTTAAAGGGAATCAACTGGAAAGTTTTTGCAGGTTCAGTGTAGCACACTAATGTGCGATTGATATCATTTTAACGATATTATCGTTAGATATGGAATAAGCTGAACTCAATCCAAACGAAAAGTTATCAGTAATTAAGAAAAATTCAAACATCAACTCTTATGTATGGCGGTAGTGATTGAACGAAACTCAACGAAAGTTATCAAAACTTAACGAGTCTTAACGAAACTTAGGGGAGTGGTAATTAAGCTGGTTTTATGTTGTTTTTCTACTGCCTTACATTACATAATTTAGAGTACGTTCATTATGGTTAGGCGTTAGGACAGCATATGCCCGGTACATTGAATGCATCACACAGCAGGTGATTCATTGGTCTTTCCAAGGAAGTGAAACTGAAAAGTGACTGGACATTTTATGGCAGCCCATTGGTTGTTAGTGAACAGTTGGCGATCGCAGATGGAAGAATAACGTCCTTGGGTCAATACAAATAATTTCGGCCTATAATGTTTAGAATCCATCATTCTGCACTTAGCTGACAGGTATGATGTCATTTGATCGCATCAAATCCTACCCAAAAATGTTATCCTGTCAACGAACTCCTATAATCTCTCTGCCTACATCTTGATATTCTTATATCGTCAGTTTAGTATAATTTGATATCGTTAGCGGTAAACATATTCACTTATCCCCTCTGCAGCCACAGCACTTGCTCGTGTGTTAATGACCTTGGCAACAGAAGAACTAATTAACACTAATCTGTCCTCAAAAATCCGTGTTAGCCGAGCCGATGTCCACATGCCATACAATAAAACTTGAACAAAGCCGAACGACCAGGAGGCGAGTCAAAAAGCGAGCCACACAAATCAAAAGGGAATATTATGACAAGCCAAGGGACAAAAGGGAAATAATTGAAGGAGAACAAACATTTTGCGACCAAATTAAGATGCTTCCACTGATTACATCAGTTCAACAAATTAATCCCGCTTGAATGTGTAGAGGGTACACGCTACATACACGTACATTCACTGGCCATACTGGCTGGCTTAGGGTGATAAACATTGGGATACCGCATGGAAGTCTGCAAGCACCTCACCGGCCATGGTACAGCAACCCGGCCCAAACATAATCCCCCAAATTGTGTCACACAAAGGCATGTACATACTTTTTTTTTTATTTTCGTTATTTGCAAGGACTAATCCGATTTCATGCGACTGTCGCACAGAAATGCTCCCAATAAATGACACACCAAAATGGGTGGCCTGGGAGTATTGTCGAATTATCGAGGAACCGCACACAGAAGTCAAAATGGAACGACAATCTGTTTTTCTACCCCCACCGTCCATGGACAGGATGTAAAGTTGAAAGAATCGGCGTTGAAAAGTCGCCTTTCACTGGAGGACACGCTGATGAAATGAAAAATAATCATCCTGTAGGACGTGTCCAAGGATCAGATTTACTATGTATTCATCGAGGGAATGCGTCATCCTGACGGAGGAATCGAGGAGCGCACATCTTATAAGTGCCTTTCCGTGGGAATTAATCCTCTCAAGGGGGCTTGTGAATTTGTGAATGACGTTGAAAAGGACCCAATCTTTCACCTCCCCTTGACACTCAACATCCCCCATGTCACTCAATCAAAAGGACTGTTTTCTGTTTTCTGCGAATTCTACACAGACCTCCGAAAAAGTTTTTGTCGACGAACTGGGTTGCACCGACCGACCGACGGACCGACAGATGCAGGCAGCAATCTGCCGCACGGAATTTATTACGCTGCCATTTGGTGGCTGGTGGAGAAAGCGGCTCTGGATTTCGCACAGATTTATAAAGTTTTAATTGGAATTTTCAAGGAATAAATTGTCAAAAGCACAGTATGTGTGTTTGGAAGAGAGAGGGATAGCCTTAAGTGAAACCATCTGCTGACTTACCTTTCGCAAGAAACGTTCATTGCATTCCTTTGCGGTGCCGCGCCAATGTCTGTGTCGATAACGCGAGTTTCCCAGTTTTAATGTGCCCCGCAATTGTGCCGCCTCCGATACCACCCGCCGTATGGTCTGATACCGCAACCGGTTACATCGATGAACCGGTTTCATAAGCATTTGCGCACCGTGCTCGGGCTCCGATTCCGCACCAGAGCGTACCTGGTCGTCATCGTCATCCACCCAAGCACTGAGGACACCCTCAACAAAATTGTACAACATTTGAATATTTGATTGCATCGGAGCCGAACCGGACGGAGTATCAGCGGATGGTGGCTTAATGAGCTTTCGATTCTGGCACACCTCCCGCAAAAGGTTCTCACCGAAATGCACAGTCTTATGACGTCTCCGCCGCGAATTTAAGGATGCTGCCGATGCCGACTTCATCAGCTTAGCACCGTGATGGTGGCCAGCGCCGTTTCCCGTACCGTTGAGACCGACGGCCGAGCCGTTGTGTTTCTTTGATTTACTCGTGGTACGCGGCAGCGAGGCACGTGAGTCTCCGCGAGTAAGGGTGTTGGGTTGCGAGTTGGAGTGATACTGGTGGATAGTGGCGACTGTTGTGGTGGTGATTGCGTCGTGTGGAGAATGACGCAAACGGTTAAAGTCCGCAGCAGATCGTGGCAGTGAGTTGCATTTTGCAGCGTTGATACATTTTTGATTTTGACACACCCTTTGCGGTCGGCACTCGCGGCATGTGCTCGAACAGACAGGTGTCTGCTGGCGGACCGCCGCCGATGTGTGGCGGTCGTAGCATTCGTTGTAGCAGCAATTCGGGTCGGTGCATATGGGCAGAAGTGGGCAGGAGGGATCTGTACAAGGTGGCGATGGACTTCGTGGGGCTCGTTCTGCCGACGAGGATTTGCGCTTAGTTGTGGCACCAGTGCTGCGGGAGCCTGTCATGTCGGTCACGGTTGCGGAACGTTGTGTCTGATGGCGTCGGGAGCGTTCCCGTTTGGCTTCGCGATCCTTGGATGATTGTTGCTGTTGGGGTAGTGGAAGCGGCTCTTTCTGTGGTGGCGGCTGTTGCTGGTCTTTTGGCACATATTGGTATCGTTCTTTGTGGGGCTTGGCATAAAGACGCTCAAGGTTGGGGGCAACAACTTCGCTGGCCGAGTGCCGAAGCTTACGTTCTCGCGACCGGTCAACATGCTTTGGAGGCGATGGCTTTCGTTCTGGCTGGGGCTTACCAACAGACTGCAGCTTATGCAAGGGATAAGGGGCCCAATCCGCCGCTGATATTATTTCATCCTCCATTTCGCGGTCCGAGTGGCCGAGCGAATGACGCTTCTTTGGCGCGGATGATGCGTCTTCGTGAGAGTGGCTGCGTGGGGCGTCACCTCCGCTTCCATTGCGTCTATGGTGGCGAACCGTGGTCTTAGGAATAGCACCGGTTTCTTCTTTCGATTTCGATGTCTGGAGCTTGGTTAGCCATTCGACTATGTCGCTCTTCAAGAGCGAGAAGTCCCCCGGACCGGAGTGTTGCCGCTGCAGGGGCTTCTTTAGCAACTCAGTGAGCTCTTCTTTGAGCGACTTCGCGTATGATGTTGCACTGGTTGGCTTTGGATCGGAAGCCTGTCGCTCGACCATACTTCGCTTGCGAGGCATGTGCTCCAGCAACCATTCGGGCACTTCGTCTTTCATCACAGTTGTAGTGAGCTCGCTTGGACCTGAGGATGTTCGCGTTGGTGGCTGCTGGCGATCCAACCATTCTATGGTCTCTTCTCGCACTGGGCCGCTCTCTGCTGATCGCGCTGAGTGCCTCTGTTGGGCTTTTCGATCGAACCACTCAGATTCGTGAGGCGTCACAGCTGAGTTCTTCCGTGAGTGGCCTGTATCGTCATCGGCACTTTTCTGACGACGCGGGGGCAGCTGAGGTGGCGGCAGTTGCGGAGATTTATCTTCGATATGCTTATGATGAGGCACTGGTGGAGGAGGCAATGGCTGATGCTGCTGCAGTGAGGGGGGATGGGCGTGTGTATGGTGGACATGAGGATGAGCATGCTGGTGTGGTAATCGAACGGATCCTTTTCTCTTTATGCATTTCTGCTCGATTGTGTCTTCGTCACGCGCTCGTACTCGCCGTGTTATTTCAAAGATGTCGCCATTGATTTGATGGTAAAACTTTTCCACTTCCACCCCACGATCGAACTCCTTCTTCGCATGGCTGACAGTGCGTGGCGGCGGTTGCGGTTTTGCCGGCACCGTCACATCCTCTTTCTCATCATCACCGTCATCCGAATCACCGGGTTTCGCTGCTGCCAAAGCACTAATTGGCTTTGCAGGGGTGATAGAACTTGCGTCCGATGGTTTCTGCTGGAGCAATCGATCCAAGGAGCCATGATGGGTTTTTATTGTTGGCCCCAGTGGTCCTTCGCCGAGTGACTGCAGTCGACACTGTGCATTGCATATACACACACCGCGCTGTTTGCTTCCAAAACGAAACAAGCTGCTAGCAAGTCCACTAACACCCCCACCACCCGTGCCGCCGGTGGTGCCAGCACCCCCAGCCCCGGCTACATCCCTTCCCGAGGCCGTTGTTGCCGATGTCAAATAGTTCCTCCCCTGAGAGACTGGCGTTATATCGACTATCACGCAACAGCAATGCAACGAGAAGGTCTTCTTATCGCCTCCGCCACTAACCGAGTTATTGTTTTCACTACTGCCTTCACTGCTCTTTTGTGAGGCGGCCAGAATGAGCTACCGCCAATCTCAGCCGTTGACTGGTGCAAACTCCCTTCCCAGAGGAGCAGTACAAATACGTTGATGGCTTGAATGGCTATCCTTGATGATGGATGCAATATCCACACGCACATTCCACAATTATTTGCATTGAGCTATTGTTGTAAATTATTTTCACGTACGTTTCTATTATTTAGATTTTTTTTAATTTATCACAAGTATGTATTTTATTTTATATATTAATATTTAACGATATTTTTTTGTTAATTAAATTAATTATCCTAAAATGGCTATAAGATTATTTTGTGTTTTGCTTTTTTTTTGCTTTAAATCAATGCTTAGAAGTAGAAGAGAGCCGATTTCGATTCGATGTACACGAAGGGATATGCAGCTTCTAGCGACTAAATTTACGTTTTGTTAACCTAAACTGTGTATCATTTCCATCTCTCGGAGAGTGGAGGAAAACATTGTTTTCTTTTGTTTTTTCTTTTTTTGTTTTTCTTGGCTTAGTTGTTTTTATACATACTTATGCATATTTTCAATTAACTCAATTTAACATTTTTACGGTAGATATTTAAATAATTTTAACGTTTCATTTTATTTACAATCAAATCACAAGTGCTCAATTCTGTTCGAATGGAAAAAAGTCCTTTTATTCGTATTTACATCTTAATGGGTAGTCTTTATTTTTTATTTACACGGGTTTAGTTTTGGTTTAACGTATAACTTTGCTATAATTCACTAGATATATGTATATATATTTTTTTTTTAATTTTCACACGAAAAAACAACAATAAAGCTCTAGTTACACATGCACGCACAAACGCGATAAAAAAATCATTTAACTAGTGTGCGAAGCAACTGAAAACAGGTAAAAGGACTTCACTCCACTTCACGTCGCAGTCGTAGTCGTAGTCGTCGTTGTGTCGTTGCCGTTGTCGTCCTTTTTCCCTTCTTTTCTCTCTTTGTTGTCGCTATCTCTCTTACAGTGTCGTAGGATTATTTTCCAATATACACGTGCCAATATTATTTTTCAACTTGCTGGCATATTTGCCTTTGCTCCTATTGCCTACGTAAACACGAACAAAACAAAAAAATCACCATACATGTTTATGTTTTGTATCCTTAGTGTCTCGGGTGTGCGGACAGACGGCGTGGGCGGTGTGCGGGCGGTGGCAGCGGTCGGTTAAAGAATGCGAGGGGCGGGAGGGCTGGCCAGTAGTATATGCCTGTCTGTTGTGTTGTATGTGTAACTGAGAAAGGATGTTGATTTAAGTGCGCTTTTAACATATATTTATACTTTTTTTTATTTTTCTTTTTTTGCAGTAGGTTGGCGTATGGCTGAGAGCAAGAGGATATATTTTTTTTTATTTTCAACTTGTTTTCAATTTTTTTTCACTATTATGGTATTTCTTGTAAATGCTAACGCACATTTACGGTAGCGAGGAACACAATAAAACATAAAACACACACGCGCACGCACACGCACACGAGAACTGAAACAACAAAATCAGCGCACAATAAATTTCGACGAAAAGAAAAACAACACACGAACTTTCTCCTGGAAATACAAAGAGTAAAACAGCACTTGTTTGGTAAAAGATATATTCTTTTCGTGCATATATCTAACTAGTGCGTTCAATAGAGCAGCACACACAACACCCGAGCGGAGGAAGTAACGTCAACGGAAACACGCCAGCATTCCGGACTTGAGAGGCAGCACTATGCTACTGCAGCAATACCGATGAATATAATAACACAATGTTTGCGGGCAGACGACGACGACGTCAGAGTATGGCGGTGAAGGACACATCCACAAATTATAAGAGAAAATTGCACAAAAAAATTAAAAACAAAAAAAACTGAAACAAGGACAAAATGAAATCAACAATTTTCGTTCCTTCGTTTTCTGCTCGATTTCGAACTCACACACACTTTTGAAACATAAAAGCGAAACAGGATGACAAGCTAGAAATCTGTATCCTGACAAAATAAATGAAAAAAAAACTCAACAATTATTATCCGTTAAGTAAAAGTAAAGTCATATTGAAAAAGGGAACGAAACTAGGAGAAAAATCAAATGAAAATAACTCTACACACTGTGTGCGCTTGAAGTGCTATTGTTATTATTATTATTATTTTCTTTTTCTCTTTTATTTATGTGTGTGGCGCGTTTCACGGGAATACTTTTACTGACGCACACAACACCCGACGACGTTCTCGCTATGACTGAGGTACTCTGACAACGTTATGTTTAAAATCGTCCATTTTGAGAGAGGATTCTGTGTTTTCTTCATTTTTTTGGTGTTGTTTTTTTATTCCCATCTTTTTTTCTCATCAAAAGCTTATAGCATCCATCAAAGCAGACCAGAAACAGTGGATCCCACCCATATCGAATGTGTATAACAGTTGCACAGGCACTTTTAGGGCGCTCGTAAAGGCACGAAACACCGAGCGAGAGGGACAATACGAAAGGACTTTACATAATTTGAGCTTTTTCCTTCAAAGTTTGAGTTACCTTACCGACCATAGATGAGCACGGTATGTACGTCCTGCGCAGTGCTAGGCACTTACATAAGCTTAGATTTTGGGAGAAACTGTTACACGTTTGGGGGAAATAAAGCTTCCGAATATATTGTCAATACCATATGTTCGGAATGGAGCTAGAAAAACGCCAAATAATGAAAGTGAATCGGAAGGACTCTCCGAAGTAGGGGAAGCTGAACTTTCGCTCTCTTATTGATTGCAATGTACTCGTGGGTTATATATTTCAGGCTCTCTTCCGAAGCTAAGCTTTAAGTGAATGTGACCAAGGTAAAGGCAAAAATTGTTAGCCTATGTGCGCAGATAATTTGTGAAATTTCGTTTGTTGTAATACAAACAAGAGATGCAAGGCAGATGGATACAATTTATCCTGCTTAGCTTTTACGATGAGATCGCGAAGTGAAGTGATTCGAAATTATTGCTATTAAAGTAATTTCTTAATTAAAATAAACCGAATCAAAACTGACCCTCACCTTAATTAAATCAATCTGCAATGAGGTAAACGAATGCAATGACCATCCGATCATAAACTGAAACTCATCTAAATTTAATATCTGCTTGGATTCCTTCGAGCAAACTGCATCTTCGTGCATGCAATTTGCAATCTCATCAGCATGAAACTTCACAAATCCGTTTCGTCCTTGATCTTAAAGAGGGACTCAAACGTCAGCGTCATAATATGAATTACATAAACACCCTTCTAACATCCCATCAAACTTACAATTAATATCATACTACAAAGTCTTTCGAGGAACGAACTATCCACACCCCTCACTCATTGGGAAGCACTTTCTAACCCCCGCACAATGCTGTTAGCGAAAACATGCCCAACAACATTACAACCAGCAGCACACAGATGTTGGTCTGGGTGGGCCGTGGGAGATGGATGAGTAGAAAAAAACTGCCAAAACGCTTTTCGATGTCGAAAAGGATAACCCAATTACAAACTTTTTGATTCAATATGCAGGATACTGTAAGTAGTTGCACAGGAAAGTGCATACATATCTGCTGTTGGTGTGCGCTCGTCTAGTGGGGCCGTGTGAATGAGAATGCGTGGAATTTGATGACTATTGGCGTTTAAGGTTATAGATATGCTATATTTTTTTGCCCTGCAGTCAAATGTGCATGGTATTGAAATTCATTGAGCGATGAACAGGAGGGCATGACAGGCTTTTAGGATTCACAACGATGTACTCAAACAGAGTGTAACATTAGTATGACACACATTTTTTTCGAAAGGCCCTTATTTTACTTCGGCATGGAGTAGTTTTAGAGTATGTTTAATTAATAGGTCTTGGGCAACTTGAAAGCCGGCTTGAATCTGGGTACCTTGATGGGAATGCGATTGGAGTTTTATTCGCTAGAGAAGATAATTGAATTGCGTAGGACAGAAAATATCATATGGATGCACGAAGCATGGATTCGTTTTTTAGGAAAGGAGGCATTAAATTTGTTGAATGGGTACTCAAAATTGCATTAACATTTCCCATACTTCAGCTGCATTTCTAATGAAGTCTTGCTATGCCAAACAAATTCAATAAAATAAACACATTAATTTAGATTACAAAACAACCTGTATCGTTCTCTTAATCACGACTGATATTCCAATTGATTCGAGAGAATCACCACACTCCCAAAGAAATTAACTTTCGTTCCCCTTCAATAAAAACTTGTGGATACGTCATAACTGCTCTATATTCTCAAACATACAAGGCAACCAACTTTAAAAAAAAAAAAATCATATCACCCACTTTCATTGAACTAAAAGCTTTCATCGAATTTCAATGGCGGGAATGACGTCGAAGGGTGATGGCGATGCCTGTAGTTGAAGAGTCGCACATGCCCATTATTTAAAAAATTACATAAATGAAAAATTAATATATGCAACTCCTTAATAATGAAATTAAAAATACAAGCATTATGTACATCTTCTAAAATTCACTTATGTTCTTCAGTGATTCCTTGTTGAAGAGAGAAATGTAAGGAGGTTCAAATTCGGCAATCGACAAAAAAAAAAACTTTCAGCAATTTGTTGGCAAGAAGGATAAAAGCACTCAATGTTTACACCATGGAATTGAAAAAGTTTTAGTTATAAATATAGAAAGGGCGTGATAGTGTTTGACCGAGTTGAATTGCACTAGAAAGTGCAATTCGTGGCCATTCATTTTTTTTTGCAATCTTGAACTGCAATTTTTGGGGACAGCTGTTTGCAGTTCTAATATATTTAAGGCCATGTACAAATTTAGAGGTTTACTTGCAAGTTCGTTTATTGCTTCCTTTTTAAATGGATATTACTTACCGTCACGCACAGATTAAATCCAAACATTGTACAGTCAGAAAATTATAGACATTATCTTCACGCTTAAAAATTTCTTATGACTCTACATTCGGACCGAACAATTTCTTGTAGTATAAACCAACCATCAGTACAGAAATAAATCAGACATATGTGAGTAGAACAAGGCTCAGGTTTGTTAAGAAGCCGACATTAAGCCGACTGTAAGTCTTCTACTTATATCCGATGCATCACATAAAGTAATCCACATAAAATGTGTTTGAAAGTCTCCCCATTAGCAGCAATCAAGCAGCCGAAATAACTTAATCCACAATAAACAACAGACTCATTTCTGATTGCAATTGATTTGTGCAAATAAACCCATTAATTAAATGTCGTGTTTCGGTGTGATAAAGAAACAAATATTCTCGTTTAACCACAACAACTTCAAATAACAATCATCATTAACTTTTCTTGCTGCGGCACAATCATTCGAAAAATTTCACCCACAAAATTGATTTGTTATCCGGCCTGTCTCATCTTGTCTGCCTCCTCCGTGGCCCCCGCCCTCATTCTCGTCTCACACTCCACAAGCACATTCCCCAAAATTACTCAATACATTCCTGCTCCAGTTATATTTAATAAGGACGACGACGATAGAGAGCAGCAGATCAACATAAAATCCAGGGGGGCGATGGCTTGCTTGACTTTTCCGACTAACTGATTGACGGATGAGCGGCGGAAACAATCCATCGAACCAACCAGCCAGTAGCACACAAAAAAGTGTTTTTTCCTCGAAAAAGGGTGCGGCAGTGTCAGTCACTTACTACATAACAACTACTCAATCATTACTCTTGTCCGTGTGATTATAATTAGTGAGGAGCCTGCCAGCAGCATCAGAAGAAGAAAAAGAGAATGAAAAAAAAATAAATTGATCCAGATAAATACGTTTTGCCCCTTCGACACGGCACCCCGCTTTAATTAAAATTTACAAAACAAAAAATCGAATTCTATGTAAGAATTGACCTTGAGAGTGGGTGTGCCAGCCGCCACCCAACCAACCACAAGCCAGGAAAAAAAGTTATATAATCAATCAAAATGTTAATGCCATATTCTGGAACGTGGTACAGTGGCATGCCATGAAGTGTTGTTGTGTTGCTGGCTATACTCGATGGAGAGCGGGCATCTGTGTTTCTTAGGCCGTGAGCCGTTGCTCTTAGCGAAATTAGGATTCTACTGCAGAGTGGCCTCTTGAAAATTTAGTTCATTTTCATTTTAATTTTGCCGTTCTTTTTTTTATACTCTCTGTTTGTCCCTGCCACCGCCGCCGCCGGTGGCTGCCGCTGCTCCATCGTACGATTTGAGCAACAAATTAAGGCCAAAGCGAAAAAAGTTGCTGCTATTCTGATGGAATACAACCGTCACAACAATAACCAGCGATAGACGTGTTTATTCGGAGATGCCCATGAGTAAAGAGTGGCACTTGTTATAGCGTATCGCGTGAGTATGTGCTTTTTTTTTTGCAGCCCAAGGATAATCATTATCGCCCCGAAAGAAAAATCCATCTCAATATCTCAACTTGTCTTATACCACAGCATGGTATTTGTAGAGGAACAATTTTATTTATATTGAAGGCGAAATGTTGTGTCGAGGACTGATGACTATGACGTCATCGTGGCATACTCTGAGAAAAGCTTCAATAGCTCGCCAATTATTTGCTATTCCTCCCTCGTTCTCGTCCTCGTCCTCGTAGTCGTAGTCGTAGTTGTTCGTGTCCTCGTCGACGTTCTCGTCCTCAGCCCATCCCCACCCCATTTCCACACCACATCACCGTCGTTGTGCTCACTAGTATCTTCGCCATCGCCACCAAAGCCGTGTAACGCACTCGCTCTGTGCCAGCTCTCTTGTTCTCTTGTTCGTTCAGTTCAGTTCAGTTCGGTTCGGTTCTGTTGGGGATGATGACGACGAGGGCCGGAAGCCATGTCCTTTTTTATTCCACATTCGTACAACTAAAAATATTCATCACAGTCGTGCCTTCGCAATGGATGTATGCGCCAACATGCATGCATACATAGAAGTGTACGTGGAAAACGCAATGCATATGCATTTGACATTTAAATATGAAAACAAAAAAATCAAAAAAAAAACTCAGATCTGAGGCAGGGGCGGAAGTTAGGATATTCAACATGATGCGGCGAAAGCTCCCATCCATTGTGAGTCCTGCAAATGTGTACTCGTATATGGGTGTACTTTTGAAACCCAATTTCATCCAACCAACACACCTATTGCGAGATTGCGAATAGAATTCCAACTTTTTCATAGTTCTAGGTACGTGCGCACGTAAAAGATGACATATAGAACGGATAAAGACAGCAATGTAGTTGAAATGCTGCTATGTACCTGTATAGTAATAGCACAGCGTTTGGTTTAATTTATTTTGAGCTTTCTGCTGCCTCCTTATAGGTCAAAGCTTTATATGTGTTCTTTTGCTGTGTTTCTTTTTTTAAACTTTCTGTTCGTTGGTTTTGTTAACGATTGACGCTCAAGTGTTGGTGGGATTCGAACAAGTATGGTTGCATATCCTTTTTATGCAGAAGCGTTTTCATCAATTCCCCAGCGATGTCAATATTAATTAAATTGATGTTTATTGGATTATTTCCGAAGCCCAGAGTGTCAGTGCATCTGATGAGTTACATGTCTGCTTGCTAGCGCAATTTAATGAGAATTCCTTAATTAAATTGGAAATGCAGACAACGGCTAACGACAGAGGCAACTAAATTAAAAGTGTTATCAACGCCAGGAGATGATCCTACATGGAGTCAATTCCCCGCATAACTGTTGGCTATTTGCAACGAAACCTGCGATGTGAGTCTCTGTGGAAAGCTTTAAAACTGTTATACTGGGGAACAGATTGAGAGGAGGTTATGTGCCGGCAATGGGGAGCGCATGGAGAGTCAACTATAAATGCCCGGGGAGATTGGAAAAGAGCACGGACGTCGTGGCCGAATGAGAATCAAGGGAGTGCTGGTCTCTTTACAACTGTCGCGATCGGAAGGGAAACGCTTTTAGAGACCGCCGCAATCACAGCATATGGATGTTTTAAAAATACTATTGAAAACAAAAGTGTAAAATGATCTGATATAACTTTTGTGAGTGAACAGCATTACAGGAACCGGAACGATGCTCGATCCATTAAGTTTTCGATGTGTAGTGTTTGTATGGTTAACAAACATAGACAGTTCTGTACGTAGAAACGGCGCATAGCTCACTTTGTCAATAGGTACTCCATTTTTTCGTCCAACCAATTAACTATTGAAAATCAACGCCACTATGTCATGAACTTCTCTTTATTGTACGCCGACCTACTTAACGGGTAACTTAGAGATTGATGCATAATTAGAAGAAAAAAAGGCACATTTCAACTGACAACTGCATCTTTTGAATGCTACTCCACATCTGACTATTCATCTGAAATCACATACTTAGGCATACCTATTCATTAAATAAATAAAAAGCATTTCATTTCAACAAGGACCAAACGGAGAAGAAGAAGAAGAGAAAAATACAATTGAAACAGAAACAAAACCTTCTCCTATTTGGCCTTTTTGCGCAAGAATCCAAGCGACCTCACAAATATAAACGGTATTCTTTAACCCAAGGACACATCAGGTTATTTTTTTTTTGTGTGTTTGTTTGAAATTTTCTCCTAGGCGAATCTCCTCAAAACAATCAGTATGATGGAGTCTTTGGTAGGAGTGAAACTGCATTTGATGGGCTTGTGGGTATGTAACGATGGCAGTGATGGCGGTGGGGGTGGTTTCTCGGTTTGGCAACCGGCTGAAGCGGATTGAAAGCTACAACGACGGTGGATAGTGTGTGTTTTTGTTTGTGCATGTGTGTTTGAGAAGGTAGGTGAAAGATGGTGTACAATAACAATCCTTTCTTGATTTGCAGATACACCCCCAGTCGCTTCCACCATCCCTTGTTCCTTTGGAGATGCTTTGCAAGACGACGTCATCCTGTGTAGCCTAATTGCTCATTGCATTCATTGGTGCATGTAAGCGAACATGACACACATATTCATATTCCAAAAACGTGTTAGACACACTCGTACTACAGGGAGACGTGGCATCAGTAAAGGGTGGCAGGATGTGAACTCATACATACATATGCGAATGCATGCTAAAAAGCGCCTCATGCAGGGGAGAACATCGCCTTACATTGCAACACGAATAGGACAAGTGTGGTACGGTTGCAGACGTACGACGACGACGTAACTGCTCTCTGAAATGTCTTCGGGTTTTAACTCATCGGTATTTCTTGTGGATTTGCGAACTTTTCGGCTTAATTCTGATTCGCAATGACATGCAAGGCACTAAAATGTCCTTGTCAAAATGAGGTAATCCTTCACATGTAAATGGCAAACATGTATCAAGCCTCACACAACCTTACACATTCGTCATCGTAGAAGTTTCCCCCCTCCAAAAAGTAAGAAAAAAATGCAAACCTCACATACAATGAAGATGAGTTACCCAGAAGCACAATGTCTACTTCGTAGCATTGTGATTTACAATCCTTTGCATATCCTCGGGACTATGGTGTCTTATGTAGAGAGGAGTGCTCCTATTTTACGCAAGCGACGACACAAATGTTATGCGGAAGTCTCGAGTAAATGAGGTCGACTATGTCGATTCTTGGCTTGACACAGTGTTTAGCATGGTGAAACGAGTTAGCTGGGTTTTTCTGGCTCCAATTCCAATTCTGAGATATTTTATTTTGCATGAAAAATAAAATGAAATCCTGCATGTGCATTCATGTGAACAACTGGGAATCTTTGACTAACTTTGAAAATAAAGCTGAATAAATGGTTGGGCGCTTTAAATTTGAAGTATTCTAAGTCATGTGGATCTGAAAAATATGTTGAGGACCGTCAGTGAATGAATTAAAGGATTTTCAAATTGGGACTTGACAATCCTTGGGAACCGTCAAGCCAAAGACCGTGTCTGTGACGTTAACCTTTAGATCGTTCTCGTTAATTTTGGGTCGTTATTCTCGTCCCAGTATACAGGCAAGTGAACAAATTTGTTGGCAAATTTTCTAGTGGCGGAACCTTTTTACCAGTGAGTCAACGGGTTGGTCGAAGTTCCGTGAGTTTTTGCTGCCGCTCAAGGGTTTGTTGAAAGCAAACAAAGACAGGCGATTTCGTAGTGTTCTCATGAGTTGGGTATCGCTAAGACCACAGTGTGGCTTGAAAAACTTTGCAAAAGGATGTTGGGTTGCACCCGTATAAGATGCATTTAAATCAATAGTTAAAGCCACTCGATCATATGGAGCTACATACTTTATCCGATTGAGATCTAGATTTATTGGAACAAGCTCATCAATTTGAAGTACGGTCATCATCCGCGATGAAGCGCATTTTTGGCTAATCGATTAAGTCAAAAAGGAGGTGAAAAACCCTGTCTGCTCAAGGTATACCACTTCATCCACAAAAATATTAAAATTCGTTGGAAAGTCATTGCCTTGGCCATATTGTCGATTAGATCGTGATTTAGTAAATTTTTTTACTGCAATACATTAAATTATTGGTCCATGAGTCCTGGCCCAACGTCAGAGCCAATGTTGAACCAGACAAAGACACTCTTTCAAGAATTGTATCCGACAAATACACAGCAGCAAATGTGTCATTGTTAGAAATATGGACGACGTCGAATTCCATACACTTTTCTCGATTGCATGTACATATACCAAACGAAAAGCGCAATTTTAAAGATATCTCAAAAAAAGTTATAGTGTCGTGATATACCGAGTTTTTGAATGCAAATGTCGAGAGCAAATTACGAGCTAACTCGTCTAGTAGTCAAACATAGTCCTTAGATAATATTTCTTTGCTTTGTGAGTAAACATGGACAAATCCCCTAAAATTCAGACATTTATTTGCAAAAATTGATTGTAGCCCAAGTTTGCTAATAGCAAGGCCAGTCAAGGCCAACAAGTGATTAAGCTGCTCCTTGCATGCTTCTAATTTAAAGTAGCTTCGTACGCCACTCGTTACACAAGCCCTTCCTCTAGCCATTATTCAGAAAACATCGACACATGTACAAAGTCCTTCAATTCCAATAGTCAGACGTCGTTTACTTTATTTAAATGAAACAGCCAAGCCCTTCGCCACAGATGTCATTCTTCAGATTTAGCAAGAAATACATGCAATTAACTGCAGTGACACACATAGACGACGAACGACAACTTATGGAAAGCGCGCGCACAAGCAACGACAAGAGGGAATCAGAAAATCCACAACAAATCAATGCCAGTTGGTTGATGCTCATTTATTTGGCATTTGCTCAGTGAATGATTGTGAAAGCTCTTACATAAAGGACCTAATTCATCGTGCAGTCATAAGGCGAACGGCGGGCATACCAAACTGTACTACATCAGCGAGTCTCTTGTGTGCTGTTTCACTGTTTATTCCCGAACGTACTTTGGAAACACATCGCAGCGTAACTGCATCTGCCAACTATGCATCATAAAAGTATATTTCTATCAAAAACATTAAAATAAGTAGACAATGACGAGCGTATGTGCAATTTGATGGTTAAGACGGCAGATGAGAAAAACAATGTCATTACATCATCCTTACATTTTGACAGCCACCAACCACGGCTGGTACTTCAATCTGCACATTTTGACTTCCATTCCGGGCACGGCTGACTGCTTACCCCCAATAAATTCACTTATGGAACATCCTTTCATGCACTGCACTCTTTCAGGGGATATATCTTAATAATGCAAAATGCTTGTAGTTTTTCTGTCATGGAGCACGCATGTATATGTACACAGGAATGCATGCTGCTCCCTTGGAAGATTTCACGGTTAGGGATTGCATAGTTGATGTTTTTCACTCATTGATGAGGTCTTGAAAATCTGACTGGTAAAGGCAACACGATGCAGCATGCTCTCCCAGTCACTTTGACTGACGTACACATCAGCTACCAATCCCTGCTGATTCAGTGAATTGATTTATTTTTTTATTCTTCCTTCCTCCAATAGCTGTGGCGAAGGTAATTCTTGAAGTTACTGCGAATGCCAGACACACATTTATTTAACTTTGAAGGAAAAAAAAATACTGTCGCTGGAGAAATTCCTGAGAAAATTGAATCTAACGTTGAAATTACGTTTGCAGCAAGGATAGTGGCAAGAAGGGATGACATTATTGCAGTCTAGACATGGAATCAAATTTTAAGAGCTGCCGTGTCGTGACTGGTTTTAGAAAATGGATTGACTTTGCACTATCGATGGGAGAGCGATTTGTTACGGGAAATGTGCAATTGGGAAGTACTTTGCGTCGGTGGTCCCTTTGTTAAGCACGTCGCCGTTAAGGTGAAAAATGAGCTAACAGCGCGCATAATAATTGTTCACAAATAAGAAAGCGAAATAGTTTTGGGAATCCCAAGGACGACTCGGGTAAGCTTACAGAAAGTGGCACAGCGATGAGTGAATATTGAAAGATAAACTAATCGAAATGGAGAAGTGTCTGTGTCGAATCGTATGTTGGGCGTGTAAGTTTAATTGCCGACATGAATGACTTTCAATAATGGTCCAATTTTCGACTTCTCAGTAAGTCATCTCAGAAGGGAACCTTTTAAAAAAAAAAAAAAAACTGATACTACTGAAAGAATTATAAGCATATTTATGGCATCATCATCATCATTGCCTGCTTGATCCACTAAACAGGTCTTGGGCTACCGCATTAGAGATCTTCAGGCCACTCAATCATCCGCCAATAGGACTTTACGTACATGTAGAGTGCTTTGGACAGGCGTTCCGAAAACGACCATCACCTCTGATCTATCCACGTTATCCCAGCATCTGCATCGCAAGTCTATCGAGTGCGCTCTAGGAGGATATGAGGATAACATCAGAGTCATCTGCAAAACAGGAGATGACTTACACTCCATTCTCCCATTGTGAAAACATTCCTCGCGTCGACATTCAATCCATATACGAGGAGAGGTGACCAGACGCGCCCTTTGCTAAGTCTAACACTCACGGTGGAATATGTTGATTTAACACCGTTAATCCTCACACAGTTGCTAAAGTTTGTGTAGCGACTGAATGGGCCCAAAAAGAAGGATATGCATTGAATATCATTTGAGGGCATTTCGGAGGACAAGCTCATGCTCATAAATGGTAGCATTAGACTGAGAGACTGCGGTGGTCCGTAGCGTTGTACGTCTCTCTGATGTCTGGTGTATGCTACAAAAATTATTTTCACTTTTTCCGAGTCACTGACAATGCTCAAGAGAACAACTGTCTATTAAAAGCTTCTCAAACTTGGCCATTCGGAGTTGGTATAAAACTGTAGGACAACAAAAGCATGCACAACACGAGTGGTTGTCTGAGAAGCTAGGCTCCGGCCCTCTACGTGCTGAACTGTCACCCCATATTACTACATAAGATAGAGTGATTAATTTCTAGATTAAGAGATCTCAATATAGTTTTGGGGCCCACGCAAATTTTGAACGGTATCAGTGCTGTATGTTAATCGTTATTATACAAGCGTCCAGATATTCAGTAAAATTAGTATTTGCCAACATATCTTGCAGCCCTCAAGGACCAGGCGCTATATAATTATTTAATTGATACAGGATCACCATCACAAGTCACACATACATTTTCTAAGGCACACTTGGACAAAATCAAGAGTACTGCTATCACGGAGCAGAAAGGCTTAAATATAGGCTTACCTCGCTTGTCATAGAAAATATGATTGTTTTCAAAATGTCTTACCTGAAAGTAGAAAGAAATAGTGCTTTATGAATATCATTTATTTTAAACGTCAGACAAATACATGTTCTTCAGAGAATCAGTGAACTAGTTCAATGGTACACCAAATCAAATAAAATATTGCTCTTATGCTTGTACAAATCAGTTCAATTTCATCCAATAACCCGGTTTACCAATGGATTCAACTGCATCCCGACGAAACAACAAAGCCCTCAAAATCAAACAGACTGAAAGATGCAAAGCTCTAAGACCAAAACTCACTTGAGGACAATGGCGAATGCAAAGAGCCGAAAGCCAAGAAAAAAACAAATTCTATTCTTTTGATAGTGTCACAGTTTTCAACATATTCGCCTAAGGTCAATTGGGATTAACTTTGCCCCAAAATGTATCTTCACCCATTTCTTTTCGCTTCAGTATCAGTCGGGCCAAGCACGCTTTCATCGCCCACAAGACTACATGTCCAATCTCACTTCACCCTACACACGTACTCTCCATGACTCAGACAGAAGTCACAAGAAGCAGGCGAACGAATAAACAACAAGACAATCCCAAATAAACGGGCCAAGAGGTTACTTGTCCCCATCGTTTTGGTAGTTCTCAGTTTCTCAATTGTTGTCTTGGCGTTTTCTTAAAGCAAAAGAGCAACGCAAAAAAAACAAGCATGGAAGGGAAACACATTTCTTTTTTTCTTCATTTTTTTTTTTTGTTTGCGTTTTTGTAGACAATTTTTGATGGAGAAAGTTGAGGTCCATTTAGTGGCATTTTATTGTTATCTCCAGGCCAACAAATGGCACAGCTATAGGTTTAAGTTTTCGTCCACGATGGATGCATGGAAGAGTTGGGCTTCCCTGCAATTATACGAGGGCAACCGGATGGGAGTGAGACATCCGTTTGACAGAGCAACGGAGCAACGGAGCAACTTCTAAGATGTTTTGTTCTTATTTTTAATTTTTCATCTGAGAAAAAAACAATCTTCGTGGATGGCTTAGATGTGTTTTAGGGCGCAGTAATGTAAAGCATCCCCCTTCTTCGTTGTTTTCCGACATGAATTATTGCACTCTAAAGCATCATAGAGAAGCAGCAGACACTCTCCCCGCCTCAAGCGTTGTAATATTAGAGATTTGAAGTGGTAAGGTGGCTTAACTGGCTTCAATAAGAAACCCATAAAACTGGGGGGAAATTCTATTACAGAAAGTTTACTTTCCAAAGGACGTGATAAAGTTACATTGATATTCTTTGCCAAACACTTTTTTCACAAAGTTCTCACGGCTGCCATAGCAATATGCGTATATGTGCTGGCTGCGAAGCAGCTCGTGGAGGCTCATTAAATTACCATGAGTGGAACATTCTCACAGATGGTAGTTATTTGGCATTCGCGCGTTGTAGTGCCTTCGGTGGGCGTCTAGACGAATGCAGAAACAAGGGAAATCGAATATTTTCTGTATGCCTGGATGAGTGAAGAAATTAATGTTAATTGAGTTGTAGTAACTTTTATTAGGTTGAACAAATGAGCTCAATCAAATGCTGATAGGATCGTCTGTTTTCGAAAACACATCAAAATGCCCTCAGGAGGCCGTCTGTTTATAACATGCGGTGTGTACTTTGAAAGCGATTCATGCAGATGGTCGCACCGTAGTTATAATTATTACGACGGCCTTCACAAGTCAAGGGAAAGTGAACATGCAACAAACGGGTCCTGAAGATGAACAGGAAGTAATTGGTCTGGAGAGAAATTGTATCCTGACCAAAGGACGGTACAGGCAGCACAATATTTTGACACCACATCACTTGCGTTGAGTTATTCTCGGTTTGTGTTGTGTTACTTGCAGTCTTTTATGTGTTTTTAAAGGGAACAATATCATTCATCTGCAATATTAAACAAGCTGCAACTTATTCCGCACGCACATCGGCCACTTGCAGAGAAAAAAGTACACCGAAATGAAATCAACAACAAAGTAAATACGCCCATGTTTTGTAGCGAAACACTAACGTTGCTGCGAACGTATGAAGCGTTATTAACTTCGGATGTGCCACGATTCGTGCGAGTGCAGATCCTTAGTTGTGAGCGCGACCGAGTCACAATTCAATTCCCTTCATCAGCTCCAATTAACGAGGAACCAATTAGAAGCCTTTCAGTAAGCCATCGAAATTGACCACAGAACTTTCAGCGCACGCCAGAGTGCACTGCTGCAAAACATCAATGCCAATTTTTTACTCTCCCTCTCTGCTATGGAGTCTCGCATTTATTTTCCCTCTATTCACACAATAATATGCAGATTTTTCTTTCGCACTCAATTCTACACCCGATTCCATTGTTCAGTTGACAATAATCAACAGAAGAGGGACGCACATTCGAGTGAAACAACAATTTTGTTTGTTCCCGATATTCAGTTGTGTAGCCGTCCGTCGGTGGAATGACACCAGGAAGTGAGCTGTCATTTGTATCCTATCGCATAGATGTCAAGGACTAAAACTTAAATATCAATCATGTCAACAATTCAAAAGAGAAGAAAGGAGAACAAACCGAATGCCCTACTGCACGACAATGAAACGCTTCTGGCTTGACATACAATTTGTCAAATTATGTCGAAGAAAAGGATTGTTGGCGAACTGAAAGTACAGCATTATTAAGTATTGAATGGTATAGAGATCTATCTGCACAATTCTGCTTTTTTTTCCATCAATTTCTGCTCAATTAGAGCGCGGAGGGAGGTTGAAGCGAGCAAGAATTCGGGAAAAAAAACGACCACAGCGATGGTGAAGCCAAGAAAGAAAAGAAACATTAAAAGAAGTCTAATATAGATAAAGAAAAGGGTTGACATCTTAACTATCCACCCTTCTGGTTTGTTGTGCAATCCTTCATCTTAATCAAGCCTTGGGAGTCCTTAAAGGCCCGTTACGTTTTATTTGCTACAATTTTCTATTTTGATGTGCCTGCGGCCAACTTCTAAAGTGACTCCAAGGACCTGCGAAGAAAGCAAGCGGGAGAGGATTTTCTATCTCCGTATGTGTCGTCCTGGAACTTGAGGTTTCATTACTCGTCTCTGCTCTCTTTTGTGGCATGATATGGTTGAACGGACGGCAAATTGCCAAAGAATGAAAGTACACAGACACACACATTTATCAATTCTTGATGTGTGGCCGAAAATGTTGGGCGCACACAGTATGCGAGTAGTGTGGGGTCGGGTAGATTCTCTATCCCAATGAGACTTTGATGCATGCGAATATAATATTGGGAAGGCAAATGACACCAATGGCACCATGGGGCTAAGGTGAACTTTGCGACAATGAGAATGCGTATCCTTTTTTGTGGGACGCCATCCGGGCAAGATTATTTATTGAACTCCCAATGGTGAAATGATTAAGTTACGTGACTCTGGAGTGTTAAATATCACTGAATGGGGATGGAGCTTTATTCCAGTATCAGACAGCAACAACTGGGCAGGTGATTCAATAAAAGCAGAAGAGAGTGCTTTAATAAGGGTTTTTTTATATTTATGTTCCACTCATTGCATGTGTGGGTAGTACGTACTTCAAAGCACCTGTGTTCGTTGGCTTTTCTTGAGTCGGGTAGAAATGCGACCAGCGTCAGTGATCAGAAGGGCTCCTTTTAGAAGACTGGGTACGAGTCTCGTCTAAGTACATTGAACTTCAAACTAAGCTTACCTCACATAATTTTCATTCCGCGCCCCAAACTACGCCAGCTATTCGTCTGGTAGCCCCAATCAAAATGGTGCTAACAACACACAAAACAGTAGCAAAATGTGAATTGTAAATTTCGCTAAATAATGTTAGCATAAATACACACAAAACCCCCAACCATTGCCTTTCAAAGGATAAATGTAAATAAAGGACCTCAAGCCACAGTCTTGCACGGCAAGGCAGAGAGAGCAAGCGAAATCAGCGCAACATGAAATAAAATATACAGAGACAACAAACTATATGAAGGTACGGCGACTCCCACAGAAGGGATACAGTCCCATATGTTGCACGGGGGAAACATTCACCTCATTTTTAGTTTCTGTTGAAAATTTGTCAACGCAATTAAAAGTCAACTCTGTGTCTTAGAAATAACTACACACAGCAAACTATCCAAGGATGTGCTCTATAGTTCCAAGTCTCCTAATTATACAAACAGTATGAATACACTACGCTCAGTTGACAGGTGCAGGGACGGGCGCGAAGGAGAAGGATACACGCACAACGATCTGCGCGCAATGGATGGGCGAGTCATGATTTCTGAATTTAAATACGAAATAGTGAATGAACTTAAATCAACCGTGAGTGAATGGGGGCACATTTACGGATACCCTCCTAAGCCATCTACCCATCACCGCACCAAGCGAGGTTGGCTTTTCCACTGCTGGCATATGTCGGCGAGTGTTTGTACATCCCCTGATATGACTTTAATTTAGGTGAGCTTACATCGTTACCATAAGTTCTGCGGGTTTCAGCGGAAAATTCAGCTAACATCCTTACGATGTGGGTGCTGGAAAGGACACAATTTTGTTCAGTTCAGTGCTCGTGGCAATGTAAATGCACGATTCTCACCAGTTGTATGTTAATTATGGTATGTACTTTTCGCGGGGTTTGATGATCCTGAAGAGAAAATCATCCCTCCCTCCGACGATGGGACTCTGGGTGTTTATTCTGGTGGTGATTCAATCAAAAGGTTAATTATTCAAGCAAAACGTCTGGGGATTGTGTTTACCACCAACCGCAGGACCAGAGATTTGTGAACGAGGTGCGTATTCATACAGTTTCTTGAATCGACGTAATCACCGACAAGTGAAAGTTTGCAATCAAGAAGACAACGACACAGTTTATGTTTCTCAAGAAGCTATCCTTAAAAGTACAATTGATCGCAAGTGCAATCGATGGGGCTTCCAATCTGCTCAAAGTTCCATCGGCATAAACATGCCTCTGAACAAACACTTGAGTTACTTCAAATGGATGGTCAAGGAAACGGTAGAACACAGAAGTGACCAGTTTTCTCCGCCTGCCTATGGCAGATCTATTGGTTCTGTTTGTACATGAATTTCACCAGGACGAGAAAAGGACTGCAGCTCGGGTCGGCATGGGTAATCTATTGTTATGCCCCGGGGATTAATAAAGAGTAGTCTCATAAACAGAACTGAGTGGGATGAAGATTAAAGGTCCCTCTGGAGGAGTGCTAAACTATTGGAACGGTGATGACACGGACAATTATAATAGAATACCCAAAGCGTAACTTAATACATTCCAACTAGAATTTAAGATCATGTGTTGGTCTCCCTCCATCTTAGCATTTCACCACCGCATTGAATCAGAAGATAAGGGCAGTCAAAAAACTCCTGCCGAAATCGAATTTTCATTCAAACGATTTTCAGTTCTTTCTTGGGCGAACTACAAACGCTTCTTCAAGTTCAAAAAACACACTTCGAACCGCTTGGCTCGATTGCCTTTCTTCTCGTTCTGAAAGTTGGAATCTTTTTCGCAAATCCACACACAATGAACACACTTCTTAGTCATATCGACAGATCCGTCTTCGTTTTTTTTCCTTTGCTGAAGCAAAAGGCAAAAGTCAAAATGCAAGAATCCTTTTTTCCATAAGTCCCCGCGTCTCCTTTAAGTGACAGCATACTATTGTGATGATTGTTATTTGAGAAATACATTTTATTCTCATCGTCAAAAATTGAACAGAGAAACTTCCCGAGTATCAGTACTCGAGCAACAAGGACTAGAGGACACAGAAATGGAGAAGCGGAGAGTCTGAACACATTTTGTGGGACGGCGAATTTACATACTGCTGGAGATGGAGAAACATGGAATGGAGAGAAACACAGTAGTCAGATGTATCTAAATAGCGGGGAGAAATAGGAAAATATGTTTTCTATTATTATTCACACCGAATCGATGCTGCTGTTACATTTTCCCGCACCACAGCCGCGTCGCTCCTTGCCGTCAGCAATGTGCGCGATGGTGTGTTAGGCAAGGAATCCGAATGAAACACCTATAAAAAGGTAACAATTTAAAATTCCGATTTTCACTTAGCCCGCCAAGTTGCACCCCTTTCAAATGTATCCATCATCCAGGCTCTCAACCCTTAGGACCAGCACGGGAGCAAGGGGAAAATAATCGAAAAAAGGATTATGGATTATATTTATTCAAAAATTGAAATGTTGAGGTGAACATGGCGTGGCTTTTCTTTCGTGAATCATCGCTTAGTCGAGGCTAACGGCGCTGAATCATGTGTATGGCAGAAGAAGCGTCTTTTAGCCGAGAAAGATATCTCATTACCGACTGGGTATCCGATGGGAGAATGTGTGCCTGGTGGTAGATAGCTATAACTGCATTATGTGGATTAAAAGTGAATTTATGAGGAAAAAGATCTCCGTGTGGTCGGGATGGAATATTTGACACGACGCATAACTTTCTTATCCGAAACAATTTGCATGATTATCGTTGCTAATTTTACGATGATACCTTGGGGGACGTGTTAACGTGATCTAAGGAATTTCTAAGAGGCTTATGCGAGCGATATGGATATCGTTTTTGACGTTGCTCTCACGCTTTGAGGGAATTTAGTTAAGTTTACAAGAAATTCATAGTGGTTCTAGTTAAACACACCGCTGTGCCAGCAATAGCTGACAACTTGTCGAATAACTGTGGGAACACGCTCTGCATCTATTTTACATTCTATTCAGAATTTTACGTCGCAAACTCTTATTTGCTAAGGTAAGACCGCACACAATTCTCTTTCGTTTTCCTTGATGACGTTTGGGAATCTCCCTTTTACGTGTCGGTCGATAGTGGTTTAAATTCGATACGATCCATTGTAGGAAATAAATGTAAAAGCGACATGCAGACATGTGTCATAATTTTTGTTAATGCCTTGAGTGCTCATGATTCAGTCCACTCCTTGGATTGGGTATTACAAGCAAAGTATCACCACCAAAACAATTGAGTTAAATAGAGCTTCTGATGTATGAATTCAGCCAACAGCCGAGTGGAGTGAACATCATATCTGTTCAGTAATTAATTTAAGGAACATATGCTATTAAACTGTCCTTTGGTTCATAAATCCCAAGGGCAATGCCATGTAACAACGTTCGAAGTGATTGTGTGAACACACCCCGAACATGTGTACCAACACTGAATGAATGAATTGCAAGCAGATGACATGGTCAGGGTCCCAGATGATCCAATCACTCCACTTGTAGATATTAATTTAAGCTAATTTAATATTTAAACGGGCGGCAATAATGTAATGTCAATTGGATAGAGCTCATTAGGCACAGCTACAGTAAGTACAGTTTGTTAAATTTGACATTTACATTTGTCGGACGACAGTTGCATTCGTTATCTGTGACATAAGTGTCTCGATGAGTGGAGTGATCGTCGCATTCATATAATTCGTAATATAATGATGACAGTTGATTTGGGAAATCATGAAGGTAAATACGTGTGCAAGTGTTATGGAGCCATGAAATCTCCAATGAGAATGCCGGTGGGTGGGTGTCTGCTACCAATTGCAACACAGGCAATATTTTTGAGTGAGAAAAAGCTTATGAAACAACGGATTTATTTCCCTTCATGGTTTAAACCAAGTACACTCACACAAATCACTTCCCACTCATCACCAGCTCTCAGTGTTAGGCAGTCAAGCATAGTGATGCATACCACATTACGCTTACAACATTGTAGTTCCAACTGATCTCACATTGCGCACTCAACGTAACAACCAATGTTAGATTATCCAAAAACAGCAATCAGATTAAGTACCAATGGATGTTCGGAATTAAATACATGTATCCCTCATTGTAAATCTCTCTTCTTGCACTTCACGTCGAATTGCCTAATGCCACTCTGGGGATCCTTGGCTCGCAAACGTAAGCTCACACATTCCCAGCGCCCAACTTCGAGCTGATTATGTATTTAAAGCCCGCGGATATAATGCGCCAACCATGGGGGCAGGCTCCTACTTTGTTCCCCGGCGCGGATTTGATACATTTTTGTAATTCCGTCACGTACCCTTACAACCATTGGCATTTTTATTTCCAATTGAAGTGTCTGATGGGACACGGAGTCTATTCATTGCTTTTACATGCACCCGCACACACATTGATACTCGACGTGCACAACTGTGGGTGGCTAATTTGAATTGAAGCATAAATGGTATAACACTCTCGTATCAGAAACAAATCAAATCGAATTTATTGCGTCACAGTTGGGATATCAAAATAAATAAGTAAATATTTGGATTCCGTGAATAGCGCTGCAGCAAACAGCATCAGGAGCAGTAGCTGCAGCACATTCTATCCCCGTCAATCAAACACGCACATGCACAATTTAAATATTCAAGGCAAGCAAACGCACATGCATACACTCAACAAGAAGAGCATCGGCGAACAGAGAAAATGCATTGTGCACTCGGGAAGGAGAGCGCACATAAATTTAGCACGCTTCATCAAGGACTTAAGTGCGGCGCAAGGGAACACCGACAGCTATCAACAAAGCGGATCTGATGTAAACTTCGGATCGGATGAGCGAGAGCGATTGGATTAAATGTCCTAAATGCGAACACAGAACAAATTAAAGTGGACCGAGACCGGCACCGGACCAATGTGATGTGTTCGCAAGCAGGCGGAAGAGTGTTTACACATTTGGGAGCTTACTTCAACAGAACTTCCGCAAATAATCGTCCTGTTGATTGCGGTGGACATACGATGAGGCATGTGCACATTGTCTGTGCACCACCAAGATGTACCTTTCTCCGACTAAATGGTAATAGCGTTTCGTGCTGTTCGACCGTGTGTAAGCTATTTCCTGTTTACTGGGTGATGATGGCGAAACATTTCTCCATCTGCAGTGCGGTAGTGCAAACGAAATGCAATCAAAAGGTACAGCAATGCCAGCGTTGCTCTGTGCAGTTTCTACATGTTGCGCAATGAGACACGACTGGTCTTTGGAATGTTTTCATTTGCGGCGTGAAATTTTTGAAGAACTTGTGGAGAGAGGCTGTACAGACAAGCGACTTTACGTTTAATCGTCCAAACAAGGTAAAAAGCTGCTAAGGTTCTATAACTTGGCGAATATTTGGGACAAAAGATTATGAGATTGCGGGTCGCATACGCCAACAGATTATTGTGTAAAAGAAACAATGAGATGCAAATACTTTGACAATCTTCGAATGCACTCCCATCAACCAAGCCAAGAATAAAACAATCAATTTCCTTTTGCAAATCGAACCTTTTCTGTGCACATAATAAATAAACACTTCTCACACCAACGCACTAAGCGATACTTCCCTAAGTGAATGACCGTTTTAACCTCAATCACCAAAGTTTACATCGTTCGAAAATCTGTTCCGAAAGTACATTCATAATTTTCATCAACGATATAGCCCCAAATAATTTCATAAAGCAACAACAATCCCACCAACCCTACTTACATTTAAAATTCCCATTCAAGAGGCTGTAAAAAGTTTGCTGTTAGAAGTGGAAAGATTTGAAATTATTTTTATCATCTTCCGAAAGAAAAAACAGTCCGTCTATCTTTGTGTACATAGACAATGCCGAGATATTCCATCCAGCCAAGGGTAGCAAGGCTGGCAAATATACACAATATCCTGAAATGCAAGTGATGGGACTCATTTCAATAACAGGACAAACATTTCCATTATCATTATTATTATAGTTTTTGGTATAGAGACCCACCGGACCGGATGGATACACTCTCAGCAAAATAAAATCGAGGGAGTGGGGCGAGGCACAAGTAGGTATGACGCAAGGTCCAGTGAAAATGAGAGGAATGAAGGAAGAAAAAAAAGCAGTACGAACAGACGTTTTTATTTCATAAAACGTCACTTTCAAATTCAAATTAATGAAAGTGTCAAGTGCACACACTTTTGGAAGTCTTTATGTCAACCACTCTGTAGTGCTATACAACAGCTCTTTGCAACAACACACCCAAGAACAATGCCCATAATAACAACGGCAACCCTGAAAACATCCCTGCTTGCATTTCCTCTTCGTCATCTTCATTTTCTTCGTCGTCTTCAAGAAATACAGACGACACAATTGTGAAATACCGTGAGGAAACTCACCCAAATGCTTTGTCCAAGTGGACAGATCCACGGAAGCAGGAGGTTGTTGGTGAATAATTTTTATGTCATAATTTGAAAATGAAAGCAGAACCAAAGATGGAATACATAAACACCGACTAGGTGTATGTCTGTACACTGATGTCGTTTAATTCATATAAATACATATGTACATCTGTTGGTTTCAGCTTGATGGGGGTGAATATCGGAGAGATGTAAACGGTTGACACTGGTGGCAAAAATATTAATTTAATAATTATGTTAAAAAATCACTTAAATGTTTATGCTGTTAGACACTGCCAACTTGGTTATATTATTTCTTATGTATGTACGCATGAGACTAGGTTCCACAAAAGGCACTCGTGCTATGCGTTTGAAGTGGACCCTCAGGTTAAACTGCGAGACGTGGAATTTAGGAAACTGTTTGATGGCAGTCAATAAATTAATTAAGGCAGTAACATTACGACACGTATATGTTTTGTTAGTTGGGAGCCTAAAATTTGTGTGTAGGCGATCAACTCTATGCTTACTTAACCAACATTGCCGTGACAACGACATATTTTTATTTATTTTGTGTATACCTTTTTTGGCTTCATGAGTATTACTCTTATAAGTGTCTTAATAATAAAGAAAAATAATGCAGAAGAAGTCAAAAGAACCTCAAATAAAGGATTTTCAATTGCAATGCACAGTGATCAAGTGAATAAGGACAGAGTTGACTATTGACTATTTCAGAAATATCATTCCTGCCAAATGAGAAAAGGACGGGTCCAAGAGTAAACCCTTGTGGTATTCATCTAACCTTAAGAATCTATAAACTCCTCTTCACTGCCTGGCTATCGCAGCATTCTAAGGAGGTATGACATTAAGAGTTTTATTCACAATGGTGATACAATGAAAAAGTTGCCCAGTTTTGTTCAAAGAACGTTGTCATCAACAGTATCCAAGAAAATCATGAGGTACCTTTGATACCTTTGATGACATCCTATATCACTCTGTAATTAATTGGAGTGGAGATTTATAAGTGTATTTTCTTCTTTGTATGTTGCTACAGTGTGGCCCGTGGCGTTGTCCCCAACCTTGACGTCCTAGGTTCGATTCCTGCTCTGTGCGACGAAAACAATTTTCACGACCCCACCTCTTTCGAGTTTTTGACAATGCTCAAAGAGTATTTCGTGTCTAAAAAAAGCTTCTCAAACTTGGCCGTTCGGAGTCGGCATAAAACTGTGGGTCCCACTCGTGTGAGAACAATAGCACGCACAACACGAGTGGTTGCTGAGAAGCTAGGCCCTGGCCCCCTACGGGCTGTAGTGCCACCCATTTTATTATTATTATGTTGCTACTGTCCGGCGTGAACCTGGGCCTCAACCAACAAGCCTCTCCAACTAGCGCGATCTCTGGCTAGCTGTTTTTAGTTTCGCGCACCAATTTGGTGGAGGTCCTTCGAGACTTATTTGCGTCAACTTAAACGCAGACGTCCTCTGTTGTGTTGACCAACGGTTACCGATTCGAAGATTCTTCGGACCCACAGGATCGGATTCAAAGGTTCTTCGAACCGGAGCTTGGTTGTCCATACGCTCTTCATTGTCCAGCCATCGTAGGCGTTGAATCCGTAGACGTCTGACTAGGCTCCTGTCGCTGTACAGCCCGTACAGTTCGTGGTTGAATCTTTTTTTCCGGAACCCGTCAGCACAAATAGGAACAAAGATCGCACGCAAAACTTTTCTCTCATGGATACCAAGGACTTCTCCATCCGCTTTCGAGATTGTCCGTGCTGTATGACAGGACTGGGATGATCAGTGTGAAAATCAACTTGATTCGTCGAAAGAGGGCTCTATTACTCAATTGCTACTTGAGAAAAAAGAATCAGCGGTTGGCAAGAATTATCCTACGCTTGATCTCGGCACTGCTTAACTGCAAATCCTGATGAAAAGGAACTGAATTGATTCTTGCCACTAAATATATCCAAAGCTCCTACAAAAGTGCATGCATTTACGCACAGTTGAATCAAAGTAAATACAGGATACAATTGTAATTGCTGTCATTTTTTGCGCATAGCTTTACTCAAACGAAATTCAATTGAACTGAAGTTTCGATTTGGCAGTGAAACGGAAAGAGAGCAAACAACAATTAGAAATCGGTTTCATGTTCAGCTCAACTTAAGTTTAAGCCTCCAGTGTGAAACTGGGTAAACGTGTATGATAATTATTACAATATTTTATAACCTCGGTTTCTATTTTGCAGAGCGCTTATTTCTATGTAGCTCTTATAAAATCCCAGTTTACTTAGTTTACATAACTCATAATTTTTATTAAATTACATCCAAAAAATTCTCCATAACGAAGTGGGTAGGTGCACCGACTCCTTTGTGGAGTGCCCTGTTCAATTCCCAAATTTATATAATTTCATAATTCACGATTCTAACTCTGAAAATGCAACTATGATCATACAGAAAAACATATTGATCTACGCACACACAACGTTGAGTCTTATATACTCCAATGCACAAATGCACTACAAAACACACGGCAAATACATGATGGGAAAATATAGGAACACATTACAAATGTCAAAATTATTTAATCGAAATGTCCACATCTATAAATAAAAAATGGTTTCCGGTCTGAGTGTCATTCTCATGTGCTTGCAAGTAATCGTCAAATGAAGTGAAAGATAATAATTTAGATGCTCTCCATTTCGAATTCTTTGGAGAGTGAAGTTGCACCATGACGACCCTCTTGAAGGAAATCGCCTTTGACGTGTGAGTAAAATAGATGCTACACAATCTTTGTAGCAGAAAGGTCACAAGGAAGCAGACCACATTCAAGATTATCGTCTATTCCAGTACAGCACGTTTTGACTGACCCCAATGAGGAATTTCATTAACAGCGCGAAATGCTAGAGATGCTATTACTGTCAGGCTCATGTACTCGTGTATAAAATATTCATCACAATTCGACAAGTAATCAATTCGGAAGCAATATTGATATCGAGAGCTGTAAGGACGTGTGCATACACATTTTGAAACCGATTACATGTCCGAACACTGATTGGGAAACAATGATAAATGAATTTATTCATCGTTTGAATAAATGATTCTCCGTTTTTATTCGTGACGTGTTGTTTGACCAATACAGCACACTTGCCTTTCAAGAAAAAACATAATTACGCCTTTTGTTCAAATTTTAAATGTAGAGCGATAAATAATAATGGTAACGGTGCAATGGGCCATCTGCGACAAATGGCATAAGCCGTGGTCACCTCCTAACAATGCCTACCTCTGGAATTTTAATTTGTGCCATGCCGCAAGAATGGTCAGTATTTTGAGGCTGTCCGTTCATATATTCGCATGAATAGAGAATAATCGTGGTATATTCACATCAAAGTTTTCATAACCAAAGATGACATTTGAAATGCTGCTTTAAATTGTGTTGTGACTTTAACAAGACGTTGAAGTGTCACAGATATAGTTGCGTTCAATAAATGATAATGGAATGAGCAGACTATAACAGAGATACCACATGCTTCCAGTTGATACCAGTCACCGGTCATTTACCGCACCAACACCTATCGCGAAGTGTTCTCAAGCCATTAATTTGTATTCAAGGGACAGAAACAGACTCTTAAATAATGTACCAGTGTCCACCTTGAGAAGCTCGGTCACAAATTAAAATCACTAAGTCTATCCATTCCGTAGACTTTGCAATTTCATCGTTAAAACCCACTAGCTTCAACAAAAATGTAAGCCTGTCAAAATGACGCACAAATAATAAATATTACACTGTACGTTGTCAACCATCAGAAACTTCTATTAGCCAAATTCTTGATTGTTTTCGAACATGTTCACACACACATATGTGTGTACATAAATATGATGTCCTTGACGTGATTACTCAAACACATATTGGCGTTGAATCAGAAGTTTTTGAGTTCAAGAGGCGATTGACTTTTTCTCAAAGGACCAAGCTGACATTTTATAACACTTTGACCCACCCTGTCCCTGTATATGGCAACGGAAATATTAACATGCTCAAGAGCAGAGTTCTGCGTTCAATATTTGGTCCTGTTTAAGCCAATTGAAGAAGTAGAAGAGTAGTCAACTAGGAAGGGAATGCGTTGAACAACGACATCAGTGGCTGAATGGCAAAGCCAGGGCGCATAGACAACAGCAGTGTTGTCCGATGTGCCTTCAATTCTACATCAGCAGGACAACGTGATGAAAGATGGCCACGAAACAGAGGGTGCAGAAAATTCGAGGCTTCAACTTTGCTGGCAACACAGAAGACAGGTGGCTAAAGATAGTGTTAGCAGGAGGGGCCTGTTGGTTAATGCTAAAGACGGAGATGAGCTTCAGTTTTGTTATCCTACAAGTGAGATACTCGCATCTGGAGCGAAGATAACCAAAATTAATTTGCTGAAACTCCCTCTCTCTGCTCCCTGAAGAAGGCACAGTGCTGTTGGTAGTCTGGGATGGGCACTAAGCCAGGATCATGTGCTGGACGCTGCTGGGGACTTCCTGTATAAAGTCCAGAACTATGCAAGGCTAAAACTAAGATCAAATCCAAGCCTGAGCACCTGTGTAAAGAAGAAGACGAACCAAACCCTGGGTATGAAGACGAAGAGAGATGGCGAACGACAGACAGCTTGGTGTATAGTAAATGACTGGGAGCAGCGTTTCCGAAAATATTAGGAATAGAATCGTTCCCTAAGAGACCTCATACATTCCAAATAATTTCTGTTGACAAACCAATAACATTTATTGCAGCATTATTGGCTTTATTAAGCACATAGACGTATTAGAAAAAATATTGAAAAGTGATAACAGAATACTTGCATTGGATGTGGTCTATTACATCCCTTGTTGGTATATGCCAAGAGTTGCGCTCAAGCATCAGTTGCTGAATGTAGAAGATTATTTTTTTCTTTTTGAATGACGCAACACTCTGTCGTGGACCTTAGTCGAAGCCTATCAATCCCTTTCTCCACATAGTCTCGAATGTCCTCTGCTTCATTTGCCTATGCCCCAACTCCTCAGGTAGCCCATAAATAACTCTTCAATCAAATGTCATGTACTTTGTTTAATGTCAAACAAAAGTAGCCTTCACTAACATACACTTACTACAAACTAACGCCTGGATTTCTCTTTTTTTTTGTAGCATACCTTGACAGCTTTCAATAAAAGGCTAAAAATCTCGTTAAATTTGTGAAATGGCTCTAGCACCATTATATAGACATGGCTCATTGATGCTTCCGCTCACCATGCATGCACTTAGTCTAAAAGGTTGCAATGATCCTTGGAGTATATATACATTTGTCATTCATCAAGTCAAAATGTGCATCGTGACCCATTACTCGCTATCGAAAAATAATGTCTCTCAATACCGACACTGTGCATTGAAATACTGCAAATTATACTTTTATCGATTCCCAGATAAGGGCACTTAGTCCCTCCGCCCTCTTCATCGGATAAACCTTCATTCGTCCTCAGATTGCCCATCCGACATGAAATATGAAGCACCATAGCCACGACTATCACCATCATTCGCTAATCATCAATTAACACCCTAGCACTGTCATAATTAGCAATCTAATAAATAAGTGTGTGAAATTTATTTCCCACGTGTGGATATACCTACCGGGATACCTCATCTCCAAGCCACCCAAGTCACTCCACTCATGAGAGAGTGTATAAATTGTACGCTGGTGTCCTTCAGAAAAATAATTGGAAAATGTATTTCATCCCCCCAAGGAACCCGGATGGGGATGGATGTTGCCGCACCGGTCTCTGAGTGCTGCCCAATTCGTATCCTCACACTGTCATGAATTCCACATAATTATGCGAATATGTCATTCCCATCAAGTGCTGGTTGGTTGGTCGCATCGCACTTAATGGAGCATCAACTATCATCAACATCATCAACAGCAGCACCACCAGCAGTAGTAACAGCCGTGGAACACAACTTGGTGATGGCTGCTCGTATAAAAATGAAACAACACTCATCAGCCACCGTCGCCATTGCCGTAGCCCCCTAACAGAATTTAATGATGTCAACTTTGAATTTTTGATAAGCAGCTTCTGAAGCAAACTTGAAACATACGAAGACACATACGTGTCTGTACGTACATTCGCCTGTATTACGTTACAAGGGACAATAACACACACAACCGACCGCGACGGCCGGCAAGAAGGATGAATAATATTTTGGCGACGACAGACGTCTGGTAGATCTCCATTTAAAGCGTGCCAGCGAATGCGGATCTATGTTCAAGCGTGTAAATGAAATTGTCTTCATGAAAGCACAATAACACTTATCAACATTTGACAATCAGGACAATGATTCGCTTTATGAGATCCGTTTGCTAAGAAGACAAATTACGCTAACCGGCTAACGCGCGTTATTCCCCGTTGGCTCTTGTATCTCCTCTCTTCGTGGAGCTCTTTACCGACGAAGGGATCATTGAACGGATGGCCCAGAGGGAGATTCCAACACATAAAAAAATTCCTAAAGAAGTCCCGAAAAACGGGGAGCGACACTGACTTCAGTGGCGCGGCGCGGCGCCCAGCGAATGAATGCAAAAGTTGTTTGCTTTCCTTTTTTCGCTTTACACAATGTGAATGCCATGAGTTGGGGAGCGGTCAATAGCCTTGAATAGTAAGCAGAGCACACAACATAATAGATACGTTCGTCTGGCCTTGAATTAGGAGACTCTTGGCATAGGAAAACAAGTGGTTGGGGCGAAATATCCTTTGTATGTTGATTGGGGATAAAAGTCTGTTACTGATGGCATGCAGAGTACGTAAAAGGACCATCACTTCATCTTGAAGTACTGCTCTATTCCTAATTTGAAGGTAAGGTTTAATGAACCTTAAAATGAACAAGAATTTGATGAGCTCCTTCAGCGTTGGATGTAATATGTAATTTGAAACATTATAGTAAACTAAATTAGATACAAACCGTGTTTCGGTGTGTTTTGAAGACACTTGCGGCGTTGTCATTTATTTGAAGTGCGAACAAGAGTGAACCCTTTTTTTTCTTTGTGTGTAAGACGACAGGTACGCAGTAAGAATGTAGTTAGATGTCCACCTGCTTGTGATCTGGTTTCCAAGCATTTTTTTTTAGACTCATAGGTATATTTGCAGGATTGACGCATATTTTGACGACAATGATATTTCATATATTATGGTGTTAGACATTACTCATCGGTGAGATGTCGTGTTTTAAACTTCGGGTAAAACTTCCAATTTTGCAGTTTTATTTGGTAGTCAAAAGCCTAAATTGAAAGAGTCTTGCCGGGGAGTGTGACCAGGAAAGCCGAAAGAGCCGTGGGCGAAAATTCTCTATATTTTTGAATATTTTTTTAGTTCCAGACGTAAAATTTAAGAGATTTGACATGGAGAACTACACAAACTGGCCTACTGGCAATTTCATAATGATTCAAAAGCTCCTAGTCGGCTCTAGACTTTTTATGGGATTACCTGAAGGAAAAGATTTTTTTTTGGCACACCTTGTGTATAATATATGCTCATAGTGATTTATTCACTGGTGTGTAGGCTACCCAGACAATTTTCATAAAAAGGTGACACCCACTTCATTCTAAAGGTGCTTTGCACAACAATGTTCAATGGCTTAGTCACAATAATTTTCTGAACTACCACTGCCCATAAACTAATAATTTCACAATGGAAAACAATAATGATGAACCAAAGAGGAAGGTAATGATTATATTCCAGAATTCATTCTTCTTTTGAAGAGCATTTTACAAGCAGTAGCTCCCTTGACACTACTATACATATTTCATCTTGCAAAGAAGAGTTTCGAAAACGTATTAATTTAAAGCTTTGTATCCAGAATGCAGTCGTCGAACCTACATCAATGATTTTGTATTACGCCTCGGGACGCAACTCACTTGAATGCAAAAATGTTGATGTTAGTACAAAGCGAACATTGAGTATACATACCCCATTAAGTGGCAATGGGTTAACATGGCAGCAGATGAAAGTGAAATAACCTATGTTCGCATTGGCAGGACTGTAAGAAACGTCCAGAACCAGAAATTGGGAGTTGGTACATTTGTGTTACGGTTGGATGTACCATGGCAATTTTGACGATGTTATTTGAGAAGTATTCAAGATGTCTTAAAGCTGATGGTGATGCAGAAGATAGTGAATTTGGATAGGTATCAAGAGTACAGGGTCTGTAAGTTCTTTGAGTACTTTTTTTTAAAATAAAAGAGTTATGAATAGAAGATATGAATCAATACCGATTATGTGCATTTTGATTGTATGAAGCATTTGAAATAAATAAGAAGAGATTTCAATCGAAAAAGAAAAAAGGGCATATATTCCCCTATGATCAGACATTTTATAATACGGTTTCGGAAAACATGACGTACGTACGATATCCAACAAAATAGCTGTATCTAAATACCATAGCACGAAACTTAATAATAATATATAATATAATATGGGTGGCGCTACAGCCCATAGAGGGCCAGGGCCTAGCTTCTCGGCAACCACTCGTGTTGTGCGTGCTAATGTTCTTTCACGAGCGGAAGGGACCTACAGTTTTATGCCGACTCCGAACGGCCAAGTTTGAGAAGCTTGTTCTTGACAGGAAATACTCTTTGAGCATTGTCAGTGACTCGAAAGAGGTGGGACCGTGACCATTATTTTTATCGCGCAGAGCAGGAATTGAACCGACGACACCGAGGTTGGAGTCGACGCACATACCCACAACGCCACTGGCAAGAAAGTTAATAACAAAGTTAAAATCCAAGATTACACTTCCCGGTTTCAGAGTGAAATCTTGAGTTCAGTTGGTAAATGTGTTGCTTTTGGTGTGTTTATTAACTGAGATTTGTATGATTGTTCGATGTATTCGATTTCGTCTACAATTTTAAAACGTCGCTGGTTCTTGGAACAGGAACTCTTTGACAGTCACGCATCACAAATTACTTTAGCCAATTCTATCCCAGACTTCATGGTACTAATTACCAATAACAATAACGAAAAATACACATTTTCATCAAAAACCACATTCAGCCTCTTGGAACTCTTGTGAGTATACCGGCCAACTCTTCCTCGGCATTAGAATTAGCCAAATTCTTGGATCTGGCGCTATGTCGAAAGAGATTTATTTTTTATTTAATGTAGAAGGTGCCTCACAACACTAAGAAATTTCGAATACGGGACGAATGCATGTTGAATACGTATTTGTTCACTAGTTCACATCTGAGGAAGCATTCAACAGTTTCCTTGAAAATTGAATTTGATATTTTTTGGCTAGTTAGAATCGAAAATACCCTTATTTTGTTTCTGGTTGGTATGAAATTACCCCTTCGACCTTTAAGCTTATTTTGAGATGAGAAATACCCAAATAATTGTTTGTTACCCACGATCTGACATCACTGCCCTTGGATCCTCCTGACCAGTGTAAACCAAAAAAGTCGCTGTGCAAAAAGGAATAACTATCATTTCATCAGATTGAGAACAAAATAAGAAAATTTGAAAAAAGAGCGCAACAAAATTAAGCTGACTGCTGAGGGTCAAAACTGATTTCTCAGGGGTTTCAACGAAAGTCTGAAACCAAAGTCGAAAACAAAAGTGGGGTTAACATTACCAATGTGAAAATAGGTAACAACCTATCATTTATCCCAGATTCAAGCCTTCGCAAAAGCTCTTCGCTCAACTTCGAACTAAGTTGGATATGTGAAACCTAACGAAAATCTGGTAAGCTTTTCGTTACAAAAAGGTTGATTTCCTGGAAACAAATATTTTTATAGGAGCTTGGTAAAAACTAACGGAAATTATATTTATTCCTTAAAGCTTTTTTGAGCTTTTAAGAATAGAAACATGCGGTGAACTCCGAATATTACGATCCAAAATTCATTTCAAAACAGAACACTTCTCCGACATGGCTGTTCAGAGCTTTAAATGTCTACATATCCATATCTCACGGAATTATTTTTCTTGTCTATGATAACAACTAGTTCACACCAAATATAGGGTGCTCCAAAATTAACCGACAATTTGAATTTGACGCTGCTTGTGCAGTAAATTCTAAGCAACACTGAACAAAAATACAACTTAACAGCTGATGACTTGAAAACAAATCGTTCAGTCAATCGGACCTTAATGGGCGATTGCAGGCATTCTGTATATGGTATGGGTACTGAGGTTAGTAAAATTGTCATACGTTGCAGCATATCGCGTTTTCTTTGTTCGACAATAAATCTCAAAAATAGTGAAATTGTTTTTTATTTAATGTAATCTTTGCGGACACCCTGTAAGAACCAAACTTTCCGAACTTTGTTTGTACTAAAAAGCTCATATATTCCCAGAACTTTCCCCGCGTTATTTTCCTTTTTGACTGGTGTTCACTCATGTGACGGGAAAGCTTTTTCAATGCTTTGTGGACACAAATCTTTTGAGTGGATTTTACGAAAACTTAGAAACCACAGTTCATTCCAGACATGTTCCATTTTTATGTAGGAATGACACAATCAAGGATGTGCGGTACAGAGACATATTTACATGCTTCTTCGTGCAACTCTTTGACTTAGGAACCAACATTTCGGCAACATTATTCCTGAGGTACAGATTGAAGGATTGCATAGAGTATATGAAAATTTATTACACTATATGTGCGCAGCAGCATGGGATGTATGAGGATCATATTCGAATGTTTATGCCTTGAAATTATCAGTCAAAACCAATTTCACCTGATAGCGAAAGATGTTCCACCAGAACAGCGATAGCATGCCATGTTGAAGGACACACTCGCATCCCATTCCAAATGGATCAACATGGACACACGGATTTGAAAAACCCGATAAGCACTGAACATTGCACAAAAACAAACACTTCACCGTACAAGCAGTGTATTTTATTTTGTTGAGCCAACAGCCTAAGCTTTAGGCCTAACCCCAGTTGTAATTCCAAATTGTTAACAAATTATTTTTGTTTGCAATAAAATGTTGAAATCGCTTCTAAATACTACGGCAGAACCAACTGTCAACTAACCAGTAATGAGTGATTTTATGTACATTGCAATATTTGTATGCATATGCTAAGAAGTCTCTAAGAGCATGGAATATTTTAGGAAATAAAACGTCCCAATCAGCAATTGGCTTTACTCATCCATTCATGCAGACTCCTATGCACACACACAAAGTATGTAACTATGCAAACAACGAGAGTATTTTATATACACTGCACTGCTCAAAATTTGAAGTGCATTCACAAAATCAATATTTCCTCAACACATGCGGCGCTAATTAAGAAAACAGTTCATTCCTTGCTTTGGTTCTGAAATTGCTTACCAAGCGTATCAAGATGAAAGCGGAATGAATAAATTGAAAATATTCCACCTCACATCCGCCCCAGCATCATATGTGGCCGGCCAATAAAAATAACCACGAAACTACTACGTTCACGACATGAAATACGAATTGCTAAATGGATAAATATTGCATGGCCCGCGCACATAACACATGGCATACATATGCATAACTACGTGTATAACTTTGGTAACCGAAACGTTGTGGACATTATCTGAGAATCCCCCTGGTGTGTCATTCTCGCTTCCTCATATCTCACGCCAGTACGGGGGGAGAAAAAAATTGGCGGATAGCTTAATCTATATTTGTGGACCCATTGTTGCACCTGGCCGTAGTGCCAACCGGATAGCAGTAGTTGGTTAGGTTAGAGCACAATTCTCCACACAAGTTGAAGTTAAATTATGATATATGCATCTCAGAATGAGGATATGTGGAATTATTCTGTCGGTAGACAGTACACACACGTTTGTGTATGCAGGCTGCACCGACGGCACTTGCACTCGGGGTAGGAACATATTTGAATGCTAAAAAAATAGACTAAATCAATAACTCAGGGACGTGGAATTGAAATTGGGGGAAAATGTAATGAAGCTCACGGGCTTACGGGCTCACAGTTTGAACTGTGTTCGGTCTCGGGATTTCAGGAATTTCAAGACTGTTTCGGCAGAGCGAAGTTTTAGGAATTTAGCACATCTTAATGAATAATGGATATACAGACATTGATTAGGGAAATTACAGATATTTGTAATAGATCGTCATCATCTCACCAGTGGATATTCTTTGTCACTTTATCTCAAATTTAGGTGTTTCTTGGTTCGAATATGGTCCTCCTAGTTAACCGTCACAATGATTTACTGATTCCTAGAGCTTTTAGCCTAATCGGTCTGAGTAATAAGGTACATACTTCACATTGCACTACCGCATAGTAAAAAATGTCAAGCGACCCGGTCGTACAGAGCAATGTATACTGATTACGACGGTCATATGGAAATTCAACTTTTTCCCTCGGTCGTACGGCTGGTAGTACAATGTGAACACCAGTGATACAACCGCAGTACAAATTTTAATTCATGTTTTAGATTTCACCGAGTGAGCATCAGTGGATGAATGAAAATTAAATGTTTTCTCGATAGAGTTTAGGGTCGTTTGCTTATTTAAGATATCACCATCATTGAAAGAAGAACGTGCGCTTCGATGTTGATGGCAAGAAACTACCCTCACAAATGAAGTCCGTCAACTGCTTAGTACAAAGTAAACGCAAATCGTTTTTGGTCGTTGGACCCGGTCGTACAATGCAGAAGTACAATGTGAACGTACCTATGTGCGTATGAGTAGTGAAGGTTCTTGTGAGAATTCTTGTGAGATCAGCACTAAGTGCAGTTTTGATATCACAGCTCTTTTCGTTTATAGTAACTTAAGTTGTATGTACTTTTTTACAACAATCGTGTTGCATTTAGTAAGCTGATTTGTTTATTTATGGTTTTGTTGGATATTTTATCAATGGATTCGAAAAAAAAGGTTGGCTAATGTGCGCTGTCTGATGCTAGCCAACGCTGGGCAAGCAATGCTTTGTTGTTTCCCTTCTTGGAGTGTCATTACAGCTTGCGACAGCGACTGGTGAGGGGGAATGTTTAGTATAACTGCGTGGTCTCCAATCGGCCAGTGTCCGGTGATGACACTTGTACCTATACTCATACATTGAGTATATTTCTTAATAAGCGACTAGAGAGCATTGAACATTTCTTCCAATTATTGGGTTTCAGGAGTTGTCAAAGTACCCACCGACATCCAGCTGTTAAAATATTTAGTAAGATTAGTCATTTCAACATTAATTGTTTCACTTGTACGTTTAGTACACTGAAAACTTTGCTATTGTCATTGGAAGATCATGGTGCCAACATTCAGAACGAATCTTAAAACATTAATCCGACCGTTTGAAGCAGTTTATACATTGTAAGGCCTTTTGTTTAAATTAAATTAATTTCCTAACGGCTCCATCGGATGACCCTATATGAATGCATGAGCTTCATGTTGTGTGGCATGAGTGTAACCAGACGGATACTGATACTACTACTGAGTGTTGTATTAAATTCCGAAACAGGACTGCCGCAAGTTAAATAGTTTTTAACATTAATGATATCAAGTATTAACATAGACAAGCTATTGAACATTGTCTAGATTTGGGATTCCTGTGAAACTTCTCAGTCTCTTCAGATTGAGCATAGGGAATGCTTCATTGATGTTTACAATTGATTTAAATAAGGGGAAACACTCTCATGCGATCTTTAATAACATCATTCTTGAGAATGTGTGAAACTGAAACAGTAGATGCAAGATCTTCCACGAGTTTGTACGACGGCTTTCATCTGAGAGACACAGAGCGAAGTTAAGATAAGTCAATGACAAGTATACGCTCTCTACAAAGAAAGCTCCAGTAACAACTTCATAGAGATAAAACGACAGAGTTTCCTTTGCCTATCGCCTCCTCTCGAAGAAACAAACACTAACATAGACACTATCCAAAACGAGCAAGATTGTTGGACGCTTCATGAGTCAAGAGGAAAGTCCTAAGTATTGCCTTTCGTCCCGTATGTGCTGATGGTTTGTATCGGTTGTGTGAGATTGACATGTTAATCTAGATGGCTCAGCTGGTTGTGTCATGAACAGCAAATGGACACAAATGCTTCGGCTCCGAATGTCCGAAGACCACGTTTTCGGTGGCGTTAAAAGGGACATCAAACTTGAACGGGAGCAACTTGCACAAGATCATGCTGTTGTAAAACACGCGTTAAAAGTAACTAACCTTAAAGGTTCTCCTGAAAATTTTCTCAGAGTCAAAAAAGAGTTCTTCATGAAATTAAGTCGATATTCCAAGACACGTTCTCAATCTGTATGAAAGGGTCCTCCTTTCCCTCTTTCTCCAAGTTGATCGCAGAAGAGCAGTGTTGTTTTTTACGTTGTTAAGTTAGTCTTAAAGATACAAGGAACAACTTTGTCATGTCCATTAAAATATTATTACTTATTACATGTAAACATTTCCAAAACTACCAGCTGCCAGTAGTGACCACTCTTTACCAACATTTAAGTCCTATTGATAAAGTGGTCCTTTTTGCAAGCACTGACACGTGCTGTGATTATCGTTTATCAACCAACACTCATTTCCACCCAAACAAATGCTGGTCATCTCTCTTATGACTAACGACTCCAGCCACAATAATAAATCTCTAGACTAATAAACGTCCTCCCACAAGGCTATAAATTTTGCAACTTCTTACAATCTGACCTCATACTTGTTGAACTAATGGGACACTGCAAAACGGGTGGTATTAGACGAAGCATTGCTATGCAAAATGTATTCACGTCTACATGTGTCCATGTCCATGTATCAGTTTTAATCTGTCCATGTATTCCATCCGAAAGGGGACAAAATACACAGCTAACTGGGTTAGGTACATTTTTTTTTTTGCGAAAACGAGTGAAAGGCGCAAATCGCCGGTGCAAAAAAGATACAAGAAAAAAAAACATACTGAAACGAACCTATCGGGCACAAAGCCACTGGCATGGAGGCGCCCTCGAAAGCATAAGGGTTACGGGTACCCGTACATGTGCAATTGTGTTGCACTGCAATCGAATGAGAGCCACGACATACGAAGGCTAATGCGACAGAATGTATCCTCAAAAGACAGAACACCGGGTGACTAAGCAAACTGCTATTCATACATACTCGTACACATATGTATATTTACCCATGTGTTTGCCATAGTTGTTGTTTTGTTAATTGCTCGAGAATCGTCTCCATTCCCAGGAACAATAAAACCAGAATAAGGAGGATTAATGCTCACCATTACCACCCCGGCCATCTCACTCAGCTCAGATGTAGATACAGTTTTTTAATATAAAACGGATTACGCTGCATGTAGTTCACAGTTTGTGGGCGTGTGTAAAAGGAGACAAACCTGATATGACCCGATGAGGTTTTAATTGGTTGCCGTATGAATGCACGTTTGACGATCCCAGGTACCCTTCATAATATTTTGGTAGGTGAATGAAACTTTGAAAGAAACTTCCGTCCACATGCCATCATTCAACTTGGAATACACAACGTGGCTCTGGTTGCGGTATTGTAGTGCTGGGTTCATGCGCCCGCCTACACTACTGCTTGCCAGTTTAATTGAATGTGCTCTCGAGCATGCGGGTGAGTAATGGGTATTTATTCGCCAGCGATTCGCAAATAAATCTCCTAATTATGTAGCCACGTCAGGAAACATGGTATTACCATCAATCAGGGGTGCGGGTAAGTTTGAGTAATACAATTCTGATGACTCTGTTGAGGACAAGTAAAGTCGCCGGTTGGTCATAGATCCGATTAGAACAAATTACTTGTTTAATTGGTTACGCACTAATTGCTGCTGTCACTCTTGATATTTGACTTTGTCATTAAGTACATTAAAGTTCTTGTGGGGACAAGAGATTATACGCTTGTTTGCCAAGGACCATGTACTTGCACAGACACTCTCCATGTTTCTCCATTGCAGTGTGTGTGTTCGTTCGTTTGCAATTTAAAATCGACGAAAACTTAATGAAGCATTTACAAGATCACTAATGGGGTTTTGCAATTCATCTGATGTTCTGGACGTTTACACAACGGAGAAGAAAAAGCATTCGAAACGAGAATATTCTCGCATGTCATGTCACGTGAAGGTCGACATTCAAAATAAAGTGGATTCATCGGCAAACAGTGCTTAAGTATCATACCGATATGATGAAATGCCAAAAACACGCAGCATCTCAAATGAAGTGTATGGGGGCCATATCAATTACTTAAGCAATTCCTGTTACGTGATTCGTACTACACGCGTCGGCACATGTACATGATGTATGAAGACATTGATACACGGATGGAAGTTGAAAGATTTGGCGCCCAACCCAAGCACATGCTTTCAAGGCATTTTTAAGGCGTTAGTTTCTAAGTTAGAACTTTTTCTTATACATTTTCTTACTTTTGCCGAGCAATTTGGTATCTCTAAGGATGTACTATGGTTAATGTCCTGAAACTTTTGTGAGATCACGGAGATAGTCCATTTTAATACAAGAGATCAGGAAATCATACCACTAGCATTCACAAGTCTCACGGGACACTGTTAGAAAATAAGTGAAGCACCATATGAGAAAACATAATAAAAAAACAAATCGACTTTCTGAGTGCCTAATCGCAACCATATCCTTTTCCTTGGCTGGCGCTACAGTCCAGGGTGGACCTCACCAGTTGATTCCACCTGGCTAGTTGATTCCAGCTACGCACGTTCAACTTATTCAGGTCCCATTCTAGCTGCGTGCGCTACCGTAGACGTGGTCTTCAACGGAGGCGTTACCATGTTGTCCCTCGCGGTCGAAGCTAAAGACTTTCCGGGCCGGAGCATTGGTGGCCATTCGCTCGACGTGACCTAGCCATTCGAGACGAGAGATTCGAACTCGTTGACCAGGTCGATGTCTCCTGGTCAACGTACAGTCTCCTCGTCCAAACACCATCTGTACCGATGATAATTCGAAGGACTTTTCTCTCGAAGCGACCAGGAATATAGTTAGTGTCCATGCTTCTGCGCCATACACCAGAACTGGGACTATCAAGGTCTTATATAGGAATATCTTGGTTCGTTGAGAGATGGCTTTATTCCTAAGAGGAGTGCGAAAATGCAGCGATTGGCCAGCGTGATCCTCCGTTTTATCTCCGCAGTGGTATCATTGCTTGTATTAACTTCGGAGCCTACTTCTTTCACTACTTAAAGATATAGCTACCAATAGTGACGTTTTGTCCAAGACGTCGGTGTAGGTGGATCTTTTTCGTCGACAGCATATACTTTGTCTTACCCTCATTAACCGCAAGCCCCATGTTGGCCGCTTCCTTCTCGATGCTCACAAACGCCCCACTGACAGCCCTTTGTGTTCTTCCAATGATGTCTATGCCATCGGAATACGCGAGCAGTTGCACAGATTTGTGCAAGATCGTGCCTCTGGTGTTGACGTTTGAGTTCCGCACGATCTTCTAGAGAATGATATTAAAAAAGTTGCACGGCAGTGCGTTGCCTTGTCTAAATCCTTTTCTGACATCAATGGTCTCAGTATAATATTTACCGACCTTGACTGAGCATCGGGCGTTTTCTATTTTCCTTCTGCTAAGACGGACGAGTTTTGAAGGGATTTTGCTGGCCTGAATGCGCACTGCTTTTAGCCAATAAGGCTGTTAACGTAGAGTTTAAGGCGTTTACACAGAACGGCAGAAAAGGTCTTAAAGGATATATTTAGGAGACTTATCCTTCTATGATTGGCACAGTTTAGAGGGCCTTCTTTCTTTGAGATCGCACATTGCAACCATAAAACCTCGGATATACATCCTTACTACCAGTGAGAAGAATCCCTTTCGGATTACCCAAGGAAATGACCAAGGCCTTGTCATCAGGCATCGCTCATTCCAAAGCACAATGCCGATGTCAACAATTATGATTTACAGCATGCCAACACGTCAGGTATTCATAAACTAACGCACCCTGTTTCTTTCGGTAACCAAGCCCGAACTACAACAACAAGTTCCGACAACCACGCCCGACCAATTAATTCAAATCACAGCACGCGAACCCTTCAAGAGCGTCCTCCAATTTTTCCTCTGTTTTTGTTTCCAACTTTGAATTATTACCCTTTTATCTCCCGAGGTAAGCCTAACATTTTTTTCGCATGTGAAACGGGCTAACTTCTACAAAGGTTGACAACATGCATGTGACTTCACCCAGCGAGCTCAGGACCACATTCAAATCAGCGAGCATTTGTGCTCGTATTCTCAAAAGTTCCATTAAGGGCAGCACAAGTTGGTTTTTGTCCGCAGTTCTTGAAAGCAAAACGAAACGCAAAAAAAATGTAATCCGCAGGAAAACGCAAGGAAACATATTTACATTTGGGAAGTGCATGAACTCCCTAACATGTAACATAAGCCCATATGTTGGCACGCTCTTACGAGAAAAATATCCAATTTTTCTGGGTTTAAAGTTCATGGGAAAAGTGATGGTAAAATTACCCATTCTATAGGTGGATAGACTGATGTGCTTGCGACATTCTTCCTGGGGGGACTCTGAGAATTTGGGTCGATTGAGAAATCCTTTCAATTATTTGTGGGATTTGTTTTTCCGTCCGAAATGATATCACATTGAAATGATTCATTAGGGTCAGTTGGGAATTTTTATTTATTCTAAAAATGAATGATCACATTTATGTCTAGACAGACGTTATTAACGTGTAATTCCTTTCCCAAATTAGTTAAGGACAAATATTGCATTTGTGGTTAGAAAAAATTCGTACGTCTTCTCTTTGTTGTATGTCACGCATTAGTGCCAAGGTACAGGGCTTCTCGACGATAAATTGAAGGAAAGTTTGAATAAACTTATGTTGGTTGTTTTTATTTTGATTTTCGTAAGACTGTTTTGTCGTTCTCACAGCGAGCCGTCAATGAAGCGTTCGCTGGCATTGAAGCGGAAGTGGCTAAAATGGGTCTAGCGATAAACCAGGGCAAAACAAAGTACATGCTGTCATCACGAAAGGACGCACAACATCGACGTCTCAATCAGAGCGTCATTTTCGGCAGCAGACACTTTGAGGTAGTCAAGGACTTCGTCTACCTAGGCTCTGGAGTAAATAGGGACAACAACACCAGTACCGAGATCAAGCGCAGAATTACTCTTGCCAATCGATGCTTCTTTGGGCTCAAGAGGCAATTGAGTAACAGAGCCATCTCTCGAAACACCAAATTGACTTTGTGTAAGACCCTGATCTCACGCTTAATGGCGAAGAGACATGGACGCTATTGAAGGCGGATGAAGAAGCTCTTGGTTGTTTTGAGAGAAAAGTTCTGTACGGTCTTTGGTCCTGTTTGCGTTGATGGCGTTTGAAGGAGAAGGTTCAACCACGAACTGTACGGGCTGTACAGCGGCATGCACCTGGTAAAGCGTCTTCCGATCTAACGCTTAAGATGGGTAGGTCATGTAGAGCGGATGGACACCACAGCTCCGGCCCGAAGAGTTTTCGATACGGAGCCATTGGGACAGCGCAACTTAGGACGTCCTTGCACTAGATGGCGCACACAAGTGGAAAAGGACCTCAACCAACTTGGTGTGCGCAGCTGGTGAAAGATCGTGCTGGCTGGAGAAGCATGTTGGTTGAGGCCAAGGCCACCCCGGACTGTAGCGCCAATCAAAGAAGAAGAAGTGTTGTCGTTCTCCATACCGAGTAATCGTTCAACAGCTGCTACATTATTATATTACTATATTTCCGTATTCATCATTAATTGAAGAGAATCGTTGAGCTTTGCTCCCCTCACCTACAGGTCTCATCATCAGGTATAGGTTGTTGCTTCGAAATTAATGGAAAAAAATGCTTATGTTACACATAGTGTCGGAGGCAGTACATAGTCAGCTTCCCGAAACTCTCTGACAAATTGATGACCTTCTAATGAATGGCTTCGTCTGAGAACAGGTGGAACATCGAACCCCTGATGTAAAGGCCATGGAATCGCGGACACAAGACATCTTAGTTTCAACGACAGGACGTAACGTAGCCAAGATTGGAAGGCAATCACAGGTGGAGACCACCGTGTAAAGTCGTTTTGGGTCTACTCGTCCAGTGCCGCTTCGAATCGGCGAATTGACTATGAACTAAAATTTCAGACTAAGGCAAATCCTGGAGAAACCAGCGAGTTTCAAATCGATGCTCACCATCTTTTTATCGAACATTTATCACAAAATATTCCAAGCGACCGCGACGGCCCAATGCGGGATCCCTTAAAAATTGATCCCATAGTGTTGCACCATGCCAAACCATACGCAATAAACCGTGCAGTTCGGCTCAAGGACTTTCGAGCCATAACAGGAATAGAGTTCAGTAATGCGATGTCGTTTGATTTCTTCATTTTGGTACTGGAAAATATAGTGCGCTCGGCTGTTGTAGACACGCATTACGCGTGAACATGAAAGGTATCAATTTGCTCTGTCTGATAAGTAAATAAGTAAATTTGATAATATTTCTTTGCATTGCCTAAGTACAGCGTGAGTACACCATGCCCCTGTTACTTGTAACAACTTAGTGTGATTTTAGTGCACTATGGATGGTGTACAACGCAGACTATTTCGTAACAAACGATCCAAATAAAGTTCTTTATAGTTTACACTTATTTAATCATTTTATATTCAGGTCTATAACATTCGTGCAGTTTGGTAAGAGATGGCGTAACTTGTATTATTCCATTGGAATATGCGTTGGAAAGCTACTGTCATTGTACAAAGTTGTCAAAGCTTCAGATGGGCAATACATTGAATAATACATGTTCAAGTAAACATTAAAATTTTAAGAAAAATTAAGTTCTATACCCAATACTTTATCCTGACTTCATTTTTGATTTTTTTCTTCTTGTTGTGACTTGTTCATGCACCTTGTTTTTATATACCTGATTGCACTATGTTTGTAAATGCTTGTAATATTTTCTTTTTCATGGTGAAACATCGTATTGATTATGGTAGTCTTGTGTGAGTTTCTGAACAGCATGTCTTTGTACAGGCTTTTAAGGACTCCATAATTTGGTGTCTAGACTATGTAAGCCGAATTCACAAATAAGCTACACACAATGACTATAAAATCATGAATATTGGTAAACAAAATACTAATATGAAAATTAGTTTATCGTCACACAAATTGACAAAAAATACTCTCATTTGGAATTTTGAGAAGGACCTCAACCTCCTTGGCTTTGTCCTTCCTTTGTCATGTTAACTGAATGAGCCTGTTGGTTTATTCTTAGTCTTTATAAGCACAGACTGTAGAGTCACTTCAAGAGGAAATGAGAATTTTCTGAATGTAATGGTAATGATCTAAATGTAAACCTAGTAGCTTGAGCATATAAAATAGACGCACAATTAAATTTATTGAGAGAGAAAAACAATCATCGTTGACATAGTTCCACAGTACAAGTGAAATTTGCAAAGAAGACTGACAGATTTTCTAATAATCCCTTCCTCTTACAATCGCACTTTCATCAGGTAATAAACTTGAAACAGTTGAAAAGTGTTTGTTTAATAATCTCAGTGGATCGTCGTTGTCTTGGAGACTGAGTAAGCATGGATTCCAGTATCTGTAACAAGCTAGTCCCCTTAAAAGTAATGAACACCAAGACTGCATGAGACCGACATCCTTTACACTTCCCCACCATACGTATGTACATCTGTTTGTTTGTAGGTGTAGAGTTTGTGGACAGGAATGGTCACTGCAGAAAATAACAAATTGGGAACAACTGGGCGGAGAAAACGAACGTGTCAAATGAAACTTTCCTTACAGTTGTAGAAAGTAAAATAAAAACAACCAACTGAAAAACATATGTACACAAAAAAACAAAACAATCGAAAAAAAAAACAATATTTCGTTCCTGTTCTCGTATTTCGCAAAACCTAGGTAGGCTTGTGTTCATTTTCAGAGGATTTTTCTTGTTAGTTGTGTTTCAGAATGAAATAAGGTAGAAAATAAATACCAAGAAAAACGAAAAACGAAAAAAACAGGAATACCTTCAAGCAACGACCATTGTTGACTGATCCGGAATTGTGCTTGGAAATTTTTCTCTGTGCCAGGACGAGCACAGTGGCTCCAATACAGCCCACACACATCCATACAATCACTGGTATTCCTCTTCGTATTGTGCTCTGATTTTCTTTTTACATAACCCATCATAATAAATGAGAATACGAGCGGGAGACACCGAGTTGGAGAAAGATGAAAATCCAACTTTTGCCGTTGTTGTGGAATGTAGTGTTTTCTTTTATTCATTGTTGTATTTTGTTTCATAAGAATATCCTTAAAGCTAACAAAAAAACTTCATGTTTTTGCAGACGTCAAGAGCAAGTGGACGAAAGAAGGAAAGAGAAAAAGAGTTGTTAGGCGGGCGGAACAGAAGTAATGACGGAGCTGGCACACACAATGTACTGGACATGATAATGTCTTTCAGATTTTATTAGAAATACAAACAGAAAGACTAGGACCGCACGACAGCGGGTATGAATGAGGCGAAGTGGATGATTTAAGCTTCCAAACTCAAGCACACACACACGATGCTTGTTCTTATGACTGCTACGTCATTATGCACTGCAGCACTGTTGGGTTGGCGATGACTTGACTTCGCTGCCCACGTAGTCCTTGCACAAATCTCTACAGTGCACACAAGCACAGGAACACACGTTGCTCGGTGCATGTTCGCCTATGTGTGCATTCATACGTACATGTGGCAATTTGTTTTCCTCTCAACTGACTTCGTCGCTTTCTAAATAAGACCCTACAAGGGGGGCGGGGTGCCCATTTTTCGCCCGTTAACTATGTTGGAACGGCAATGTGGGGGCAGAGAGAGCGAGGGCAAAAAAATGGAAAATGTTTGATAATCAGGATAAGCCTTCGGGCAAAGTGCATGTGTCACGTTATTTATTATTAATTTTCATCCTTTTTCCTAAGTTTTTCTTCACAGCATTTAGTTTCTGGTCTTTATGGGATTGTTGTTTCATAACGATTTCTGGAAACGTAGTCGTTTATCTGGCCGTGTGTCGTTCTTTTCGAGTTTCTTGTTTTGTGGAATGCGATTCCGAAGCAGGAAAGCTGAAGTGAGATAAATATTCTGAACTTTCTGTGTATTAATTATTGCTGAGTAAGTCTGGAACGCCGAACGTCTGTGCGAAATGCTTGTTCGGAAATGTGTTTCCTGTTTATATTGGTTTTATTTCGCAGACAACATAATGGTCAAATACAGCCTTTGTTTGGATTATTATGCGGAGTAGGTCGAGCGAGGTGCATAATTACAACCATGGGCATACGTATGCGGGTCGTTTTGCGACAAAATGAAGCAGGACACCATAAGGAGGGCGAGGTCTGTTTCGAGTATTTGACTTGTATGGATGGTGGCGGTTTGTTTATTTTTGTTATTACACGGACATTATCAAAGCGAAGAGCTAGATTAAAGAGTTTTCGTTGCAAGGCATTTGAAGTTCTTTGCATTGAAGTGAATAAAGTACAGGGTGGGCCATATACATTATTATTTTTAGAATGCAATTAAATAAGCAACATTTCTTCCGAACTACGAACTCTCACACTAATTATAAAATACAACGTCTATCAAGTGGCTGCCTCGTGTGGCTTTGCAGCAGCGCGTCTGTCGCCCCGGCTGATAACACGATTTGGAAATTCGCTGCGTAAGATATCGAGGCATGGGCTGTACGGCATGGCGCGCCATAAGGCATTAACCAGAGTATGTCCAAATACATTTCTTCAATATCAGTAAACAAATCATCTAACATGACTTTTTAAACGACCAACGTTGTTTAAAACCTCATTTTCGAATGAAAATGGAAGTCTCACACTTCCGGCCTTAACAGCCACATTTCAATATTTGCCAACGTTGCTTAAGCTCATAGCAACTCTTTTTATGATGATACTGACTATCTGTATTTGCTGAGTAACTTTAATCCATAATGAAGGAAATTCACTGTCTGTGCGATGCAGATTTCAAACTGTAAAACTATGTAAAGAAACGCATTTTGACAGAGTGCCCTACCTGTGCTATAATCGAGACTCACTCAGAGCATCAAATTGGGTCTATTGTCCTAAAGGGAAAATGGAGGAAGTTATTTGAAAAAATTAATGCACTTCATCGCCGATGAATCTTTTGCCGACGTTTCACTTCGTCGTACAAGTTCTTGTCTGGCATCTGCAATCTTCGTTATCAGAGCTAGACAATGACAGTCAATTCTTTCTCGCCCGCTCAGATTTAAATGATTTCTCACAATTCTAAATCGACTTACAACACCTGGAAAAAGGTGTCATTTCTCATAAACTTACAATTTATACCGAGATTACCATTACGTTTGATTGATATCTGCTCATTTGACGAAACGCGAAAAATATATCAATTATGTATTAAGCGCACTTTGCGTCTTATTATTTATGCCATTTTTACACGTACACCTACACAGGCCGCAAGTAATTAATATCGCAGGGAAATATGCTGCCATTATCAATCCTCCTCTCGCACTTGATTTTCTGCACAGAATATAAAATAATTTTAACCGGAATACCGTTGCCTGGAATGAAGAGCGACATCCTTTCTCTCTAACTTAACAGCTTTTCCTGTCCCCACTCCAGATTCGTTCTCTCACTCTGCTCTTTTCTCCGTCACGATTTTCCTTGCAGTCGGCGAAATATTTCCAAAGATACAATATTCAATTTTCTCAAGTGGAAGAAAGATTCTTTATTTAATGAGCATACTTTTAATTTTTGTCTAACGAACACGAACACGAACACGAACGCAACTAAGAAGGGCGAAACGCTGGCAAAAGGATTCCGTGCAGGCTGTGAGTGTGACTAGCGATTCGTTCGTTGCTGGCAGCGAATCCTTTAAACTGCCGAATGTGCTCAAAATTAAGCAGAATTTACTTGAAGCCAGACAATCACTGGCGACAGCGAAGAGATTTGATTAAAACTGCACGATAATAAGGACTCGAGAATCAAGCATATTGTGGATGCCATCGTGAGATCCATCGCAGAGAAGAATCTCTTAATTGGCTGTGGATGCGAAATTTAGTTTTGCATTCGCTATTAATTTCACCTTTTGCCTGACGAGCAAACTGAAAATATACAGCTAATATACAGAGGGGTAGTCGCTTGAACTTTCGAAATCAGACGGCCATGTTGTGTATCGAGGTTTGTTCATACGTATGACACAACGATAATTCTCATTTATTGCTTAGTCGCACTAGATTGCGGCAATACCTTTGGGGACACTCGCCGATTGGCCAATGTCCAAAGGATAACTCAGGCGAGCCATGCTCTGCATTTACTACCGTCGTCAACGATATATTTCTGCCTTGCTTGCTTTGCAGATGGGACTCGGTCGGCTTTAATGTGTATCCTTATTATGTTGCTTCATTTGTTTTTGTTTTTCTTGTTGTCTTTGTAAAAAGTGAGAACGGAACCGATTGCGGCATCCTTACACATTGACACAGCCGAGTACTGGTTGTGAATTATTTTAATGATGCTTTCACCGTGAAATGACCTTCGGGAAAGTGGGTGAGTAAATTTATTTTATTATTCTGCTTGTTCGAGGAGCTGCTGGCCGTGGTTGATTGAAGATTGATTTGTAGCCTATATTGATTAGGTCCTTCGGAAATGTTGGAGTTTATTGGGGCATTGGCTGTGAATACTAAGCAGTACTCAATGGGGTTTTCCTTTGTATGCGAAAATATTGAGGAGTTATGTGCCAGTTCACTTATAAGGATCTACTTATTTTTTATTTTATGTGATGTAGTCGCTTTTATACGTATGTGCGATTTTGTTCAGCATGTGAGTGTTTATTCTGCACATGGTACATTGTAGAGGACACCCAGATTAAACAGTTCAACAATAAAGAAAAACAACTTTTATTTATGTATCATGATATGCCAGAAACGGACATAAAGCTAAATTTGATTTCAAAAATAATATGTGATGATGGTACTGACTGCTATGGGATAACGTAATTCAATTCGTCCTTCGCTCATTTTTCAACGCACAACTCAAAACAAATTGCAATCCGAAAAGTTACATTTTTTATAATTCGCACGTGCTAAAGGGATTACTAATACCCTTAAGTGCCAGTGATCAAGACACAGCACCAGCCGATGGTGTTGAGTGAGAGAGAGGAGGTACCTGTGCACATTTTAAATATCTGGTTATTATAGTCTGTGGCAGATATTGGGCTGGGAAGAGCAATCCTAAAGTAGATTTAAGGGTATTCCTGGCGAGACGTGTATTGCGGATGAATTCAAGGAGATTAGGAATGCAGTTCACAAGCTCACTAGTTAAAAGTGTCAAAAAGACATGATACATCGATGTTCGATGGAGTCTAATGAACCCGCAATATTGTTGTCTCGATAGCTGTAGGATTATATTTAGTAGGTGCTTGTTCTTTTGGCCACCAGACACCAGACAAAGCATGAGTATACACCTTCTAAATAAAAGCCAAATGAGGGGGAGTTATGCATCAAGGAAATCTAAACATTTCGCAGCATTTTTGGCGGCCTTGGATATGTGTTTGTTCAAATTTGCCATTTTACTATATGACTCGAAAAAAAATGGCTGAACTTTTTTAAATTGTAACGTCTTACTGGAAAATAAACACTGTATGGCAAGTATGCTTTACGTTTTACGAGTAGATAAACGTCTATGTGAGCGCACTGTAAACAAAACCTTAAACAACCTCTCAGCGACTCTGTCTCAGATGTCTAATGGCTATCTATTATTGAAAAACACGCTCCACGGAAAATGTGGCTGCCAGTAGTGAAAGTGTTGAGTAAAATGCAAACAGTGTCCAGGACTCACATTATGGTGCATTTGGGTTTGTATCTAATGATATGGGTGTTGCCTGACAAAGGCTAAGCTACCAGAGCAACAGCTCGTGTTATGCTAACTAGTTTTTGGCGATTGGATAGGACCCCATAACCTCATTTTGACTTCTAACAGCGATGTTGGGAAACTTATTCTGGTCGGGAGGTGATTCAGATGGAAAGTTAATAAATTCTGCACCCACCACTAGGAGTCGGTCCACCAACGAATTCCACCTGAACGGTCACGCATCTACACCACTTTACATTTAACTCACTCAAGAATTGAAGCCAAATGACCACTGAACGTGTAGAACTTACGCCGTTTGGGTGCTTGAACATCAGCAGTTACACAAAATATTCTTTAGCGATGAGATTTCACTCGTTGGAAGCGTTAACAAACAAGGCTATCGGATGTATAGAAGCAAATATCGAAAAACAAGAACTCATTGTACGGCGTGTTTTATGGTCTCATGTTGTCAATCGCATGTTTTCGATTAAATTGTGAGACGTTGGCAAACAGCAGGCACTGAACGAGTGATTTCCGATTGATCGTTTGACCTTTGAACGTTGGAATTCTTGGTGTGCTTTGTCCGCCGTGTTATTGAACGATATGTAACAATAATCTTACTGAACGACATTCCGTTGAATACATTTGTATGATTTTATATTTCATTCTGGCAAGCTTGAATCGTATCGTGCTTTGATTAAATTGACTTTGAAACCATGAAGTGGATAACACACTAATAAACTGAATTTCGGGACTAAAAGATATAATCAACTACCGAAATTACTTGAACAACGAATGACACTAACTTGCCACCCATAAAGGTTTCTTACAGCCGACCTGCTAATGCTGTTCTCCTATAAGGTCCATAAATGTCTTTAAAAACGCCGACCCTCAAACAGGGAGCTTACAAAATACATTACACCGGCCCTCGCAGAATATGTCAATAAATTCAAGATTATACATAAATCTATGTACACGCAAACTTTCTTTATTAAATTTTAAATGTCCTCAGACACACCAACAACTAGGCGTTCAGCATCCTCAAGGAAAGTAATAAACTGAAATTTAGGTTACAATAAAAATCACCATTTAATATCCTTTCCCCATTAAAACGACACAAAATCGGGACCAAAATAAACCCCATTAAATGCCGGATCGACAACACTCCCCCGCGGCGTATACGTACCATTTTTTCACATTTCTTTAGTTTCTTTTTTTTCAACAACAACTGAGCTCTGATACAAAAAAATATTCACTGAAAGTGCGGCGATGAGGAACAGGAGAGGTCATCACCATAATACCAAATAACACCAACAGACATTGACAGTGCCTGATTTCAATTTATTACCTGTAATAATGACCTCTCATAAAAGGATAATAACACAAAATGACTTTTATATGAGCTGAACGACGGCCGACATGGGGACGACGTGGGGGCATGATTATGCGTCTCCCCGATGGAACAAAAAAGCAATTGATTTCGCCTTTGGCACATATAACGTTGACATGACCTTCAGGCAGATGACAGAAACTCAAACCAAAGGCCATCGGCAAGGATTAGAAAATTTCATAAGTACCAACCTAACATTTATCCGTACATGTGTATCATCTCATAGCGACGGGTGAGGTAGTGATGAACCCTTTATCCGCAACAAATAAAACAATGAAAGGCGTTAAGTTGATGAGTTGTAATAGAGCCTCGGCCTATGTGTGGGAATTACGAAGGACAATCAATTTAGGAATCCATTAGTGCCTTCACAACGAAAGCCGATATTACTACTCAATTACATAAGTGCACTGGCGGCAAGGATACAACCGACACACACATGCACAAGTGATCGGTCTTCGCTTGTACACAGCACAGCGTTAAATTTAATTCTGTAAGGACACACCACACAATTTTTGATATTTGTAGATTCCTTCTCGCAACTACGGTTTACCGCTGCATTCACTTATCTTGCGGTTTTCTTTGGACGAATTCAATGCAATACACACATAAGGACTCGTACTCCCACACACATTTTATTTTATTTTGTATTTTTTTTATTTTATTTTATTTTTTTTTCACTCTTCACGCGCGCAAATTTTCTTTTTTCTCGTTCCTTTTTCCGTCGTATCCGTGCTCTCGGTAGCCGTTCTCGTTCTCGGGATGGATCCTTTATTTGCCGTTTGGTGTTTTCCTATGTTTGTTCGGTTCGCACTTTTAAAGCTCACAGGACACTCCGGTACACACTATATTTCTACAGGCAGTGTAGCTTCGGATGCTGCTGGCAATAACGAGAATGACTGTGTTGATGTTCTCTAGCTGGAGGTACGGATGCTGTAATGGTGGTGATGAACTCTGTTGTTTCTCTCGTGTGTAGCATCCTTTTTGCAAATTTTACTCTAACACTTTTAGCACCGACCGGTTTATTGCGCGGATTACTTTGAATAAATTATATCACTGCACTGGATTGTAGGGCTTGGTTTTTTCTTCAATTATATTTTTTTGTTTTTTTTTTTTTCCAGAAAGGAGACTGCTAGTAGAATATTGGGATTTGGAAAATATCGCGGATTCGTCATGGAAACTAAACGCATTCAACGTATACACTCGCATTTCACTCCTATAAACGGCATTTCCCGACAACCGATTATCCGTCTAAGGACTCCAATATTTCTTGGAGGCAATTCTAAATTTGAAACTGGAGAAAAGAAACATTCACATATGTATGCACGAAGGGTGTTGGAGCTTTCTGTGAATGTTTTGTTATCGTTACCACGAAATGGACCACTTGTTCAAGATATTGCCTGGACACTGGTAGACATACTGATATATCTACTCAACACTTTCCCAAAAAAGAAAACGCATCATTCTTCGGTGGGCGAACTATTCATGTAACTAAACTATTCTTAATGTAAATTCACTTCTAGTCACTTTAATTGAAAATTGCTGAGGACCGAGCACGGATGGAAATTTTCGAACGGATCAGAGGGATTAGAAATAGTCCTTTTTTGGTTTTCTTTTATTTTCCTTTACAGGCGATTCACCTCACTCCATACAAAAACAAGAGTATACGAGTACGAAGAATGAGAGGAGAGGAGTTCCAACAACACCACGCAACTGAGAAGCTTTGGAGTTTCCAAACCGAATGAACACCGCAATGCATGTGCTGCCAGGACAAATGTGTGGAAGCTTTTCATTTCACGTTTTCTATTTACTCCCTCCATTTCTCTCTGAGAAGCAGCAGCGACAGAGAGTGAGTGCGAGAGAGAGAGAGAGGGTGGGAAGGAGAGGAAACATTTGGAAAATTCCACATGCTTGAGCATTCTTTACATTAAAACGGAAGGATAGGGGTGTTGTTTTCTAAGGAAAACTTTAGTTACCAACATTTTTAGTGTATTTCTTTCCTCTTTTTTGTCTCTGGAGGTGATACTACCTCGGAACTGGGTTGAAAGGAAAATTTCTATGCTGGGAGTTCCAGGAGAATGTAACCACACATGCGCTGGAATTTATTTTCTGCTTTTTCTCTGAGTGTACGAGTATGTCATTGTAACACTGGAAAACCCTCACCCTGTCTGGTAAAGAGGTTGATTTTCACTATTTTTTGCCCATGCATCTTTTATTGTTCGCATGGGCTGCACGAGTTGCCTTTGTACCGGAATAGTACAGTGGACCTGGCAATTTAGGTGTGACAAAAATGTTGGATTTGAACAGCAGGGCGCTGTTATTGACATTTGCCGGGCGATTTAATTCCGAGGTTGCCATGGAGGAGATACTCTCTCTGAATGGGTGCGTTCACAAGGATTATCAATTTTCGACAACAATGTTGTCTGAAATTGGAAACGTTCATTGAACTATTAATGGCACAATTGTGTCTGGAGACTTTTTCTGAAAGGAAGAATTAGAACATGAGCAATAACCTACACAACAAATATTCGATACAGTCGAAGTCGCATGCACGTGATTGAACTCCTTAAAAAAATTAGTCGAACCGGGAACAAATTAAATCGCAGGTTGCGCAATATTTCCACACGACTAATTCTTGGCGCAAATCTATTCGTGCAGAAATGTAACCGTCATACGTTAATTCACAATTTAAGACAGTCATCAAGTGCATGCTTCTTTAAATAGAGCTGCCAACCACAGCGCCATATTCCCGTTGAAAAGACAAAGCTAACCTTCGTGGCCACTCAACTCCAGCAGTTGCATTCAATATCGTCGATACCCAATGGAGTCAATAACTTAAGTACACCCCCCATGTCAAACCACACCTGCGCTCGATCATTTTGAATTCTGCAAGCGAAACCATCAAGAAGTTTCGACGATATCCATCCCTCGGACGGCCATATCCGAAATCTGGTACCACATCCTCAAATGGATGTCATCTCCTTTTTAATATATCATCCACTCCAACATGACAGAACTTATCCGTTACAACAATAATGCGCTGACGAGGGACTCAAGCCAAAAATACTAACACAGCCCCATCCCTTTGAGGTAGGCCATGAGAAGAGAAGAGCCAACCAGGCCCCTTTTTACCTCCCCTGCCCCCACCCAACTTGAGAGAGCAGCCACGAGCACTGCACTCGGAGAAGAGGATGGAGAACGCATCAAATATCCATCGTTTTTACAATTTTACTTCGTCGTAGAAGTCGTCATTTTCATTTTTTCTGGGAGTTCTGCTCACGGTTGTGTGAGTGCTTGTGCATAGTGTGTACGTGTGTGTGTGTGTGTGCATGTCATGTGGTTGCTGACCTACTTGCATGCACAGCCTAGATATTAATACCGTGTGGTGGTGGCGGCGGATGGAGCAGAATGGATAGAATGAGAGCATCCTCTGGGATCGTTTGATTACCCCATTTATCATTCGCATCCCATGCTTGTAGCATTTTGTGGACAGAGGGGAACGAATCACTTTGATTCAGTGTGCTCAAGCAAAACCATACGTCCACCATTGAAAGTGTTCGCAGGAATAAAATATAAGTTTCTCATGAATTCATTAAAAGAATATGACCCCTTTTGATGGTCGGAGGTGAAAATCCCCCCCAGCACAGACACAGATGGAGAATTTCATTTTCCTTGGCTTAAGAGCAGATAATAACCATCACGGCTGATCTCCTCATCACCAGTCGTCATTCATGACTCGAGATTTAGTAAATTATGTGTATTTGTAATTAATTTTCAGTTTTAGAGAATGCAAGACTAAAAATATTTCCCTTGAGGAAGGTGTGAGTTTGGAAAGTGAGCTTTTTCGCTTCCAGATGTGTGGGGGAAGCTGAGCTTTCGAGTGTGGTACAATGGTCTCCATGGTGTCACATTACGGAGGTGAAAAAGAGACGGTGTCACTTCCAATTCATAAGATACAAATGAGTATGGTAAAAGGACAATGGATGGGACTGGAGTCCTCTCAAACATTCATTTCTTTGCACTCGCTCCTCCGTTGTTGGTCCAGTACCTGAGTACAATAGCTTTGCACGAATGCATGCGATTTAAAATACAGGTCGAGGTCGTTCATTTGCCTTTATGCTCCAGCGGACGAAAGTGATTTCAGTAAATATTTAAGCGAGCTACTAGTTTTTTATGATGCGCTGTCAGAAAGATAAAACAACGTAAATATATGCGCGTATATACATGTTGGACTAGTAAATAATTAATCTGTCCGTGATTGCTATTCATAGATATCCGACAAATGACTGCCATCATGAAGCAATTATGTATGTACGTTTTTTTTACAATTTTTTGGTTCATAGATTATTTATAGTACTTAGCACTTAAATGTGGAATAAAACAATGAGTTGCTTTTATAAATGAGATTTAGAATCCATCCATTTGGTTTCTGCGTAAGGGTTGAGTCATGTACACAGCATGCTGCGGAGTGACGCCCACATCGCGTCTATGTTGACTAAATAGAGTTGGTAATCATAATTTCTATCATTATTTACATTTATAGAAACGACGAAAAATTGAGCTGTACCATTGCGTGGCTTCAAAGTCACGTCTTCTTGTGGACCAACGCAACGGAGTACACCCGCATTTCAGATGAGGCATAAAAGAAAGATCGGTATAGCAGCAGAGGCTCGTTGATTTAGACACAAGTGTGCACCGACTGTATTGCATCAGGGAGAGTAGAAAAAAACGATGGAATATATTTTACATCTGTTTCGCCAGTAAAACATTACCAAATGGAACTTATAGCATTCAAGTTAACAGCTCATCTCATCTCAGTGACATCATAAATGTGGGACATGATATGCATGTAATGTAACTCATCCTCTGTTAAATGCACATTTACACACAGATTTATGTACACAAACTGCCTCCGCACACGGAAACTTAATGCTGTGCAATATAAATGTAATCATCCCAAATCCCTTCCCAACAAAGGGGAGACAAATTAATGTACTTACAAAACAATTAGTGCACGTCTAAGCGCAATTTGGTTTATTGGACGAATGTGATAATGTTTATGTGTTTATCATCTGGCAGCAACATATGCTCAAATAAAATAATCAGAGAGACGCAAAAACGTTAGGACTTCTTCTTCTACAACCACTTGGCTTGTGGTGCTTAGAAAAGGACGGGACGCCCATTTTTATGCGAACTCCGAACGGCGAAGTTTTAAAAATCCTTATATGATGGTTAAAGTTTCTTTGAGTAACTTTATTCACTCATATTTGTATTTCGAATGTTTACTCATGTCTCTAGGAGTAGCGAGACTTGTCGCGCATCTGTCGAATGGCGCACATGCGAGTTTCACTTAATTCCAACGACATCAGTGGTAGATATTCAATGTTTGTTTTCGCAAATCAAACGGAAATAATAATTGCTGGTAAGGTTTTAGTTATTTTTTGCTATACACTGGTTATTGTTTTCAAAAAAAATTCCGCAATGTATGGAATATCTTGTGAATCATGGAATTCCGATTTTCCTACTTAATTGATTCACATCTTCCCTGTCTCCACTTCTTCAGCCAGCGATGCTCAAGTCAGCTAGTAATTGCATTCCTCTTCTCCAGGGACTTAAGGGCAAAACACGTCAAATTACCCTTAAGCCTGGGTAAGAGAGACTCGACTCTTAACCGCAACACATGAATCAGTAGATAAAGGATGAATTATTGTGAGATTTGATTTTCAATGGGATTTGTGTGATGACCTATTAAACTGCTATGTGCTATACCACATGGATTGACTTCTCCTAACGCTGGAACCAGTTGGTGCTGCTAATGAAGCGATTTAGTTGGCCAATGCTAGCACTCGTTACGGCCGCTGAAGTAGTAGGCTCCTAGGTGCAGAACCCTACGACTGGCAAGAGCACTACAGGAGCAGAGAAGGTGATGAGTATTTTCTTCCTCCTATTCATCAATGCAGCTTCTGCAAAAATCATGAAATTGGGCACCCATCCTGCGAGCATGAGTGCCAAATACACAGAGCCCGGTTATGACACTAATGAGGGTCCTTAATGAGGGCTTGCTGAGTCTAAGTAGACTGAGTGACCGTTTCAGGTTAAGTGATGGCCAGATTTCTTTTGTTTTAAGGCAGGTGGTGCCATCGCATTGTGATTGCTTTTGTTCTATCACTAGTGGAAGGCATCTGCAGTGTTATAACGACTCCGACCGGCCAAGTTTGATAAGTTTTATCTAGATAATTGTACTCTTTGAGCATTGTCAGTGCCTCGAAAGGGGAATATAAATTGTACAGCTTAATTGCAAAAATTCGCGTTCTGTATGTTTTTCATGCGATTGGAGGAACTTATGTTGCCCATAAACGACCTACTGAAATCACAATTGCCAATACCATAAGTAAATTTTAGTCCCACTTAATGGATGATACTATACCGTTTAAATCACATCTAGCACGTAGTGAAGCTGTTCCTGTGAGTGTTAGCGAAGAACGTTCTTAGCAGCTTGGTCATGTTAACGGACTATGCGCTTCTGAAATTCAAGTACATGTCCTCCGTGAGCTTTGGTTTCAACAAAACATTCAAGACAAGACATTTGATATCATTTTCAAAAATTAAATGCCATGAATAATTCTTTTAAACGGTAATAAAAATGTAAGTTTAAGTAAATGCCGATGTGTCTGGACCACAGCCAATTACGGATATTAGTAAGCCCTTGAGCACGCGCAACTTAAAACAACCATAGACCCAATGGGATAGGTCTGACCAAAATTTGCTATATATTGTATAGAAAGAAGTATTTATTGTATCTTGTCTGGAACAGCAAGAACCACAAAAGCAATTCTATTCAAAAATTTCTGAAAATGTACATACATGTAAATGGCAGAGGATGCACATTGATAATGTATGCTTTCTTTGATTGAGCAGGTAGTGACCCCTTAGAACGAAGCAAGGATAACCATGTAATGAGAATATAAGTGTTTTCCGTTCGAGTTGGCATTGCATCCTTCTGCGGAGCACAATTGCAAGTAAGATTCCACAGCCCAGAGGTAAAGGGCTAGAAAAAGTCTTGTAGAATTAAATTTAAGCAATAATAATAACATAATATGGGTGTCGATACAGCTTAGCTTTGACATTGATAATGGACTGAAATTCCAGTAAAATGTGGCTATTTTTTGGCATACAAGTGGCAAGCTTAGAACACTTAAGATTAAGATTACGACAAGCTATGCTTAACCTATGTATGCAAAGTACAGCCAACAATAGCTACGCCACACACAACGCCAGACAAATCTAGGGTTCATGTAAAAATACACCAATTCTTAGCTATGGTTCATTGATAGCCGAATATATATCAATAATTATTCAATTTAATAGAAAGCAGTGACGATTTGCTTGGTAATCCTTGGTAAATTATTTTATAATAATATAATAATATGGGTGGCGCTCCAGCCCATAGAGGGCCAGGGCCTAGCTTCTCAGCAACCACTCGTGTTGTGCGTGCTATTGTTCTCTTACGAGTGGAAGGGACCGACAGTTTTATGCCGACTCCGAACTGCCAAGTTTGAGAAGCTTTTTCTAGACAGGAAATACTCTTTGAGCATCGGCAGTGACTCGAAAGAGGTGGGGTCGTGAAAATTATTTTTGTCGCTCAGAGCTGGAATCGAACCTACGACGTCGAGGTTGGGGTCGACGCACATACCCACAACGCCACGGGCTTAGATTATTTTACTTTTACTTAGATATATAAATCCAGCCTTTGAAGTAAAACGCCAAATTCCCGACCACCAATTTAAGTTACACATAACCATTCAACAATTGACCATGTGCTTGGTGGTATTTCTTGACGTTACCCAAGATTTTTTTACAACGTATGGTACGAGAGCTTGAGAAAATGAGTTGTATTAATTTTTCCCAGCACGGTTTAGCACGAATACACTATGAAAGCCGTAAAAGATGGAGTACTACTACAGCTACAACTTCTGTACTACTTGGTACTAATGTGATATGCTTGAGATTGACAGAAGGCCGTGTATTCAGTGAATATATAGGGTGCTGATAGTTGCGTAGATGATTAGTTGAATCAAAACTAGTAGTTGTGGAAAATGGAAATAAATTAATTTCACACATATTCTTTCATGTAACTTTTTTTAGCTTTTAGTCAAGCTAAGGTAGGTAGTAATATTTTTATAAAACACCGAATAAAAATCGCAGAACGAATTTGAGCTTCTCGTGTTTTCACTCCGGACAATAGTTGACTACAGCGTAGTCGGTGGCATGAAATCGGCGACACACTTAGATCATCTTGGTCCATTTTGACACCCATAGAAAGACTACTACCATCAATCAATAACTCCAGTGGTGTCGTTAATTTGATTCTAACCGCAAGAGACTGGACTAGATTTGAAAACCTGATTAATGGTTAAGTTTTCAGATAGTCAGATAAACAATCAAATATGAGTTAAGTGTAAGCTAAAATATAAATACATTTTTCAACAGTCGTTTAGCAGCTTTAGAGGACATCTAACTGTCCAATTTAGTTATCTGCCCGTTTCTGAGGCAGAGAAAATACAATTACCTACTGTCAAACTTAAGTTTGTTTAAGAAGTTTCATCTTGCGAAATATTGTACAAATGGAGTTTTTGATACTATCGACAATTTACTTATTGAAGAAGAAATAGTGAGAGAGAGTAGTGAGATAGAGAGTAGTTTCATTTACACCCACATCATGGGAAGTTAGACATAGTTGATATAAGCTGTACTGCAAAATTTCATCAAACAACTATATAGTTGTTATTTTTTATTAAGAATCTCACATTACTTATCTAGTACATAAAAAGTGGAATACATGTGTTCATAAGTTAGCAATCAGACTGTTATCCGGCAATGATCACATGGTTCAAACCATGGACCTCTAGGGGCAGGCACTCAACCAACTTCGCCATCCAGCTGAAGGAGAAGATTTAACCGCAAATTGTATGGACTGTACAGTTACTATGCCTGGGTTTTGTGGACTTAACGTCTAAGGTGACTGCCTTGAATAGAGCATGTGAAGAACTTAACTAGGACATAAAGACCAAGTTTGACAGCGCAACAGAGCACCCCCGCAACTTATTTGGGGCACCCAAGTGTGCAGGTACGTCAATCAACTACCAGCTTGTTCAGCGTGACTAGAGTCCAAGATTTCACTTAATTTTTATATGTTATATACAAGTCTATATGACTTAGTCTATAGTTTTCAATCGAAATGCAATACGTATCACATGTTTTATTGCCATTAGTCGTTGGCATTAGGACAGTATTTATTTCAGGTTTGTCTTCATGAGTCAAGAGCTATTTCGCATATTTTTTTTTTAAAAATGTACAAGACTAAAAATGTGGACTTACCTCAGAAGATGTTAAGTAGCACAACCTGGAGTCAGTGCTGTCAATGGATGCCTGCTGCACAATACCATAGCGTGATTCACGATCACTCAAGTAATCTGAACGTAAACTATCTTGACGAATGAATTCAGCCCTGAAACACAACAGAATAACGAGAGAGAGAAAAAAAAAACTATATTTTATTATCTGCTACATGACGATTGAATCTGAGAATGAAACCTTTGCTCTAAGGAATCAGCACGTGCACTCTTGTAGCCTGAATCATTCAAACTGCTGTCCTGACGCAGTGACGGCAGAGAATCCCACGGTGAGCGCTTATGACCGGTTCCAGTTGATTGTGCCGGCATCAAGCCCTGACCAGATCCAGAGCCCATTGTGGAACTTCCCGAACGCCAGCCATCAGAATGACGAAACCATTGAGCGCGAGCCGATTCCCCAATGCAAGAGGCGCAACGGGAATTCGAAAAACTTTCGAACAAAAATGAAATTTTGTGAGTCAAAATGATAGCTCTTCAAATTAAATGAATTGTGACATGATTAGCTTACCTCGAGTTGTGATCACTCAAATAGCCACGATCGCGTTCACGTTCACGCTCCCGCTCTCTGATCAGCTCATTGCGATCACTGTAGTAACCATCGCGTTCGCGATCGCGGTCCTTCTCACGTGTTGACAATGGCCGATGTGGAGGTAAGGGCAATGTTGACGATTTGGCACTGGCCACCGATCCTTTATGAAAAGGGAAAATTGTTTATTTATTGTTCGATTGGTTCTCCGTTTCGTGTTAAATCTAAATGTATTAAGCAAAATGCCAATAGGAGCAATGCCAAATGCAAATGCATATTTGTTCGTAGAAAAAATGGTTTTATTATTGTACAAAAAAGATACAGCAGCCAGATCTGTTAAGGAACTTGCATGAGCAATGATATTTCAAAATTTTGATCCTAGCGATAAGAAACGGATAAGCAAACTCTACTTACGACGTCTTAATGGGTATGGGCTACGTTGAGTTGATCCTGGTAGGCTCTCAGCGAATTCTGATGCGATGTAATGTGATTGATATACATATTGATTCGACACAATTTATTTTTATCAAAGCGATTTACGAATTATGTGCAGGAAAAATATATGAATTGTTATATTAATGAGATTGTAAATACGATATAGTACAAAATGGGGACTACGGGCATGGGTTATCGAACTGAAGTAGGAGGAAAAGAAAAGAAAAATGCTGATGCACTTTTGTGCATGCAAGTTTTAGAAAAAAAATACGCAAAATACTGTCTTGATGTGTCTTGCGAGCTTTATAGAACAAGGCATTCAAACTGTGAAGGCTTGGCAGTTGTCTGTCGGAGATTTTGATTCAGCGAGTGGAAATAAATCAGCCATGGAACAGGCAATAGGAATATCTTTCGCATGATATAATCGAGTTCAGCATCACCCGAGCAGATGGGGGTTTATGCATCCAGATATTTTTGAATAGTTCAGCCGTGACTACAATTATTGCTCAGAACAACACGGAATGAACTGCCATGCAATAACTAAATGGCGCTACACCTTCAATGCGTGGGACTATACAAATCGAACCGATTTTTTCCCACATTTAAATTCTGTATGCGATATTCTTTGTTTTTGTCTGTTCTCTAAAATAAAATTCTGTGTGATTTTCTTTCTTTCTTATGTTTTGCTTACAGAGCAGTCGCCGTGCTGAACTTGGTAGTGGGCAGTTGTGGTAGAGTAGTACTCCCACGCAAAGTTCCATGGATCAAATTCCAGCACAAGCAACTTTCATATTTCTTGAGACAATACCAAGTACAATGCGAGTAGTCCCACATTATAACTGCAACAACGCACACAGTCACACAGAATAAAAAAGTTTGTGTAAACTTAGCATTGCCGGCAATTCAACAAGACACCATCAGTACGAAGGACAAAAAGAAGGATATACTTTAATGACAATAACAGCAAGGCAACACAACATAAATGTCAAATGGAAAGTACTAGAAGCAGTTAATAAAATGATGTCAGAAGAATCACAGAGTTGGCAAACCAATGACACGGATCTTACCGAGATTCTCCATGCTCTGCGAGAGTAAAGCTTCAAATGTGTGCAAGCTGTACGATTCAGCGTCCATTCCCTTGGCAAGAGTATTGCGCAAATGCATCTCGTACTCCAAGAGCAGTCTAGAGGTAGGACTGCCCGGAGTCGGTGTCACATTTGGCTGACTAGGATGATGATGTGGATGACCACGTCCACCGCCGCCGCCGCCACTCCTTTGGCCATACGATTGATCCTGATCAGAGTTGCCATTACTTGAGCTCGGTGTAGTTGCATAGCACTGGTTATCAAACATAACGTTATCAGAGGGTGGTGAACCTTCCAAGCAGCCGCGTTCACGTTCTAGTTCTAAGTACAAATTCCTCTGCGGGTAGCCGCTGCGACCGATCTCATGAGATGATCTAGAGAAATATTCCAAAGTTAAGATTTGTTATTCTTTAATGCGCAAGCTTATGCTGCGTTATTTATTGACACCCACCTGGATCCGGAGAAGCGTGATGCCTGACTGGATGGTCTCCCCATCGTATTATTGTTGTTCATGATGTGATGCATTCCATGCTGGTGCATAGCATGTTGTGGGCCCAGAGTATTGGCTACGTTTGCTGCGTTGTAGTAGTTGTAACGGCGACGGCCCATCTCCGGAGAAGTAACCGGGCTCTCAGTGCTTGGCATGGGCTTTAGCATGCGTTTCAATGTGCTGGTGTCTGTTGCCATGTTCATGTCTTCAGTGCTCTTTGTTTTGCGTCTGGTGTTGTTGTTAATTATGTTGTGGTGCATGTCGTGCGATTCGCGTGTCTGCGTCGTAAACGTCGAAAAGGAAAGACGGGGAAAAATAGAAAAAAGGAAAAGAAAGTAACTAAAGGGTTTGTTTTTCTAAAAGTGTTATGTGACCGAAAGGTCAAAATACAAGTGGGACATGCAACAACAACCGGCGGACAAATAATCCGTTGGCGATTAAATCCGAAATCGATTGATGCATCCAGTTTCACTGATACTCCTTCTTCTAGTGAACTGTGGTAAACACTTAATCCGCTAGCGAATCAAAGGGATGAAGTGGCTTACAGCGAAATGAGATACTAAATCGTGCATTTATTTTATCTTGACCATCAAGCACACATGTGTGCGTGCGGAGGAGCTCTACAGCGTCGGATAATTAAGTACTTGGGCCCGACAAAATCAGGCAGGTCCCCCTCAATCGTCGAACCATTATCGTTGCCACAATTGAAAAAGAAATTGTATTTCTCACCATTTCATCGTTGTAGTCCTTGTTGCGTGTACCGGTACCAGTTGATTTCGTCGAGGAAATTGTACTCTGCTGCAGGGTACCACCGGCCTGAGTGCCTTCTGACTTGCAAGTCTCCATGTCCCCACGTTGACCGCCAACCATATTGTCGTCTTGGCCGATTTGCGAGCCAACATGGTTCTGTGAGCTGGCATCAACACCCATCCCACCACCAGGGACATTGACACCACCCACTACATTGGCGGCGCCAGCTAAATTCTGTCCACTTGTCATGGTATTGGTTTCTTGAGATTTCGTCTGACGTGAAAGTGTATCTCCTGCAAGAAAAGAAAGCGACTTCAATTCACCACGACGTTCCGATACACAAACCAACCGCAACCGCAACACACCCCGCAAGTGCGAAAGCTAAAAAGCTCATCGACCAAAACTAGCTCTTACCTTGTCCTGATTGCATTGACTGTGTTCCAGAAGCCACATTGTCATAAAGCGAAGTGCTGGATGTGGCATTAGCAACCTTCTGTTGTTGCCCTTCAGTATCTGTGGCCCGTGAAGCAGTTCGGGGTAGAGTAGAAGAACCTGTTACACACACAAATAACATTAGTAGTTGCGCTCATGTTTAGAAAAAAAACTCATGTCTATGTATCCTTGCGTGGAAACACGCCATACAAATGCAATGTACAAATCAAATCACCTCTGTATCTCGGATCCTGAGCCCGTAAACGTGCGTACTGTTCAGCTGTCATGCATGTGCATTGTGGTTCGCGTACCCTTGATGGACTTGCCGGTGTACTTAATGGCTTTCGCTTCGCCTTAACCTTACTCTTGCCGGGTGGATCCAATTTCAGCGAGTAGCTCGATGAGGCCTTTCGTGAAAATTTGAAAGAAGGCGACTGTAAAACGTCGCACTATGTTAGGTTAGTCGGTTGGGAATCACAAGGTTCTGTTTGTGCGGCTTTTTGGTAATAATTTTTATTGAATTTTTTCGTTTGCTTTTTGCATTCTTTTCTTTTTTTCTTGTATTCAGAGAGAGAAACATTTTGCTTGTAAAGTGTTTTTTTTTATTCTTTTAGAGAAATACGACACACACATACTTGGACATTAAAACAGAAAAAAAGTGTCGAATAAAAGTGTCGTTTTTTTGGTTAAGTGAAGGGATTTTTCAACGCTCTTCATCAAGTACATCCAAATAGAAAAATCAAACATAAATCGAGTATCCAATTGAAATGAAAATTCACAGAACAAAAAAGACCTACGAACATATCTGAGAACCGCTTTTGTGAGGATTCAGGATGTGGAGAGGATTGGAGGACTAGTTCAGGAGGAAGAGGAAGCTCTTTTTACAAGCCTGAGATTGATGTTCTTATCTATTGTGAGCTACTTTGAGAGGTTCTTGTTCACAATCGATTAATAATTTTGCAGTCAATGACTTCCTTCGAAGATGACTTTCAATATTAACTTCTGTAAATACAAAGTAGGCAATTCTATTTTCCATGACGACGTGGCCTGTTCTGATCTGTGGGTGGCACTACACCCCTTAGAGGGTCAGGGTCTACCTTCTCAACAAGCGCTCGTGTTGCGCGTGCTATTGTTCTCTCACGAGTAGAAGGCACCTACAGTTTTATGCCGAATTCGAACGACCAAGTTTGAGAAGCTTCTTCTAGACATGTGTACTCTTTGAGCATTGTCAGTGACTCGAAAGAGGTATGGCCGTGAAAAGTTCTTGGTCGTACCAGGGATCGAACCTAGATATGTATGTAGACCCAAATTTCTTGGGTTCGATGGACAGAGCCACAACACCACGGGCTACCACATGGACATGTCTCGCCGTATGCACAGTCACTTTTTAGATGTGAAGCATCTATTCTCAAATGGGGAAATAAGGGGAAAGCCCGATTGACTGTACGTGGTCGAAAGAACATTTTGCGTGACTGTGAAGTTCGTAATCCTTTTATATTACAATTTAGACCAGACCAACCGTTTCAATTGTCTTCAGGCCACGATTGAAATTAGAAATGTCTTGGCATTGTCGCCAACTAAGCAAAGAGAAAGTTTCCTTTATTTTGACTGTTACGCAAACGGATGCAGGAATTGCCTACTCCAGATCTATTGACACAATTTTTGAATTTGTTTTAAATGAAATAGATAATCAATCAACATTCAGGCTCGTAACTAAGGGGATTAAATATATTAAAATTGACATAATATAATATCAAAATAAATCTGTAAATACACACGAGGCTCGAAACAGTACACATGTTTGACAGTACATTGTGTTTTGGAAAATGTACGTGAGAAGCGATTAAAATATAGAAGTACATAGAGAGACTCGAATAATTAAATGAAACAAAAGGAATGAAACGTAAAAGAGAACAAGACACATGAGTGACTTCGTTGATATTATTTTAATCGATACTGATGGAATTTTTATATGACTTTGCGCTTTTGTTGAAGTGAAAAAAATCCAATAATAAATTATAAACAATGAAAGCCATATGTGTGAAAACACACAGACACATACAAAGTTCCTTGAATCAAATGAAACAATGAATTTGATAGAAAGAAGAAAATACAAGAAAAAATAAAAACCAGAACAGAACAGAAAAAAAAAACAAAAAATGTGGTATTATTTATGAAGCGACACACAGGGGCGGGCTTTAAGACGAAACACAGTTAAAAGTCTTTACCAAGAGGATGAACAAGGTAAGTGAAAGTGGTGACGGAGGTACACACATACATATACATATCTGCTCATGCTTCAGTTAAAAATAAACTAAAGGACCAAAAAATTTACAGGATGTAAAAGAATAAGACTGAGTGAATCTATTTAAATAAACTAAACTGCACACAGAAAAATCGTATGAGAAGACGTAAAACAAGACACGGATAATGCTAATTCATTGAAGGAAATACCTTTAGACTCTTTTTCCAACGGAAAATCTATATGCCAAAGTATACATAAAATATGATGAGTACTTTAAAATTCCTTTAAAAATGGTATACAACTTGTTTTTTTAATATTATATACGTTATGAAAGCCTACTTAGGTTTTCGGTAGTAAAACAAAAAACTCAAAACAGTACTTGAATGTATATTTGTGTAGTTTTAAACATAAAATAAATAACTTATAAGCACGACCTATCATTCGGATCTACTAATCTGCTAACTGCCATAAGTCCTTATTGAAGCGTATTAGTTTTAACTAAATTATAAAATAAGGATAATACCTGATCGGCTTGCTTTGAATAACGTGTATTTGCTGCGAATATACACATGGATCTTCCGTTTCAAAAACAAGTTCATGAAGTGGGTGGCTATATGGTCCGTAGGCTCTAGAGCAATATGTTGTGTTGTGCACACAAAATTGTATCGAGCGGTGGGAATGGAAGTTGGCATAGACACCCAGCTTAGCGTCTTTACTTCATATTCTATGAAATGTACGTACAATCGCTCACAATTTCTGGAGATAAATGGTTTACAATTAATGGTATTTTTAGAGGCTCTGTAAAAGCTCATTTAACAGTTATGGACTGTTTTGAAGCTAGTTTTATTTGGCAACTCATCATGAATAGACTTAGAAAATGGAAATTTATTTATGCATGCAGAGGTGGAGCTGTGAAAATAATTTCTTTTTTGACCTCAGGTGCATTGGGGTAGACGCACATACCCACAAGCCTACAGGCCACCACACGATAGACATTTGATATTCATAAATATTATTATCAAAGATTACAAATAAAAAACATATACAAAAAGTTCGAACCAAAACGTTACAATCGACAGCTACAATTTCGAGGTAGTAAAGAAGTCTACATCGGGGCAAACGTAAACTCCACGAATGACATGGTAGTGGAGATCCGACGTAGAATCGGCCTTGGCAACCGATGCTACTTCGGTTTGTCAAAACAACTGAGCTGTAAACTTTTGACTCGAAGGATCAAACTCATGCTCTACAAAACTCTTATTCTGTTAGCCCTGCTTTATGGAGCCGAAAGCTAGACACTAAGCATGACTGCAGAGCTGATTCATAATGCCTTCAAAAGAAAATTCCACGTCGAATATATGGTCCCGTCTGCAAGGAAGTCGAATGGAGGAGAGGACACAACCGCGAACTCCATGAGCTGTATAAGGATGTGAATGTAGTCTGGAAGGCAAGAATCCGTCGGCTACACTGGCTCGGCCATATCGAGCGAATGGGCAAAAACGCTAGAGCCAAGAGGGTCTTCGTATCAGAGCATCCGCGTTAGAGAAGGAGAAAGACCGAACCTCCGGTACAGAGACCAAGTCGTAGCGGATGGAAGACAGCTTGGTCTTGATGACTGGAAGCAGCGTACCCACAACCGTCTCCGATGGAAGCCAGCAATTGGCGTCCACCCAAACCAAAATGCTAACCAAAATGCTAACCGATCAGTTTAAGGTCGAAATGATTGTACACCTGAGCATGTCATCAAGCTCGATCTACAAAAAATACCAGCGCTAGTCGAATTTTTATGAAGTGATCCATAAGTGAACCATAAATGTGTGTTATACACATTTTATGTATATATTTTCGGAACCATAAAATGGATGAGCTTGTATTTTGTCATCGTGTGACAAGCGTTATTTTTTTCCCACCCAAACAGTTAACACCACGTACATTTTGGGACTTCTAGAGCATTGACTGGTGCTGTGCCTGATCTTGTTTGCAAGACACTTCGACACCATACGTTGGAATATATTTACCACACTTTTACAAAACTAAAGCTTTAAACACAGTTGAAGTGATTGCGTATGCAGTTTAAGTTTAAGTTTAAGTTTAAGTTTAAGTTTAAGTTTAAGCAATTAAGAAGGATGTGCAGCTTTAAAATGAAATTAGGTGTTGTAACAACAAATGGCCTTAAGACGATACTATCGAATCCGATTTTGGCGCATATTAAGAACAATTGACAAATTTTGAAGAACTCATATCTTATGGTATTCCAGTAAATGCTTGAGAATTGAATTTGAATCTATTTGAATACAATTACAAACAATAATTTCACTTCCTACCATCGAACTACATATATTCCTTTCACTCAAAATAATTTGTAAAATAAGCTTGGCAACTATTCCCCTGCAATCCCTCTTTTCATTCCGAATTCCTGAAAAGTAATGTAATGCATTTGTTGAATATTTAACGTTAATCAAAAATGCCATTCCACATTGCTTCTTCTTCTGCTGGCACTACAATCCGAGTCTGACCTGGGCCTCAACCGCCAACCAAAGAGAATCTGTTGCAATACGTCTTAAATAATTACGCAATTATTTAATCTAGCACTCAAATTATTGGAATTTGATTTCCGAAATCTGCAAGACGCCTTTTATATAATTTTCTGCTCGTATAATCAGAAGTTTTCGGAAGAAAATTCTTAAACTGAAAACAATTGAAAACTATAAATAGCCGTTTGACTTCTTAGGTATAGGTATTGCAGATTAAGACATATTGTCTTTACACGTATGCAATTATAGAAAATGTGCATGCATCCGGTTAATCATTTGATTGCAGGGTTAGCGATGTGTACCATTCGTTTACACTCCAATTCTTTGGACTATGCAACGCCAGTGAAAACATCCTTGCAGAAGATGGTGTGTGACGAGTGTCGCTTATCAACTAAGACACAATTCACACGTCACCTCCACCGAAATGCCACAATCTATGCCAAAAACTATATACTTACAGTGACCTATCTTTAAGGCTAATTAACTAGAACCATTTCCATTAAAACATAACATAACAAAAGTAAAGACGTGCTCATTTAGTTAATGGGTAAAAAACATGTGTGTGCGTTTGTATGTAATGTATGTCTGGGTGTGTGTGTTCCGTTTAATGAACTATGGTGAATTGAATGGATATGTGCGTGGTGATCAAATGGATTATGCTCTTTCTCGAATTTTAATGATTCTTTTCTTTTATTTTTATCTTTGATTATATTTTTTTCTTTTTCAAAAAATCTTAAATCATTTTTTTTGTGCACTGAACCTTGCTGTCGGAGATAAAGAAGAGCAGAAACATTGCTCTCATGGATCCGAATAGAATACTTACACAACATTCCCGGAATTGTTTGGCATCAATGGGGGACGTGAAGTTCAAGCCCCATGTGTCATTTGTCATTGGGTCCTTCCAGTAGACGAAACATTCAGACGCTTGTCCAATTCGAGTGCCTGAACGGACAGATGAGATTAAAGCAAGGAATTAAACAAAATGAGGGTACTTACCTGGCTGGACAAGTCGCACGTCAAGAATTTTATCAACCTGACTGTTGTAGGCTGTTATGTGGAATACGCATTCAGGTGAATCTTGTATGCAGGTAATGTTGACAGGAACCAAATCTTCGGATACTTGTTGCCATTTAACGGTACCAGCACCGCTTGAAGATACATGGAACACCTCAGCCCACAACCTGAACGAACTTATTCGTGTTACCAATGGATACCAATTGATTGTGTTTTTACGGAATGTATTTTGTTTTTATTGAATGACGAAGGATATACATAATTGATAGTGCAAGGTGTTTGTAAATGCGCAGAATTGTAGAGAGTGGTTTTTGGGATTTGTGAAAAAAAAAGAAAATGAAAAAACCAATTTAATTCCAAATTGTTTACCAAATTTCTCTATTTTTTTTTCTATTTTTATAGAGATACAAATTTGAATATTTTCTACTAAGCAAGGAGAAAATATTTACATTTATCTTAAATTTTGATGGTGCCAATTTCGAAAATAAAAATAAACGAATGTAAGTAAATGAATAACGAAACCTCAAGCGAAACAACGTCATAGCTTGTGCTAATTTTTAATAGCAAATAAAAACGAAAAAAACCGTGGTATTTGCTATTTCTAATTCATAGGTGTTTTTTTATATTCATTAATTTTTTCTGAAAGCTGACGGTGTTTTATTTGAGAAATAAAACTGTTATGTATTTACAGATATGAATATGCTGAACGCAAAATATCTGAAATAACAGTGTTTCTTTTGTTCAGATTAGTTTTAGCAAAAAGGCAAATTTGTTAGTTACAGAATTTCTTATTTTTTCAAATACCAAAACAAGGCCAAAGTTTCAAATTAGCAACCCTGACTGGATCACATGCAAGGTACAAATTAGTGAAAACAGGAAAGGTTCAGAAAAAAATAAATGATATATAAAAACTCTATGAAAATTATCAAAACTCTTGGCAAAATAGTTCGATACGTATGTAATTAAAATTATGAAGAATTATTTTTCTGGTTTAATGAATCACCTCAGGAGATGGCCGTCCCGTCGACGAGAAGTCTGCCATGGAGAATCCTCGTATCGGTACGCTTTGCGCATAAGCGGCGCACAGGAACAGCTCAATTTATTACCCATGGCGCAGCTAGCACAACCAGCCTGACCTCCTGTTAAAATGAATACAATTTTAAATAAAAAAAGAACTGAATGTATTGAAGCCACAGAACTGAAGTATAGGTATAGGTATTGAAGTGCAAGCAGAACCCAATAATTTTGATTAAAACAATAAGCTTGGTTATGCGAACCTATGACTGGCAGAAGGAACATTTGCTGAAAGAAGAAGGATGGTATACAACGAAAGTCAACGATGTTAGTGGTGCGAAATACGTGCGAACGCATAATAGTTACACTCCTGTTGCTTAGATCAGTTTCGTTAAGTTTCGTTCACTTCTGCTATCTGAAATGATCCGTTCCACACATTCGCAAATGACAGATTGTTTGACAAAAATCAGAAGTGACATTCACAAGAAAGGACTTTGACTGCGCCAACTATCGAGGGATCAGCGTACAAGATGCTCTCTGCCGTTCTGTGAGAAAGCCTGAAACCCTTTGTCAACAACCTGATAGGTCCTTATCAGTGCTGTTTCAGGCCAGGAAAGTCCACAATAGACCAAACATTTACGCTTCGAAAGATCCTCGAAAAGACTAAAGAGATGTAAATCGACACTCGCCATCTGTTCGTTGATTTCAAGGCCGCATATGACAGCGTGCATAGAGACGGGCTATACAGCGCCATGTCTAGTTTTGACATTCCTGCAAAACTCGTCAGGTTGTGCAGGATAACGATGGAGAACTCTCGCTGCTCCATCAAGATCGGTAACGAACTCACCGAAACCTTAAATGTAAAAAAAGGTTTTAGGCAAGGTGAAACGCTGTCATGTGACTTCTTCAACATCATACTTGAGAAGATCGTGCTAAACTCAAACGTAAACACCCCAGGCACGATCTTCCAAAAGTCCGTTCAACTGCTTGCTTACGTGGACGACATTGACGTGATTGGACGAACACAGCGAGCCTTCAATAAGGCATGTGCTGGCATTGAAGCGGAAGCGGGCAAAACAAAGTACATGCTGTCATCAAAGGACGCACAACATCGACGTCTCAGTCAGAGCGTCATTTTCGGCAGCAGACACTTTGAGGTAGTCAAGGACTTCGTCTACCTAGGGATTAAATAGGGACAACAACACCAGTATCAAGATCAAGCGCAGAATTACTCTTGCCAATCGCTGCTTCTTTAGGCTCAAGAGGCAATTGAGTAACAGAGCCATCTCTCGAAACACCAAGTTGACTTTGTATAAAACTCTGATCATCTCTGTTCTGCTACGCTATTGAAAGCGGTTGAAGAAGCTCTTGGTTGTTTTAAGAGAAAATTTCTGCGTACGATCTTTGGTCATGTTTGCGTTGGTGGCGTTTGGAGGAGAAGGTTCAACCACGAACTTTACGGGCTGCACAGCGGCATGCACCTAGTTAAACGTCTTCGGATCCAACGCTTAAGACGGCTAGGTCATGTAAAGCGGTTGGACATCACAGCTCGTCCCGGAGAGTCTTCGATACGGAGCCATAGGGACAGCGCAACAGAGGACGTCGCACGAGATGGCGCACACAAGTGGAAAAGGACCTCAACCAACTTGGTATGGGCAGCTGGAGGCGAAAGATCGTGCTGTGTGCATAGATCGGGTATCCAAATCTCGACTTCAAAGCTTCAAATTCCCAACATTTTTCTATCACCAGAAAGATGAATCCACAAAATACATGCATAAATTTTAAAAATAAATTTGTGTATCTTACCTGAGGCACCCCGCTGTCACCACATTCCGCTCACGTCTGCTTGCGAGAGTGCTTGACCTCGGTTTAAGGACTGCGAACGTTGATTATGTCGATGTCCGTGATACCTGCTTCCTCTCTGCAAAAACAGCAAGAAAAAAAACAACGAACAATAAAATCAACATCAATTCAGATTCCATCTAAAGTGAAATCAATTAAAAGAAATCATCTCAAGACGTAGTCGTCGTCGTCGTCGTTGTAGAAAAGATTAAAACTGTCAAGAGGAAGAAGAATGCCAACATAGAATTTAAGATGCAAATGAATGCATATATGCATCTGCCATTTCAGCGCCAGCACCATCGTTGGCATAATCACATCATCACATGAACGTTAGCAAACTATGTAAATAATTGCTACTCACTGGCGCCCCTATCCCTATCTCACCGCAAAAGCTAATTAAGAGAGCGCTACTAGGGGCTATACGGGCTCATTCCGTACTTCCATAATTCTAAACCTGCTGCAACTAAAGCTCAGCATCCAGCCATTATGCACGATGAAGCTGAACCCATGCACAAGGATGTGCGACTTCAAAATGTCGCCGATATTTACACTTATTTTTTGTTTTGCATCCTTAACCCTCCTCGCACACACCCACATGCATACATGCCCACCGAAGGTTGTGAGGGCTGAGAGTTCACGAGGGCGCACGTACACGATTGAAAGAAACTGTAGAGAACAACGAGCCAACCACCTGCAAATTGCTGCGATTTGCTGCCACCGCCTTGTGCCTATGCCATGGCAACGTTGAAGCAGCGGGAACAGGGCACACTCCATCCCCCACATACGAGTACACCTGACATTAAGTTGATATTCGACTCTACGTGCTTACCCGTGTGTATATTATGTAGTTTGTGTTTGTTCTAAGAAGTGTAATAATTATAATTCCTTGACACAGGATGTTGTGCGGTATACAACAACGTCTTCAAGATAAAACAAAAATCTTTCAAGTCGAATCCATTTGGAGGGCAGGGTAAGAAAGACAATTTTTGAAACAAAAGGCCTGACGTAGGGTTGAAAGGACTGAAAATGGGGACCTGCAAGGGAATGACAATGAAGGGTGGAGTATGGAGAACGGAGGCTGGAGAGTACGGAATGCTGTGCGAGGACAATTTGAAAGGGTTGCTGTTTGTCGGAGGGACTAGGACAGGCGGTGATAATTGCAACGGTGACTTTCTTCCTTTTTGCCACTCACTAATTCAACCTCGTCATCATCACGTCTGACATCCCGACAATCCATTACATACAACGCAAACATCCTCAGATATACAGACACGCAAACAACACAACAGAAAGACAGGGAGAGAGCGAGAGAGAGCGAGCGAGCAGAAGCGCAGGTATAAAAACAGGACCCTGTACACATCCACTTAGGCAAATTAAAGGATATAATGAGCTCAGAACATTGTGCATCCCTTCAATGTCAATGTAGGCAGTGGGTTGACTAGGCAGTAGGCAGACTCCTCTGCACAAACGTGGTGTGTGTACTGTGTGGGACGACGAAGAGAAGTGAATCTCCGTGGCATCACCGAGGAGGCCCTCATAAGGGTGAATACCATTCTCGACATCACATTATCAGCATGAACATCAACATGGTAGTCGTCATCTTGAACGTTCGGTGTGTGTCGGGTGTCCCTTGAATGAATTGAAATTGGAATGATGTGATGCCGTGTATTCTAAATAGATGTTTCCATTCTGGTGTGCCTTTCTCTCTCTCTACCTACCCACGTAAGCGAATGCTGCAACATAAATTCACGTTTATACGACTCTCGCTGGAGAAATACTTCAAATGCCAATTTATTGCGTTGCCTTTCAACGCAATCTACTTTAGCTGGAACACCCCTTTTAGTGTAAGGACTTTTGTTGGGGGGTGATACGAAGGGCGCAGGGGATGATAGGGACGGTTGATATGTTGGAGTACTGAATGCAAAGACGTATTGTCGTCCGATTCGGATACATCGCGGGGCTTGAGGTCTAATTACGCATGCTTGAAAAATGAAACTGAAATTGCTTTGCACTTGGGAACATGCTATACTCCTTTCATACTGCACTGACCGGTTAAGAGGAGTTCTGTCGAATGCACTATAACTTTGAATTCGTTACATACGCATATCTTACGATGCTGCTAGCATCCTGTTGGAAATTGTTTAGCTGTCTAATGCTCCCTGAATGGCCTGCCTACTGTTTCCCTTGGCTTAAGGCTGCGAAAGACTGAAGATTACCTCAATTCGCACAAAATGCAAAGAAAAATGTTTGTATTGTGAAATATACAGACATCCTTGGGACATCAATGCGGTCCTTTTTCGTTTTCTCTCCAGTCTGACGCCGACATAAATTCGAAATTCATACACTGACATCATTGGTCACATCCAACATTGCACATTTGAAGCAAATCTATGTCAGACACATGTATCTTAGACAAGAAACAAATATCCATCCACATACACATGTACGCATGTATAACAAGTTGTTCTATAGTACGCCCCCCACTACAAAGCTTGCGAAAACTTTTAATGAGGACGAAAATTGTGCTGCGAGTGTTTGCGAGAGAACGGAGATCGGACGATGGAGGAATTTCAGGTTGGGGTCGGATGATGGCAAAGGAAAGGCAAAAGTAGCAAATTGTAGATTTGAATCAAGGGTCTGCTGAGGACGATGCTGTTTCTGATGGTGTGTGACCGTGTAGTACGAGTGACGCTGATGATGATGATGATGAACGAACGAATCATCATTATGTGCTCACGTAAACAAAATCCTCTAAATAATTATTCATTTATGCATCCGCAGGACAACACACAATGATTTATACATTGTAATGAGGAGCACGCACTCATTCGCACACACAGAAAATTGTGCAGAGCAGCTTTATGGGAGCGAATACGTAAAATATACACAGCCTGGAGGGCAACATTTCTATCTTTACGGTAGGATATCTGATTAAGAATACATACTTATTGGCATTGTAAATTAACTAACATTATTTCTTAAGCTAAAGGTATTCACAGAAGAATAACCGGAACGTGAGACAATCCAGGTCATAAAATAAACTAGTTTTTGGTTATTCCCTATCGAATAGTGGACGTGAATGGGTCCCAAAATGTCTTCACAAGTAGTTAAAAGGAATTTGGTCAATCATGTGGAGATGAGTTTGCCGGACGGATTGAGATTGCCTTATGAATTTCGAACTAGCCACGGATCAGCACATGGACGTTGTTGTTTTACATTTCATTTCGTAGACTTAATTCAGGACGTGAGTGATATGCGTGATTCCTTCTTTCGATGAATTTGTAAACTGATTCATGGTGAAACAAAGAAACCAATATGTTATCCTGTTGTTTGGATGAATTTAAGGAAATCTGTGAAGGGAATCACTACTTAAATGTCTTTACAAGCTGCATACTCGTGTAAATAGAAATATCCTCACCTAACCCCCATTTACACAATTTTTATTTAATCGAGTCAGAAAGCCATTTTTACACACATCCAGTGAAGTATTTGGTAAATAATTGAGGAAGTGATATAAATCTACATAACCATATATCAGTTAAAGTGATTTTATAACAAGGGCCTTGCTATGTCATCAAAATTAATCCAACAAAATAGCAGATGTGCCATGCCAGAGGGATGCTTGCAGCACTTGCACGCACACGTAATAACAACAAATTTCAATTCAATTAAAGTGGCTAATTTCAAACCGGAAATTACACACTTATGGTCGGAACGCGCTTCAAACGTCAATAACGACTCAAATCTCAAATCCCCCATTTTACAAGTGCAATTTTAAGTTCCACTACCCTCCACACAAAGCCACTTCACGCCCCAAGTGTTTATAATCGATTTTTTTCCTTTTCACACCCTTACCCACATTGAAGACGAAACGCTGTGAAACTGTGCTCAATATTGCTTCACAGTCTAGAGTATTTTGCATTAAATATCATGAGTAAGCGAGAAAATAGATAACCACAAGTATGTACATCGAAAGATTTTCATTTTTTCTTTTTTTTTTGACTTTACATATAAAAACACTGAGAAGGAAAGAAAACCTATTAGGGAGCTGCGAGAGGGTGGAACATCCAGACCAATTCTGATACGTATTCTCGAACACGTCTCGTGTATACGAATACTCGCTCCCCCCCAACACACAAGAGAAATATTGATCAGACCGATTCTATCTGTCTCCGTCGTTTGCATTCAAATAGCCATTACAGACGACGGCATCGTGGGTGGTGAAGCACTTTATTCCGTCCGTCCTAGAACCACAAAACCCTTACAGTAAGGACAAATAATTAGTGAGCAAACTTGCTCACAAAGGGGAAACCCAAAGCCCTGGCCAGTGAACCGCTTTCGAATATCTAATGGACCATAACAGATGGAATTTTAGGGCCGTCGCCGGGCTTACTGACCCGCCGAACAAATTAATTTACTGTGCTACACAATTGATATTTACCTAGTGGCATTCAACTCGATCCAATCAGAAGACACCTTTCGCAATGGAAAATATATCCAGTCGCGTAGCCTATTTGCTGTGTGTAATTTGTTAATTTAAATACCATTCACCACCTTTGTTCGCAGTGCAGTGGTGACGAGGGAAAAAAGGACACCGATGGAACAAAAAAAGGGAAATAGAACCAGAACCAGAACACAGCAATTGATAGTAATTAAACTTTTCGTTTCTCGGCAGCAAAAGCTGTGACATTTCCCCACGCGAAGGACAAGAAAAAAAATCGACGGAGATTCCTATCCGAACTCCTCGCCCATTTGTCTAAGCATCTCCTACTGCAGTGTTGACTCGTACTTAAGGTTAATTAAATTTTCTCCTCCGGGCCATGAAAGTCATTAAAGAGGATCTCTTCTCGGCTCAACAATATGAAGAGGGTTACAATAGACAAAAACAACAGAAAATGAAAAAGAAAAAGGAAAAGGAAAAATGGAGCGAAGAAAAGGGAAAATCTATCAGACAACGTATTGCAACACTCGGGTAGCATTCAAGGAGTTTTCTTCGAACATCATCGCCATTACAGCCACCACTGGCATTGCATTAACCATCATCACAGCATCCTTTGCCGCAAAAGTCAATAGCTTCTTTGATAGTAACGAGAGCGTTACCTAAGCATGATTGAATTACACTCTTTGACTTAGGGGTGCTGCCAAGCACGTAGATCACATGTGAAGTGATGGGTATTCTCGTGTGACGTTCAACGTAAGACCACCGAGAAGGAGCTCTTCGCGTCGAATGATTGTTATCTGACGGTTGATTGTAATGTAACTGTATAAATAAATTCAAGTATTTTTAAGTCTGCACTTAGTACCCTATTGATTTACCAAAAACAGCCAAAAGCAAAGCGAACTTTTTATTTGTGTGGCAATGATAGATGCGGTGTTTCAAAACTGAATTTCATGATGGATGGTAACCAAACAGATTCTTTTTATTTCGGGTTGTTCGTCCATCCCACCATCTGTTCGTTAAGTCTGCCACACACACGACTCACATGTTACTGAAAACCAAACCCAAGAGATGCAGATTGACCCCTACCCCCATTCGTCGATCTCAAGGCTCACAAGGAAGTATATATAGAGATGAGCTACAAAGCAGCATGTCTAGTTTCGACAATACTGCTAAGCTGGATAGACTAAAAATGAGAACGATAAAGAATTATCTTTGCTCTATCAAGGCCGATAACGAACTCACATTCAATGTCAAAAATGGTGACTTCTCTAAGATCTAGTCTATTCTTAAGAATATCGGGCAGAACTTTCACGCCAACGCAAGAAGCGGGCTCTACCAGAAAGCCATACCGCTGTTTTTTGGGCTCCAGCAATTGAGTGGGTTCGTGGCCCGTGGCGTTGTGGGTATGTGCGTCGACCCCAACATCGACGTCGTAGGTTCGATTCCAGCTCTGAGCGACAAAAATAATTTTCACGGCCCCACCTCATTCGAGTCACTGACAATGCTCAAAGAGTATTTCCTGTCTAGAAAAAGCTTTTCAAACTTGGCCGTTCGGAGTCGGCATAAAACTGTAGGTCCCTTCCACTCGTGTGAGAACAATAGCACGTACAACACGAGTGGTTGCTAAGAATGGGGCCCTGGCCCCCTACGGGCTGTAGCGCCACCCATATAATTGAGTAACAAAGCCCTTTAATAAATGTTAAACCGAAACTTCATCCGTATGTTCGTCCGAGTAATAACATTACACTGTACGATCGAAACAATGTTTCGGAACCGGAACCAGGCATCCAGGGGTCTCTGTCGGAGCTCCGGGGATGAGGAAGAAACCGAGACGATCCAACATCTGCCACTTTGCCACTACTCTCCAGAATTGGCGCCTATCTTCGCTGGACCATAGATTCTTCACAAAGACTGCAAACGTAGAGAATGCAGATATATCAGAGTTTGCAGAATTCATAAATTCATAAAATTGATACGACAGGTTAGAAAGAATTGTGTACTCCACAAAAAAGGGATTCACAAAGTGCCCTTGAGCTACCGAGTGAGTCTTTTAACCCAACCTAACCGAACAGAGCCCTCTCGCGGTAGACTAAGTTGACCTTGTTCATCTCTGTCTTGCTCTATGGCGAGAGCCATGGTCTTGGGAGAGAAAAGTAGTGCGCGTGATATTTGGTCCTTTGTTTGCGTTGATAGCGTTTGGAGAAGAAGCTTCAACCACGAACTGTATGCCGTGAATGGATTCAACAACTAAGGTGGATAGGCCATGTTGAGCGCAGGGACAACGACAACTTAGCTCTGAATATTCGACTTTTAGCCTTTTGGACAATGAAACAGATTACGTGCATACACAAGGTGGCGTGCATAGGTCGAGGGAGAACTCAGCCGGCTTGGTGCCACAAACTGCAGACAGCTGGTGAGAGATCGTACTGGTGGGGAAAGCATATTGGGTAAGGCCCAGACCCGCCTCGGAATGCAGCGACATAACAAGAAAAACATAAAACGCCAATCGATTGGTCTTTTACATTCGGAATATGTCCTATTAGCCTTGTTTCAGATCTCTATTTTGGGGATTCATCGATCGGAACAGAACAGTTTCCGACGATCAGAAAAATGCAGCCCTTCTTTCATTATTTCCAGATCACGTATGCTGCGTAAAGTTCTAGTTTCAGCAGCTTCACTGCCTTTTGTTTCGCAACTAATATGATCATACTGCGTGAAGTATTGTTCCTCCGTAGATATGAATTACAATGGATTCCGAAAAATGCTAGCCTTCGATCACAGTCTATGTTGCAGAAGCCCGAGTGATTTAGTGTATATATTTTTACTCTATAAAACGTTCAATTATAATTAATAGCGTAAATTAATAAGAAAAGTGATGTGAATATAATTACTATATTTTTCTAAGACCTCTTCAGACCCTCCTTGCAATAGGCTTCACATAAAAAAGACAACATTCCTTCGTAATACACAGCCACTTGCAGTATACAAAACATTATACACTCGTAATTATGAGAAATCATTTTTATTAAAAATATCCTGCATATTTCTGTTCCTTTATACTCCTTAGTCAGGAAAGAGCATTCCCTAATGAATAACTGGTTATGAATGCATATCTCTCAACAAGTCAACGCCTTCGTTTATAATTCTCGTAACCCATTTCTACTACTCTACTTTTAATTCATGTTCTATTTTTTCCTTGTACTGCACTGTACACCGTAGTGCAGCAGAAAAAGGAGACACAGCGAGAGAGAGAGAGACAGAGAGAACGAATGAAAATAAGAAACAAAAACACAAACGAATTTCAAGGATGCATAACTACACTATCCCTCTCGGTGACACGATTCCCAAATGACTTCTTGATATTTCCTCCAAACAAAGTGCGAATGCTTCCTCAGATAAAGCAGTTCGCTGAAAGTGAATCTTAGCGACCGCGCGTCTATCCCTCAGATGCACGCTCTCCGCATCCTTACCCAGAGACTATCTCGCACAACACGTGATATCCTTGTGCGCTTTTCATTTTCAAAAGGAGCTCAAATAAATATTTAACCATCATTATTGTGTATCGGAGGTGAGCTCTCGTAGTTGAACACGACAGTCCAAAGCCAGCATCCAGATGTGTGCGAGTGGGTTGTGCGATACACTCTCGTCTACCCCTCCCCCACAACCACGACGTGCTGAGATATGAAAATGAATAATTTCCCCCACTAATGGACTTGGAAGCATGCACGATAGAGTTTCGTGAGCTCGGAACACCAAACACCGTTCTCATTGTACATGTAACGTAGATAGATATCCCTCCAGAGCTCAAGTCAGAACGGTCCATATTTTTGGTGCACCTTTCATTTTTTGTGAAGCGACTGCTAGAAAAGAGGAAGACTTCTCATTAAATTGTGGATAAAAATTTGCTGCTTGCAGTGCATCACTGTGCCAGATAAGCCGTGTGTCTGCGTGGACGAGAATGGCAGAATAGAGGTTCAGAGGTGCACAGCACTGCAACTTCTGATGCTGTTGTGAGGTTCATTTTTTCTACAATTTGCATGCAATAGTGTTAACCTAGTAATCAGGACTTTTCGTTGTCATCACAAGCGAGTCGCCTTGATGTGCATGGGAAGTCATATTCATGATGGAGACTTTGGAAGCGATGATGCAGCACACCTTAAATTAGATGCGCTCTTCTCATTGTATATTGTGTCTGGCATGATTGAGCTGTCGTCAGTCGTGTTTTTATTCAAAACTGAGTCAACGGGTGACAACCTCGTTGTCTGCGTCAGTAGCACTGAATCGAAAGGCAGGCCTTACAGACAGAAGATCTTATCCCAGCTTGGTGAGATCAGAATAAACATCTTATAATAATGTCATACGACAATGACCTGGAAACTACATTAAATGAAATGGGAGGTTGTATAAACTTGGCGGCAGAAGTCAAAGTGCAGCACATTCCTATTAAGTGAGAAAAACTGATTGACTAAATGGAAATGTCAACTAACTAAGCACTTAAATTAAGTTTACTTAGTAGAAGCACTGCATAGCACACGTGAATTCTTACTCTCGAGGGCTCTTCATTATTACGTACTTTTCCGTATGTTCTCCTCCGAATCCGTGTAATCACCTTCCGTATAAATTGTATTCTTCTCACAAAATCACTTGTGAGGCACTTAAGAAAATTGTTTTCCAAACAGCTCACTTATTCACTCGGCTTGTCATTCCCCTCCGATCAGAATAACATAGCACCCACGCGTTAATCACTGCACCTAAACACTGTCCAACATCATCTCAAGTCGAATGTGAAGATGAGAAGGAATTCACTTTCACCCGCCCCCGAGGAATGAATCGATTGTGACGAAACGAAATCTGTCTGCAGTGCGTTCATGTGTCACACGTACCGCAAACATACTGACCAGATCGCCGTCTACGTCATCTAACAAGCACAGCACAGTATTCCTTTCCCATGCGAAATCAAAAGTTGACAACCAGTTTATTCTCGCGAACGAATCCAAAAAGGGATGCAGATTTCAAAAGACCTATTTGGTTGGTTGTGTATCTTACGAATGACGGAAGTATACGTCTAATTTTACCACTGTTTGTATACACGATTTGGTCAAAGCGGCACGCGACCGTAACAGATTCGGATATTTTTGTGTTTTTGGCAATGGCATCAGAGTGAGTTATTTTTACGCGCCCGATTTCATCGAAAGACCACTGACAGCGATCACCTTTAACCAGACACTGATCGCAGCGATGAAAACAATACAAGACAACGTTGATGCATCGATTATGCTCGGTACGAGATCCACCGCCCACTGAAGACGACTACGACGACTGTGCGGATGCTTGTCGTGTGATGACGAAGTAGCTGCTTCACCTCACGCTACCAAGACAGCGCGTGTCGTGTCTAAAGTCGTCGCTTGTTTGTGTTCTGTCGGGAAAAGCTAAGCAATTGTGGGAAATAGAAATCAATGAGTGTGCCGCGTCTGGCAAATGCTGTTTGATTTATAAATAAATCTGTTAGCAGGCAAATGCTATGTACTGTAAAGATGTCATGCAAATCGCTTCTGCTTATTTGAGCCACATCCCATTATTAGTGGCTTGTTTTATTTGGACATAAAATATTAAAATTATACTTAATTAGTTACTAAAGAGCTGGAAATGTGTGGTGAACGAGGCACTTAATGAAAGTGATTAATTTTATTAGTATTTAGTGATTTGGACAGCCTTCCCGTGGAGAAGCTTAAGAGACATGCCAGAGTTGTGGTTGAAATGTAACTAGTTACGGTGCTATGCAGTCTAAAATGTTAGAAGTCTTAATTTTAAGCTATGTTTTTGCAAAGGTAAAAGGTAGGGAAAAATGGTGTGCGGAAAGAGTCGTTACTTATGTGATGGTTGGTTTTGACGGTTCTTATAAATGTATCTTGACGTTTTCTCTTTATTTTTCGAACATCACAGTTGAGACTGACAATACTCTTATGAAGTCGTTATAACAGATGAGACGGCACAGAGTTGTCAGACTGTACGAGAATAAATTGATTTTAACAGAATGATACGACAAGCCCATGGCCATAGTCTAAACCATCTTAAGACGGCAACAATGACCCAGATTTGTATTTCTGTCGCTTTCATCTCTCACTGTATCTCACAATGTACTAAATGAAGTCAATTGAAAAAATGAATTTTGCTGCTAGTCTAAGGACAGTCATATTTTATCATTCGCAACTGATCGATGCAAGCTATAATTAAATGCAGAAAGTCAAGATTTACAATTAAACACATGAGCTGTGGTTGATTTTGGCAATTTTCATTTTCGCGTTCATAATATGAACGTCTCGAACATGATCTTGCATTGATTGTTCACATTCACTATTAAGTTCAACGGCACCTTATCGCTTTCTTTCGCTCTTCGTCGTTCATTTTTCTACGAATATTTGTAAGTCGTTCTTTTTGAATATATTTCAATAAACATCATCTACATTGGCAAACTCGAGACAGAAAAGGACAAACAAGGAGGAGGTTTTTTGTGTAGAAAATTGAGATGTGTCAAGATATGACAAACAAAAAAATACAGTTAGAAAGAAATTCGACTTAGCGAGAGTTCACATAATAGATTAAAAGAGTGTTAGAATGCATTGGCAGAATACTTTAAGCCCCGTAGCTCCCAAGTGTGGCTTCGTGATACCACGCGGGTTAGACAGCTCTTACTTTGAAAACCAATTATTTTCAAAGCTTGTTTAGTGGACACATGAATACAAAATTCAATACAATGAAAAGCTCTTTTGTTGCATGTGTAGTTCTGAACCGGAAAGTTTTATAACCTTATGCTATGAGTATTATCTAAGTTCGAATTATATGCGATATCAATAAATAAGGTGATCTACCTGAATTACGCTGATATAGTTATTTTAATTTAATTTATCATAAAAGTAAGTCACTAAATGAATTTTTCAGCAAGTATCCCTGGAGGCATGGTATGAAAGACTTGAGTGTCTTCGATGTTGGCATGCTTAGTGTGACTACAACCAACCATTGTTTGATTAATTTTAGTAGACATTTAGTGCTAGATAGCAAATGAAGAATGTGAAGAGGATGTAGCACGTCGGCGCATTTCGCAATACATACCAAGTGGACTCTCGCTAAATCAATTTGTCACGGGATACTAAATTATGTTCGAATTAAAGGAAGTTCGACTAAGTGCAGATCCAACGTAGAATCATTCTTGGCAACCTGAAATGATTCTACTGCGGCTAAAAACTAATGTTTTGAAGGATATATGGTCCCGTCTGCGAGGAAGGTGAATCTATGAGATGACACAAGTGTGAACTCTACTTGCTGTAACAGGATGTTGATGTGCTCCGGAAGATCCTTCGATTACACTGACTACATCGAGCGCATGGACACTAACGTTCCAGCAAAAAGGGTCCTACGTGCATCCAGTCATTGCGAATGTAAGACAGTTTGGACTTGGTGACTGGTAGGAATGTGCCCACGACTGTCACCGATGAAAGGCAGCAATCACTCAGGATCGGAGCCTGCATGGGTCGTGGGCCTGATAAGTAAGTTAGACTTAGAGAGTGTTTTTTTTGTATAAAAATCGAGTAAGTCAGAACCAGCACCTCATCAAGTGAATATAACAATTATTGAAATGTGGAGAAGTCTTTTAATAGAAAGTGACATCGTCCATGGATTTAATCACAGCCTGACTGATTCAGCCATTACATTCCTCCTGTATACCACAAAGTCTTTGATATAAAGTAGTGTCTGTCTGATCACCCGCTAGAAAGGTGTAAAACACTCCTTCTTTCTTTCATTACATCCCCAAATAGCAAATATGCCATCTGAAATCGGTGGCCGTGTCTCAGTGATGTGCATCGATTTCTGCACTTTTTTAGTTTAGAAGCCAACAACGCCACTGATAATTCTCAAATTTCGCTCGTACCTAGTTAGTATTCCCTCTTTCACTGCGGGCTAAGCACGTATTTGGAGTTGTATTATTAACAAATATGAGATTATAAATCCACAGCCACACACAGACTGTGTGCACAAACTTGAAAAACCGATTTACGCACTCTAACTTGGATAAATGAAACTGGAAATCTATCCAGTGTCGGATAAAAATACCACAGTCTTAACAATTCGCAAAGTAATAATAATCACACAAATATTGTACCTATGCCTTTCACCGAGTTTAGTGCAGCATTTCATCCTACCGAATGAAATCATGGTCCCATTGAGACCAGTGAATTCCAAACTGACGACAAACAAGGGCAATCAAACGGTGAATAAAATTTCTCTCATTAACCTAATTTTAAATGTAATCCTCGCGGCGTGCTCTTTCCCTCGTGCACTCCGCACGCATACATGTCTGTAGTGGGTACTACACAACTCGCTTTTCAACAACCATTTCCGTCCACCATAAAACAATTTAAAACCTATTCCACGAAATGAAAACAAAAAAAAAACGGGAAAACTCCCCGGTCTACCCCATTTTACTTTTTTTTCCTCAGGAAAATGTTGCAGAAAAATTTCTATAACATCAGTTAACCCCATTAGTAGTTAATATTTTATTCAGTCACACTTCACCGTGTCGTGCGCACTGATGGTGGTAGTGACAAGGATACGAAAGGAGTCCCTTTGGTAAAAACAAGAATACGTAGCACAATTACAGCAACAGCAAAAACTTAAAATTCCAAAATCTAATTTGACGTGGTAGAAAAACAAATAAGTACTCCTACAACAAAATAGGACAGAAGAGACAACGGAGCAGGAGCAAACAAAAAAACAGGTAAAGACATAGAACACGTAGTTGGATAGGGATGCCGGAAAGAAGAGTTCAGCCGATGATTGCTAACCATCCTCCTTTGCCAGAGAGTCGACAAAAAGATAACACAATTTTACACGCCAAGACATACGATAAGTGTACGTAGGTTCGACCTTAACTGCTCTAACCCGGTGTGACACGATCCATTTCACAGCAATTTTCACATCCACAGCACTCCCATCGCATAGTGACTCGCCACCGCACTTGGGTGTGTGCAAAGTTGGATTGGAAAATGCAAAAACCAAGCAGTTGCTGATCTCTGCCTCCGAGTGAACAGCACCAGAACGCCTCTGTCAGGTCGCTGGCGTAGTGCAGAGGGTGGTGATGCCCGTCTATGTGTAGCAACCATTTCAGCGAGATGTCTTCTGCATTATGGATAATGAAAACATACCATTAATAATTTGTTACGATGGGGCACACTGAGCAAGCAAGTTGGGTGAGAGAATGACTGAATTTACAAGGCGCCACACACACAAGAAGAAGGCCAGTCGAAAAAAAAAAGTGGAGAACGAGGGAAGAAGTTACACACAACCAACCGACCGGGAAGTTGAATATTAATAATTCAGCACCAGTCATACACCGTGCCTGAGTGTGTCCATCTCAGCGACCATATCTAGGGGTGCTTTCAAGTTTAAGGTTTTCACCGGATATAGCCCATGGTCTGCTTTCATTGTACTGACGTGACACCAATTTAATTTGCAACTCTCCCTCACCCGGCTAGGTTCATCTTTTTTCAACACAGAATATCCGCTCAATTCAAGTGGTACTAATGATTTGCAAATAATTATATTGGTTTAAAGATGCCTAGCATAATGATGTATGAGTGGCAAACCGATTTTAGAGATGCATGTGCATTGGAGGTGAATGCAGTATCGTAGAGGTGGGCGAATTTCAGAACTCAGTTGAATGGACAAACGAGAATTCAAATTAATTTTCCAATTAAACGTTCAAACAGAAAATACCTGAAGCAATGGCCTGAATGAACAAGAAAATGTCTAATATGTTTTTATCACGAGTGCTTAAAGCCACGATGATGTGGGGTGTTTCCAATTGCTATAGACGGCAATAGCAAATAAGCTTTAAAATAATGTAAGCTAATCAATTTTTGGCTTAATTTTAAAAATAGTTCACTCATTGGTGCCAACTTTTGTAATTGAACTGCTTAAAGTAAACAAATTTGCACAGCAATAAAAGCCCTGACTTGGACGAGGTCAAGATAGCAATATCAAGACTGAAGTCTAACAAAGCTGTTGGAGCGAACGGTCTGTCCGCTGAAATATTTAAGGCAACTGGAGATGATCTAGTAGGGCGCATGCACCAGGAAGGCATGCCCGATGAGTGGATTCTCAGTACCAAGAAAGGAGACCCCTGCGCCATCTATCGAGGGATCAGTCTCCTTAACATTTCGTATTAGATCTTCTCTGCCGTTTTATGTAGCGCCCTGAAGCCGTTCATTAATTGTGGCTTCAGGCCAGGAATGTCCACATAGGACCAGATCTTCACACTACGGCAGATCCTGAAAAAATACCCGAGAAATGCAAATCGACACTCACCATCTGTTCGTCGATTTCAAGGCCGCATATGACAACATGCATTGAGACGAGCTATACAACGCCATGTCTATTTTTGACATTCCTGCCAAACTCGTCAGGCTGTTCAAGATGACGATAGAGAACTCTCGCTGCTCCATCAAGGTCGGCAACGCACTCACCGAGACCTTCACAAAAAAAAGTTTTTAGACAAGGCGTTTGACATTGACGTGATTGGTAGAACTCAGCGAGCCATCAATGAGGCATTTGCTAACATTGAGACGGAAGCGGCTAAACTGGGTCTGGTCGTGGATGACGGCAAAACGAAGTATATGCTGTCCTCAAAAAGGACAAACAACATCAACTTCTTGGACAGAACGTCACAATGGGCAGCTATAACTTCGGGGTAGTCAAAGACTTCACTAGCCCCCAAATTGTAGAAATAACATGAGTAACGAGATCAAGCGTAGGATAACTCTTGGAAACCGCTGTATCGTTGGGCTCAAGAGGCAATTGAGCAATAGTGCCGTCTCTCAAAGAACCAAGTTGATTCTATATAAGACACTGATCATCCTAGTCCTGCGGAGGCGGAGGCATGGACATTTTCGAAAGCGCATGAAGAAGTCCTTGGTCTCTTTGAGAGAAAAATTCTGCGTGCGATCTTTGGTCGTGTTTGTGTTGACGGGTTCTGGAGGAGAAGATTCAACCACGAACTGTATGAGCTGCACAGCGACATGATACGGATCCGACGTCTACGGTGACTAGGTCATGTAGAGCGGATGGACACCACAGCTCCGACCCGAAGAATATTCGAATCCGAACCTTTGGGGCAACGCATCAGAGGACGCCCGCGTTTAAGGTGGCGCACCCAAGTGGAGAAGGACCTCAACCAAGTTGGTTCGTGAGACAGGACAGGAGGCCCAAGTCCACACGGACTGTAGCGCCACATCAAGAAGAAGAAGTGTAACGAACCCAAGACCTTTAGGTCCATTCTCAAAAGAACTCTAAACCATGTCGCACTAACTTTTTCTAATTACTATCATTGAAATTGGATAACAAATCAGAAAATGAAATATAGCAATACATAAGTTTACTTAATTTAATTCGTTAAAGAATGCAAGACAAGAGAGGAAACTAATTCAGAACTCTTTCTGGACGGTGACCACTCATGCTAAGTACGAAACGCTTCGCCAGACAAATAGAGGATGATCTACTGTCACAGTATCCCTAACTACGAAACAATTAATTCCTGGTCTCGATCAAAAAAGATCTGAGCGGATGATGTCCTATTACTATTGCGCCATTGAAACTCATGTCTTAAGATTGGGCGTGCTTTAAAACGACGCAGAAGATTCACGCGACTATTGTGCGCCTTTGCGGCAATTGCAACTTCTCCCTAGAGGATCCACTTAGGACCAAGTAGGTTCATTTTGTCAGTAAATTCCAGTATTGATTTGACCGGTGTTTGACTACGGTCACATTACACATACCGAAATTATTTAAGAATAGCCGCACTGCAGTGTTTATTTTTAACGTATATAAGGAAATCAAACCAAATTTGTATATGATGGCTGTCTTCCACCTGGCATTGAATTTAGAGGCTTACTCCTTTAACGACCTGGCCGAACAGCATAAGTGCAAGCCATCTTCACTGCTTTAATAAAAACACCAAACAGTTTGCGCATTAATGTGCGAATCTACACTGGCCTTAGTGTGATTGCTGCGTATCTAAAGTTAGCCGGTAACTGCAGACTTTGCCACAAAAATAAATAAAAAAACAAAGACAAAAAAAACAAACGAACAACAGACTAGTTTGCACATGTCCAAGCAGATATTAAATCCAAACTATTTTCACTTGCAATATCATATCAATAAGATGAACACACCTAGTAGCAGTTTCCATTGTTTTTCGTACAGCTGTACTTCAGAAACAATGAATAACTATATTATAAGTTAATCAATTTATATCCAAGCATTTACAGCCAGATGCCACGCACCGAAACAAATTCAATCAACTTGACAAAATCCCTGCTGACACAAAAGTCACGTAGACAATGTGCACTGCTGATACAATGCATTCGTTCCAATTTGTCTTCAAAGTCTTAATTGACAGCCCTTTGTCATTTGTATACAGCTAAATTAATTCAACCAAAACCCAGTTTAGGTGTTCGCAAAAGTGAATTCACCGCCCATGCTTAAGTGTGGGCGCCTTAAAACTTTTAAATTGCCTTCCAACTTCTGAATTGTGTTGAACTTAATTTCATGTTCGAAACTACAAAAGAATTGTACATTCTAAGCTTCGAGGGCGTACTGAGTACTGACTGTACACTAGTAAATAATAGATAGTTCACTTTGGAACAAAGTTAAAGCCAACCCTATCTGCACTTCACCGAATACTTGGAGTATCCTTGAAGCGGTAGCAGCCCCCTTGTTCTTATCCGTTGAAGAATATAATTATCCATTCGCCCATCTCAACACATCGCCAAGTAGTGCTCATGCACCACATATTCTCACCCCACGTACATGCACGATTTTGCCAACAAACCTTTGCATCCCTTGTCTCCGCCGTGTTATAATAAACAATTTATTATTTAATTTAATGAAAGTGTCACGTCGTCATGGACCCTACTTTGTGGGGTTAAGGAAAGAGACTTGCAAGTAAAGCAGTTATCGCTAGGGACACATCAATGTTCCGCACACATACGTGTACCATATCGGTGGGGTTGTGTATTCGTGTGTGACACATCTGTAATAAAATACACAACACAATTTTTGGGTGATAATTGGTCGTTGTTTGTCATTTTACCAAAAGAGAGTACCATGTAGATTCTCTTGTCAATGAGTATGTCTTCCATTCAGGACCACTGCATGTTCGCGGATCACGGATTACTTAAAAACTTGAATCTCATGCAAGGAAAAGCTTAATATTTCTCAATGAAACGTATTTTGTTACCTTTGCTGGTACGTTTCGGAACTGTTTTCTATGCTCAATGAAAACGAAAGGTTTGGCAAAAAGACTTAATGAAGAAGTTCGTTTCAGTTGTGCGAGAGAAATGATGAATGAATGTGAATGTGCATTAAAATAATTTTCACTTGAGGTGCATAGGTTTGTGTTGTTTTCCGTTGTTAGATTATTGCCGGTTTCTCGGCTGAGATTCCTAATCCGCAACATTTTGTTCCCACGTTCACTTCTTACCTTCTCACGCTCACTTTGGGTATAGAAGGAACTCAAAATGTCGCTTCAATAATAAATAATGTGGAAATTTATCGTTAAGAGGATGCATCGAAACTGTAAGCAGTGCTTACTAACTCGCACTTCCAAACGTCATTAGTTCCTTTATAAGTTTAAATATTGGCTCCTTAAAATCACGTTCAACGCTGAATTAAGAGTTAGTCGAGGGATATCAAACAAATGCTACTATTTCTGTGATAGAAAGTAACTCTTGTAAGGGAAGTTGTTTGGGCTGATTGTTGTGAAAAACATAATTTGTACACTTTTTGTTCTGGTCCTGAATGCACTTCGCAATTTGATGCCAGGATTACTTAGATTTATGAGTGCTTTGATAAGACCTCCTAGAGCGAAAACATTGCAACACGTCCTTCTTCACTTGTAACAAACAAAATTACATACATTCGAGCACATAGAAGTATATCACCGTTCAGGTTTCCTGGAAGACCTGTTCATGCACATACACCGCCCAAAGGAAATTCTGTTTCGAACTCAATAAATATTTGTTCTCCCAAAAATAGCATATCACATACACTTTCTTAGATCTTCTGAGAACTGTTCAAAATTAGAATAAAATACAAATTACAAGGGATATCTTTTCGCATAGCTTTCAGTCCCACACAAAGAAAACTTATCTACGCACCTCAACATGTCCCCAACCGTCGACATTCATTTTAGCTGCTTCAACACTTTCCTTGGCTCCCATCTTGTCCTTAGATTCTCTCTAATACCCCAACGATATGTTCCAGATGTATTTTTGTTTGATTAATCCTCCAAAAAGTTGCTAATCGATTGTAATTTCTTATAATTAGGTCTTTAATGAGTTCCGCTGCATGCAGTAACCACTATAATCCCAGTATTTGATATCCTTTGATTTTATTTTTATGCGTTTAATTTATTTATATTCTCCTGACTGTTCTTTACTTATTTTCATTTGTTTATCACTTTAGCATAATTATTTCACTTTGAATTTTTTTCTACAATTTCTAGTACACCATTAATTTTTATAAAGGACTTGTCAAAAAATTGTTCTCCTCCACTGCTATTGTGTGGTAAATTGCTGATTTATTTTGAAATTTGTTGGGGGACACTCATTTGTTGTGGATCACTTTCCAATTCCAATGAGAGAGCTCCCCGAACTCAAACTCAGAATGGCTCTCGGTCTTCGTTAAGTTTATCCTCTCAACGTGTACAGCTGCCTGGAAGTGCGATGATGTCCTTTTTAAATAGAAACTTTTTTCTTAGATTTTTGCCCCAAAAAAAAATCACCAAAAACCACCCTTTTGATGCTACTTCTGCTGCTACTGGATCTACTACTGCCTCCGTGATGTACGTCAAACACACCCACTTACTCTTTAAGTGGTTAAAGCGATTGAAAACCTCAAATGTATTCTTTTTGCAACGACTCTTGCAGTTATTGTAATGTGAAATCAATTTTAACCTTAGTCGCACTACAAGTCCGTCTGCGACCGAATATATCTGCAAATATCGACTTTCTAAGGATTCATGATTGGAAATGCAATTTTTTCTTTACATCTACGTACACAAACACAGATACACAACGGAATGAAGAAATTGTCAACACCCGAAATTTCACAAGACTACAGCAATATTCTTTTCACACCACTTTCCGTCCAGCGGAGGGGATCTCCACACTCTTCTGCGACAGGATAAGATAATTCACGTTTTATGTTATCACTTGGACTTAGTTTTTCTTCTGCTTTAATCGTTTTAATGGAGGAGCATGTTTTTTTTCACGAAATACACTTGGAAATAATTTATAGCACACAAGTCAGCGAGAAGAAGAAGTAAAGTCCTGCTGAGGATGATGACGAGGATGGTGATGATGATGGTGGTGATGTGTATGGATCGATACACCGACGAAAGTAGTAGAGAGTGTAGACGGACTACTATTCACGTATAGCAGATGAATTGATGCTGCTGCTGCTGCTCTTGGTGGTAGTGATGGTGCGCGATGCTGCTCTTGCTCCTGCTCCTGAAGCTGACGCTGTTGACGATTTTATATACTGACGATGTTTTGTTTGTGTCGCTGTTTCGCTCTCTTTTAGCTTTGGTTTGTTTTCCGAGTGTGTAGACTTTATTGATGATGAAGCGACAATATTAGTGGGTGGCGGAATGTGTTGTTGGTGGGATGTGGAGGAGAGCGTAGTACATGTGGGGCTGTCTCTTCTCTTATATCGGCTTCTCTTGGGCCTCAGTTCATTCGGTACAGACGTATTTGAAAAACTTTGTAGAAAACGTAAACAATATGAGAGTTTGAGGGCGGAATAGCAGCACACAGATAGCTGCTGCTGCTGCTGCTCATAGATGAACTTAACGATTCGTTCGTAACCTGGAAAATTCTCAACGAAACTTGACGGGGAAAAATATCTCAATCAGAACGACTTGATGTATTTTTTTTTTTTGTGTTTTTTTTTCTTTTAGCAAAAATGTCCTTATTACACTTAATTAATATAGCCTCCACCACACCTTGTTTTATCACACCTTGATCTTAAGTCAATCGCAATCGCACAGCTACGTACTACTGGATATTAATGTAAATGTCAAATGGCATAGTCCCTTGAACTTTTCACACACAACACAAAAGCATCCCACTCACAATGATTTGATTTTGTCGAAGCAAATAAAACAGTAAAACTCCCAAAAATAGCTAAAAAATCCTACAGAATCCTTGACTAAATTATTTAATGAAGCTTTTGAGATATCTTTTATGAGATTTAAGGATTTGCGTTTAAGATAAAATTTTGTTTCTAAAAAGCTACGACCACACAACCGACAACGATGAAATTTGTGAAATTTTTGCTTGTAACGATACCTTGGCAGGAAAAAAGCCACCCTCTCGAGGAACACCCATGCGCTGGAAGCAGCACCATATCTGGGTGGGGGAGAGGATGAATCTTTCATCTCACACCGTGAGTTTGACATCCTTTAAAGAGTACCTCACTGTTGGGGAGCATCGGTGTGTTGATGGTGCTGTGGTATGCGTTCGTGTGACTTTAGGTTTACTATAAATATTTTATGGTTCGTTAAGTTGTTCTTGGTGTGTGAGTGATTGCATTTTTTTTATTTTTATTTTATTTTTGAAAGTTTTACTCTCTCTCTCACAGTCGATACCATTGGAATGGACCTAATTTTGTGTAAGGAGGTGGGTGGAGATGTTAGTTGCATTGATGTGGAAGGGAATGATAATGATGATGATGTCCTCCTGGTGTTTTATATGCCGTTGGAATTTGTTTACATTTTGCTTAAAGAGGAACAACGATGTAGAAATCAACAACTCGAAAATGGTTGTACAAGTGTGATAGTGTTCTGATAGATTCCTTTGCTGTAATTAAATGTTTGTCGCGTGAATTTATAATTATACTTATTTTTATTTTATTAGTCAAGTGTATGTGTAAAATATGGCAATAAATTGCACCACAAGAAATTGGCTCCAGATGTTGTATTTAACTACTTAATCAGTTTGTTAATTTAATCATATTTGGAAGCGTTCACCTGTATCTTTAAAAAGCATATTTTACGAATCACGAATTGGTATAATTTTCCCTTCTTCTGGGCCTCAACCAACATGCCTCTCCAGCCAGCAAGATATTTCGCCAGCTGCCTCCAGCTTCCCTAAGCAAGTCAATAAGATAACAGACAAGACAGCTGAGCTTCTAGCTTTCACTGACAGAGCGTGTAGTTTAATCCCAATCATGCTTACAATTGCAAATTCATTTATCCACTTTTTAAAAACATTCCCATCCCCTTTCTAATTTAAAAGATAATAATATTTATTTTAAGTATAGATCGATTTACTCATATCACAGAAATCCTAAAGGAGCAGCATCCACACTCAGCTTTGAATGGATTTACTTAATGAGGCGAAATTAAAACAAAACAGCCCTAATGAATATTACAGCACAGATTAGAGAGTGATGCATTCAATTCCTTGACTCAACTACAACCAGTATACAAATAAATTCCACCATGCCTCAAACAAAAAAAGAAACCATCACTGACGTCGGTATTAACGTCACATTACCAATTGAACGCATATCCGCTATAAAGTCCTGCAAAACTTCGAAGATGGGAACCAATGCAATTACGTCAACGTTGCACGCAACTGGGAATCGATGTGAGTGTGCAACTCTTGAACTTTCCTAAGCCAACTACCAACGCCCAAAAAAAGAAAATACCGAATTGAACGCATCCCGAAATTATCGTGCAATGCACCCACCCAAAGTGTTTTCTAACATCCAGCTGAAGCTGAACACATCCTCACAACAACCGTTCACCTCCTGCTGTTTTTGTTTTTGGTCAGGGAGTTAGTGTCAGTGGGAGATGTTAGCCGTGCAACCACATGCGGCAAGTTGGAAACTCTTTCAGCAGCTGGTGTGCCAAGCAAAAAAAAAAATAAAAATCTGGATGATAACGACGCCAAATTTAGCGCCTTCCCGCTGCAGTGAACTCACAAAGTCATCCAACAAACAGAACCGTGAACGACACGATAGTTGGAGGGTAGATGCTGCTGGTCCATCCAGTCACATTCTAGGGACGTTCATTCCATGTGACGCAAAAGCTTGCCAAGCTTTATTCAATAAACGTATTTTTGGGTTACAGAGAGGGTGTGGTTATGTTCGCATTTGCATGACACACTTTCGACTTTCATTCACCCGGCGACCGGTATCGTTATGTGTTGGGTCCATGTGCTCGCACGCGTATATAGGAAAGCTTCAGCGGTGCTGGGCGGTCTCAGTGTGTGCGTGAAAGACGTCACATGGGCTAGGCGATAACAGCCGGCTTTTAGTCAGCTTTTTTTCGGGTAAGTTTTCAAAAGCTACCGAAGAGTGGAGACACAAACCGTTGCAGTGTGGTCAAGTTATTTTTCGAACTGTTTTCTTCGAAAATGCAATTTCACCATTCGCCAAATGATGGTTAGGGTTCAATGCAACTATTCACGATTTCAGACATTAGGAAGACATACCCAAACTCATACTCATTTCCGGTTGTAAATGGCGCCAGCTAACTGAATTACAAGGCGCGAAAGAGAGATGGGCAAGCAAAACATTTTCATTGAACTTACTTCAAATGTATGTCATCCATTCTTCCGCTTCATTCCCATCTTCGACTGTTAGACAAATAAACTCCAGATGACAGAGTCATGAATCGGAGTTGTTCAACACCAAAGTGTGTGCTATAAACAACGCATTAATCAGCAATTCCATGAGATCCCTAAATCTGTAATTAAACTTCACCCTTCGCCAGAGAAACCACTTCGCATTCCATTTTAACGGGTGAGTGCTCCATCAAATTGTTTTCGTCCCTATCGCTAATTAAATCAATTCAAAAACAAAACCAAACACAAGAAAAAAACAAAAAACCAAGGATTCTGAAACTTTCAGATGTTTTCCTGAATGATGTGTATGCATATGCGTGTGGTTGTGGGTGCGTACCACGAAACCAACACTGCGGTAGCATCATTAAAGTCACTTTCATCACATTTTCCCTCACTGGGATTTGGGTTTGTTCTCGAATGACTCGCTGTTGGTAGTTTGCTGCTTTGATTGATTAAGGAAATCAGATTACAAGCCACATCGCCAAATGTCTTCAGTGTCCGTGCGGACAGAGCACCTAACCGTCGCACATTCAGTCGGATCCGGATGTGTTGATGAAGTGAGCAATTACCGCCAGTTGTGCAGCATCACCAAATGGTCTGAGTTAATAATTTGCAATAACACTTGCAGAACCTTTGCTCAGGGCGGGTTGTTATTTTCCACTTCACCCACAGAAATTAGCTAATTGTTCTTGATGTGAAACCAATTATGATGCAAATTTGTGTTCGTGCAAGGACGAGTTTATTCCGATGAGCCGACAGTTTTGATGGGGATCGTCATCGTATAAGCTCAGACAAGTATTTTTTATAAAGTCAGAATCAACGACGTTGCAAAATTTAAATTTTTAGATTGTTGTCTGGAGCAAAGCAAAAGCAAGAAGAAAAACTGTCCCCTTCTGCTTTCAATAAGCGCATAGCATTCTCCCTGCTATTTGCTCATGCGACATTTTCTTGCATTCTTCTAGCATTTGAATTTTTTGAATTTGCATCTACATATGTATGTACACCCATTCATATAAATTTCATGCAATTCTGTGTGGTTTTTTGTTGCATTTGCAGAGTAGACCAGTTTAAGGAGGAATAAACGTTCATCATTGTTCCAAGCATTCTCGTATTGTGGCCTCTCGTGGATGGTGAATGTGGAAAGAAGACAAGTCTCTGGACGACGCTTGCCTGTAGGATAATCAAATTTTTATTCCAATATATAAATTTGAGGAGCTGACAAAAACGAGCGAATAATGTATTTTATTGCTTCAAATTGTGTGAGGATATCCCTCAGCCGAGCTCAGGATTCTCTGGGCGTATCTCGTATGTTACATGGCAAGGATCTGGTGATAGAACAAAATTAAATATTGATAGCTCAATCAAAGTCGAATATTATCAGACACACTCCTGCCGGAGGACATTCTGTCACAAGTTCTTTTGTGCTGTTTTCATTGGTGGGAATATGATGGGATTACCAAGTTTTCGCTTCGTCTTTCCTTGTTTTGTGTATCCTTAGGTGATTGGTTGACCATTGACTCGTGATGGGATTACACAAAGAAAGAATTGGATCGCTTTGCTGCTATTTAGTATCAGCATTTTGTGATGGCTGACGCCCCCGAGATCTGAGAAACGTTGCTTCTTTTGAAATTTGGAGAGCTTATCATTTAATAGATGAGTGGGGGCACGATTTCTACGTATTACGATAGGAGTTTGTCTTCGTGAAACATCTATGTTTTGCAAGACTTAATGCATTTAGCACGTGCCTGGAATTAACGAATGACCTCAGGTTTGAAATGTTTGGTATGCCGACCATAATTTAGCTGACTTGTGTATACGTTTAAAATAAATACTCTTTTTTTTTATAATTTGCGCGTGCTCAAGGGGTTATTAATACCCTTAATTGTCCGGGGTCAAGACACAGCACGGGCCGCAGGCATAGAGGGGGAGAGAGAGAGGAGGTACCTGTGCACATTGGTCTTAAATATCTGCGGATTGTAATCTATGGGGAATATTGAGCTGGGAAGAGCATTCCATATTCGTATGGTGCGGCCAAGCAACGAGTCTCTAAATTTCACTGTGCGTCCGAAAGTAGGCTTAAGGGTAAACTGATGTGCATTCCTGGCGAGACGTGTATTGCGGGTGAATTCAAGGAGAGGAGGAATGCAATTGACTAGCTCACTTGAGCATCGTTTGTTAAAATAACTATAAAACACGGACAAAGAAGACACGGTACGTCGATGTTCAAGCGAGTCTAATGAACCCGCAATATCGTTGTCTCCTATAAGTTTTATCGATATCGTCATAGCTTTAGACAATATATTTGTTAATTTTAACGTTCTATTTCGAATTAGTAATGATATAGCCGAGCCATCATAAATAACATCCGTTTTTTATGACCTAACGTTCATAACGTTCGTTAAATGATTTAATAAGCCGCCATCTTTATGTTTTGTGTCGTCACTAACGGTGCGCTTTTTTCACTCGCTGACGCATTGCTTAAGCTTTCATCTTAACAACACAACTTATAATCGCTCCACTTAAGTATTAATCGAATCGAGGGACGCACTATTTGAAGACAAAACCAACATCGAAGCTACTTGTTAAAATCTCCACAACGTTTTTTTATTGAAAAAATATAAATTTCAAAATCTGGAAAGATCTCGGAATATTTAGACGAATGTCGGTAAAAACCTCCACTACTCCGCTACACTACTTTATCTCATCAAAAGCGATGTGCGAATTTCGGAATCTGCAAACCTGATAAGTTTGCCATATCTATATACATATATCGACATTAAACCTCGCACCTGTTTCAAATCCTATAGCCATCGCACCCACTCATATTTCACCCTTATTAAACATATCTGTGGGGTGGTAAGCCACTGAAACCAGTGCAGCTCTTCGCAGGGGATACTCCACAAACAATTTGATTTTAAAGAATTCAAGACTTTAAAGTAAAATAAAGAATTATGAAATTCGGCGTTATTGGCAATACTCACTAACATAGCTTGGTTATATAAGTGAATGGATTTGAACATAAGTACTGAGTTATTTAATAATTATTCCAAACCAAATACTACATAAAATCAGTTAATATTTACACTTCATTCCGTGTTCCAAATTACTACTGCAGTATTAAATAAATTAAAATCCCCATTCATGTACGTATGCAAATATAATATAAATAACAATCATCGCTCAACAAATAAGTGACAGGCATTAAAAACGAATCTCATGGGCAATAAACATCCATTTTGCAGCCCCACCACGAGATGCAATAACAGACACTTGTGCCGGGTCCACTGACCCAAATGCAGTCAATGGACTAACCATCGCCGCACTACGTTTTGGCTACCGACTGCACTTTGATAGAGAAATACAATTTTTATCGTCGCAGTCATGGAGTTGTGGCTCGTGGTACGCGGCAACGATGGTTTTCACTGATGTGTGGTTTTGTCATCGCTCAACTGCATTTAGCTGCTGTTCGATACAAAAACAAAAAATAAATAAAGGTGTCAGTTGAACGTTTCATGATAAAAAGTAAAAATATCAAAAATCATGCTTTTACAGAATGTCCTTGGGAATCATTCCCTCATCATTGCGCCACTACCGCAAAAAGGTAAATTAGTAAAAAATGACACACATAAATAAATTGCGATGGAATTTTTGGGTCAACGATTGATACGTACCCCGGTAAATGTGGGTTAATGCCTTTCCACTTGATGCGAATATCCTGTGAATAAATCATCATGTACTCTTTTCGGGAAACCTTCGCAGAGGAAGGCGGATATTATGCACACAGGTCTGATGGCGGTGGTTGCTCTATTGATTAAGCGACTAACACGATAATGAACGTTTTTTTGGGGATAATTCAGTTACGTTGTGGAAGAAGATTGCGGCGAACATGTTTCCCCTTTTAATACGGCATCGTAAAGTAGCCATAGATTATTATATCGGTGTGTAGCGTAACTATCTAATTTATGTTTTTTAAAAGACAAGAACTTCCTGCGATAGTATTGGAACACTCGATAAGTGCACAAATCAATTGGAACATAACTTAGTAAATGATATGCCAACCGATAGGAATTAGTAAAACATGGCACTACCTTATCGACATTACATATTCAAGCACGACTACGATGGGGTGAAGATTTGAAAACGCCACTTTGTAGATCTCGACGAAATACGCATAAAATATTATGACAAACAAAATTGATTAATAGTTTAGTTTAGGAGATATCGAGGTTTATGTATTAATTTATTCCATGGCATTCCTTGTTACCACTCGAAACAATTTTTCATCGTGTGGAACACACTCATTTTGCTTGTGTGTTCAGCAACACACTGCAATGATCATTTTCATTTGAAATTTCAAATCTGACATTTCGATCAAAATAAAGCTGGTTAGAAGGAGAATAAATTGAATTCCAAATGAAAATTCCTCGAAATATGTCTGATGATTTGCTTCTTTCGTACGGATGTGCTGGATCTGATTACAGAGGTATGTAACTCACACTTTACATATATATACATAATATCACGTTTGTGATACATACTTAGTAAATGATATGCCATCCGATAGGAATTAGTAAAACATGGCACTACCTTATCGACATTACATATTCAAGCACGACTACGATGGGGTGAAGATTTGAAAACGCCACTTTGTAGATCTCGACGAAATACGCATAAAATATTATGACAAACAAAATTGATTAATAGTTTAGTTTAGGAGATATCGAGGTTTATGTATTAATTTATTCCATGGCATTCCTTGTTACCACTCGAAACAATTTTTCATCGTGTGGAACACACTCATTTTGCTTGTGTGTTCAGCAACACACTGCAATGATCATTTTCATTTGAAATTTCAAATCTGACATTTCGATCAAAATAAAGCTGGTTAGAAGGAGAATAAATTGAATTCCAAATGAAAATTCCTCGAAATATGTCTGATGATTTGTTTCTTTCGTACGGATGTGCTGGATCTGATTACAGAGGTATGTAACTCACACTTTACATATATATATATAATATCACGTTTGTGTTTAGAATTGCTACTTAAACGAGCCAAGGATGAATTCGCCAAAAGAAACGTTTCATCTTCGATATTTTACCAAATCAAATCACTCTGCACGGAGTTTGAATCACGATTCAGTGGACAGAGTAAGTATTCAATGAGTGCTCCTTCATCTATAATGCGGGCTGATCTTTCCAGATGAAGAAAACGATTGGATTGCGCTGGATCCCAACATGAAGGAAACCAAACTTATTAAAGAGTAATTTGCCTTACAAGTCTGCTTGTGCACACAAATTTACTTGCTTCCTCTTTTTGGCAGGAGTTTAGTTCTGAAATATGCTTTGGCGTACCTTAAGAAAAGAAAAAAACGACTTTCCAATTCTTCAGAAAGTAGTAGTCCCTTGGACAACATAAAGGATTCCATTGAGGGAATGCAGAGAGTTGGCGAAATTTGCTCATCTCTTCCCGAAGGTGAGTAGTTGAAAGGGGAATAATTTTAGCCAATTTGATAACGCTTCCGTTTTCAGAATGGACTGTGATACAGCTGTGCAAGGAGCAAAAAAACAGCACAACTTTCTCTATGTTTCGAGAAATAATTGCTGCTGATGCTCCAATTTACATGTCTATTCTGAAACATCCCAGGAGTGAGGAATTTCCGGAACCCATATGTCTTCGATTGACTTCCAGTAATCAAGGTAGTGATCGTATGTAAGACACTAAGAGGTTATCTAGATGAGTGCTTTGTTTTTAGCTCAACTTTTTGAGAAGTTCTCGATTCTAACTAGTTCATATACCGAGTTGTCAACATTTCCGTCAGGACCAGCTACAAGTCAGGACCGGGAGAACTACTGGGCGGGGATGGCTGTGCTGGAAAACCGTGTGATGGTATGTCGCTGACAAATATTTCTTCAAGCGAAATTGCAACTTTTTTTGTAGGAAGCGGTCTCTGAGCTCAAGGAATTTATGGGACCATGGGTCAGTCTGTTATGCGGTAACGCGAAGAATGGCGACAAGACCCGACAAGAAGCACTGTTCAAAGCAGTTGATGAATTATGTGATTGCAATCGGTGCGAATCGTGTTGCTGTATACCATATTATTTGAATTAATATCGATTGTTTGTTTTAGGCTTAACAGGGAACAGCGTGTGTTGTTGAGCTTGCTGGCGCAACGGCGTCATCTCCTGTCGGACAAGCACATAAAACAAGCGAGTTTAGCTTTGGTTGACATCCACAACATGACCAACAGCATCGAAGACGTTGAAGAGTCACCTACATTCCAAGTAATTTATGACTTCCTCAGACAAATTCCGCTGGACGGAAAATTGTCATTTGGTCCTTGCATTCTGATTCTTGACGAGGTGAGTTTGCTGAAATTCAATTTCGGTCCAATGGAGAGCATGAGGTGTAAGGTTTTTTTTTGCAGCGCATAGATCACTTTTATTGGGAAGTGCTTAACCCATTCCAAGAGCTATGCCGCATGAGCTCATTTCACATTCTTGTACGTCTGTTTGAGCGATACAAATCAAGAATAAAAAATGGATACCTTATGGTAGATGTCCAGCAGGGACGGTCCGTCATTAATCCAGGTTGGGTACGGATGAATTATTAAATGTGTCCTCAAATTGAATTAGTTCTCGGTTCAGATTGCAACCTACCAAGCATGGAGGAGAGGATGAAGAGTTTCTTCAACTACTGGCTGCCCAATTGGAAGTGTACCTACAATTTGGTGCCCAAGGCAGAAGATTTCATGAAAATCTTTGATGAGGCTGACTGTTATGTGTGAGTTTAGATTTAATGTATATCCAGGAAGTGGTGTGTCCCTGGGGTGTGCTCAGAATCTGTTAACACCTCACTTGCTATTACTAGGTACTGTGGACATGGCTCTGGGCTTCAGTATATCAATGGCAGAAAAATAAGTAAATTCCAAATGAAGTGTGTGGTCTTCCTATTCGGATGCGATTCAGTACGTCTGCGGTCGAAGGGGTTACACAGTGAAATGATTGGATCTCATTTATTCTATCATGCTGCTTTGTGGTAGGACTGTGTGTTGATTCGGTGGTGTTATTTGGTGTTTATGTGTCTCATTCCTTAGCCCTGCAGTCGTAGGAACGCTACAATTAGGTTTTGATTTCCAAGTGGATAAGATTGCAACCACTCTTCTCAGCGAGTGGGTGCCCTCATTAACGGAAGATGTAGTCCACTGGCACAATATAGACAAAGTGAGTTGGAAAAAAGGATCAATAAAACGTAAGTTGTGCAAATATTCTTATTTTTTTGGGATTTTTAATTTTGAACCAAAATGTGCATAGCTGTTCACTCAAGACATGCGACAATTTCGCTGGATAATTATGAGGGGAGTCTAGCAAGAGCAGTGGCCTCTATCCACCAGAAAACCGAAGAGAAACTGTATAATACAGTCGGCTTCGTGTACCGTGGCCTGCCAGCGTGGAATTCGAGCAATACTTATTTGGAATAATTTAGTTGTAGTTTATATTTTGTCTTAAGCTGTGTCAATGCAATTCGAACTAAGTTTAAATAAATGGTAGCTGTGTATGTTAAGATATAATTGTGTACAATTGTTTCTCACTTGTTTTGAAAGCAGTTCTTTTTGCTGAATTCCAACGTTTTAGAAGACTTTCGCAGAGCAATGGACCGATTCGGTGAATTCATGTGGATGATGGTGAACCAAATGACAACAATCATTGATGCAAGAATCAAATCAACTGGTGTAACTAGACAAGCATCTCTCACTCTAAATAAGTGTTCTGCTGCAAAATTCATTATCTGTACAACTACCACGACCTCATGTCAAAATCGAACTAACACATCCGCTTCCCTCATCAGATACCAAGAGGTTTCTATTTTAAAAGTAAAGCTGCGCTAAGAAAGAGACCACCAACGCTACAGGCAGAGGTAGGTAATTTGCTGCCCTTCCCCGTTGGGGCCGCGCCTCACCTAGACCAAAGATTGGGGTCCACCGATCCCGTGACTTTGTCTATTCTACTATCATGAGACCTTTGTTCTATCATACTGCGTTTGAAAACTTAAGGAGGTTTTCCACCGAACGAGTCCCACAGCTCTGCAAAGTAGTGTTCATTGCTTGTGCGCACTGCTTCTTTATCTTTGCTAGGGCTCGGCATTCGCAGAGCGGATGTTCCAGATTATATTTTCCTTATCTTTGCAGATCCTGCAAAAGTCGTTGTGTGCTATATTTCGGTGTCAGTCATTGCGACTAAAATTTTAATTTTGATATTTTTCAATTCAGCGTCGGCCATAGGGCCCTTGCTATTGGATCACTCAGCCATCGAGTTTATACTATCTTCTTCTAGTTGTGATCTTGTACAGCTATGCGGCGTGAACGCGTAAGGGATTGCCAGTGATACTCCAAGCCCGGATCGATCTTCGCGAGACTGTCTGCTTTTTCGTTGCCTTGAATGCCAGTATAGCCAGGTACCCAACACAGGGTTATCGTATTCATTAAGGATACCTCACTGACACCTTGTATGCATAACATGCAAAGCTTCGAAGTCATTGCCACTAGGCGGTCGGAGGAGATAGAGATTGGTTATATCGCGATCTCGTGGCGCGAATGCTGATTTATGTATCGCATAGCACAATGCCAGTGTGTTTTTCGAATTGATCACAGAAGACCTCTGCGCCTGTTCCCGCATTCGATTTTGAGCCGTCGCTGTCGGCAGACAGGAAGAGTTTCCCGTCTGCTACCATATGCTCTTCCCATTGTTTCCGACCCGGAAGTTTTTCGAAGCTGCATGCAGCCAATCTGTTCTGTTGTACAACATTTGAGTATGAAAGCGTGGCCATATGGTTAGCCTACAGACAGATGTAACTCCTTGCAAAAAAGACTTTTGAACATTTAAATAATTCGATCAAATCAGTCATTTTTGATTTTTCGAACAGTTTCAAGTCAAATATCGTCTCCCTACGTGTGTACATACGTGAGTAAACACAATCACATAATCCAACCCAGTAAAGGAACATCTCTGGCGCTCTCATGGTGTGTGACAATGCCTTTTTTTATTGGTCGCAAAAATTGCCTTCACCCTGCAATGAAGTTCAACGACATAAACTTTATTGAGCCACACAAATGCATGCTAAACCGAAAATTGCTTTCTCTTCCATAAAACTACTCAAAATAATAAAACAAATGAAATCCCCCCCTTTGACGGTCGTCTAGGAATGCCAGCGCAGGGATAGTCTTTCACACAGATGCCATCATAAAAAATACAAAATAATCGGAAATGTATGCAAACCCAGTGACATTTTGTAAACCAAATTCCATTCTTCTTAACGGATAAACGGGAGGCCAAGACGACGAACGCTGGCTGTTGGGGCGAAATCCGAATTTATTTGCTTTGAGTGTATTATCCTCGGATCGGCATATTTATTTATTCTTAAATAAATTTATATGGGGCAGATGTAATTTTTCTTTTATTTGACACGATAAAGCAAGGCAGGAAATTGAATCATCAAACAAATTGAAAGTGTATCCCGAGGAACACTTTCTGACTCTAAATTGTGCAATTGCCTCCACATCCGCAGAACAGGCTCAGTACATTAGCCGATGGCCACTCTTAAGAGTTAATCCCACCACTTCGAGGGTAATTAATTACCTAATCCTACTTAAACACAATAACACCAGCAGGAGAAACAAAAAACAAAAAAACGTCCTGTTAAAGTTCACTCTTCACGCGGCGCCATTATAAAATACCCATTATCATGGGGGAAGGTTTATTACAGGTCACGTACAAAGCAAGTGAAAATATTTCAAAACCAACGAACGTACACGCCCATAAATTACATGTTCTAGGAGTTTTATTTTTGGTGAAACGGATAAGTTGGGTTGACTCTGCTTGTTCACAAAAAGGGACACTTTTGTTCGTATCACACGCATACACAATGTGTACATAAGCATATCTGTATCATGTGTGGGTTTGCTTTCATGTGACGACAGAGAATGACAGCAATTAGTTTACAGCAAACAAAAGAGACGATGGAAAAAAGCAAACACTATTTGAACGCGACAACTAAATGTTTTGCTTGTTAGTACATGGGTTTAAAATATTTCCAGTAAGCCAGAAGTGCACTCGGGGGGAACTCTGGGAAATGTCAGAGTTTTTGAATTACAAGTGCTAAATAAAAGCACTGCTGCATTGAAAGGGAAGAGCGTTTGCGAAGACAAAGTTGGCCTATGTGTCCTCGGATTAATTTTGTGAACATTTTGTTTTCCCAAGGAAGTATATCAAATTTATGCGTCAAATCCAATTAACTTTTGAACTGAGCCATAGAACAATACGCCGGGGAACAATGTCTGGCAAAGTAATGTCGTTCAGTTTACAGATTTGTTTCCCCTTTCAGACGCTCGACAATATAATGTAAAAGAAACCGGAAGATTTCGGGGGAAAAAAATGGGACAATTAAGCGAAAATGATGCTCGTTTATGACTAGTATCATATTAAGTAAGTGTTGTCATTTAGTTGCTTAGAGGATTGTCACCAAATTAGGGAGCAGTGCAAATGGAATCGTATTTTTTAAATGTACAGATGTATCTCACGCTTATTTGCGATGGTAGCTAAAGGAGGGGGAAAGGAGACACATTTAACTGTGCCATCTATCTTGGGGGTATTCTTAAGATGTAGGAAGTGTACAAGACAATTTGTTTGCAACAGTCATTTTGTGCGAACTAATAAGAAGAATTGATTCTGTACTTATCAATGCTCTTTCGTGACATGGAAGTACACAATACGACAGATTTTCAGGTGCATTTGTTTAAAACCTCAGAGCAGAGGCATTGAAAAGGCCGAAAGTGAATGGAATTTTTGAGCGTTCGAAAGCTTCTGAGTGTATAGCAGATACAGGGTATAACACGAGTTTAGATATGTTTGTGTCTGCGGATTCAATCAAAATAAGGTTGCTTATCAGTGTTACCACAGGTTAAATTATTTTTGAGTCCCAGCAGCTTAAAAAGCGAGTAATTTCGAAAATAAATTAGTCCCAATAAAGGTTTTTGATAACATAATGCCTCCTTGTGTGAAACAAGAAACTGGTATCAGTTTTGTTGTTGGTGGTCTTATGCTACACTGGAGCACTCAGACTCAAGACTGGTCCACCTACTACCAACAATTTCTTCTGAAGACCAGTAGGCGCTTCCGTGATGAAAGGCCTACAGAATCAGCACTCACGACATCAGCGCCGGAGACCTGCCACCTGATCCAAACAAAGGCGGGACTGTGACAGGGAAAGTGCTCTGCCGTGTCGTCGTTCTGGCTGAAATCAATCAAGGGACAACAAAAATTCCTTGGGTTTCTTACAGACGTTGGTCCATCTAATATACACATTGGAGATCTACAATTGTGCTATCGAGAGGTCCAACCATACATGGAAGCCCTAACCACAGGCAGCGCATGTTCAGGTCCTGAGAAAGTTTCCTCTAATGCAAGTTCATCGGCGATCTCATTTCGAGCCAATCCTTGGTTTCCTGGGACACAGATGAGTTTCAGTGAAATTTGACTAGCAATCAAATTCAGAGAGGATGTGGTTAAAGGATTGAGTAATGCCTAAAGCATATCAAGTTATTTCATGAGGCGAGCATGTTCGTATTGCTTTTTACACACTCCGAACACAACGGGTCACAATTTGGTGGCCCGTGGCGTTGTGGGTATGTGCGTCGACCCCAACCTCGACGTCGTTGGTTCGATTCCAGCTCTGAGCGACACAAATAATTTTCACGGACCCACCTCTTTCGAGTTACTGACAATGCTCAAAGAGTATTTCCTGTCTAGAAAAAGCTTCTCAAATCTGGCCGTTCGGATTCGGCATAAAACTGTAGGTCCCTTCCACCCGTGCGAGAACAATAGCACGCACAACACGAGTGGTTGCTGAGAAGCTAGGCCCTGGCCCTCTATGGGCTGTAGCGCCACCCATATTATTATTATTATTATTATAATGCCTAAAGCACAGCCAGACTGTCACTACAGAATACAGATACGTCTACCCATCCACCTGTTCTTCACAATAATTTTTGTTGCCATTAGGATCGCATACGTTTCCGCTCAAAAAAACTGACTCAAATTTACAATGATGTGTACAGTCCTTCACGAAAACACCGGCGCTGGACCCTTCATTGGTTTTGTAGCCATCCATAAAGATACATTCCTTTCCTGACTCGAAGTCTGGCTAGAGCCATTTCGGAGAGCAGTACTAGTATGTGCTCATTCATTTTAAATGAAATCGTTGAGGAAATATTAAAGCAAAAGGGTATATGAAATCAAATTACGTAAGGTGTTTAGGTAAAATGAGCCAAATCTAAAAATTATGAGTCCCCGAGTCAGGATAAAGAAAATGAGTCCTTTTGACTCTATAGAGTCCCTGTGGTAACGCTGTTGCTTAATTATGTATATAATTAAAAACAGGGAGCGCGGTCACTTTTAGGTCATTTTTGCTGTCAGCTAAATTGCCAACGTACTTAGGTAGACCGTTGTAACACCTAGTTGATGGACCAGATAAAAGCCTATTAGCTTTTGCTTTCATTGGGATTCAAACCAAAGGCAGCCACTCAACCAACTGCACCTTCCAGCCGGTGGCAGTCAATTTTAACACCAAGCGCGAATTGTCGCAAATATCTCTCGACGAGATGACCAATTATTTTAGCTTCCCACTTGTGTGGGTGCCGATGCATTCTGACATTCCGTACAATTATAATGCGAACGAATTCGCCAGAGAACCCCGCTAGGGACGTACCATCCATGCCTATCGCTACAGCTAAGCAACTTCTAGGGCGAGAAACGCTTTGTCACACAATTTATAGATGGTGTAATGGCACCAAGTGCCTGATTAAAAGCATCAAACGCCTGCCATCGATCAGATTGAGATTGAGTTGGGTAACCATTATTGGCTTGATACATTCGCACACATGTCTCCAGAATAGAGCTTCTGTCTTCTTTAGGTAACTGGTTTTATCTAAATTCCTCAGTCAGCTTCTATTGACACATTTTTCAAACAGGTACCCGATTCTACTGTTAGACAACTCCTCACTTCATTCTATTTTCCTACCAACATAACACTTCCTGGACTCATCCATGTTTGATTCGGCCCCTCAGCGCAATTCAAAAGATTTGAAAACCTTTTCCCAGGTTCTCCATACAAGCTTTAGTCCGAAAACAATTAAGCCTTTCCCCAATATCGAGTCACAACAATAGTGAATCCAGTTCTTCATACCTCCTACTTGTTGATCCCCTGTCCCCATGTCGTAAAGTTGTTTTCACTCCAAAAACAAGCTTTCACAGCCGAGCATTGTATACGGATAAATACCAATAAATCTCTCCCTATGCTTATATCCTTAGTGACTTATTCATTGATTCCGGCGTATGGCTGAGGCAATAAAACCGAGATTTTGCTTTCGTTCACAACCTACCCCAAGCAACCCCAGTTTCCATCCATATTCGCCTGTCTTAAACTACAATGGAATTCATCAAGCATTCTCATACACATATGCATATGAACTAGGTCCTTACCCTTCCGTCGGTCGCTGATACACCAATCCGGTTATTTATTAATGATTACTGTAAAAGGGTGGGATGTGCACCCGCGCTTAAGTGAATGGATAAAAAGCGAAAAAATTGGCTTAAAACATCCATTCAATGAAGTGATGGGCTTCCGATCATCCAGTGAAATCCCTAAAATACTGTGAACCCAAACGTTTTTTTTCTTTTCCTCATGAGAGCTTTCGAAGTGAATATACGTGTTTTTACTTGTGTTTTGTGCGAGCCACTGTTTCATTAAGGTACCGCATTCATGAAGTTTCATAAAACTTGTGCATTTTAATGTTGTTTTTCAAATTCTAAGAATGAGAGAAAGATTTTCGAAACACAGTGAATGACAGTATAGCCGATGAATGTTCTTAAATGAATTGGAAAATTCTGATCAAAAATCATTTGGAGATGTTAAGCTCCAAGGTGACATGTGATAATGTTCGTGGCACGACTACGATGCCCGGGGCGCCAAGATTTGAAAACGCAGTTTTGTAGATCTCGACAAAATAAGGACAAGATATAAAGACCAACAATTTGATTAATCCCTTAGTTTAGGAGATATCAAGGTTTAAATATTATTTTTTTTTTATGTAAAAGTATATTTTGTGCTGGCCCGTGGCGTTGTGGGTATGTGCGTCGACCCCAACCTCGACGTTGTAGGTTCGATTCCAGTTCTGAGCGACAAAAATAACCTCTTTCAAGTCACTGACAATGCTCAAAGAGTATTTCCTGTCTAGAAAAAGCTTCTCAAACTTGGCAGTTCGGAGTCGGCATAAAACTGTCGGTCCCTTCCACTCGTGTGAGAACAATAGCACCCACAACACGAGTGGTTGCTGAGAATCTAGGCCCTGGTCCTCTACGGGCTGTAGCGTCACCCATATTATTATTATTATATTTTGTGCTTATTCAAGATCTACAAAATGGTGTTTTCAAATCTTAGCGGAATCGTAACCCCATGTTCGTAGTAAATTCAATAATTGATCTGAAATTGCTTACAGGTGTTGTTTAATATTCAGAATTACTTCTTTCAAAATGTTTTCTCGGTACTGAACCTTTAAAATCCGAGTACTACTCGCACATCTAACTCTAATTAAATGTTCCCAATCTGGTTTCATTCAATAAATATTGAAAAAGAACTTTGTTTGAAAATGTAATCAAAGTGAAATGGCAAGGATTAGGAATATGGTTGGATTAGGATTGTCAGTTGTGGAGGATTGTCAATTTCTGAGAGTTATGTCTTTGACTGCCCTGTGGAATGTTTTCGCTTACAAATTCCCAGAGATGTCAAGGTAAATGATTAATGTGATGATATGTTGTTTGGGCACTAGGTAGGTCATTATACGAATAAATAATGCAATCCGGACGAAGTGGTCTTATGGTAAATATCGTTCGGGTTAAGGTGTAATTGACGTTAATATTTTCCAAGCAAAGAGAATCAATAACGACATATCTGCCAGTATCTTTCTGGTGGACAAACTCAGGGAATAATCTATTTTATAAGGAGTTACAGTCTTTGTCAGGGTGCGACCATTTAGATAATTTAAAAAATGCCTTCAATAAATCATCAACTTAAGTGAATCTACATGCATTTTCCTCCATTTATCAAGCTTCTGTAAATTAAACTACATCATATAGAAAATACTACTTGTCATAAAAAAAAGAAGCAAGCACCACTCCATCGTTGTGCTCCCAATGAATGGACGAAATAGAAGCAAAAATCATACTCGACTAAACGCTCATGATTACGAGGGCCATCTGAATAAGCTTGTTAATGATGGAAATGATGAAAGGCCTTCATTTAATATATTCTCTTAAGCTGAAGTGCAAAACCTATTCGCAAGTGTCATTCGAGTCAGAATTTATTCGTCTAAGTTAGCCCCATAATGTGCCATTTTGACTTTCTGTGTTCCATTTATTCAATCACGGCACCCGAGTCGGGTGGAAACTTTCCTTAAGTAACACTCGAATGAATGTGTGCAACTTTGCCACGCAAAACTTTCACGAAGACTGTGTCGAACAATTTCAATGAAAAGCAAAGAAAACACATGGGTAGCGCTAGCGGACTATGCGAGCATGAAGATAGAGTCCTGCAACTAATGGGAATAGCTTTGGCGGTGATATTTTTCTCTTTGTTCTTTGACACATGCTTCCTCAATCAAATTGCAACCAAGGAACTATTCAAACAGAATATCGCCTTTGTTATGTACGTAGACCACGCAGATGTGAATTTATTGCTTTACAATTTGTTATGGTTAATGATGATGCATTTTGAAAACATAACTTTGTACTTGTGAATCAAGCAGCGCATTGATTCGTCGGTTTCGTCGTCTACTTGTATCACGACTCGTAATTTCCCCGACGAGCGAGTATTTCGACTTACATCATAAGAAAACTTTCGTTTAATAATGGCTTTATAGAAACTACTGCTTGCCAATTGATCTCTCACAAATGTTGAGGACCTTCAGTCACCCATACATGCCGACTGCGAACGCCAAAGTTTTAATAAGCTATACAGGTATACTTTCTTGAGCACCACTCGAGAGAGGTGGAGCCGCAAATTATGGAAGTTGTTCGTGTCGGGAATTGAATTCATACGCCCAATATAGGAGTCGACGGGTAATCGATCGATGATAACCAATTTCTTTTGGCCCAGATTAGATAATATGGATTTTAACTATATGTTGTTCCAATGCGACGGTACTACGTGCCACACATCTACTTAAACATCTACGATGGATATTCTACGCGAGGGATTGGATTGGAGGGCTATTATGGAATTAAGTCGCAGTTTTCTCGATATTGGTTTACATAAATATATTTATATTTGCATTGCGGAAGGAGCGTCTTAGAGAGCAGCCGAAACAAGGACTTCGTCTACCGCAGCTATGCAGTAAAGAGGGACAATATCACCATTACCGGGATCAAGCGAAGAATTACGGGTGCCAATCGCTGTATTTTGGGCTTAAGAGGTAATTGAGTAACAGCACCATCTCTCGGAAGACCATGCTGACTTCATACAATAACAGGGACATGGATCGAAAGCTAAGATGATGAAGAAGCTATCCGTCTCTGAAAAGAAAGTTTTGCGTGCTATCTTTGGTCCTGTTTGCGTTGATAGCGTCTGCAAGAGAATATTCAACCACGAACTGTATGGACGATAAGAAGGCGTGGAAAGGCGTTAAGGTGACTATGCAGAGGGTATGTACACCACAGCTTCGGACCGGAGTATCTTCGAATCCAAACCATTCGGAGAACGCAACAGAGGACAACCTCGATCGAGATGGGGCACACAGGTTGAGAAAAACCTCAACCAACTTGATGTGTGCAACTGGAGGTAGGTGGCGAAAGATCGTGCTGGCTAGATAGGCTTTTTGGTTGAGATCCAGTTCCGACCCGGTCTGTTGTGTCACACAAAGAAGAAGATTGACTTGACGCTTACGGTCCAACCGATACACAGCTTTTGTTTTTAGGTGGAGTAGGAGTGAATGTGGGCGTGGCCCGTGGCGTTGTGGGTATGTGCGTCGATCCCAACCTCGACGTCGTAGCTCTGAGCGACAAAAATAACCTCTTTCAAGTCACTGACAATGCTCAAAGAGTATTTCCTGTCTAGAAAAAGCTTCTAAAACTTAGCCGTTCGGAGTTGGCATAAAACTGTAGGGCCCTTCCACTCGTGTGAGGACAATAGCACGCACAACGCGAGTGGTTGCTGAGAAGCTAGGACCTGACCCTGTATGGGCTATAGCGCCACCCAAATTATTATGTTATAGGAGTGAATGTGAACATCACAAATGTGATCAAAAGTTAAATCTGACTTCCTACTGATTCCTCCAATCAAGTTGAGTACAAGTTTCTGACTTGAAGCGTGAACACATCTGAAATCGCTAACCAGAAGGGCAAGTAGGAAATCAATATTCACGGGCAATCATTTTTTTCAGTAAATATTTTAAAAATGATAGAAAACTTGCCAAATGCAGTCGTATTGTTCTTTGGAGTTCGGGGACTCCATTTTGAAAGAGAAATTAGATTGTTATCATATTAGACATATATTGAGTTCTGATAGAATCCTACCTCTGCAACTGATACAACTTGTCGGTTAACAAGTCTCTGCCCATGGTCACGCACCTCATGGCATGGTGGTTGTATCAATTGAAGAGACTCTCATCGACAATTGATCAAAATCCAATTGAAACTTTGGCTTAATTCTGAATTCATACATTACTAGAAGTGAATAATGAGCGGAGAGAAGCAAATTGTAATACACACTTGCATGCACATTGAAGATTATAATTGACTTCGCTTTTAGTGAAAATCCACAACTCAACGCTGAGATTTCAATACACTCATGCCACACATTCTCATCCACATCTGTGAGCATTTAGTCGTCCTGTGTGCATCATCTTTCATTACAACCCCCTTCAGTCATTCATTATCTTTGTGCTCGGTTGAATTTCATTTCAGTATTCATGCAATTTTTAGGATGCTCTTCTGTGTCTGATGATGTTGCCAATGATGCTGATGATGACGGTCCCGAGGAGGTGGAAATTGCCACCCCACGGACAAAAATCGATTAAAAACGGACGTTGCCAAGTGCTTGGAAAGTTGTACTACACTATGCGCACATACTCACATGTGTACACTGTACACCCATAGATGTGTAAGGACACAAACACAAAAAGGATATATAAAAAGAAATATGAGTATCAGTGATACTTGGGTAGAATCCTTGAAATCAGAATCGCAACCATTTTTTGCGATATCAGTTGTACGATATGGTCACAAATTTATCCGTTCCCTTATTCCACCTCTTGTACGAATCTGAGCTTATTGATTCCCTTTTGCGGAAAAAAAATGTGAATGTAAGTTGTTTGATTGCATAACTAGAATTTCTAATTTCCAGGTTATCCCGAGCCGAAGCCTTTTCACTTATTGAGCGGGTATTTGATGAGTAAATCTCCTTCACTTCCAGGAGCTCGAATCCTGTGTGTGTTACCAAAGCTAATTATGCAAACTGATAAGGGTGTAGCCTTTCTGTACGCCTGGGTCTATTAATATACTGGGGACCATCTGACCTTGAAGCTGAGATAATCAATACGGTGGGGTTTTTTTGCGATTATTTTTTTCATAGTCAGTCGAACGGACATTTCTGCCATCCGCTCTGTGAGGGCGGTGTCAGTGTCATCGTTCGATTGACGCAATGTATTTTAAGATACGACATCCTCTCAAGCATCCGTACACCTCTTATCCCCTGTGCATACATTAGATGACGAGTGGAATCGAAACTGAGTCTGTGTACTCAGTGAACGTTAATTGCTACTAATCTTATTACTGCTTCCAGAACTTAAATTTTGAATGGAAATAAAGTCTAAGTCCAAGTACTACTCGTCTAGTCCTTGAAATACAGTGTGTATCCACATCGATCCCCCTTGTGATGCGATTAAGGAATGAGTGCCAGTGGATATAAGGCAAACTATCTCGAAGATAAAGCAATTTTTAGTTTGACGTTTCATTTCACAATTGGATTAGGACGACAGATTGATGGAGAAGAAAGAAAATGGGATAGCAGAGCATTCATTTGAATCAATGACGTGGAAAGGAGTGGCTGGATAAGGGGCAAGATGAGGAGCTCTGTGTGGCTCTACCAAGGTTTTGTATTTATAAAGAATTAATTCAATTGTGCGAAACTTGCAAGAAGCCAGGCAGCACTGTATCAAGATAAAACTTGTTGGACGAACTGAGTTTACTTAATTTTGCCAATCGTTGAATTCAGTCAGCGTGTGCAATGAAACTTGCAAGGCAAAGACAAATATATCCTCTTTGTTGTTTTGTGTATCCAAGTTGTGGGCTTTAGCTCGAACAATTGACAGTTGTGTGCTTCGGTTTGAGATGAAATTTGAGTCTAATTGGGTTGATTAGTTTGACATACAATACCTTAATCGTTTTGTGGTCATTCGAAGCAATTGCTACTGCCTGACAATTAGTTACGAAGTAAGTGCTAACTTTTCCCACACTTTTCAATTGTGAATGAAAGTTTTAATGTTAAATTGTTCTTCTATTAAAGTAATTTAAAGTGGGTAACAGCTGGTTCTTTCAATATTGGGCGAAGGAAACGGGATGTACACACTTTGTAAGCAGAATGTTGTTTCCTAATCAGGAGACTCAAAATTGTATTTATTTTATTTTTCCATCAATGTATGCTCTATGTATGAATTTGGGTAAGTTAAAATGCCGGATGCTTGTTAAAAATGATGCTTAGCTATGGCACAACTTGAAGAGCGGTGGGGGTTCAGAAACTAGGTGGGGATTTCACGAGGATATAACTTCCTCATTGTGAAGTATATTATATTTCAGACGACCCTGTACACAGAATTTCAGTTCTGCAATTGATGGGCCGGGCCAAAAGAGGTACAGGTTAGGTTAGGTAGTATTGGCTGACTGCTGCAGAGCAGTCGCACTTAGGCCAGTGTACACCCATTGTGATACCACGCGGATTGACTTCTCCTAACGCTGGAACCAGTTGGTGCTGCTGATGAAGCGATTTAGTTGGCCATTGCTGGCACTTTTTAGCTCGTTACGGCTGCTGAAGTAGTAGGCACCTAGGAGTGCAGGAACCTACGACTAGCAAGAGCACTGCAGGAGCGGAGAAGGTGATGAGTATTCTCTTCCTTCTCTTCATCCATGCAGCTTCTGCAAAAATCATTATATGGAGCACCCATCCTGCGAGCATGAGTGCCAATTACACAGTGCCCGGTTATGACTCCAATGAGGGTCCTTAATGAGGGCTTGTGATGGCCAGATTTCTTTTGTTTTAAGGCAGGTGGTGCCTTCTAGCCATTTGTCATTGGTGGTTTTAACTGTATGAATCTTTAAAAGATGATAGGCTGTAGCGATCGGCATGGAATGTGGTACCCCTGCTATCGATAGGGATAAGGTTGTACCACAACTAGCGAGTTCGTCGGCTTTGCAGTTTCCTGGTATGTCACAGTGTCCCGGCACCCACATGAGGTAAATGTTAAAATGCTCGGCCATCTCGTTAAGAGACAGCCTGCAATTAAGAGGTATAAGATCGCGAACATTTTCAACGAAGATTGTTACACAAAGGAAAGGCAGTGCTTGTTCGGGTGCGGATTCATTGTTCGAGGCAGACGGAGGCAAAATTCTTAAGCTTTAAAACTATAGGCTATTACCTCAAAATAATCCGCATCAAGGCTAGATTCAGCAACATCAGTCTAATCAGCACTCACGTCCTAGCGGAGCACAGAGATGATCATAGCAAGAATGCCCCAGTTAACAAATAGTAGATTTGAAAAAGTTTTAGAAAAAAAAAAATCCTTGCTAATGTCACAGGCAAAGAGAGCCTATATGGCTTGCAATTCGTCCGAAAAAGGACACACCCTTCTGACCTTCTGAGGAGCCAGCATCACTTGGGAACGTTTCTTTGTTGTAGCCAATGTACCTATAAAGAACCATGTAAGCGGTAGAGGCTGAAGCCCAAGTCCATCCCGGATTGTAGCACCCGCAGAAGAAGCCCACCACTTACTTGGGGTTGGCGATAGTGCATGTAAGGCTGGCCATAATTAAATATTACATGGATTCTTGTTTCGGCGAAACGTATTATATCCGACCCATAACAAACATACAAATTGTTGTATATCAGTAAAAATGCGATGAAAACCATTTTGTAAATCCTATCTGCGAAATACAACTGTCTACCTACCCGCCTTCAAGGTACTTCAACGCAAAATGCCATCCGATTGAAGAAATAAAACAATAAACCAAATATACATTATCCCAAATCGAAATCGAAACTCATCAAAGGACGAACAGCGAAAGAGTAAAAAATACAGTTATTCAATTACTTGTACACACATACACGCACAGAGCTTTTTCGTTTATACGTTGAAACTTAATAAAATCACGAAATATACGGTTAAAGGCGGAAAAAAGAGAGAGGAAGGGAGAGAAAAAAAGAAAAAGATCGAAATGCACTTACCAATTGTTAATGAAATTCCGATGCTCGCTGGAAATTACAACAAATTGAGTTTCAAAGTCGTCCTGTATGTATGAATGCGTTTCCTTAGCGGAAGGGCATCAATGCTAAGTGCATGCGGGTTTTTGATTTGTAATTCTATTTCCTTCTATAAAAGATGTACTGCAGTACGTTGCGCGATGCTTGTGAACTTGTTCTCGGAATCACTGGTGGTTCCTCCTGCTGCCGCTGTTGTTGTTTTGTGACTTTTTCAGTTGATAAAGCATGAACTACTGCGAAATTCCCAGCGTTGTTTTCGATTTTTGCACTTCATTTTATTTTTTTTGCATTTTTTATTCATTTTGTATCCATGGACATTGTGCAAATACTTGACACAATTCAAAAGTCTTTAAAGTCACCAATATTAAATTGCCCAAAACGAGGATTCACACATATACAATCATAAATATGGATTTACTACTGAGCCAGTCCGAGATAGACACTCGTGCATCGTGATCTTGAGAAAATATGTGTTCAGCATGAAATTAAAATGCAAAACTTTTGGCAAATATTTTGTAAAACATTCCGAATCCCTTTTGAAGATTTTCACAAAACTCAGAAGGAAACAGAAGGTTAACCCTGTGCTCGCACAACCCACTTAACCTTAAAAGGGATCCCTATCTGTGAGGGGAGGTAAATTCATTAATGTAAAAGCCCCGCACCTTACCAAACCACTGATAGCGTATAATCATTCGGTGGTTTTGTACCGACGGCGACCACAAAGAGGAAGAAAATGCAAAGACAGGGAGAAAGAAACGAAACGAAACGAAACGTGGGAGGAAATTATTAATTGAAATATCCCCAACATTTGCATGTGACTTTTGAATGATATGAGAACACAGTCAGTCACACACATGTACAAACCGGCATACATAAATAAGACTTACGGCCAAGAGGTTCGGCTTCTTATGTAGATATGCCAATAGTAGTTAAGTTGGTCGTTAATCATTTCGAATGGTCGGGGTGTGGTCGGATGGTCTGACGGTCGGACCAGTCAGTCTGTCCTTATTTAAGGAAAATTATTTTGTTTGGCAAATGTATGCAAAGAAATTGAAGTTTTCGGTATAAGTGTGGATCTCTCTCCGCAGATTTATTTTGGGTGAAGACGAAAGCGCTGGGGTAGGTCTCTGATGTCTTGCTCTTGGCAATGGGGTGGTGAACCGATTCGAGTCCTACTGAGTTTCAATATTTCACATGAAAGTGATGCTTAATCAAGCGAAGTTTTCCTATGAAATGTCTGCGTTGCTTGACTGAGGGTGAGTGTGTGGGTGGTGCCAGAAGTCGGCTAATCAGATTGAAGGGAAGGCCACATCGGTTGATTTTTCATTCACTGTATAAATGTTTCTTTTCCGAACGATTTGTGTGTACTTGTAACACAGGAGCCAGTGAACAAGAAAATTTACATTGTGTTTCTTTAGAAAAGTGAGTATTTTTCTTTTCGGTTGAATATGATATTGCCGTGGTACATAATTTTTGTGGGGGTAACACACCATTTATTTGTCTTAATACAAGGTTCAAGTATTTTCCAAGAAGAAACTGGCTGAAACGGATAAATTAGGGGAACGTAGTTTAGGATAGAAGTCATAATAATTGAAAACATTTACATGGGAATGATCTCTTCGCGAAATTGTTCTTGTTCGTACAGTTAGATGTGCCGTATGTACACAAATGGAGGAAACGGGGTTTTCTGAGATTAGCTTCGTGAGGTTCTCTATTGAAGTTGTAGAGAGAAGGGCACTCAACAGAACCTGACATGGGGCATGAGTAAAGAGAATGGTTTCCCTCAGTTCTTATTGGATTTGTGCTAATTAAATGAAGGCGGTGTTGTCATGGAGTCGGTCCTAAGTAGGCCTCCACGGATATATTCAGGGAGAGAACGAGCAATGCTTAAGTGAAGAAATCGGGTCCCGAAGAGATTAGATTACTCTAAGGACCATCGTTAACAAATAGATTGTTGAATTCGAAAAAGATATTCAGCTCCTTACTACAACTTCAGTGGTTAATCGAATATCGATATCCACCAGGTGTTGAGTCATTAAGCAAGGAAAGTTAACGATATCAAAATTGTCCACACAATCTAAACCAGACGAAGTCCGTCTTGAATCTCTTGCCGGACGTAGCATAACCGGTTAGTAATTTCAATACTCCGCCATCGAAATACGGAGTCTAAGAACCGCCTCAGAATGACACATAGCGCTTACTCGGTTTGTTTTTATGGGACCGCCACACTCACATTTATAGAAAAAAATCCATTAGATTGATTGAATTTAAAGACAAAAATGTTTAATGTCAGAATAGAAGTACCATCAAATTCAATTATTAAATAGAATCCCTTATTTCAGCTATAATTTAATTTATAAATTAAATCTTGTATTTTCATTTGTTCTCGTCAACCCTGTAGTTCGCATTCTGTACGAGTTCTCCTCCTAGGTCAAGGCGACTAAGTTTCTCTCGTACACTCCTCATCTACCCAGTGCAGATGACGATGCCAGTAACAGAAAAAAGAAGTGTGTTTCATTTCCCTCAGCCACCAGCCCCTGTCACCTGTTTGCGCGTTTCCACAAAACACAGGATGAGGATGAGGCAGAAAAAAGAAATATAATCCACCAAGGCTGTCTGCGACGTTACCCGGTTGCTTTGTAAGCTAGTTAAATTTGCATGTGATAATCACCGACTACTTAAGTAGGTTATCCCCCTAAAGCGTAAAAGAAAGAAAACTACACTTACACAGGACACTTGAATGTCCTGTTTTCACATTTGCATCAACCCCGCTTTAATTTCAGCAGTAACTGTATATTTAGGATGCACCTGCCTCCGCCAAAGCAGGTCGGTTGGACATGAGTGGGCGAAGGGCAGCGGGACGGGAAGTGCTTTATTTGTGAATATCTGATGCTGTACATATTTAATGAGAGAGATTACCTACAGTCCTACAAACTTGATGCACTATGGCTGAGGTCAAGCTTTGTTACTCCCACTGTTTGTTGTTGCTGTTTTGTTTGTTATCCTCAATGTGGCCAACAAATGAAACAATGCACGACTGGGTGGGACGCCTGCCTTGCGACCTAGCTTTGCGCAGAAATACAATAGCAACAATTGCTGAGACAGTGGGTTGACAGATGGATAGAAGTTCGTGGTTTGGTTCCCACAAGGACACACGTTAGCAATGGAATAGTATTTTTCAATTATGTGTGTGATTCTTCCTTCTTCTTCTTCTTCATCGCTCTTTTGTGATGTTGTGTAGGCAGCGCAGCAGCACACTCGTGTATGCAACATGTACAGTGTGCACTGGTGCTGGGTGCTGGGTAAACAGGGTGCTGGTGAAATGTGAGTGATATGCTAGAGGGGCGCTGAGCGGGTTGTTGAATACTTTAGCGGAGACAACGGAGGAGACGGAGAATGAACGAAATTTTGTTTTTGGATTTTTCAAATTGAAACAATAGATGTCATACTCAGTGCTTCTTTTTCGTCGCATTTTTGTTTCTGTTAAGATTCAGAAAGTAATTATAATAAAGGTAACCTGGGTGAGTGTGTGTGCAAATGGATTATTTACATCCAAGAAAAGCTCCAACCAAGGACATGTGTAAAGGTAAAGTGGATGACGTTTGCGAGATTTCAGCTGAGAGTTTGCAATCCTTTCTTAGGATTATCGAGATGAAAAGCATTCCAGGTCGATGTGAGCACTTAGTCGTGTTGCAATGATTCCTTTCCAGGGAAATGCAAGTCCCAAGTGGAGGAGGTTAGCTTGTTATGAATCTGATTTATGATTGTAGTGAATGGAAGGAAAACAAAAACAAGGAAATATCCATTCACTTGTGTCATGCGATAAATCCCTTCGGTCTTAACCTATAAATTGGCACTCATACTTGTCATGCATTAAATCAATTGGTATACTTAAAGCTATAACTCATAGGAAGTTTCCCAGCTTGGCAACGTCGGCAGAAATAAGAAATATTAAGGTATGATAAATGTCTTCGTGAAATGAGTTCCATACCCCAATGTCAAGTGGGACACACGATGACCACATTCTTGGGGGCGAACTATGAATGCGATTTGGAGCACAAATCAAATAATTGATTGCACATTAGTATGCCGGGAATGTTTCGTATTTTTAAAATTATTTCTATTTTTTCTTTTTTTTTGTGGAATTTCTATTAGCCGAAGAACAGGGATGGAATAGACTACCTTTACCTCGTAGGATGGGCTTTCATTCTGTGGAGTCCAAACATTCCATAAAACCCAATTGCTGTAGAGTTGCGTATGTTAAGTACCTACTTTTATAGTATTTTTTATTTGCCATCGCAGGCAGCAAAAGGTCTCTGCCCAATGCACATTGGTTGTAAGCCCAGTAAACTTATTAGAGCCTGAACAACACGGTGCTTGTGTTGGTTTTTCGTTCGAAAAAGGTATGTATTCATACCCAGCATATACACACATAGCGTTTAGAAAAATATTATAAAATTCGAAAAATTCTTTTGTATTACTCTACGCAAGTTCGTATGTCCCCTACTCCACATTCTCAAGGATACTTTTGTAACAACATGCAACCATCCATTGAAATGTACGCCTGCCTGCCTTTGAGACAAGCACACTAAATTTAACGAGTGGCTGGCACGACCCTGTGGCCATATACTCTATCTCAGAGACTGGCTCTGGCTCACAAAAGGATCAAAGGTATATATAGATACTGTGCGCCGGAAGGGGACTACAATCTCTAGCATTTTTCACACACAAAGCATTCGAATTTGTCTTACTCACACCAGGAGGATGAAAGTGAAGATGAAGAGGCATTTTATGTTGCTGCTGCTCTATTTTTGTGTGCAAGCGTGAAAGATTATAATCGCCAAAAAAAAAACGTTAAGATTGGGATAGGTTTTAGTTTAGAGCCATCATCACAACCATATCTCCAACAACGGCGATTTCGTAACAACATAATAATTTTACGCCGTCACGAGGAGGACCATTGTGTGGATGTTTGAATGTCTCAGCTCCCTCGACTCGTGAAAGGTGGACTGGAGACGGAATGAATGAAAAACGGAAACGGAGCAATGATAATTGAATTCCATCCGGTAAAGTGAACGAAGTTATTTCTTCCTGCTTGCTCTCGTAATTTATTCTCCTTCGGTATTTCTGTTCTCTTTTTTGTCGCTTTTTCATGCCTTTCTGCTCTTCTGGTCTTCGGTGGGAGATTTCAAATTAAGAAATGAATTGTGTGATATATAGGAGAAGAAAGCATAATTAATGCACCTCGGGAAATGGCAGAGCGAAATGGCAAATGTATTTAACATTGTTCAAACTTAATAACAAGTTACAAGTTTTGAAGGATGGCGTTCGTTCGAATGCCTTGTTATTAGTGATTACAAAAAAATAAATCGATAAGTCATTATACCTCCTTCTAATTGCCCGAATGGAGAGTGTTTCCTAATTGCTCGTTTTCCAAACAAAAGCTGTTACACCTTACACTGGGACAGGCAATTGATGTTCGAATTTGGTTAAGAGCAAAAAGGGGAACTGGGCTTGGATCACCCAAAAGGCAGGCAGCCACTCGCATACAAAATATATCCTTAACGATTTCAGAAAGGATCCCGATGCCTTCGGCAAAGGCGGCACGCATAACTACCAGAAAGGTGAACATAAATTTGTTTCTTTATTTTTATTTAGTCTGAACTTTGGGCAAACTGGATTATAATAAATAAGAAACAAATTTAGGCGAGAGTTTTCGAACCTCTTCTGAGGATACGAAGCTTTAGTAAGCAAAAATAAATACATGTATGCAAGCACATCTAATGAAGAACACCAGCGTTTTTAATTGATGTGCTCATAATTTGTGTTGGTTGACTAGTGGCAGAAGTAAAACCCTCATCTTGGAAGCCTAAATTGTGTGATATCTGGGCGTATACATGTGGAAATATGCAAAAGACATCGACAATATATATAATAAGGGTGGCGCTACAGCAACCACTCGTTCTGTGCGTGCTATTGTTCTCTCACGAGTGGAAGGGACCTACAGTTTAATGCCGAATCCGAACGGCCAAGTTTGAGAAGCTTTTTCTAGACAGGAAATACTCTTTGAGCATTGTCAGTAACTCGAAAGAAGTGGGGTCGTGAAAATTCTTTTCGTCGCACAGAGCAGGAAACGAACTTACGACGTCGAGGTTGGGGTCGACGCACATACCCACAACGCCACGGGCCACAATCGACAATGACTTTATAAATTATCACATTTTTTGATTGATTGGAAAATATTGTTTCAAACCCTTAACGAAGTTTCATGCGAAAAACAACACCAAATGCCCCCAGCACTCGCGCCGTAATATAGCGAGGGTTATTTAATTAAGTCTGCTTAGTGAGAGCTGCACCAATGGCATCCACTGGTACATATTGAATGCCAGAATTAGATTAAACAATATCAAATCGAAAGTATACAGTTCCAAATTTCGACAGTTGAACCATGGATGTAATCCAATATTGTTCGACAGCGAAACGCTTTCAAGCGACAGAGCGCTGATTTGGAAAAACACATACACGTGTAAACAAGTACGAGTACAATGAGAACCAAAGGCTAAACCAGGTAAACAGTAATAAGCTCGGTTACACGTATCCGCCGACGGGGTCTATAACAATATCCCCGCCAATTACTTTCACCTTTTAAAATGCAAATATATTCCGTGATATCGATTTGGAAAACGTATTTTCTGCATTCACGCAAAATCAAATGCAAACATATGCGAGCAAATTAATTGCGATCATCAGTAATCAAACAAATAATTTCCACTCGACTTGACCGACATTCTCATTCCGTCTATCAAAACTGTCGTTAATCATTTTAATTATCCTCTGAACGATTTCGGTAGTTGTCTACTGATTTTTTCTTTCTCAACTTTACTTCCAATCGAAAAACGATAAACACTCAGCCTTCTATCAGTCTTCACGCATAAATTTGAAGACAAGTCATCATAAAATGGCAAAAACAAACAGAACGGATAATAAAATAAAAAAACAACACGAAAATCCATCCATATCCGGAGCAGAAGGGAAATGAGGCAGGTTCTATTCTCCTTATGGAATCTGGGTAGATGTATAAACACATTTATCGGCCTCCGCAAACATAACAACAACGTGCTTTGGGGCGCAGATAGAACGTAGTCAGTCAGCGATGTTGGGGATGACGATGCTACCAAACTATACAAGTCTGCTCCCATTGTAGGTGCACTAGGGACACTGCTTCATCTTTATTTTGTTCGAAATATAAATCCATGTACGTATATTGTATCCAGCCCCGCATTGGGGATTACGTAACGCGTAACACCGAGCGCAAACACACGCATACATTTGTCACATTCGAATTCCACCGTTTTGCATATACTCGTACCAGTATTTTCTCACTTCTTTCTGTTAACACTTAAAAGGATCAACTTTTACATCGTAGACCGTTATCCTTGTTGAATTAATTTGAATCGCGTTCTGGGAAAACGATTACAATTCAATGTGTGGCAGTGAGTTCAAATTATTTGAACAAGGATATAATTGAAAAGTGAAATAATGTTGTAGTTGTTAACCACATCTGGATTTCCATCAAATGTCCTTGAACTTAATTCCATTTCCTATATGTTACTGCAGTGGTTATGCAGTTGCAGATGGTTCTCACCACTTTTGTATTTCATTTCACGACACACGTCAACAATCGAATTTTTGCATTGTTTACACTTGGCTATGATGAAAATTGTAATTCAATTGGATCGCGAAAAGTTCGTTTCGTTTCCTATCCGAAAATTCGATTACCGATGACTTTCCGTCACAAAAGAGATGAAATGTTGTCAATGAAAACTCAGACAATTCAATTTAATATAACACACAGTACGGCACCATTTGACATCAGCACGCGATCTGAGAAGCTAAAAATTCATCACGACTCCTTGTGCTGGTGTCGCTGTGTAACTCTTAGAGGATAACAACAATCATCTAGGGATGTTTCAAGCACTGTTGTTGTTGTCCTTGTGAGTCTTTTTGAATATCAGATTGAGTTTATTCTTATCAATTGCATGGGTATTGGTCGGTGTATAACAGTTGAGAAATGAGCTTTGCAATGTTTTTCTCTTGCTTGCTGATGTACGCATGTTCGGGAAATGAGGAGAAATTAAGTTTAAAGCGATGCAAATGAAAGCATGAGAACTACGGAAACTACGTCCAAAATAAAAAAAATACTCGTAAAGAGATATAAGAAAAGACACTGTTTTGTTGTCAATTAAATGCACATAGCGATGTGTATCTGCTAGGTTACTAATTTATTGTGTAGAATAAACTCTGATAGAGGGAACAATGCTCATGGAAACAATACGAATGTTTGATTGGGCAAGAAATCCTTTTCCTTTTATTCACTTAAGCATAAACGTCAGATATAAGAAAGTGGATGACAATGCCACTGTAACCCAACAGCATGACAAAACATCATCAACTAATACAGAACTCTGCCTGGCTCTAACACTCAAAAACATAGAAGCATTCTATGTTAATATTAGGCTAAAAGCTACTAAAAGCTTCACGCAAATTGGTAGGCCGCCAAAAATTCAATTTCGGTTCCACAAATGAGTGTAGTTAGAGTTAAATGTTGCAAAAGATTACACATACATGTAGCACCACGGTTTTTCCGTACAAGGACATCCGTGAGGACATTCAGTAACAAAAAAAAAAAGAAAACTGAAAAAATTTAAACGAATATCCAAAGTATCACATACAGATTCCGCTACATCTAATGCTGCCCCACTGATCATTGTTGGTGTGCGTACGATGAAGGTGACGGTGATGGCACAAAATAAAGGGTGCGGTTGATTAGTGTGAACCCAATCATATGACTTAGCACAGCTTCCACTGGTCTAATCCCACCTTGTTTGTCCTATCCAATCCACTCCACTCCGCAAAGCAAACTTGGGTGAGTTTTCTTTTGCGTTTAAACGTGTGGTTGTCATTTCGTCTGTTTTCGTTTGTTTGTTTTCTTCTTTTTTTCGCCTCTCTTCTCGTTCTTTTAAGGTTATTTGAGGGTGCGGCTGGTTCGAATTCATAGAGAATCTGGCACAGAAGCACAGTTTCTCTCGTTATTTCACCTACATTTTTACAACACCAACAATTGCGAGCAAAACCGAGAGCAAGGCAACCCCATCTTTTACTGAATTGTGGCTTTGGCAGGATACTGTGTGTTGCCGGTTCAACCCTTACTCAATGCTATGTGTGTTGATGATGTCGCGCTGCCTTTTGTCGCTTCAATTTTTTGGATTTTGGCCAACAAAATATTGTTGGTACACATTTGCTTGTGTGCGTTTATTTTTATATTTTGCTTCACTGTTTTGTTCTACAAAGACACAATCGGAACGGTTTGCCTGCATGTTGGGGTTTGTTGTGGAAGCATAGTAATAAAACTGGGGATGCTGAACAAAGTGCGAATCGGTCCTGTTTACTGATGCAAGCCATTTCATGGAGTGGTTCCTCTTAAAGGGTATTGGTCGATGGAGGTGGTGGAGGCGCACTGGTCTATAGGTGTTGTTAGGCTTTGTGCGTTCCCATAAAGGGAAACATGACAAATGGTGTTGTGCTGGGGGAAATATTTGAGGAACATTTTGAATGGAAATAGGGTTAAATCACTTTTGTTTGTGTTTTCATTTTTTGTCCTTTGTGTTATTTTCAATATTCGCAGACATATAAAATATATAGAACAACGTTAAACATTAAAGAGTTAAACGAATATCGCATCGTTTTTTATAAAGCGTGCTTGCGTAGGATTTAACATTTTAAGGTTTCTAAAAATTACTAAAACAGGGGGCAGGTGAAGAACTAAGATGTTTTAGCATTTCGTTTTGATTCTAACGGACATAATGGTTGGAGTTGCAAATTTAATTAAAAATGGGGCTTTAAACATCGTAGCCAAAAGGTTATTGTGTAATTTGATTCACGCATTCGAATACAAAAAATGATTGTCAAATGGCAAGATAAGTTGTTTGCCATTCACATGTGTATAACAGTTTTTATACACAGGGTCACAGCTGGACAACAACAACACCAAAGGTATAGAAAAATGTAAGCGACTTGAAGAGTGGACGGTACATTTAAAGTGCAAGCGTAGGACTTCTGGAAATAATACATTTTCTTATTGCCTGTACTAGTCTGTATGAACGGTTCTGAAGGTTCTCATATCTGCACAACTGTCACTAAGCGCAAAGAAAATAAACTTCACATCCATTCAAAGGTCAACATATGTAAAGGTGTCCTGTCTAGAGAGTATATACAGCAAAAATTCAAAAGAGGCGACTTCTCTAAAGTTTTGTTGCATTTTTGGTCGTTATATCCAAATTTTGTGCCAATAATCCTCGACAAAGAGGTCTTTATAACAGACGTCGTTAAAACCGAAAGAAATAACTCATTATTGAATAGGAAACCAAACTTAACTTAAAAACTGTAATTATTGTTAAAAATTTAATATGAAACAGGTACCAACAATCAACATCCTTTCGAAATTATTCTACAGTGGACCAGGACTCACACATAAAAACTGAATGATCATGTCACATACAATGTAGTGCGATTTGGTTCAATGATTCCTTGCATTTTGAGGGTATTGATTCTTCAAACTGGAATGCACATACATTTGCAGTTCTTATTGCAACTCCTTGACCACCCTGGAGTTCCGAAAACTACGAGTATATCCGATAACATATCGCTTCCGCGTATGGCGCCACTCAAATGGCGTATCAGAAAATAAATAAATGATGCCCTTATGGGAAGAATCATCCCAATGCAACCTCAATTTCAACCATCACTCTTAGAGATTTATCTATCCAGCCATTTCTTTTTCTTCTACAAAAAAAAGTCCTAGTCGGAAAAGGGATTTCAACGATATTCCACCACGTCTACACCAGACCAGCACACTCCATCTACAGAGAAATATTACATTTCCACAGAACGGTATACAGCTTAAAAATTGCATTCAACATTCGGCATTCGCCACTCATTGGAATTCATTGCATGTTGTTACCTAGTTTTCAATTCGCAAAAAATGGGTGAACAACGACGAGTAAAACGGTCTGTGAATTGCAACAGAGGGGGAAGAATTTTGTGTGCACATACACATGGACTCCCAGACCATGTGGGCAATCGCTGCAGAACAAATCAAAGTTGGTCCTTTCAATTGAGTCCTGGCTTGTGAACAACAGGACGGAAACATTGAGTTATTCGATGTGGTTTCGGTGGCTATCTGCATGAGGCTTCATTTTGGTTTATTTTTTCCTTTTTTTATTGCTGCACATTTCGACGAGGAGGTGATGAAAAAAAAACCGCTTTGATTTCTGTTGATGTTGAGGATGCTTAATATGGCCTGTTTGTGAGAGTATGGAAAAGTTATATGTTTTTATTCGCATCTCTTATGTCTGCTGCCGCTGCAGATGTGAATAATAAAACCATCGTAACCTATAAAATGTGGCTATCAAGATAAATCTTGTATGACAAGTCAGTTGGATCGGTAGGAAGGACATTATTAGATCTATTCCGCTTGTCAAGAATTTAATTTCACATGTCGCAGATTTCTTTAAATCACAAACGAAGATGTCCGTAAACTATGTATTTGAGTTTAATTTTTTTCCATTCCCAGAGAAGATGACAGTCTACGTCCATCATGTATCCACAGAACTGCACCGGAAGCTGTTGTGAGAATTGATTAATATTAATTTACTTATTCCAAATCCGTTCTCCGTCATGAAACTTCACCACCTGCGAATCCCATCAATTTATTACGAACGAACGAATCTGTCTTGTCACCGATTTTCAATACGAACCAGTCCAAGTTAAGGTGTAAACTTATTTGTATGGGAAAAAACATTTTTCCCCAAAGCAATCCTCAGGAGATACACACGATAAAGTGTGAGGACAAAGTTGAAAAGACCTACGGGCGAAAGGAGTATACGACCTCGAAAACGAAAGCGCCGTACCACACCCTCTTGTCGAAGGCCATTTAACATTATTCAACTAGGAAACGTTTGTGGTGCGCCCCCTGTGATCTCTCCTCGGACTCCTCGCCCAAACAGACGCTCTTATTAGAATTCCTTTTTTTTGGGTAGAAAAAAAGTTTTTGCCACACAACCGCAAAATGAGGGACAAAGTTCACATTTTGCAACTTTTAGTCTGTGTTTGTCGGAACGAAGTGCGCATTCAAGTGTGGGGGCCACGTCATTTTTGTAGGTGCCTCTCCTCTGGATGTGGATGTGGATGAAAGGCTTGTAACCGGGTTATCCTGTTCATAGAAGAATCATGGGATCTTCTGTCTGTGGACATTGCGAAGGTAAGAAATTCATAAAACCACCCCCTTTCCATCCAGGAGCCTTAGAGTTATCGACCAGAGCAATAGTGTAAAGACAGGACTTAACTCGACTTTTTGATAATCATAGGATCCCGCAATGCTCCGGCAGAAGAAGCAGTCCCCAATGGATGCACGAAGTCTTTTGAAAGCAATTTAAATTTTTTAATTGCTTTTCTTAACCAAAAGCACTGAGTACTGAATGAAAAAAAAAAAAAGACAAAACCTAGATCTAATTCCGGCAACGTCTTGTTGCAGATAGTGGTGTTCATTATCATCACGTCGCCGCCCACCGCCGAGTGTGTTTTCATCGTAGTCATTCGTAGTCGGTGATGTAAGCACAGAGAACTTGAATAAAAAGAAAATTGGATTAAAAAAGAAGAATGAACGGTGAAAAATGAACGATTTCCCTTGGTGCTGTTTTGCGTTTCACACTGCAACCAAAAACTTGAACGAAATGATGTATACTTCGACTGTGTGTACTATAGTTTACCTCCTGTTTGTTGTATGATTATTTAAGCTAACTCCTTGCAGCATGTCCTCCGTCGTGCGTCCTACATTTGGCATGTTCAGCATGTAGTCTCGTGCTCTTCATGTGCTCTATGGGAACTCATATCAGATGCGGTGGAATCTCTGAAGAGTGGGATCAGTATAATGACACACAAAAGCTGCGCAGCTCAGTATTGACTTTGCCAAGGAAAGTGAACATTACTTTGGTGTATGTGTGGTAAAGACTCATCCCTATGCCTCCCAGTTTTATATGATTAAAGAGTTGTGCATGAAACTATCGTCGTATATGTACATAAGTATATGGTACATCCCGACGTTCACCAACATAATTACTCTTACACATTCGTATTCATCCCCCCACGGTTGTTGACGAGCGAGAGGGAGCATAATCCTTTAGGACGAACATGTTCGCTCCGCGGAACCGGAATTTAGTCCGGAAAAGAGCACTGGCTCAACGGAACTGTGGGGAGAGTGGTGGAACAATTTGATTTGAAATTCATGAGACATTTTAGTCGGCAATTTGTTCTTATGAGTGAAATAACTCACTTTAGGCTTTTACGTATTCGAGGGACTATTTGATTGTGAGAATAGTAATTTAGAACAGTCAAATTAATCCTCGAGGATAGAAGTATGGCTAAGGATCTGATTTTAATTCCTTGGATATTTTATTTATGTAGGTATGAATACTTACATGTGTTAGAGTTTAGAGAACTGATGAAGCAGTTAGTCGCTGGGGAGTGAGCAACAAGTCAGAATGCGTATCTTGTATGCTGCATGCAATGTCACTGTCACAAATGACACTACATGGTATAGGATTTAAATAGGTGCAGAAATCTCATTAATTCACTTCATTTCCACGAAAACCGTTGTCAACGATTTGGTCATGTCGCGATGCACTGTAAAGTGATGTCAGAAACAATCGGACACAACGTAGAGGCACAGCTGGTGTCTGGAAGAAGACCAAAGCAACAGGTCGTGTTGAAGGCAGCTTATGTTGCGCTAATTTGGGAGACGTTACTAAATCCGCAGCAACTTGGTCCTTAGTCCTTAAGCGTGCAAGCCATTCCTCAAACCGGACAATGTGTGCACATTTCATAGGAGTGTAAACCACAAAGCCGTGTATGCAAATTAATCTCTGTACATGACTGTACTAAACTGTCATCACGACTACGCGAATAAAATGAAAATCTTAATACATAAAATAAAAAAGCTTGTTTCACACGCTCAACTGGGCCTACCACACACAACCCTCCTCGTCGGTAGGACACCATCTTGAAGACAAGACGTTTTGCAAATGAGATTTCAGTTTAACACAACGAGGAAAAAAGCACACACGTACATGCAATAGTAAGTACGGCCTCAAACGCTAGGCAGGACAATAAAGGCAAAACGCCACCGAGCGAACTACTAAAACAAATCTCTGAAGTCGTCAAGACCAACTAAGCTCAAATAAAGGAATCGCAGAGTCGTTTATCTCATGCACGTATCATCCATCCATCCTCCATCACGGCTCTAAATGCGTACAAAAAAAAAAAAGTTATGCTTTGAGAGTCAATAGTGTAAATAAAAGAGAAAAAAATGGAACTTAGTGCGGGTGTATGAATGTGCCTTGTTAGGACCAGGCGAATAGTCCAACAAGAGCAGGGTAAAAGAACAACATACTTTAACTCAAAGGGAAAAGTGAGTAAACTATTTTTTCTTCTTTCGCTTTCGCACGACTATTGGGATGAAAGTCTAAAGGAGATGAGAAGACAAAAAAATTAAGACGACGATGAACCGGTGAGTTTTCAAAAGAAATCTTGAGAGCACTCCGGGAAAACTCAGACAATATATCTGAGGTCATTGTAGCTCAGCACTGTCCTCAAGAGAGTTGTTTTGTTGAGCGAGTGTCTCACACTACTCTCATGGCGCAGGAGGATATCACAAATTTAATTAAGCCAACGTCCAGTGAGCCGACAAAAGTCACAAGCGGAAAGGGGTAACAAACGTCACATGAGTATAAATACAGTAGGTAAGTCATGTGTGCGAGGAATTGTTGTATAAGCGGGTAGTATTGGCTTCAACAGGAAACTTATTTCAAGGAAGATTGCAGATGAACAGATTGTAGTGGGTGTAATTCTATTATCTCTCCATGGGGTAGTTGACTTCGAGGAACTGCAAAAGTATTGTATAGCTGGTTGTGACTTGTTGAAATATTGTATTGTTCGTTCATTCAAGGATCCTACTCTACTAGCAATCAACTGAAGTGGATATTCTGCTAAGTGAGTCATTGATTAGGGTGATTGACAATGGCTAAGATAAGCTGGTTCTTAATATCTATCTATGTGCATGTGCGTTAATTTGCAATCATCTACTGTTTTATATTTGAATAGATATGTTTTTGCATTTTTAAATACATTTGAGACGCGTGGTGGTCAATTAGTGTGATTTACTTTATATCAGGTACAAGAGTTCTGGTAAGTCGATCCAAAGATGAGAAATGATGTTATATATTTTTCATTATAACTTCGACTTGTGAGTCTATTTGTCCCAAACATTGTGATTAGCTTCTGTAATCTGTAGTCCGCTAAAGTCTGTTTTATGCATTTTTCAGGAAATGGGTTTAATTTTTTTGACAAAAGCGAAAATGTACGTAAAAGTGACTTAAGCTGTTGTAATGCTGAACAAATTTATGAAATAGGCTTGAGTACTATGAATCCAATGACATCAAAATATCAATTTCGACTAAAATCGATTTTTGCCGTTACGGCTTGTTGTCACAGATAATAATAAGCATTTTTGGTTGCCTTACAGACCGTACAGAGCCTGATTCTACCTTTTACAACAACCACTCGTGTTGTACGTACTATTGGTCACTCATGAGGAGAAGAGACCATTCGTTTTATGCCGACGACGAATGCCCAAGCTTTGACTTTGTAAGCTCTCTAGACAGTTAGTACTCTTTGAGTATTGTCAGTGGCTCGAAGGAGGTAATAATAATAATATAATATGGGTTGGCGGCTACAGCCCGTAGAGGGCCAGAGGCTAGCTTCTCAGTAACCCCTCGTAATGTGCGTGCTATTGTTCTGTCACGAATGGAAGGGACCTACAGTTTTATGCCGACTTCGAACGACCACGTTTGATAAGCTTTTTCTAGATAGGAAATACTCTTTGAGCACTGTAAGTGACTCGAAAAAGGTGGGACCGTGAATATTAATGATCAGACTAATGATCGAACCCACGACGTCGAGGTTGGACTCAATGCACATACCCACAACGTCACGTGCCACCACCTCAGTTATTGCACTTTGAGTATTGTCATACTGATGGAACATAGCTTCAAGTGCGTAGGAGTCGAGTAACATATCCGCAACGTGAAGCCCGGTTAATATTACAGACGTCTTTGTCATACAAACTTAAATTCAATACTTTTTTGTACGTAAAGTTGGGATGAGTTTTGAATTTTTGCCTCTTACTGACTGAGTAGTCAAATGAGGTGGATGTTTCGTCTCAAAATTATAAATTTTGTTTAAATATTTCTCAAATAATGCTCCAAAAAATCTGAAAAAAAAAATCAGAAATCAATTTGGGAAAATGTGTATTATTTGTATTATTCGATTTGGAAAAACGTGTTTTATAGGCGTAGGCGGCATGGCCAGCACGAAAGCCTTTTTGGTAATTAAAACTTAAGAAAAGCCAGTACGGCCAACTGGCTACGGTATTTTTGGAGCTTGAAGTGTGCTTACCCAGCAACACACGATTTGGACACCTAGCTCCGAAAATGACATTGCCCCACAGCCGTATAATCTGGCTTCCCGTCTTATAGCAGACAAAATTATGACGGTGGATGATTGTTTTGTAAGAAACCGCGGAAATTGTTTCTGGCGTTTCATCTTCTTTCTCAAAAAATATGGTTTGATATCATTTTCGGACACACCATCCCACCAAAGCATGCATTATTGGGTGTAACTAATACTTGTTGACAAACCACTCACGATTGGATACAAGCCGCCATTTATTATTTAAATATGATGTTGTGTTTTCACATTTCAGCATCCCAGAATTGGTTGCACCTTTTTCTGTATTCCCATTATGTTGCCAACCCTTCTGACAATTCATACCGCATATTTTTGTCAATACCTCATGATGACATGGCTAATCCTATATCATATAGTTTATCTCGCACTCTCATGTTATTGTTAAACCATTTAATTTGTTAGCAAATATGTTAGTGTAAATGAAAAGGTTCAACAGATCTTAACAGAACGAATCCAAAATATCTCCATACTTTTCCCTTGATATTAGCTCCATTTACCATTTCCAACTGCCTTTAGTCACCGACACTGATAGTCATCCCCATCATAACCATACATGTGACATTCAACCCTTTTCAAATTTACTTCTTCCACTAAACACCTACCCTCTTTACCGGGTGAAAGTGGTGGCAAAAGTCAATAGTCCACAATACCATCTGCAGCTGACACCGCTAGGGACTAAGACAACTTTGACGTGTTTTCTTTTCCCGGCAAAATGTGAAAGAAATTCAAAACAAAACTCAATCCACCGGAAACAGAATCCCATCACAGATTTATATGCAAAATCCATGCCGAACAAGTTCTTTCTCATGGTTTCCCTTGCTTCGTCCATTACATGTGATTCTCCGCCACCTCCCAAAAAACTAGTGTCAACGTACAAGAATCCATAAAAAACCGAAGCGAACTGACAAAAATGTTGAGACGAAAAAGGAAGTCTGAATAAAATCAAAATCTCACACTTGGCAGGCAACCAAGGAAAAAGAAGAATATTTTTCCATTCATTTGGAATGTTCCAGTTAAACGATTTACAACTAAAGGACATATATTACATTTCAGTTTCGAGAATTCCTAGAATTTGCCTCTGCTCCTCCCGTCCGCCCCCAGTGTCAATCTACGACATAACCGCCCACATCCATCGAAGAGCATTTCCTCTGTTCATGTGGGCAACACAGGATAGAAATATTTAACAAATCCCAACCATCGCAACAGAAAAAAACGAAGACTCTGTAGGTACATATGGTATACCGGTTTGCCTTTAGAATGTGGCGACACAGAGGAAAGCGAAGAAAATTTTCTTTTCTGAACTTTTTCCATGAACTTCTCTGGAGCGCGCACACACTCGCACATCATATGGGTAAGACGTGAAGACTGCTTGCACTTCATTCACCCAGCCGTCCTGCCCTTGTGTTAACATGAGTTTCACGAACTTTTGAGAGCATAGCAAATTAAGATCTGTCTCAGTGGCAGCAAAAAGGATATACACATGGGAACCTTCTTTCAAGCCGCCTCGCCACGCCGTCGACGCGCCAGCTACACGACACACACAGATGCTGTAATTTGGGTTAGACTCTCACATTCAGTAGTCGTTTCTGTTCTCAATCGCATTTCGACATGGCTTAAGTTCTAGGACAATGTTACAACGATGTTCGCATTGGAGCCATTTGTGTTTCAAACGAAACGCGTATAAAGCACTCTTGTATCGCATGCTTGATATAATGGATAAATGAACATTTCTTATGTTCCGCAAACGTGCATGGCTCTTAGTAAGTGGGAACCGTTTGCGTGTCGTTTTACAAAGGATGGATCTGGTATTCTCGCAAACATTTGTCGAAAAAAAGGTGTGAGTTCATGGCACATTTTTTTTCAATTCTTCTAACTGGTCGTTAAATTCGTTCATTAGCCAAGACAATAACAACTTAATGTAGGCCAGAATTCACACAAAAATGATACAGATTAAAACGATACCTCTATTCATATATACATACATAGAATCGTATAACACCTGGTTTCTAACTGAAACAAACTGAATTTCCACTACATTCCAATTAATCAAGGACATGAACGTTAGGTTTTCAAAATTTAAATAAACTCCTTTATGACAGGAAGCCATTGCGATTTCAATTTGTTGTCAATCACGAAATGTGATTTGAAACCTGCACAGGTTGGTGTATTTCGGATAGCATGTTTTTTGCACCCACGGATAACATGGGTTAAATCATATGTGAGTACCATATGCTGTAATGAAAAGTGAAAACTGAAAGTTGATGATATAGAATGCATCGAAACCAAAGACGACTCTTTAAATTAACCTGCTTGCGGGCATCATATTTGTTATTTTATTCGCAATTATGTATATACAGTCAATCACTAAATAAAGTGTCATTAAGTTGGCTGTGTTCTCAAAAAAAAAAAGGCATACTGGAATTAAATTTTTATTTTTAGTTTAAAATGTCGCTTAACTTTAATTTTAAGGCAATATTTTATAATAATTAAATCTTACTATTCACTCGAATGTGTATGTATGTACCTTAACAAAAATTGGTTGTTCAGGAACATGGAATATTTAATTTCCATATCAGCCACATTCGAATCTCTCATTTGTTGGTACCTTATTTATAAGATTGCGTACGGAAATAGTCTTGAAAAATAAATGAATTTGATTTTTTAGCTAAATTCGCATGCATGCTTGTCTGCGGTTCCTTTATGATCAATACGTAGTTGAACAATAGAGGCCTCTCTCGAAGGACCAAATTCACTATAAGGCACTGATCAGTTCTTCTTCTTCTTCTTCTTCTTCTTCTTGTGGCGCTAAAGTCCGGGGTGGACCTGGGCCTCGGTCAACAATCCTCTCCAGCTGGCACGATCCTTAGCCAGCTGCCTCCAATTTCGCACTCCAGGTTGGTTGAGGTCCTTCTCCACTTGAGTGCGCCATCGGGTTTGTGGTCGTCCTCTATTGCGTTGTCCCACTGGTTCGGAGTCGAAGATTCTTCGGGCAGGAGCAGTGATCTCCATGCGCTCAACATGGCCTAGCCATCTTAAGCGTTCAATCCGTAGACCTATGACTAGACTTATGTTGCTGTACAGCCCGTACAATTCGTGGTTGAATCTTCTTCTCCAGGAACCTTCAACGCAAACAGGACCAAAGATTGAACGCAGAGCTTTTCTCTCGAAGAAACCAAGTGCGTCTTCATCCGCTCTTGAGATAGTCCAAGCTTCCGCGCCATACAGCGACAGGGATGAACAAGGTCTTATATAATGTGAGCTTGGTCACTGATCAGTTCAGTTCTGCTATAAGTTGCGAAGGGATAAACAGTCTCAAAAACGGATGGAAGAAGGCTCAGCCACGAAAGTACGTTCTATACAGCGACATGAACGTAACTAGACGTCTGAGGATCCTTCGCTTACGGTGACTGTGCCATTTAAAGCGAACTCAACTACTGCTCGAAAAATGTTCGAATCCAAATCTGTGGGACAACGCAATAGAGAACGCCTGCGACTAAGGTGCCGCACCTTAGTGGAAAAGGACCTCAACAAACTTGGTGTGTAAAATTGGAGGCAGCTGGTGAAATATAGTGATGGTTAGAGAGGCAAGTTGAGGTCCAACTCCATCCTGGACTGCAACGACATACAGTGAAAAAGAAGAGCATGCGACTAGTATACAATTTAACATATAATATATACAGTGTATTTTGAATTCAATGCATTCATATTCAAAAAATATATGTAAGTAACGTCTATAATATTGCAGTCTGTGAATGTTATAAGATATAATGAATTACGAGTTGAATCATAATTCCTAGAATGCACTTGATTAAAAACGACTTCAATGTGATCGGACTCATTTCGAAATGATTTTATTTAAGATTGATTTCGATTTGTTTTTCTAATTTTCAAGTTCAATAAAGATTTTCAGATTTTCACTACGACCATACAAATTCAAATGTTTCTCAATTAGGTCAAGTTGGTCAGTATGACAAGGCCGTTGCATATTTCGAATGCGTACATATTTCGTATGCTGTTGGTTCGTGAAGATTCGTTTTAACTTATTAACTTAAGGTAATGCTACACTTGATTGAGAGATGGGTTCGAAGACTAGTCATCCCCATAGTTGGTTCTTCACTCTTTTAGCTAAAACAATGTAGCTCAACAGCTCGTACAGTTTGTTGTTATATTTTTTCCTCCAACCATTTCGAAATTTCGCGCACGCATCTTCGCGGTTTCTGTCGCAATAATCTTCAACAGTGCCATTGAACACATTCCGTATTTCGACGGCATATGCGATTAACAAACTTCTGAAAGAATGTTCCTCTAATAAATACTAACTGATGTTAAATCGGTCACATGACAGTGCGTCGTCTTGTCCAAATCATTTTCTGACATCAAATGATCTCGCTTAGGTGTTTACCGACTTAGAGCAGTATGCCTTCTCCATCGTCATCCTACATAAACGGACGAGTTTGCAAGCAAAACAATTCTATTGAATCCAGATAAAGTCGGAATATGGAAAATTAGTTTAATATAAAAAAGTGTCGATGGTATACAAGAGTACGGAAATAATTGGCAAAGCATGTATCTGTGTATAAAAAATTAAGTTTAAGTTACATATATTAAATTGCATTGCTATTTCTGTAAAACAAATTCGCATGCATTTCTCATTTACAATATCTACCCTTAATCCTAGTTTTGTATTCGTTTCGTTTAAATAAATTTCAATATTTAAATAGATTCTCAATTTTCTCATATAAATTTATTTAGTTTTTAACTAAAATAAAATCCTTGGCATAAGTCTATTGGCAACCCTAGTCGTCCCTTTACATCGTTTTCATTGATTTTTGTGTTTTACCAAGGACTTCTCGGAATTCCATGCGACGTTGTTAAGTGGTTCCCTCCGAATGCTCTTTTTCGCTCAGCTCAAGGCTCTCGGTTGTTGTCTGAAATTAAAATTTGGTTGTAGTTTCGTTTTAGTTAGTTGACTTGTCGAAGCACAAAAGTACCTTTTTGTTCGGACACTCAACGAATAAATGGTCTTCGCTTTTGCACAAATGACACCTCTTTGGTTGTGGTCCTAGCTGGCACTTGGATGCGATGTGATTGGCGAATTCGCCGCAGTTATAGCATCTAACGCGGCGAAAGCGTTTCTTTGGTCTCGGGCGAAATGTACTTCCACTGCAGTCGGCTCCTTCACGACCTGATACTCGCGTCGCTTCCAGGCCCCGTTCAGTTATATGGCATTCGAACTCCACGTCTTCTTGCTCGCCCAACGAACGAAACCCGGTCATTTGAATGACACTCTATCAACATCAAAGAGAAAAGAATAATTATCCTTTTTCTCAAAATCCTCCTGTGATATGTACATTGTACAAAGGCGTTCGCTACCTACCTGATGAACGAACACTTCCTGCCCGCCGTCGTTGGGCGTAATGAAACCCCATCCCTTTGCCACATTAAACCATTTGCATTTGCCATAGCGTACTCCTTGGGTCTCCGATATGCTGATATCTATGATTTTTGAATAAGAATACAGGACTTGCATGAATTGGATTGATATTAGTTGTCCTGGGAATGGGTGTAAGAAAAACAGAATGCTTGCACCCTTCAATGACTTGGAAAATAAGAAGCGGCAGCAGAAGAAAATAGGGTCGGCTAGGGCGTAAAAGGGATCACTCAAAGATGTCAGTGAGGGCATCGGCACCTGGGACCTTTGACCTGAGGATTGAAAATCCATTATGAACAATAAAACCTGATTTTCCCTCCTGTTCAAATGGAGGTTTCTTCAAGAGGTTGTTAGGAATCAAAATCAAATTAGACTTGATCTGACAGCTTTGTTTTTTTGTACAAGCGTTTTTTTTAGTTCACTTACTGAGGTAATTAGCCCATGCAGACGACTGTTAGCTTTGATTTATCTGCTGTCAGAGAATATGAAACACGAATCATATATGTACTCTACTTCAAACAATTTTTCCATTAGTGAAATCTATACCAAAAATAAATCAGCTTGAATCAGAGCTTCTTAGCAGCTGCAAACACTATTCCAATGTTCACTGACCCCAGCCGATAACCAAATTACACAACAAACATTCAAATATGACCGACCTCAGTAAAATTAACAAAACATTCCAATTAGGGACACATTCCGACTTATCTTAGAAAATCTAAACAAAACCAAAGTGTGCAAGCATTACCCATAATCGTGGAACCAATCAAAAACTTATGTCATATCAAATTCTTAGTCATTTCATTCAGAAACAATCCGAAAGAACCTCACTCTAATGCAAATAGAAAAGGTGCTAATGAGATACTCGCGCTAGAAGCAACTTAACATCTCCACTTTCTACCACGACTGCATCCTGACTCATGGACTGAATCAGAACTAGAACCCTTGCACGTAAACTTCGAAACTATCTTGCTCATTCAAGCAGCACGTTTTTAGTTTTTTTTTCTCTTGCTATTCAAACACTCAATGGGAGAAAGATATTTTGATAAAAATAAGAAAAACAACAAATTCTTGTGATAACGGGTGTTGTCAAATATAAATTATATCTCTAATATTTCCAAAGGGATACTTATATGTATAAACTTATATGAATACAGAGCGTGCATACATGGAAAATTACGTTCCCATTAAACGAAGTTCACTACGCAGCATGACCCCCAAACAACAACGCGCACGTGTGTGTTTTTGGGAGTGAATGTGTGTGATGTGAGAAAAACACGAACCATGGCTAGATAAAGATTTTGTGGTGTGTCGTGTACATTTCTTAGGCTTGGTAAACTACTCCTACAAATCATTGTAAATTCCAACTGCCATTCATAAAAACGCTGAGCGTCGTGTGAACGCACAGATATTGGAATCGAGAACCGCGAAAGGGACTGACTGGCTCAGCCACAAGCATGTGTCTTTTGAATCAAGGCAGTGGTTCCGCGAGGAGGAGAACGAGGAACGGTTCCACCGAATACTTTACTTATTGGGGTTCAACAAACCAAAATCTATTTATATAGCATGTAAATACGTAACGCATTCTAAGCGTAGCACTTCAAAGGATATCAAATAGGATGTAGTGCCTTCGAGGAAGTGAATTGCGATGTTCTTGTAAAATCACGTTTCTTAATGAACAAGCTTCTCAATTGTGTTGCACATGAGTTAATCTGAACAAAAAGGAAGTGTTGTTTGGTTTGTTTTTTTTTTCAAGGAAAATCCGGTTTTTGTAAGATTACAATACCGCTTTTATGATGTTACATCACTCAGTGTTTGGAAAATGTGGTAATGGGGTGATCTTGGCTTCTCAAATAGACAGTTACGGTGGTGTAATGAGCTGACAGTGCTGGGTGTCTATTCGAATTATGTAGATTAAATGTGCTACATTGCATTGTGTATAAATGAGAATACAAATAAGTCGCTCGACTGGTTGAACATGCATGTGTCCAAATGGATCTAAGAAAAAATACTTCGCTACAAGATGTTTTTCTCAACACATTATCTGAGCTTGTTTGAAGACTTCATCTTTGGACATTTTAAGGGCTCACAGGGAATCCTTGCTGTATCTGAACATCGACCACATTGATAAAGGCACCCTTAAAATGAACACACAAAGTCATGTGCAAGATCTGTGAATGGGAATTTGTTAATTAGAAAATGAGTAGAAGTTGGTGAGAACTGAAACTATGCCCGCCATGGCTTATAACCGAAAGACAAGTGATCCATAGCAGATTGGGTGTGGTCTCCTAATTTAACGATGCACTTCCAAGCATTACCATTACAACGAAATAAGTCCAGCTAAGTTAACTTAGAACGTGAAACAAGAAGCTTCATTATTTCGCAATGAAACCTGTGTGTATTTTAAATATTTCTTTTTACTTTCAATAAATGGTGCACATTATTAATCCCTTGCTCAACTTTTTGTACGTTAATCGACAGTTGAAAACTATTGGTGGTCGTTGCATTGCAAATATGCTGGAAAAGCAGAGGGTTGATGGACACAAACACAACAACCCTTGCAAACTTTGTTCCTCAAAACATACGAGAGGGTGGAACAAAATAGGCATCCAATAAAAAACAGCCAAACGAACAATTTCCCTCATTGGCTTGGCTTGTACATATGTATGAACATCCACAAGAGAACAAAAAAGAAACACTTGTCACTTTCATTTAACAATATTTACCCTTCTTATTGCTGTTCTTAAATAACGCATCAATTTCATCAGCACTTTCTTGATAACTTCGGTCAGGTTGTTGCGGCAGTGATGCACTAGGTACTTGCTTATCACCTGTATTACTCGAGCTCGGCGATGACATTATTTTATTTTTCTTGTTTTTGCTTTCTTCTTCTTAGATGTGTCCTCCGGTTTCCTTCTTTACAGCATTTGTCAACAGTTCATTATCCTTTTGCCTATTTTCGCCTGTGCACTACGGTCCACCTTTGTTCACCTCAGTTTTCCACACTCCGTTCACCGTTCAATAATGTTGTGAGTGAGAACACTTAATCCGCACTTTGTCTATTTCTAAGAATAAATGTCCTTTCTTCCTTATTTCGGATGCGTTACGACCTCCTCCGTACCGTACTGTATTGGAACACTGAAACACACACACTATTCGTTGTTTGTGATGATCAGGCCTCTGAACCCATCCCAGAACATATTCGTACCTAGTGTCGATTGTGTTTTCTGATTGCGAGTGTGTGTCGACAGTGAATTCGAAAAGGTCCTAGCTCATTTACACGCACGAGTCTCGTTTGGAACCACTCACACACGCATTTTTCCCTTCACATTCCGCGTCTCTCTCCCTCTCTTCTAATTCCACTTTCTAGCATTTTTCTAGGTCTTTTCACAGATAATATGTAGGTTGGAAAAGACGCATGGGAATGAAAAAAAAAAAAAACAAAAACAAACCTCGATCGTCTCGCTCTTCCACTCGTGCAAACGTATCCTAACCCAAACAAAACAAGGTTGTTTTCTCGTTGTCGACTTTTTCTCCTCTTTCTTTCATCGCCGTACCCTTATCGACTGAACCCTTTCTTCTTTTCCTTCTTCTTCAACTTCACTCACATATTTTGATATTTTCTTCTAATGCGTAACACTCCAACTGAATCTGCCACTCAATGACCCAAGTCAAGAAGAACCACGCACTGGGGGAGAGAGAAAGAGAACAAGACGGTGAAGAAAATGCGTAGAATATTTGGGAAAAACATCTAGGAATGTTGTTTGGGACCCTTGCTACTTGCCGCTGCCAGAGAAGCTGCATCAGGTTTTTTCGGATTCAAAGTGGATGACGAGCAGCGCGTGAGTGGTGCGCGTGGCTTTTCAGATAGTTTTCCATGCTGTCGTCTTAAGGCGGTGTGGTCGATGTTTTGAATTCCATTTCACGTTCGCTTGTGGATGGATCGCTTCTTGAAAAATTATTATTTTTTGTTTGATATTTGTGGACGCCTTTGAGTTAACGTCGTAGCTGTTATCGAACTTTTATTTGTGTGAACGCTGCAATACCCAATCAACAATACATATGGTATGTATGTGAATATAGTTGTTCTGAACGTAAACTCAGTGTGGGATATGAAATAAAGTCTGCCACTTGCCGAGTGTAGGACGAGTTCAGTTTTATGAATGAGATCTTACGAGAACTCAGTTCACGACATTTCGCATCGAGTATACATTTATAAAGACTCACTATCAGCACTAATTATGTATTTTCCGCTGCGCCATTAATACAAGCTTTCTGAACGTGCGCACATACCCCCAGTCACACGTGCATACATACTAAGCATAGTCTATGAAATTATCATCCCAAATGAGAAAATCATCACACCCGAACCATCGCATAAAGATAATCTCATCATTTGCAAGATCTGTAGCTGCTTTGGTCCTTTGATTACAGCACGCGGCCAGTCGGATCGATTCCCTTTCATTGAAGCCTCGAATAAAGCCGGATGTTGTGTGCTCACAGTGCTGCACCCAGACATTGTTTGGTTTTTTATGTTGCCCGTGAATAATAAATGTTTGTTGGTGAACGAAGGTAATCCTCGAAAACATTTCTGGCCCTATGCGAGGGAGCTCGTGCCAATTTTCCATTCTTTCCTTCGTTAATACCACGCATGTGTATGCAATGTCCAGCTGCGATGACCTCTATCGATAATATAAACCTCCTCTCACTTTTTATTCATTGATGCGTTTATTCTCCGCTGCATTCCTATTAGAACTAGAGGGGGCAGTTTTTTTTTCCCAGCTAGTCCCTTATTCTGCTGTGAGATAATCCTCAAGGACTGGACTGGACTGAAACTGTTAAAGTTGCAACAAAGGCGGCTACAGAATTTGCATGCGCCCCTAATTGTGCCTGTCAAACAACTGATGATTGTTGTCCGATTTCGGACATTTGATTGACATCTCTATTATTTGGAACAAATCAAGTGGCAATTTGAACAAAAGGGATTGGAAATGTACACACACATATGCACTTACATCGAAGAGGTAAGTGGTACGACGGATTCACAGAACATTGGAAGTTTAAATTGGGAAATAAAATATTACTTTTAGTTAAGAATATGTACAGACTTATTTTAGAAGTTTAAGGAAAGATTAATTGTCTCTATATTCGTAATAAGTTATCTATGAGCCGATTCAGAGCTCTCCTGGAAGGATTTGAACACTATACATACAAGCTCACAAAAATCCCAACTGAAAAACTAAACACCTTTTTTATTTCTGGAGCATATAGGAAAGAGCAAAATATTTGCCGACGATTCATATTTTGTCCAACAAATTTCCGTGCGATGTAAGTGACCATTGACCGTGCGCTTTCTCCATAACGAAAAGTCAGTTGCTTCTTCAAATTAACCTATATATTTTATTGAATTTTTAAAAGAGGTGAAAAACGGTCTACAGAAAAGTTAGGTAAGTTTATTGAGTTAACTGCGAAATAGCAAACATGTGATACCCATAAGGAGAAGTGGTAGTAAGCACTAATCAATAACTCCAGTGCTAGTGCCCTAAATTTGACCCCAACGGCCATGACTGGACCTGATTTGAACACCAGATAAAAGAGATTCGAACCGGGGACTGCTCTAAGCAAAGGCAGGTACAAAACCAATTTCACCATTCAGCCGTTTAGAACAAGGTAGGTCCATTAGCACAAGACCTAAATAACGATTTAAATAATTTTTCCCGTTTCATAAATAAGGTCAATGCTTCTATATGAATATTTAAAAGCAAGTCTAAAAGCATTTAACTTTAAGTCGGTATATTTGAATCATCCATTTACCTAAAACTGAAGGACATCTGCAGCTAGCTTAAGTCTTTAAAGCGCTGTACAGGTAAGGTTAAAATAGCACAGAGCTTTAAGACGCTGTTGTGGTGGCCCATGGCGTTGTGGGTATGTGCGTCGACCCCAACCTCGACGTCGTAGGTTCGATTCCTGCTCTGTACGACAAAAATAATGTTCACGGCCCACCCCTTTCGAGTCACTGACAATGCTCAAAGAGTATTTCCTGTTTAGAAAAAGCTTCTCAAACAAGCCGTTCAGATTCGGCATAAAACTGTAGGTCCCTTCCACTCGTGAGAGAACAATAGCACGCACAACACAAGTGGTTGCTGAGAAGCTATGCTCTGGCTCTCTACGGGCTGTAGCGCCATCCATATTATTATTATTATATATTTAAGACGCTGTTCGTAAGTTAAATTTATAAGTGATTGTTAAGTTAATTAAGTAATTATTAAGTAGCCTTTTGTAATTTTTGAAACCTTTAACTATGACATAATAAAATAAAAATAGTAAATCAAAAAAAAATAAATGTTTTTCTTTACTGCATGTCGGATCTAAACTGCACTTCACATCTAAACACTCCCCATATATATCAGCACATCCATAGTACCTTATAGCGAACCAACATAGTCTCATATATTTATCGAAAGACACTTGCCTAATTTATATCCAATGCAAAAAATAACTTCAAAATAAGCCATTTTTTTCAAGGAATATGTTCTCTTATCCAACAGTGGGACTTTATTTTGATTCTTGGCATATAAATTATTGTTCCAATATTAATTGCATAGTTAATTTATTTTCGTATTTCTGTGAAAGTGGCATTGAGATCATCTCAGGTTTTCTTTTTCACTGTTCATGGACACAAACGTATTCGACCATGCTTCTACAGCATGAACAGTGGATGAACAGTTTCATGCTGACTGTGAGGTTTAAAAGACTTATATTACACATTAGTGAAGTTGAGCAAGCGAGCAGCGACTTGACAGAGTTGGTAATCGAATCAACTACCCAACGCATGCATTTTCCTTTATATCGTGGATACCATGATTATTTTCATTTAAGTAAACCAGAAAATATTCAATATGGGCAAAGACTAGAGTAAGATGTTACAGAGATCTTTTTGGGTGATTATTTTGACAGGTTATGCTGTGTCATTATTCTTATTCAACATGGCTAGTCTTCAAATCTGTATTGTATTAAGAAAATTAGCGTTCTGTGAAAAATTCTTTAACGACCTTTTGGCCCATTCATGTGAGGTCGCTACGAACTGCGAACTTCGCAAACTCTGGCAAATGGAGTTCTTTCCATCGCGGAGAACTACGGATGCAAACTGACAATTTACTGCGAATTTTTTGGTCGTGGTGGTGGTATATTGAGTTTGCCTGTTTGTGTATTGAGATCTCAGCTTGACAGTTCGCAAAGAGCATGATTGATTCGCAGAGAAAACTTTTAAATTATAAATTAGTATACTTAAACTAACTTTTATTGAGACTTTTCATCGATGAAAAAGCTCGATAAATTAGTTCCAATATAACTTATTGTTCATATTTGTGGGGAAGGGATTGTTTCTAGAAGTTCGCGTTCGCTATTCGCCGCTCATATGAATGGGCATTTACGAGTCGGTTAGCATTTAGCGTCCACAAATGTTTGTTCCAATCACTTGATTGGACGCTCCACCTCTTAGGAGGTCGATAAGCTCCCATTACTTGGAAACACGCAATACTTCGAAGAAAATATCAGGGGCAGGCAAAAATCAAAGTCTAATAATTGCTTTATAGTTTATTTGTCTAATGAGAAAATCGTTTCATTCCTGTTTCCAAATTTTTAAGAAACTATTAAATACTTACAAATGAAATTGTCGTGGATTCTTTTTGTAGAATTCTGTTCACAAATATATTTAACCGAAATGTACTTGGATCGGTCACGAACGTTTACAATGACATGTTTCCATTTTATATATTCTATTCCATTATATTTGTACATTGCATGCATGTTACATTGGATGTGCATATAACCACCAAATCAACCAAAGCGATTTCTTTCTAACCAGTAGCAGCAGACTTCACCACCATTTTTTCATATTTTTTAGAACTACATTCTGATCTGATTGGTAGTTCATACAACAAACAGCAAAAAAATCGTAAAAAACTTCCCTAAAACATTCATAAAAAACACGACCCTGTATCAATATATTTGTAAAAAAACACCACCCCTTATGCATATACATTCGAACGAAGGAAATATTGACGAGTCAGAAAAATGTATTTCACGTTCAAACACAAAGGGGGAGTTCCTGACCAACCCTCGGGCATAAGGCCTGACGTGTGCAATCTCTAGAGCACCCCAATTTTGTATTTGCAATGACCCGATTTCACCACATACATTCATGGATTTTGCTTTAGTCATCCCGTCCCTTATTGTAGACAAACAAAATTCTCAAATTTCAGGCCACAAAAGGGAAAGTTTTCACAGAAAAAAATCATACATTTTCTCTGCCTTACCCTACGCTAATGCATGTGCAGGGGTGCATTTATAACGCGTGAAAGTGAAAACTGAATCAACCCCCGATTTGTGCCATCGACTGCTAAACCGAAGATGATTGATTGAAATAGAAATGAATGCGTTTCTAGGATTTGCATGTGGGTGGGGAATGTTCGCAGGGCAAATGTTCGCATTTTCGCTTGGTGTTTTCTCGATTTTTTGGTTTGTGACGGTCTAATTGCAGAAATTTGCAAACAATTTTTTCGGTATCATTGATTGGTCTGCGGCGAAAATACACGAGAGGGGATATTTCGATCAAAATCCATTCACATTTTGTAACCATTTTGAATTCGCCGTGGAATTACATAGTGAAGACTCAAATCCGTCGATTGTAGTTCCATCTAGCCACTCAATGAGGCAGCTGGTGGTTTAAGTCTCTACTTGAAATACATTTTGAAGCGTTGCTGATGATGTTCTGATTACTCGTGTCATTGATTGAATTTTTGGGATTAAAGGATATCTGATTAAAAGACACTGACCGGCGGTTTTATAGACAAGGACATTCAGCAGTAACGCCGAAAAGTACGTCCGCGCGTGAGAATTCTTACAAGGATCTCTGTGGATCTCTAAGAGTTGCAATCATGGAAGATCTGAGCTGGAAGATGTCATTGGCGATAGTTGGATTATCTTTATAAGTCTTTTATTTGGAATATACTTGTGTTTTTATCACGCCCCACATCATCGGCTTCCACTGCGATCCAAACGACAGCGTGTATGTTAATAACCCGAAAACATTTGGACAGCTGGAGCAAAATATTCGAGACGAAATATGGAGCCTGCAACCAAAAACAGAAAAAGCAGAAGAATCCTAACAGAAGCATATTCTAATTGGATTGGGTCTGCGTGTGTTGTTGGTAGGAATATAAAAGAAAGGTATTTCTGTAAGAGTAATAAATTATGTATTTTTTCCATCATTGAATAGTTTTATAATAAATGCGAAACTAACAGAATTCGCCCTTCGGTTTGCTTACATTCACACATTTACATTATATCGTATTCCAATAGTAATTAATGTTAATTGTTTGTGGTCGTTCTTTTGGTTTTACCATTTACTATTATAAAACACTTAGCCTTACAACACATATTCGCGTTATTTGTTTTCAAGATTAAATAAAGTAATATAAAAAATAAATTACATTTATTTTTAGTTTTTCTTTTGTTTCTTTTTTTCAAGTTATCACTGTTTAAGGTTAGAGAAAGAGGGTTAAGAGAAGACAAAATAAGGGCTACGGAAAAGTACACATATTTCCAACACAAAAACAAAACAAAAAAAACCACTCGAAATTGAGTTTTGAAAAATTCGCACCGTACGTTCCAGAGTAATGAAAAGGTTGTTTTTTTTGTTTATAATATTTATATGTAGCTTAACATTAAAGAGTTTGATTCTTTAGTACAGGTAATTAAATTCATTTTGTATTATATGGTTTTTGTTTTGTTTTTCTCTCATTTTTTTGTTTAATTGTTATTTTCACTTAAATAATTCAATACAGATAAATTCATAGAAATGTGAGATTTACTTGAATTCTTCGCATCTAATAATAGTTGACATATTCTTCTGTAATTATCTTTTTGTTTTTAATTTGAATACGTAATTCATGGTTGTTTTAATTTGTTTTTAGGGTTTACAACTTACAGTCTAAAAAGCAGTCATTTATTTCTCCTTAATAGTTATTAGTTTTTCAATTTACATGTGTGTGAATATGAATATCATTAATGTATCTTATTTAGGATAAAAGTGGTAGTTGTAAATCTATAAATTACTTTCTATCGTTACATAAGAAAAATATCAGTAAAAGGAATATACAAAATCAAATGAAAATATACATATACGGAATGCGTTTCCAAAGAACGATTTTCCTTAACTTTGCAGAAACATAAAAAAATGTAATCTAGCTGAAATTTCTTGTACAACACTAATATGTGTCGCAACGTGCATGGTGGAACTAAGCCTAGTATCAAAAGCACAGTGTTGTGTTTGATCTTGTTTGTGCCTTTTCTAGACAGAAATACATTGCCAGTAACGGGAAAGAGGTGGAGCTGAAAGTTGATAAATTTGCTGATTGAAACAGGCATCCATAGATCCGGATGACGGACCAGTCGACGCCACGACAACCATATATAGTTGTATGCATAGATCAAAATAGATACAAAGAGATAAGATGTAAAGAAATAACGTGTGTATGAAAACAGGGGATTCGAATAATTGTTAAGAAGTCATCTTTTGAAGCGCATAGATATTTTTAATGCCGCTTTAAGAATTCGACTCTCTGCCATTGTGACACAGCGACAGAACAGAATCTCGTTTAAATGGCCCACAGAGCTTCAGGGACATCAGCTTACTTGGAGCAGACACTTAAGGAAGAAGAACAATCAACTAAGCATGAAATGTTGTCAGGTAATAGATAAATGTGCCTGGTACACAGAGATAGATAGATACAGAAACTATAACAATTCATGTTCTACTGGTTGAAAAGACATTCAAAATGTATTGATATAAGAAAAATACTTTTAAAAAACCATAAGCAAAACAGTAAATGACAATTGAGTCAATCGTGACAGTGGCAAAACTGAAAAATCAAAAGTAAATAAAATCAAAATCAAATCAATAGAATAGTTTTGTTTTATTTTCATCTTATCTCCTCATCTTGGTTTTCTTTTCGTATCTCGTCATAACTTAAGAACATAATTTTCACTAAAATTAAAACATAATTTTTTAGGCCATCTAAAAAAAGAAGTAAATATAAACTTAGAACTAAACAAATTAAAAGTCAAATAAATATACAAAACATAATTTAAAATTATTTATATAACGATGAAATGAATATATTCTGCTTCATTGCAAATGTACTCGTTACACTTACGTTACACATATGTACACCTGTGTCCACAGATACATGTATATATATTTATATATTTTATGATATTGCATATAAACTTTTTCAAACATTGATTTTGTTCTTTAAATATATGTATTTGATTTTTGTTTTGTTTATAAATATTGATAATTAGGTATGTACGTAACTAATCAGCCTCATAAATAAGCTTAAAATGTAATTATTGTTAATTTTGTTTTATTTTTCTTCCATCATTTTAAAATTTCCATATGTTTTTCTTGTGTAAAAAAATAAAATTCTCATTTTTTTTTTAAATATAGTTGTATTTTTCTTTCGTATAGTGATTTAATTCTTTTTTTACATTCTTCTATGTACAAAATAGGGGCAAATTTTAAATGAGAAAAAATACAATCAGAATAAAACTAGCTTACGAAAGAAAAACAAATTTAACACAATTAACAAATTTATCGGTGGGACTTAAAATTTAACAAACACTAAATTAATGTGGGAAACGTAGGTATAATCAATTGGTAGAGTCAATGCCACAACCGATATGGATCCTTCAATTTTGACTAAACAAAAAAACACAGACATTATTTTCACAAAAAGGAGTTGAGATGGAAATTGAAAGAAAATACAGTTTTCAGTTCTATTAATGATTGCGATATACCATATATCATGTACATATGTATATGTATCTTTTTTGTATATTAATAGTAATGGTCGTTTATTGTTGCTTATTAAAAATGTACACAATAATAAAATCCTTAATTCGATTTTGTTTTTTTTGTATGTTTTCTGATTTAAGACTTAGCCTATTTTAAATGTAGAAAAATTATGTATTACCTGCTTTATTTGGCCACTGTACGTTAACAATAAATTTTTTTGTGTGGTTGTTGTTGTTGCTGTTGTTGATGTTGTTTAATAATTTGTTTAATATACGAATATATTCTTTTTAATTTGGTTTTGTTATTTGCTTATTTTGTGTAGAGGATATTGCAGTATCAATTCGCATGCATGGTTATAATGGTATTAATGGATACGTTTGAATGAACTATTAAGGAAGCCAACCGAAAAAATGTATGAAAGGAGGGGAGCGGGTCTCATTGCTATTTGGTTTTTTTTGAATGGATATCTTTAATACGGATAAATTTAATGTTTACTAATACATCGTACAAATAGAAACAGGTCAAAAGCACCGATCTTCAGCTAAGTTTTTGTTCTCATTTTTGTTTTTGTTTATTTAAATACTAAATGTAAGCCTAATATAATAATATATATATATACTTTTTTATATGTACATTGCAATATAGTGTTTTTATTTTTATATATAATATATTTAAATTGAATTAATAAATATAGCTTTACAGATATCATTTAATAGGAATATTACAAGTCAATATAAATTCTTTAATTTTCCTCTAAAAAACGTTCTATTTATTTTGATTGATTATTGACAAAAAAAAAAAAACAATTACAACAAAAAACGAATTATTATTTACAAGGGACAGCTACTAAGTAAGTATGTTATTATATAGAAAATAAGCTTGGATGTGAACAAAATAAGGCAACTTTTTTCGTCTTAATAATTTAATTGGGAATTTAAGGTACATTTTGCTAAAATGTTAAATGTTGATAAATATCATATATTAGATAGATAATACTTTTGTTTTTGCTTCAATAATTTGCTCTATAATAAAAGTGAACACAAATTTTGAGAAAAGGGACACCAATGACTTTATTATTTTTTTTTTTGTTTTATTTTGTTCCTAACACATAATGGTTGCCAATTTGAGATCGAAAATTTTGATATATAAGAGTCTTAGAAGGAATTTACATGATTTATGTTTTGTGCTTAACTTTCACACAACTAATCTGAACAGAATGTTGCGGAATTACCTCATACGCATGCCGGTCAATAATCTATAAATGTTTGTGTACGTGTATGTTTTGTGTGAGTGTGTGTGTGTGTGTTTATTGTTTGCTTTAAAGTCTAATTGAATTATGTACAACCTACGTGCTATCTTAAAGAATATGTAATATTTACTTCACAATCACTATAGAAACATCGAAAATGCAGCGTTTTATTTTTTGAATGTTTGAACGCTCGTTTATGTGCACCCCATGATCATCGGTTGGCTGGACTCGATCACTGTGGGTCGGGACTCCTGTGACTGTGAGTGGGGATGAGAGTGCTGGTGCGCGTGGCTTGTTACCACATATTGGTCACTGGGATTCGTTGTGGCGGTGGTTTGTACGACGTGTGTCATGATGGTTGGACCCTTTTGCATCGTTGCCTTAATGGTCTGATGCTGCTGGTGCTGGTGCTGATGTTGTTGCTGTTGCTGCTGCTGCTGTTGTTGGTGATGCAGGTGCAAGTGATGCGGATGATGCTGGTGTGGAAGGGTATGTTGCTGCAATTGTGACGCAGTCGTTAGTAACATGCTCGGAGGTGGATGTTGTTGCTGTTGCTGCGGCGGTGGTTGCTGCAGAGTGTTAGGATTGGCAATCATCACCACTTGCTGTTGCTGCTGGATGGTCAAGTGCGGCTGGGGGTGGGGGTGTTGCTGGTGATGGAGGTTTTGCTGTTGCTGCTGCTGCGTTGGCTGGGACGTGGGCGCAGACATTTGATGGATCATTGGGTGATGGTTGCTGGTTGGCGATTGTGAATGAATTTGAATCAGTCGAGGTGGTGAATGATGCCCAATGTGCCGAAGGTGAGGATGTGTGTGGGCATGGATTTGTTGCTGAAGTTCGTACGCTTCGCGGGAGTCGGGCTCTGGATGATCCTTGTCGTTGGGACCTAAAACGAGTGGAATGGAAACACGTGAACATTGTCTCTTGAATAGACCTCCTTAAAACTAACAACAAGAGTGAGTGTTGAAAATTTGATTAAAGATAATTACCTAAGCATTCAGACGTTGCGGCCGCCGCCATGGCTAACTCCTCCTCGAGGTTGTTGGGCTTGCAACTTGTAGTCTTCCAGTGTGTCCTCAGTCCCGACGCACTTATGTACTTCTTGTCGCATCCTTGGCATACGTACGGCCTGTCGTTTGTGTGCAAGCGCTTGTGCAGCTTTAAGTGCACAAACTGGGTGAATTTTTGTGGACACAAGTCGCAGGCGTACGGTTTCTGTCCACTGTGCAGTCTTAAGTGTGTCTTTAGGTTCGATGTCGATGAGAAGCGCTTCTTGCAGATGTCACATTGATGTGGCTTCTCGCCGGTGTGTACCAAATGGTGCTTTTGTAGGTGTGCCAGTTGGGTGAAGGACTTCGTGCAGACATTGCACTTGAACGGTCTCTCGCCTGAATGAGTTCGGAGGTGGACTTTTAAGTTTGAGAGCTGCCCAAAGGTCTTGCAGCAAACATTGCACTCATAGTGCATTTTGCCATCTTTCTTCTTCAGTGGGTACGGCAGGGATCGGTAACCACGTGAACCCATCGAGTTCGGACTCAAAGGACTACCGCTGCGGGGACAGGAATTGCCATCGGGACTTAGGCTACTAGGCGGCGATATGCGCAGGGGAGAAAGTCTTTGAAGCGGCTGCATCAGTGGATGGGAGAGCATCTGTGTGCTGTTTTGCAAGAGATGGAGATTTGGTGTGGACCGGCCGTTCGAACTCCGGTCGAATGGGCTGTTGCTGTGCGGCGGTGAGTAGGTCGATGTGGGTGCATGAGAGATGACATTTGTGCCGTTGGCTGAATAAGAACCATATGCACTGTATGGTGGGGTCTGATGGCCATCTTGGAACGATTGCGTAGTCGAATACACAATGTTTTGCGGTTGTGGGCTTTCATTTTTCAGACTGTTCCTCGACGATGACATAACGATATCAGCGTCGTGAATATGCGGCGGCGGTTGAGCTAGATTGGAACTGGAATCTGGACTCACGGCGTTACCGTAGCGCTGCGATTTCTTATATGAATAGGCCATCTCAGTGGGAGATGTTGGGGGAGGCGTGGCATTTGGCTGCCGACGAGACGATTGATCAATGCTCATGTTTCCCGCCGCGGTTCTACTGCCCGTCAGTATGGTTTCAAGTATACTTGAACTAGGTGGGGTAAATCGCATATATGCTTGTGGTGGCGGGGATGAAGTTTCAGCTTCGTAGTACGGTTTACTTAGAGGAACAATTGTGTGGGGTTCATGGCTCCCCTCCAGTACGATCACTGTACTTGTTGCTGGGGTAGATGTGGCTGTGGCCGACGATACCCTTTTCATTAGTTCTTCGTCCAAGGGCGCAGTAGTCAGCGTGGTGAGCACCATTTCGTCCTCGGCCGACGTTGTTGTTACGCTCGTGACGGCGCTGTCCTTATCAATTTCAGTCTTGACACATTTGTTATTTTTGAACTCATACTTAAGGGGCAACTTCACCTTGAACTTGCGGTATTCGTTCTTATCACAATCGTTGAGTTTTTGTGTGATTACAGTCTCTTTGGGTTCGATGGCTTTCTTTGAGCAATCCAACACGTAGTTGTGTTCGCTCTCCTCGCTGTCGCTTGAATCTTCCGGCGGTGTCAGTCCATCCTCGTGGTATTCATTGCTATGATATCCCTCATCCGATCGTACCGACCGCACGGATCCATCATTTGGAGTCAGTTGGTGTTCGTACTGAGCGTCGCCCTTATGCGAGATCGGCGATTGGACGTCTTTGTCCTTGCCACTGCCGCAATCACTTACCGATGGTGAGCGGTCGCGAACTATCACCTGGATGCGATTTTGATCTGGCTCAGGCTTTAAATGCAGGACACTCTGATGGCTGTTTGTGTGCCTTAAATGGGGTTGTTGTTGTTGCTGATGCTGCTGCTGGTGATGATGTTGCTGTTGTTGCTGCTGTTGTTGTATGTGATGTTGTATATGAGAATGATGTGAATTTGTGGCTGTAGATGTGATCGGTGGCGACGGACTCGATGTTAGTGAACCTCTTCGCGGCGGAATGTGCAAACCCATTACGTAGGTGATGTGATTGTAAGCAACTTCGGGCGGAATTTCTGGTGCCTGCATGCAGGCGTAGTTTTTCTTAATCGCTGATGGCGTCTCATCAGTCTCTCTCTCATCATCTTTGCTCTGGCAAATGCTGTATGTAACACGTTCAGGATCAACGTCGTAGCCGAGTCGTTTCGCAAAGTCCTTACAATACCACACCATGAGCTCCTCATTAGGCAAAATATCGCGAATTGTATAGAAATAGATATTGTCCAGATGCTGGCACGCAACCAAATTCATTACGGATAGACTGTAGGCTGACGCAACGTACCGCATCCAGTTTGATTGGGACCGATCCGAACCATCTAGGTAGTAGAAATCATCGTCCTTAAAGATCTGTCAAGAAAATAAAATGTTCAATTAAAATTCGAAAGATCACAGACTTAAATGAGCAAAGCAAAGGAGACATTTTTTTTAGTACTGACAGCAAAAGAAGAAGTAATACCTTGATGTTTCCATAGGTAACATGACACTGTCCCTGCACCTGGAGTATTTACATGAAATGGAAGATCGGATGAGGTTTGGTTAGTTTTTTGTGAATAAAGCGACAATCACCAATTAATGTATGTTTTGTTAATAAGTTGTGAATAGTGTGACAGAGAAAGGAGTAAGTGCATTTAGCAAGCAGCTATAAGGTGTAATTGGAAAAGTGATAAACTTACCCGCCAAAAGTATCTTGCGGCATTCTTATCGTTGGGATAGTTAGGAGTTGGAACGCCATCAAATGGCCCAAATCTTGTTCCACGCGGTATAACGCCGGTGCTCCATACTCCTTCAGTCTGTGGAAGAGGATTACCGTGAAGTCGTCTGAACTGAGAATTGGTTGGATTGTGGGCGAACTTACCTTGACATTTGGCGTAGATAACACCATCGATGGCTTTAGTGTTAGACTCCGTGGCAGAGTCTTATCTGCTCTGTTGGGTACACCCCGTTCACATTGTACGTCGGGTACAATGTAAACCGCCAATCGCTCGAAGTCCTCCTCCTTCATACGTGTCACATCGTAGTCCTGTGAGCCATCTGGCGAAGGACTGCGATTGTTGCTGGGCGGGCAGATAGTTGATGTTGATTGCGTTGTAGTATCCATAGTATTATTAATCATTATATTAATAGATTGTTCTGTATTTATGCTATTTCCTTTATCAGATTTATAGTTAAACTATTTTTGTTTTTGGTGTCACTGGTCGGATTGTGGTGTAAGAGCATTTGTATGCGTGTTTTGATTTACAGCCGTAAGCACTCCTAGACTGCAATCATTGCAGGACTATAAGTATTTTTAAAATTATTCTGTAAATAAATAAAAAAACGAAAAAAAAATGTTTAAAAACAAATACGAAATACGGTTCGATATGAATTATGCAATGAAAACGTCTAGGGATCACTACGCAAGTTCGGCGTTAAAAGTCAAAGGCGAAGGTAAAATCATGGAAAAACATAAGAAAGAAACAAAAAATAACCATCCCCTATCACGTATTTCCTTTTTTTTTTGTTCTCAACTTCATCGCTCTGCTGACACACATAATTGCATTAAGCCAAGGTTGCACCGCGCCGCCTGCTCATCTAGGGTAATATTTAGATAAGAATTCACTTTTACTTTGTACTATTAATACACAATTATACAACAAGCCGACCGACCCTCCCCCATCAGGCACCGACGGGAATGCAAAACTAAGCTTTGTTGCACCTGATCCACCCTTGGCTGGTAATATTTAATAAATTATTATTTATTTAAATTTTTTTTTGTATATATATGATAATTTTACATATATGTAAATTTATGTATTTGGTAGTATATGTCATCCATTTGTTGCCTCTTTTCTTAATTTGGCTTGATTGCCTCATACACACTTCCACAAGATATGCACATATAAGCTCGAAAGCAAAAATACGTTGTTTCCAGCTTTGGATTTTCTTTCCGTGTAGTGGTGCGCATTGGGAGAGTGTATGCGTTTCAATGGCGTCGTGTAGTTCAAGACTACAACTTCAACGACGTCGACTCGGTCAGACGCCCTCAATGGAGGTCTCGTTCACGGATTCGATTTTGATTCTATGAGCCAAAGTCTCCGGCCATATACATACATCTATCGGCTGTATTCTTCGGCGCGCGCTTCAAAACTGAACACAGAAAAAAAAAACAAAAAACAAAAACTACGAAAAATAAATACGCCGACTCTTGTTTCTGTTTCCCTAAAAGTCCGGTATTTTCTGTATTTAACAAAAGGACACTTTTATGTATTTCAATCTCAAGAATACATTTTTAACCACATCATCACTAAAAACATATGCTTTGCAGTTAAGTCACATTTTTTTTCAAAATTTACCTTAAAATTTGCAACAAAATTCATTTTTATAACGCGTATAGTCGCGGAGAAAAATATTCCGCATACGACACCGGTACATAGAGTTTATTATTTTGTAAATTTATTTAAACAAAATCACCGTTATACCGTTCAATAAATATAATCGCGCGATTTTCCATAAAGATTATATGAAGGGTTTACATATATTAATAAAATATATTATCTGATGAAAAGAAATAATTTTCCTTTTTTTTTGTGCTCCCTCCAAAGCAAGAAAAATATTCTAACGCTCTAGCACTCGACCACCCTTACTGATGCATTCTGAGATGCACTGTGTGATCGGTGGCGGAAAGTTCTCCAACTTAGTACTACCTAAGGTTAGAATATATTTCTCTGAGAGGAAATTCACGAAAAGTAAATAAAAGATATAGCAAGACTCCTCAACACTGACATCGAATTTCTACTACTGACCCAAATATACATCGTCGCAAAGAGAGCAGAGCGCAGAGGAGGAAGCAGTAGAAAATCGAAAACAGTTTCTAACATCGCATGCACTTCTCCAACACATGCATGAGATTCATAAAATTCATTTTCACTTGCAATCGCACGAAGCTTTTGCAAACAACAACAAAAATATAGAAGAACCGAAATAAAGTTTTTTTTTTGCCTCTACTGCTACCCTTATACACAATCCTCCCATGGCACTTGTATCCGAGAAAAAGCTTTCCAGAAACGTATGCACTCATACAGAAGCAAAGTGCGCTGAGAATATTTTGTGTTCAGCTCTCGTGCCAGACAATTGCAAAAATATTGTGCAAGGTAACACACACGGAAGACTCCTTAGAGCTTTTTTTTTTTCTTAAATCACCCCCTTCAGTTCTCTTTGCTGTTCATTAAATCCGGTGGTGGTAGTTCTGTTTCACATGTGCATGGCAGTGTTCGCATTTAAAATTGAAATCGAAATTTTTTCCACTTTCACCCCCATTTGACACTAGCCGTCGACGTCGTCGTCGTTTTTATCGTTTTCGTCGTTGTCATTGTCGCTAGCTAGCTTTAGCTTCTTTCAAACTGGCCCGTGTGTGAATTCTATTTTCATGCACTTGTGAGGTACGTTAGGACGTACCTTAACTTAGCAAAAGGTGTGCACATATTCAACAAAGGGGGATTCTGTTTGTTCTAACCTTAAACTTTGCATATTTAAAATGACTATGCACAGATAGTTTCCGCATCTGTGGGCGGCGGATGAATGCGTTCTTTCTTAAATATCAGGGGTGACTTGCTGAAATTTGTTGCCCTTGAGCTGTGCAAATTTGCAGAAACTGAAAGATGCACAGAGTTCATCTTCGATCTCATGGATATGACCCCCAAATGACATTAAGCATAAGCAAACATAAACATGCTTCAACTTACAGTGTGTGTTACTTCGTACAGCCATTCTCGGAAAACGGTCGGTTGAAATTAAATTTAAACTCCCGACGAGCCTCCTTCGACTCCTAACTGGCATGTTGTTTTTCCTTTTAATTGAACCCCAGAACTCTACTTTCGATTTTCTAACAATTTGTATAAAAATCTAGAGAATACTGCTGCAATGTGTATATTTTGTCTCAGATGTTCCACCACGTTACACCGTCTGAGAGCTTACACTCGCCGCTCGAACAATGCACATATTGCCACAGTCAAAGCGAACGAACGCTTTATTAAAACAAACGTATATTATTTATTTGACTTATGAATGTCTGTGGATGTGTAAAGTAGGAAGTGATTCGCAGATTTCGCGCTCTCAAGGATATTCCATTATCGTCACGTCGCAACATGTTTCACGGGGTGCAACATGTTTCGCAACACCGCAACAAGGAAGTGAAATTAATTTAAACATCTTCATCTGATTCGTGAATCTTTCGCATTTTCATGCCCGGGGTGGTGTTGATCTTATGTAAGAGTAGAATGCAGTAGCTCACACTTACGTATATACTGCATCTTCTTGTTAGAAACACATGATACCCTTTAATGCAACGATTTGATTCCAACTGCATGTAGGAAGAGTGTCTTGATGAATTTACATGGTTGTTATTGTTCTGATGAAATGTACTATTTATTGCACGCATCACATGTTTGCCGCATGTTGGGTGGGAAATAAAAAAGCGAATTATTCACAGACATGGGGTGGAAATTCTTGTGTATACGTGTGATAGAGAAATGCGGTTAAAGTTTGTGTTTAATTAAACGAAAAAAATGTTGCTCTTGCACTTGGCACGCATTCTGTTTTGGTTTTATATTTAGAATGTCACACCGATTTATTTTCGTTTCATTTATGGATGGCTCATTTTAGTAGTTCTTTGAAAATGAAATGCAAACATGGATGTAGTCGTATGGTGGAAAATGTACATGGCAATATTGGCATGAAGATTTCAAGGCTAACGATTGGTATTTTCTATTGCACATATGCACATCACACGCTGTTGTGTGCTGTAAAGTCATTCAAAACATGGCAATGAATTCCTATAGATAACAGCAGTTACTTTTATCTAAATTTCCCATTGTTTGAACTGACCGTCGGGCCTTCCATCAAATATAAGGGAAGTAAACATGCGCAAATGCAATCAAACTGTGTACATTCATTCCATCGGTTGAATGTTATAAGATTCAAGCACAGACCCAATGTCAGTTCTAATCGAAACCAGGAACTGTTCAATAAGTCAGCAATTACCCTTAAAACAATATTTTCAGCACGCTTCCCATACGCATGCAATAACAAATCTATCAAAATACTGAGTACACGGAACAAAAAGTGTTCATATATCAGAACATCATCTTGACCTTGGCTTTATTGCGCCAAACGCAATTGCAAAAACCCATACAGTCAGCCACCGACACACACGCATACATTTTGCGGTGCCAGCCAAGAGAATATGAGTACGGTTCTAATTAAATATTTGCACTATATGCCTGAAGAAATCTAATATTTATTTTAAGCTTTTTTTTTACTTTACGGTTGACATCACGTTAAGCACTTGAAACTGATAAGGGGTTGTAGAATATTTAGCATGTAATCAATAGGGCGTACATACATAGGTATTCCTGGAAGCAAAGTATAATGTTTCTTTATATTCACATGTATCATTTGCCACTATCGCGCACAGCTTGTTCACTGATAACGTGATGACAAGTGTGCAACAGCGGGATGAGTTACATACGTATGCGATAGAGGCAAAGTAGAGAAACTGAAATACGAATAGAATAGAAGAGAGGAGAGTACAAAATCAAATAAATTGAACCTTCAAATTATGATAGTCTGAGCAATTGCAATTGCAGTTCCTCTTCCTTGTTGAGATAGCTTTGCCTTCGTTTGGAATGTTTGCTGTCTGGGCAAAATTTTATTAATATTCTCAGTTTGTTTTGAAGACGCAATTGATGCAAGATGCAGTTTCCAATTAGCTAAGTAATAACGTCTAACGTCAAATGAGAACCCGTCCTTGAACCGATTAACGTAAGTTCAACAAGTAAATTCTCGTTTAAATGTGATACATAGGTAGGTATGGGGGGTATGCACACGATGATCAGGCGATAAACTCAGTTTTCTGAATCGTTTATTCAGTCAGTCGGTGGGAGTAAGTGAAAGGAAAAAATGGTTAAAAACACGGGGGTTGGATTGGATTATCGATTATTGACCCTTTCACTTAGCCCTTACTTGACGAAGCGAAGTTTGTCTAATCAAGCGGTATGGACTTAAAAGTGAACTATAAAGATAGAAACATTTAAGAATTGATGAGCGCTAGATAAAATGTTGTCTATTTATAAAACAAATTTTTGCAATTCGAAAACGCAATTAAAACGTAGGATCACACAATTGCAGATCGTTGCCGCGCACACTATTAGCATTCATGTTGCGAGAGAACTATTTTTAAACACACACGTCTCTGCTCCCCCGGAAGAAGGCGGATAATTTGAAAAGTTTTCAAAATTGATTTTATCTCAATAGCGAGCGCCGTGCACTTTTCGACATATGTTTATCTGAACAGATGTCCCCAACACCCTCAGACCACCCCCTCGCAATAGTTTCCGAGATCTGGTCGGAGGTTGTCTGTGGAGAATTGTAATCGACAGCGATGCAATGTGCAACCCTCATGACTAGCAATAAGCGAGAGAGGGAGAGAGGGCAAAAAAAAAAAGGAAAATGATAACGACCAGTCAAGGCCAATTCAGTCACCCGTGGAGATTTCCCACATGTATTATACATGCCACAGTGTGGATAAACTTTCATTATTGATGTGTGCACTTCTCGTGAGCTTTATTTGATTGCCGGGGTTGTTGAGGAAAATCAAGACACCCACAGCCGGTGCATGGACAGAAACTATCACCCTCGGAGAGGAGAACACACGAATATGTAGTGAATGCACTCCATCTGTCTACGCAAATGCGAATGTGTGTGTTCGCTTTTTTGGGGTGAAGATAGTAAAAAGCTCCGACACGCGTGTGGCAAGAATCAAGAGAAAAACAACAATGCATCCACTATCTAGGAAGTTCCTCGGTGAGGGTTGTTTAGAATTTCGATTGCGGCTTTCCGCTCACACTGCTCGCTGCTCGCACTTGAATGCGATTTATACAATGTGTGGGAAGAAGCTGCATGCACCGCAAGACCTTCTGCGGGGACGCGCATTTTGTATTGAAGTGCATGCAATTTTTATTTTTTATTCTCTCCAAATGAAATAGGAAACAAATTTCACAGAGATATGAAAAAAATTTAAGTTTTAGAAATAGCTTGAGGCTCATACCGCAAACAATCAGAACTTCCGCTTTTATCTATCAGAACTAGCCCAGCCCCCACCTCCCCAGGGGCTATAATTTGCGACACGGTATCATAAACAGCGAACGAAATCGCACAAAAATCAGCATCCATCACTATCGAAGCGAGACTGCCGTAAACGATCGTTATTATTTTAAATTATTTTGTTTTTGCTTATGTGCAGTTTGTTTGAGAGAGGCAAATTAAAAACGGCAGTAAAAAAATATCGCTTTCGCTGATTCTACCTTTTCCAGCAGTGACCTTGACGTTTTGTTTTTATTTTACTTTTGTTATTTTTCACGTGCATATGTAAATATGTATTATGTACTTCTGTGGATTCAAATTCACGGCTAGTGAGGGTGGCAATCTCTCAGCCACTCACTCACACATGCATGCTCATCGGTAAAGCGGGACAGCTAGAAGTAAATAATTAACAAGCTAAAATTGAAAGCGCTCAGCCGGCCGGCAAGCAGGAAGGGGTGGATTGCAACTTGCAACTCGTCATGCATTCAATTTGGAGACTAGAGAAACATTTCCTACACAGGTAGCAGAGTATACGAGACAGATGCTTAATTTACATCATTGAATGGGGAAAATGTGCATGTTTTGTCTCGTCCAGGGTTGAAGAGGGATGCGGGGTGGTATTGTGATGCTGAGACTGTTACCTAACAGCAGAGACCAGCGTGACCACAGAACTATGGTGAAACTTAATACAATACAGTCGGTATCATATCGGTGGCTGTTTTTCGCCGAAGCATACACGTTTTTTATCGCAATTGCTATTGCCATGCTCAATTGTAGCCAAAAGCGTCTAAATATAAAATCATACCGTCGCGTCGAGTAGTTCTCATTTCTCGGTAGCAAGAGAGTCTGTCTGTGTTCGTGCTCCTGTTGGACTTTGTGTGAGTGCAGAAATTGCTCGCGCAATTGGGGTGAGGGTAGGATGATGTCCGCTTCAGCGGGTTTCGTTGCACTTTAACCTTGAATTTGAAGCGCATGTCTAAGAATGCTGGAACAGGTATCAGTGTGTACACTTCGGTATGTGTGTGTGGGGGTCGGTGAGAAATCAGTGACTCGGGGTGTATTGGTGTGCGCGGAAGTTTCCCTTTTGGAATGGATGAAGGTGAGGGTTGCAACTTTTGCAACAAAACAAAGAATTCAAAAACAACGTTCATGGATAGGGGAAAAGCTCAATCGTGGGTGGTGATGGTTGCATTGTTTTTAGGGGGCGAATAACGAAAAGCAACCAAGAACGGGAGTGGGTGAATATTTTCTCTTTCTGCGATGCACTAATGCGCTTTCATCATTACTTTCGCTTCTGAAGACTGATGTTGGTGCCTGTTGGTGGAAAGACAATGTATTTTTAGAAGTCTTGAGAGATAGTGTTGGGGGGTTGCACTAAGGTGAGGTTATTTGGGGTCAGTTGCAAGAAATGTATTAACCTTAGTGGATGTGGATTTTTGTCGATTAAATAGCCGGCAGTAAGTTGGGGGCTTGGGTGGAGCTTTTAGAAAAGTTTTGAGCTTTTCAAATTGAGACTTCGAATTGACTCAAGTTCCTCAATGCACTGGGCATTATCAAAGTGGATATTAATCAAATCCGATTTTTATTTGTAAATTTTTGGCAAGTGACAAGACATAAATGGGATTTCTGAAGAACATTGCTTGTGGAAGGTTATTATTTGAATTTGGTGTGCTTCCGAAAAATATTACTGCAAGAAGAACTGAGAACTAGGAAAAAAATATATTTTCACATTTACATTTCTGTGCATTTACCTTGTTTTTGTACCCTTTATTAAAAAAATTCATTTCAGCAAAATGCACAACACGCTTGAAACGACAATTCATATACCCTAGGTCATTTGCTTTTTACTCGGAATGCATCTCACAATCAATTGCGGTTAACTGGTGTACAAAACAAAAGTGTTCAACAGTATTTGCTGATAAATATTAAAATTGCAAAAACAAGTGCATTTCCATGCTCAGCGACGGGAAAAGTTTACAAAACTGCGCAGTGAAAGTCATTCACACTTACTAGCTGCGGTGGGGGTTGCCGAATATGCATTCATTTGGATGCGTTTAGAGGTAATCGCCCCTTGCAAATGTTGACGAGAATTTTATTATATTTGTAATTGTTTATGGCCCGAGGTTGCCATGTTCGGACGTGAGGATACAATTAAATATTGATAATGTTATGTAAAGCTTTTATTCGAGGAAAATTGTGCATTTGATTTATTTTCATTTTTGGAAAAGCTTCCTCGCAAAATGATATGGGAAGTAGTTACACACAATTAAATAAAGAGCTTTTAAAATGTTCGGGCGAATTTTGTAAATAATTGAGTTCAATGCACTAATAAATGGTTTAAGTTCAATAGCAATAAAAAGTAAATTTTGTTCCCTTTGCATTGTCAGGAATTGTAGGAATAGGAAATTAAATCAAAAACATGTAAAATACACTAGATTATTCTGTATTGTACATACATATGAATGGAACAAGTCTTCGTGATAGAGAGTGTAGAGTAGAAACACATTCAATCAGAAGAAGAATTATTTAATAAATAACACTCAGTAGGTACCAGTTCAAACAAAACAATCCATTTGTGCCTTTCAAATCCACAACAAAACATATGTCCAAATTTAGGAAAATATCAGTTCACACAAATCTACATATGCAATAAAAAAATGTATATTATGTCCAAAAAACACTACTATTAACTCACAGAATTATCAGTTCCTCGGGCAACGTACTTAGGGTGTATATCTTCAATCTGGTACATTCAGATTCATTCAAGACTATCAGTGGGTTCATTGGAAGTCTTCGTAAAACATATGTAAGTAATAAACCAACGACGATAATCTAATAATTTATATTGTAATTCACTTGTATTTATTCACAAGGAAACGACTTTATTTTAATTGTCTTGTGTCTACACCATCCCCAAGGATCTAGACACAATGGCAACAATTTTGGGGTAGGCCATGATTATGGTGATGATATTGGCTTAAGGCAACAACAACAACACGCTATGACGACGACAGCGATGTCTGCTATGACTATGATGACGACAACGACGGCGACGGCGACGGCGACGACGAAGACAAGAACGGCAAAGTCGGTAGAACCTCATTCGGCCATTGAACTCTTAGGTCGGCTGGATAACTGACTGGCTGAGTTGACTGATAGTCTACCAACTACTCACACAGAAATAATAACGAAGGAAAAAAAAATATATCATATAACACTCCTCATAAAGGCTTTTCGCTCGGCTAGCCTTGTTTGTGTGAGTTGCGCTTTTAATATTCTGCTACAGCTGAGTTTTGTTGGTGCTGTGCCTACGGCTGTACGCTTCAGACAGGGTTTGAGTGCACGAACAGGAATTGTCTGCACTCGAACATCGCCGCCGCCGTCGCTGCTGCCGCCATCGCCGTCATCACCCCGTCGTCGTGGGTCGTTCACAGAAGGGCAAAGCCCTTTGCAGAACAAGGGAAATTTCACTTTTCATTTTTTGTACCCTCCCCTCCAACTCATGCATCCTGTCCCGACGAGAGCCCGCCACCCTCCGGCGCCTGGTGTATCCACACAACCGTATGAGTCCTGCAAGAAGTTCGTCCCCAGCTATTCCGTCGGGATTTGCGTTCGTGTGTGTGTGTGCATTGTCTGTTTTGAAAGTGCGCCCAAAGGGTGGCTGGCTCGTGATGGTGGTAGTGCTTGACGGAGCCGGTGTCAATGAACTCTGCAACAAGGATGTGTACAGATTGCATGAGAGATCTGAGAGCACGAACAATAATTCTGGAAGTCATTATTCTCTTACATACAATATATACTATATGCACGCCATTATATTCGAACATAACTATTTTTTGTTTTTTGTAAATTTTTCACACTAACCATTTTCATGGGTCTATTGATTCCCTTCACGGCGAACTCACTTCAAACGCGATTTAAAAAAATTCACAGTTCTGAAGATATTGCGAAAGTACGAGTGATACTTTGATAACTTAATTCTTATTGGCTGCATATTTTATTTTGTTTTATTCAGGGAACTAAAGCGTTTGTTTAATCAGTCTTTTCGGTCTCGAGTACACAATAAGTTGTAAAATATTTATTTTTTTTTGATAAAAATTACAAAAGCTACAGCAAAATAGGAAGCACAGTCGACGCCATGACCTGCCTTACACGATACCATCCCGGGATAGGACTAAAACCGATAAAACAGCAGAAAAGGACAGGGCAGAAGGAATCGTTATGCTGGTGCCGTTACTGCACATCACTGATACTCGTACGCACACATCCATGCAATTCAGTCGTTGTGTTGGTGCACTACCCGAAAGCTTTCAGACTTTGTGTGTGTGCAAGGATTTGTTTAGTGTTGTTGGTGGAAATGCTGAAGTTTCTGCTCTGCTGTTGGCGGAGTCCTTGTACGTTGCAGGGAGAATTGGAAAATTACATTCATATGTAGTGAATTCCGCATACGTCGTACGTTGGCCGTTGGTGTCTACAACGATGACGATGAGGTCAACAACCGGATGGGGAGGTATTATGGCAACAACAACAATAAAGCTGCGTGTATGTTGTTACGAAAAAAAAGAGGCAAATAAAAATTGCAATCGAAAGCGCCATCGCAAATTTTGTTCCCACTGCACATGCACACATTTAGAGGCATAGACCTGCTAGGATGATGTGTCTCTGCGTTGTTGTTGCATTTGGCCACAAAACAAATTTGTAAATCCATAGGAGGGCGTCATGCTGGTTAGCTCTGCAAAAGTGTTTCCCTCTTCGTAGACGACGAGGATGGCGGTGAGGACGAGGACGAGGACGGCGGCGGCGACGACGCCGACGATGACGGTGGCTATGATGTTGTTGACAATGAATGGTGTGTGAGTACGAGGTGGGATGGGCAAGGACGATGCTGGTTGCTTCTTTTTTCGTTTCAGCACTTCTTCGCCTTTTTTTTGCACGCTCCATCCCTTATACAATCGCCATGACCACAGACAAGAGAAAACGAAATGTGCAAAAGTTCTTCCCTCTTCCACCAACTTCACCCAGCGCAAGCTATCATCCTCGCAAAGGAGGGTTGGAAAAAATTATTATTCCGTCTTCTGCTCGTACAAACACATTGAAAAGTGTTCAGTAAAAGTTTTTGTTTTTGTGCTTCATCGAGGGGATTCGATGTTGATGTGTTGAGCCTGTGCACGTAAATCACTTTAATTTGTGGGATGCGGCGGCATGGGGGAAGAGCTTTTGCATAACACAACCGTGCAACTTGTTGGTGGAAAAGCGAATGAACGTCCTTGGGTGTGAATGACCCCTGCGAAGTGATGATGCTGATGGCTTCGTGCCTGTGTGCTGTGGGTGTGTTGGGGACTGCTGCTGAGGGAGCGGCGCGGCTGTTGTATTTGGGGGTGCGTTGCACTTTTGTAATTTAGTAGACGGCAAAAAAAACCTACAATAATGAATGGTCTGGGAGGTAAGAATATGTTTGTTCATTCGAATACTGTTCGTTTTCTGTGTGATGTTAGATCTCTTGAGACGTTTACTCTCGCTTGCACCGACTGACGACAGAGGCAACTATTGATTTTGTGAATGAACGTCTGGTCTGGTGTGGAAGGATTAATTAATTTGAGAAATGAAATTCTTCCTTGCAAAGGAATTTCGTTCGTGTTTGATGTGAGATAATAATTGGTGAGATAATTGGGCAAATTTTAACTGGCATAAAATTAGTTTAGAAACGAAGCATTAAATCGGGTACATAATAAATCAACAGACACAAATTATTTCTTACACTCACGTCTGCAGCTCATCTTGAAATTCCCAAATAGGCGGACCTGGACTGCAGACCAAGTGAACACGCCTCAACACCACGTAGTGAACAAGTCATAACTTCGCATATCTAAAAGGCAGGCACAGGAAGAAGCGCGTATGTAGATGCAGGTGAGTACGTTCCCCAGAACCGTTTAGGTATCAACAAAAACCGTATCACGTACAGTCGCCCGTTAGATGATTAAGAAAATGTTTTCATCCACCTCCATTGGCCGTCATTACCAATGCAAGGCACGATCTTAACACATTTTCAGCCTTCAATTGCATTCCATTCCGCGTACACTAACCACTTGCAAGTGGAAATGCACAAGTCGATTCTTTCAGTGTAAGCTTTTACCGACACTGAAAAAGCTCACCACTTCGTTGATAATCCGAAGCAGATGAAGCCATTGCAACTTTTCGAAGGCTTCCGCTCGAAGTCAGTGTCAAACGCGTGCTCACTCATTCAGCCCTGAGCGCAGTGTTTTCCCAACTCTGGGCACAGAACAACAGCAGTCACAGTCCACAGACACGGTTCATACACACAGAAGAAACCCTGACATTCCACCGACCGATTGTGTGATGGTAGTTGGCCTGGCTCTTAGTCTGGCTCGGATGTGCCGAGTGCTCTTGTGTGCAGCGGCGATTGGTGTCGCGCGATGTTTTGTCTCCGGCGTTATGCTTTGTTTCCGTGTGCACGGTTTGGTGAGTATGGTAACCCTTTCAGACAGAAATGTTGTGCGCGTTGCATTCAACACTTGTTGTGTGAAGAAGTTGGGTGTGTGCGTGTTGTTGAATTATTTCTTTGGCATCGCTTGAGTAGGTCGGCCATTCACCTTTTGTGTGACGTGACGAGTGACCGATGCCTGAACAGGATTTCTAGAGCTTTCAACGCGCCAAAGCTTATTGCGCGGGCGATTGTTTGCGAATTGAAACAAATTGATATTCACCTCACAGTTGTCTGTCTATTACCTGCATACCAGAAAGCAATTTACCGTTTCTGATGGAAGGCAATAAACACAAGGAATAAAAGGAACCAAAGCGGCTCAGGAGTGCCGAGGGAACAGCAAACAAAACAGTAGGGTAACCTGTGCATCGAAATGAAACGCAACGTTATGCAAATAAACACACGGTGCGTTGTAGGTTCTCTGCCGACGTGTGACGTGTGGGTTCCCCGTCGGCGAATGGAGGGTGCAAAGAAAAACGATGAAAAACAAGGAGTACTACGACTGCTTGTGATGACACAATATTGGCTCGGTCCGAGGTTATTGATATGAAATTGAATGGGGACGCGACGAATCAAAAGCCAAATGGAAGAGAAGAACAGGTACCTCGTTGGTGTTGTCAATTGTCATGGGCAGACACACACTTTAAGTGTGGAGTGCATTTTTGGGTGTCAAGTTACATGGACATCTAACGGGATGTACACACAGGACTGCTAGCAAAGGAGGGAGATGTGGTTTCGTTTGCTGGGAGAATTAACCCCGTTTTTACACATCAAAGGTTGATTCAATAACAACCAACACACGTGGTTCGGTAAATTTTATGACGATGTTTAGATCATGTGCAAAACAAAGCAAAAACTACTTCGTGTGTGTGACTAGTCACAAAACTAATAAGAATTCTGAGAAGAATATCATTTTGCGAAACAGCCAACAGGTTTCGAAACGTTCCCGAAACACGTTGCGACAGAGTGTAACCACTTTCTTTTGGGCGAATATCGCGTGCGCATATATAACCAGATTATATGGATGGCTCTAAACAAAAGCAAAAACAAATCTCTAAAAATAAAATATTTTGTCATTCGAAATAATAAAACACCACAATCAATCAATTTCATCATTATCAAACGCCAAGTCATCGCCGAAGAACGCCGAAAAAACATAAGCATACGCCGTGCGGAGTTCAATGCCACAGTTCAAGGTTAAGCCAATTGAAGAGCGTAAAAGGAAGGGTAAACGAAGATGATGATGATGATGGTACCTGTCATACATGTACAGCCATAACACGGCTATCGCTTAGTTTATTAGTGATCAGCACACACCACTACATCACACATTGACAGAGGGTCCGCCCTGGCAAACAGAAGTTAACACTAAGTGCTTGAGTGTTTCCCTCGGATTATTATGTAAGCAAATACGATGAAATGTTTCTCAAGAAGAAATTAAAGTCTTGCTTCATTTCGGGCAGCAAGTGATAGATGGAAGCAGTGTGCATGAATCGTCAAAAACGGTCTATCAGTCATACGCTCAAATGTACGGAAATCCCTTGGCCCCATGAAATTCACTCAGTGACATGGTGGGAGGGCGAGAATAGTCAAAATAAAATAAGAAAAAACAACAACAAAAACTAAGAGTGAAACAGACAGTTTATAAGCCACAAGTCAAAACGTAGGGGAAAGAACAATCGAGTGCGCATATTCTACAGTTGAACGCCCTTTTCACGGCAAGTGATTCCTTCTTCTTCTTCGCCATCGTGGTCGCCGCCGCCGTCGTCGTCGTCGTCATCATCGTCTTCTGCGCGTCCATGTGTTCTTGTTCTTCTCCCGAGAGCAAGAGCCTTTTTAGAACAGGTTTCCCTTCATTCCAACTTCGAACTCCATACACAAGCAGCCTCATCTCTCTAACAATCATCAAAGTGCTGCTTGGTTAACTGCTGCTGTTGTCTTCAGGCACTGAGCCCATGAGATGGCTTGCTATTGCGCGGCGGCGTTTCAGTTGGGGAAGAAATTCAAACGAAAATGAAACCATTTCACAAGAAAGGCTAATGCACTATGGGCCAGGGAACTTGGGCTGGGCTTAGGGCCTACAGGATTGTCGTTCGTTCGTTAGTCAAGTCAACTGAGATGTGAACGAAAGAGAATGGCCGGAGAGGAAGTGAGATGGAGGAAAGCGACGTTCATTGAACTTCGTTGGATACTGGAACGCACCTGGGCGGCATGTGATAGCATGTGTGTTTGAATTTTCTAGTCCAGCAACCTCTTTGAGTGGTCAATGAATTCTTCCTTTCAATCCTTGCAGTCTCTCTGGCGCACACATTCACACAGATGGTGAACGTGCGCGAAGGCAACTGATGAAAAAGAGTGCAAGTGATGCATGTGCATGTAGTGGATGGATAGTTATGACTGCTTTATGGTAGCCAGCGAGTTCTGCCAGTACAATTAGGTACCCCTTTTCTTGGATGAGGGATTTCCTCCCCTTCTAACGCCCTCCTCGATGGTTGCCTTTGAAACTTGTAATAATTTAATTCGACGGTCTCCAGAGGCAAATGACCATAGACAAATTGTGGACACAAAGCGAAGAAGACCTGATTTTAGTAGCGCGCAAAAAGAATAAAAATCCAACAGCAGCACCACGACGGGGGTAAATTAGAGAATAGAAGCAACGATGATGGCCGGCAGTTAAACCCACTCATCGTTGTTTGGTGGCGGCTCTGTGGTAAAGTTCTTTGGCATTTGTCTTTGGATTCATTGACCTCGGCCAAGTGGCCGATGGATGAGAAATGAAAAACCGAGGTGACTTTGATAGAGGTGATTATGATGATGTCTTACAAAAACGACATGGTATTTGGTCGCGTACCTCATGTTGCCACCGATGTTCATGATGATACTATGGGAGAAGAATGTCTGCGCGATTCCATTTCACTGGGTTCTTGACCGAACTCAATGGACGGGCGCGCAGCAGTGGCAGCGACAGTGGTTCTGGTTCGCACACGAATAAGGGTATATGAGATAATTTTCATTTTCATTTCAAGGTATTTTCTGTTCTGTTCGCGAATAGAAGTAGCAACAAACGAAAGATTGTGTAAAGTACTAAAGTGTTCCTCTTTTTGTTTTTATGGTTAATAGGCGTTTATTGCCACCATGGCAGTGGTCAACAACCCCGTCGCTGTTGTTTATAGAACTATCTACCTTTGGCATTCGCTCCTCGGGGAGGTGTGAATTGATGGTTGGGAATTTTATCTAATTCATTACTGTTGTTGTTCGTTGGTCGTGTATGTGGGTAGGGACATGTGTATATTGTTTTGTTTTTTGGAGGTTTCTTGAAGCGCAAATCTATTTGCGTTCTAAGTTTATTTGAATACTTGTAATGGTTTGCAGAAGAAGCAGATAACTAGAGGTTCATAAATTATACATGTGATGGGGCCATATGTATGGACAAAAGCAATTAATTCCGAAATGCTTTTCGGTTTTTAATCATGATCTGCTTAGGGGAAGTTGAATTCATTAAGTAATAGAAGAGGTTATCATCAAAACAAGCATGCAGTTGATTAAGTAAAGATACATTATCATCTGCAGCCGTGTTACAATCAAATAGGGGTATTGATGTGCTGTCAACGCACTCAATGACGTGAATAAAACGTAATGTAAGACCGTCGGCTTTTGGCAAAGTGTGATCTAAAGAAATGTAAGCCATGCCTCACAATCGAATAGATCACAAGAACTGCAATTCAATGAACTCCCGTCGGCAATTGCTAAGGAATAAAAAGATTTATGAATAAGCAGAGCAATAGATCAATCATAAAAATCGATTTGTTGTAGCCTTAGAAAGAATAAGACTATTTCCCCGGTGATGAATTATTTTTCATTTCCAGCAGGACCATCCAATTGGTAGTCAAACAAATTGTCAATCGCGTAAGGTAATTGATTTGCCTAAGCATGGAAAAAAATTAGATATTACCCAATAAATCTATTTCCGCCTTGCCTGCTCATCAATTGACCAGCATGTGTTTATAACTCACAAGCAGAACTTACGTAATTGCAATAATTATGACAATTATATTTAAAATTAATGATAGACCCCAGCAATACAATAGCATCGCGCGAAGATATTACACACAGCAATACAGAGGAGAAAAAAACACAGATAATTATCCCATTACGTAAGGTTGTGGTGGCGACAGTAAACAACCTTGATAAACAATTCTCACGTTTTTCGTTGGATTCATTTGGCTGGAGTCAAAAAAGGAAGCTTCGGAAATACACACACACACACCACCCAGCGCACCCTTCACCCAGAGAATTGTCTATCTATATATTCACACCGGAGTGGAGAATCGTACCTCATAACTCGATGTGTGTTCAATAAATCATAATCATCAACTGGTTATAGAATCACTACCAGATAATCGACTCGGATGACAGTGTCAATGACATGTATGTATATTTTGAATTGAAACTGAAATCGAAATTTCATGTGGGACAGTTAAAGTAAACAGAAGTTTGCAATAGCAAACAACGTAGAACGTAAAAAAAAAATATTTGTGTAATTATATTCAGCCTTGATATTGAAATTGAATTGCGAATCTCCAAGCGACTGGCACCCAGGGAGAAGTGATCACGAATACGACGAGCGAACAAGAGAGTGTGTGGGATAGAGAAGAAGTGGGCATGAACAAGAGGGAGTAAGAGAGGCAAAGAGACTAAAGTGAGTCAGGCATTAGAGAGAAGTCAACAAAAGTCAAAGTCAAGGACTTTTGCTGCGAAGCTTTCAGTAAATAAAATATTTTATTATTATTCTTGAATTTCGTATTTGTATTTGCCCTTTTGGTAGTGGAAACAGGAAAAATAAAAAAATAACAACGCCAATTTGTAGCAAATAGGAATATTGTGATGAGATGTAATTTGCATTTGGATACCGCCTGTGTAATTACTTCCAGATTAAATGCGTCTAGTTGTAAGATCATACACTACAGGTGTCGTATAGCGATTACTGCGCACGAGCTCTTATGTAATCGCAAAGCGAGAAAGGCGATACAGGTACTGACGGCTGTGTCGTAGGTGTATTCTATTCTATTCATTCAATTGGAAGATATTCGCTTGACTTTAGGGGAGCTTTCAATTTTGATGGAACTCTCCATCCCCCGACCCGGCCCCTTGCGTTCAGCGCGAGTGCAGTTGCAATGACAAATGGAAATCAACATGGCTAATGATCAGTCGTTACATACGATACCAATCAGAAAAGCTAGAACAAAAGTGGGCAATCATCACTCCTGCTGTCATTGCGGTAACAGCTAAATTGAAATGTATCTCTGCAATCTACCCGCAATGCATGATCTCACAATTTATTATTTTCGTTTCGTCTAATGACTTCTTGAAATAATTGCCGACACTTGCGCAGAGAATCCATCAAGTGGTGCACAGCAAGTTCGCTGTTCAACTCTTTCGTTGGGGCGATTGCGATTGCGGGTTATTCTTACACTTACCATTGGTGGACATTTTTCGGTTTGATTTTATTTTAATCCTTTTTCTGCTAATCCGGTCATATTGCAAATGGTCCTATTGGTAAATAATCCTTTTCTGGTACTCCTTGGTTTTAGTTTGTTTCCGCTACTTAACATTCTTCATTTCATTATCTTCCTTGCACTATATTCTTTTTCTGTTAAAACTATTCTTCACTTCAAATCTAATTCATATTCTTTGTATGGTAGTGATTACCAACTGTTGTCTCACAATAGAATTCACACTTTTTTGTTCACTTATCCAAAACCGATTGCAGGGAGGTGGTGGGTTATAAAATTTAATTTATTTTTTATTTCAAGACAAAAACTCAGTTATCATCAAACCGGTTACGATTGTAAAAATTGTATATTTCGTGTTAAAAGTCTTTAGTAGTCTCATATATTGTGTATATTCCGTGTGTTATGCGCGAATGTTGTCAACAAAAAAATCTTAAGCCAAGATCGCTAGTGTATTCCATTAGATATCATAAGAAGCGAAAATGGTTAGAATTTTTATTCCGTCTATGTCGTGTTGTTGCTTACGGAAAACTGAATCGCGGATGATATTCAGTTCCCAGTCCAGACTCGTCGTTGTCGAGTGTATCATCAGTGAGCAGAAGAGTCATAAGAATACCTTGTATATGTGCGTATTAACACGCATACCATCATAAAAGGGTAGATAGAACCAGAAATAAGAGATTTTTTTTCTGCTTTTAACTATACACCGATCCCGTCAGGATTGAGAAGAGAAACGAATATGAGACGAATGTGTGTTCCAGCAGCACACGAGCCAGTGCACACATTTGAGAGCGCACACATACCACTATAGGCATGGGGGTTCTTATTCTAATGTAAGTACGGAAGCAAAAACAAAAACATAAATTGAAGAGAAAATCTACCTGTTCGATCATTTTACCTGTTGAATGATTAATGTCTTCAAAGAGAACAGACATCTCGTGTTCTGCTCTCTTATGATCACTGTGTTTCCATCTACTAGCAATTAATAGCAACGAATAACGAATTCTGTTTCGTTTTGCTGACTTGAACACTTCGTCTTGCAATTTAGAACTCTTCTTTCGTGGTAAAAGAGAATACATAACGGTAATTTTGCACAACATCTCTCTCTCACACACCAACACCGATGAAACAAAGATGGTAAGGTGAGACGAAAAGCATAAACTATTTCCCATAGGATTTCAACCCAGCAAAGAGGTGTTTTTCCTTCGTCGCCAAATAACTTCTTGCACCTCGAATACATTGGTAAGTGAATAATTACAAGGAAATGGTCATCGTGTCTCTTCTTCATTTCAGCAAACTTTTAAAGGGCTAAACCGTCCATCTGGACTTGAAATTGAAAAGGTAAAAGGAAAAAACAAACAACTACAAACATACTGTAGCACTGAAGCACTTTATTCGGAAGGTCAATGACATCGAGAACAGTCGGCGCGCAAAGAGTTGGTTCATTTTCATTGCGCTGCGGCGGCACGGCGCTCACAGTCCAACGTCCGAGTTCAATGGCTTTTTTGTTAATTCTTGTATCTGTTTTTCCGAAAAGAGTTTTTTGGATTCTCGGTTTGTTGACTTCTTGCTTTCGGTTGTTCTGTTGTTTGGCGCAAACAATGACTGGAATAAGAAACTAGAAATAGAAATGAAAGAATACACTTAATAAAGCTACAATCAAAAGCGATCTATTGCAGACCACGAGGTGATTTTTTTTTATTTATGTATACATATTTTTTTATTCGGTTGTTGCACTTAAACAATGCTGGAAGAAGAAATGCTAACTTCACGCTTGTTTTCAATCGGATAAATCATACTGGTCGTGTTGTTAAATATTTATGGTTTTCGCATTATTATTGAGTGCGTTAAAGAAGTACACAGCGTACATGTTCAGGTTTACTTTATAAAATTACAAATTATAAAATAAAACAATTGTAGGTAAAATAAATTAATTAACATTTCACATATGTACACAAAAGCAATTTTAACAATAATTTAAGAACATTATTAGTCCGTGCGATCTCCTCTTTCTTGTGGCTTTATATCCTTGGGCAGGATTAGCATTCTGCACGACGTGCCTGAATTCTGATACACAACTATAAATCAACATGGAAAGAGAGAGAGAAGAGTTTAGTATTTGCGTGCGCTTTAATTTGATTTAGATTTAATTTGTATATAAAATCAGCAAGGATACGCATATTTCGTGTAAAATAATTTCGTCCCATCAAAGTGGAATAGCAAACAACATATACAAGACTAATCGAAATTCAATTTCTAATCATCTTGAACAATTCAGCACTAAACAAACCGCCCATCAGCTTATAAACACACATAATTGTTCAATAACAACTACGGCAAACAAATGCCCCATTGTCGAGTCATTCTACCAATATAGAAGATACAAATCTTCATCGGACCAACACTCTCACTCTAAGGCGCACTGCCCCTTGATGTTTGCTGACAGTGAGTGCCAATTCTGCCAACTTTACCGCCACCGTTCGAGAGCGATTTTCATTTCTTTTGGTGTGCGTACATCGGCCACTTTGGTAGCCGTCAGTCAAACTGCCATCTACGTCAATCGTTGGAAAGTTATTTTGCCTTCCGTGCAATTTGGCCATTCAACTCACCTACATATATTGTAAATGACCGCCATGGCGACGTCACATCCGCGGTTTCCGTTTCGACCGTCATCGTCGGCGGAATGTCGTCCCACTGAGATTCTATACGATTCGAAAATCACCGCTGTCGGTTATATTCGTCGAGGAAGCACTGTATGGGATTTAGATTCCACTGTGGCTAGCGTTGCGAAAGAGTGTGCGCGTCGTCATAACTGAACAAGACACTTCCATTCATAAGCAAACGCATCAATCGAATAGTGCGTGGCGCATATTAAGGGGATAATTGCAGTGGTTCATGCGGCTACTGTGTACTACGCCCATTGCGTCGGCGACTTCATTTACGTGACACACACCGGGTTGTGTTATGTCGGGCTTACATGCATAAATTACGGTTTACCGTTGACAAAGCCGAAGGTAAGACTGCAAACTGAAATAGCAGGCGTACCCCTTCCCTGCCCCACAAAGGGGCCCAAAGGGGCGATGAAGAGATAAACGCGCTCCGGGATGGGTATGCCTTACCTTTCGGCCCATAGTCATCGTCATCGGCCCATTTTGTGGCTTGACGAAAAATTAACAGGTCACGATGTGGATAGAAATCCGTGATTACTGTTTGTTGATTCCCCTATGAACGATCCCGACTCGGGAATTCGAAATTAATTTGTTTTCTTAGCTATAATGGGGGAAACTCTGATCAGAGTGTCTTGCACGTGTCGGGAAGGTGGCTCCGGGACTGGCTTAGAGCGTCTTATCGATGATTTATGACTTCTGAAATTCGTAAAAGTCAATATTTCGGTTTTAAGACAGAGCCGAGTCAACTACCGTTTTATATCTGAAAATGTAGGTTACATAGACAATAATCAAAAACAAATTAAATTAAGTAATTGTTAAGGATGAGATGTTTATTTAGTGACTGCGCCTAGCTGCATTGTGTGCTTAGGAAAATACTCAATTTTCTGATTGATTAAAAACGAAAATAGCGATTGGTAGAGCGATCAATTTATTGTGGGGAGAGCTCATCAAGGCGAAGTGAAATGTATGTAGTTTGACTTGTTTCGAATGAAGTGAGAACAACGTAAGTAGCAAGATAAATGAGTGGTTGTCTGCTGCCAACCGACTACACATTTTTATGTCTTGTCAACATCACAGGAAGGCAACACTATTTGTTTAAGACAATCCTCTAAAAATGTATGCTGTTAATATTACCTCATGTTTAAAGGTTGAGGTTATTTCTAAGCTATTTTGGAGCCATTGCGTAACCTCGTGCAAAACTGGTAACAACACCTATTTCAATCGTCATTAATGTGTTTTCTATATTTGTTGGTTGATTTCTAAAATACCAGCATCGTACTTTTAAATGGATATAAAGGGACACTTGACTCGAAGGACCAAACTTATGCTCTACAAAACTCTTATCCTTCTAGTCCTGCTTTATGGACCCGAACTCTACGAGGTGTACAGGGATGTGGATGTTGTCCGGATGGCAAAAATCCGTCGTCTACACTGGTTCGGCCACATCGAGCGAATGGACAACAACGCTCCTGCAAAGAGGGTCTTCGAATCCGAGCCTGTTGGTTCGAGAAGGAGAGGAAGGCCGAAACTCCGGTGCAGAGACCAAGTCATCGCGGATGTAAGACAACTTGGCCTTAATGACTGGAAGCAGCGTGCCGTTACCGATGGAAGGCAGCAATTGCTCAGGCTCGGATCTTTCATGGGTCGTCTGCCTGATAAATTTATTGTTGTTGTACTCTGCATTGTGTGCCTTGTTTTTGTGATGGCACGTAGCTGGACATTGCATACGTCACTCTCCTGTAACTTTCTGGCGGATGAGTTTGGGGTGAACTGCTATATTATGCCATTGAGGCATACACACGTTACATGCGTCGAGGTTCTAAATACTCGATTGCTTGCATGAGGTAAGCACTGCCACTATCATCATTTCTAGCTTAAGAAACTTTTAGCTTAGCTAAGGCTTTTCTTAATTTTGCTATTCGTACTTTCAAATAGCTGAATTAAAATAAAATAAAAGGTCTTCCAAGCCAACAACAAGGAATGCAGTAATCTTAACTCCTTTTCGTACCGATCTAAGTGCCGTGAAAATAATTTACTTTGTATGACTGCACCGGCTATATCCCTTCTTAGCACGAGAAACAACATTGTGGGTTGGGTCTGGTTCTTACACAGGCTTTCCAGGTGATGTGCTGTTCAATTACTTTCAAAGGTTAGGTGAAGCTGTCGTAATGTTTCAATCAGATAACGCAGAGATTCCTTATCCTATTGTTGTCTGTAAGTAGTTTTGGAGCAAGGAAATCCATTTTTAACTATGAAACGGCTTTAAGTTACTCCCCATCAAGACCTTATTAAAATATTATATTTGTGTTGCATATTTAATTTTTTTTACTTTTCTGTTGTTGTCGTTATTCGACTCTTTTGATAAATAACAAACAAATAATGAAAACTATTCATAACACAAGCAAGAAATGCTTGCACAGTTAGAACCTACCTATCACACCTTACCTATCACACCGGCTAAAAGCTCTTTATTGACACTAAATGCAATTCTGCAGAAGACTAGATGAGTACCCCTTCTTGTTATGGATGTTAAGGTCCATACGACGGCATTAATCCCAAGATATTACTCGAAGTCGGAATATTTGATGCGTACCAATCCAACACTCGCGTTGCACCCTATAGTTCGTTTAAAGGAAACTACGAACAAATTTCGGCAATGAAATGCTCTGTCGACAGATTTCTGCTCTACAAACCTATGTAGACTACGAAGCAAAGCAGCAAAGTGAATTCTGTGTGCCACTGAGAGAAAAATTCTACGTGGAATATATGGTCCTGTCTGGAAGAAAGATGGAGAAGTTGACATAATAGGGAACTTTACCAGCTGCATCAACATTCTTGAAATTCAAAGTAAAAATATATTACGTTGACTATGCCACATTGAGCGCTGGGACACTGATGCATGAATAACTATCATGTAAGCAATACTTGGTGCAACTACACCAAAGTTGTGAATTTATGTTTTTTTTAGCAAAGCTGTCACATGTTATTTATAGTTAAGGACAAAAATTAGATTTTCCGAAAAGATCTTAACCTACATGCCTTCAGTTTCATTCGCAAACCTGAATGACATTTAAGTCTTCTTAATGTCTCCACGCTGAGTCGAATGAGTCAAAAGATGCGATGGCGAATTTTTCCAACCTCGTAGACCAAAGGCTATGACTCACAACAAGTGTGTTTTCGTTTTGCTTAGCACATACCGAAACTCATAACCATCGGTCAGTTGAAAGAGTTCTGTAAGAAGAATTTGCAATTCGTCTGTCTGCCATTTCTACGAACGTTATTATGTGTGAATTGAGTCAAAGCAAATAATCTCAGATAAGGGTCACAGATAGCGTCCATCTGCTGCGGTGCAGTCTATAAAATATTATTACCCGGCAAGCCCCAATAACATAGATTGGGGGTATTTTCTTTTTTCCCCGCAAGCAAAACATAAAAAATGGCACAAGACTCACCTCGCAAAGTCGTTCTAATTGAAATTCTGCACGAGTCTGTGTTCTAAGAATGCTATTTCGCTGTTCAGCTTTTGCGAGGTGATTTTGATGGCATCGTCAAGAGAAACCGCGCAAACCTGAGCGATTCTTTGAAAACCGTTCCCGAACCAAGTGCGACCTATTATGTTCGGCATTCTGCATTCTGGACTCTGGGTTCAGCGGATGGAGGCGTGATGTTGGCATTAGGTGAAGAGCTGTGTAATCATAATAATTCCTGCAGCGAGTTGTCGATCGGTAACGAATTATCCTGGCGAGATTATAAAAATTGATTTTTCCAATCGGAAGCAAGAAAATTGTGAGTCAAAGGCCCGATCGACCAAGCTCAGACTGTTTCGTGGGGCTTCGATGAAAGCACACTCGCGCTGTGCTCTCTATGGCTGGCCAACTAACATGTATCTGTTGTGTTGTTCGTTGACTTGTGCTGATGTGTGTCTCGGATTCAACTTCAACTTTTTTTCCGCTGCCGTGCTGTTGTTGGTCGGTTCTTTGATTCGGCTGCGACTCTGTGTGGTTATTACACTCTCCGCCGGCACTAGGTAACTAGTTCAATATCCGCGAATAACCTTTCGGTCGGTTGGATCTTTTGCTGGTTTGGTTGGCTGCCAGTCAGCCGGCAGCTCTGCGCTCGCTTCTCGACGTAATGCTTCGGATTGTTTTTCTTTCTTTCTTGAATTATCTTCAAGACGACGCGATGGTTCGTTTAGATCTTCCGCATGCCTATGTATATCTGAGCTGGTAGCAGGAAATATGTATGCGGTGGGTGTGGTGTGCGGCGCAGTGGCGGCGGGGGAAAGTGGACAAGTTTGTTGTGAGTCGTTGATATGTTTCTTTGTGTGGCTGTCTAAGCCTCCGTACTCGTTGCAAATTTGATCATTGATCTCGGATGGATATTTGTAGTTGTGTGAGACTTGCGTCTACTTTGATTTGTTATTTGAATAATCGCATTGCAGCTAGACAGTTTTTGGAATGTATGAATAAAGAGTTGATGTGCTGCCATATTTTTAAGTTTTCAGGCATTAGATGAGTAAAAAATGTTCGGTGGGCGCAGATCTTTCAAGGGATTTCAAGGAAAAAGCGTATATTACGAACACATGGCCCACCACCAACAAGATGCCCAAGCCACACTGATCTGAATCTACTAGCCTCATCAATCTGCCTGAGATTCTTGGGTCATTTTGGCCCTTTTTGGGAAAGAAACAGAATTTCGCAGGAACTTTAAGTTTCTTGGCAACGTTTGTTTGTCCTTTAAAGCCTCTTAAATGGTATGAGATAGAGCACTCATGTCATTGGCAACTTTGAAAAAAGTTTTGGTACCATTTTTTAACATTATTTTAAGTTCTTAATATGCGAAGCAACGCGCGCTTTCTGCGTCTAGTACACTTATAAAATATTCCTTAACTTTGAAACAGAAACAGAACACAAAATGTACATGTGTACCTTGTACATTTTGTGTTCTGTTTCGCCTTGGTAAATTTGAGGAACGTAGGAAGGTTGGTTGAATTCGCAGACATACGGGCCTACGGCTGAATCTCCTTTTCCGATAGCCATCTACAGAAGTTGGTCCATTGAGTATGGTACACATATTTTTTCCACAAGGGACTTGGACACTGATTCTTAAGCGTATTTGGCAATAATTTCAATCAAAGTGAATACCGCACAGTGCAAATATTTTTTCATCGAAAACACACTTCGATTTGTCTTCATTCGTACCCCGTTTAAAAGAGGGGTTAGGCTGTAGTTTTTAGCCTTTAAAACAAAATACCAAGCTCGAATGCTTTTTTGGTTTTTTAGCTCTACCAGTAAGTTGGTAGCATGTAGTGTTATACATTTTTTTAGTTCTGAATAGAAGCACTCAGAATCTTGTAAAAAAATAGAATGGTGTTAAATGTGGCGATTTGGACTTTTTCACCTCCCGTGCAACAATTTGTTCGTAGAAATGTATTCGGCTTAGTTACATTTATTGATTTGGCCTTTTATCAACATTTTGTGCAACTATAACTCCATGTGCAGTATATGAATAGAAGACATGAAATTATAAATTGCAAACGTTATTTTGTTGGAAAATTGCCTTAAAGTTATGGTTTATGGCGTACACACATTTACTAATAATTTTGTAGTATTACATATAGTAACCGGTTATAACGACCTTCAAGGGGCTGCTACATTTGGTCGTTATAACCGATATGTCGTTTTAATCGGTATCAAGGCAAGTGAAGACATTTTTTTCAATTAGACATCTTGTTTCATTTTTTCACAATATTCTTTTATTTTTTATGCATGCGCATTGGATATATACATATGGCCAAGGATATAATAAAAAAAATTTTAGTGTTTTGTGTTCATTCTCAAGATTTTTCGTTTTTGACTCATTGTGCAACCGAGAATGGGGCTTACAACTCTATGTGACCCTAATAAAACTAAATTTCTATGACCACGCAACGCTCGGAAAAATGCATACTACTCTGCGCATACTACTAACTCAGAACGAATAATAAACAAAAATAAAAACATTATATCAAAGAACAAATCCTGTGTATGTAAATATATATATTCATCGCATGAGCATCAGTTTCAGGAAAAAATGCAGTCGCAGTAGCCGTCGTTCAGTTGTTATAGGCAATATTTTACTTCAAACAAATTGAAAAAAGAATACGTTGCCTCAGTCGATTTGTCTTTGTAAGCGATATGTTATTCAATGAGATTAAAATGGAACTTAGCCGGAATCTGAGAATTTGGTCGTTATAACCGATATGGGTTACGGGACCCGTGGCGTTGTGGGTATGTACGTCGACCCCAACCTCGATGTCGTAGGTTCCAGCTCTGAGCGACAAAAATAATTTTCACGACCCCACTTCTTTCGAGTCACTGACAATTCTCAAAGAGTATTTCCTGTCTAGAAAAAGCTTCTCAAACTTGGCCGTTCGGAGTCGGCATAAAACTGTAGGTCCCCCCTTCCACTCGTGTGAGAACATTAGCACGCACAACACGAGTGGTTGCTGAGAAGCTAGGCCCTGGCCCCCTACGGGCTGTAGCGCCACCCATATTATTATTATAACCGATATGTTGGATTAACCGATGTAATTGTAAACGGTTTTGAATGTGTGTCCTTTGTTTTTTGAAAAAGTCGAATACCTTATTTTACATGAATAAAATAGTAAACAATTTACATTTTTTAACTAAAACTAACTAATGTCGAAATACATATCGTAACTTACTTATGTTAGTACAGAGTGAACTCAGTCGGAGCAATCAATTTCTTAATAAAATAAGAATTAAAGTTATTTTTTGGATATTTTTATTTGATATTTTAATTCTTTCATCTAAACACATTCTATTTATACTACTTAGATACTTATCAAGGCATATTCGATACACATACCACTTTTAAATATAAGGAGAATTATAACAATACATACATGTGATTGCTCTTTTTAATTATTCTACATTATGTAGCCTCACCATTCTTCACTTGAGGTAACAGAGCTCGCAGCAGTATAAAAATCGCAGTTCCCATTGTGAGAAGAAACAAAAATAATAATAAGATATCTCGCAAAGGTCACAAAGCCATGTCATTGAACTCTGTCTTATATCAGACTGACCCATGCAAATTCCATAGACTTCCAAAACGTACTATTACGATTCTGCATTTACATAACGCATAACATTCACCGGAAGTTCTTGACTCCAAATCTCAGCACGAAGAACACCTTTCTAGACCCGTGCTCAACGAATGACTTTCATCGTCCATCGTTCAAGCCTCCACCTCGTTCCACCACCGACACACTGGCAATTTGCACTGTGATTCATTATGACACACTAAATCCGATAATTTTCAAAATAACGGACAGGTCGGCAGATATAACTCAGCCGATCGTGCTGCCACTATGCAACACAGTTCTAGATCGGATCAATGAACTCGGCCCGACTTACCTTGTCCACCAGTCTATCTGTGGGTTAAACAGCTTTTAATTTCTCAATCGTATTAGTTGGATCGATTCATTTCTCTTGTCAGCACTGTCTTTGGTCGTTGGATGACCGAGCAACGCACACTCATTAGAAGACAACGACAATGACAGCAACGACGACGACAACAACAACAAGACGACTTGAGGAAGGTGAAATTTATTAACATTTTTTTTTGTTTCTCTTTCTATTGCTCCGGCAATCATATGTACTCTCCCGTACATATGTTCTATGTGGCTTCGGTTCTCGTTTTTCTATTACTGTTGTGTGCCATCGTCGGTCGCCGTGTTTCCCAGTTATTCTTCACATTGCCTCGTTCCTAGATTCTTAGCGTCTTTCTCTTCGTCGTTGGTTGCGGCTTTGAGACTTGTGGTATTCTTGGCGGTATGGTGTTGGTTGGCTTAAAGTGTTCGTACCACGTCCTCCACTTCTTCAGACCAACTGCCAACTACTGGTATTCTGTTAGTTTGTCTCTCAACATGTTGGTGTTGCTTGTTATTTGATTCCGAAATTAGGTTAGGAGCGTTGAACTCTGTCGTGAACGGGAAAGCGATGATGTGTGTTTGCAGAATAGGATTAACCGGACCATTAGAACATTGGCAATTGGTCATCGTGCTGGGGAGAATGTTGGGTTGGCTTACATTCACTTTCGGTAATTGAAATATGTATGCTCACTATCCCGCACCATAAGCGACTGTAAGGATATATATTTAGATGTTTAGGGAACATCACGATGGATCTACTTCTAAGGTAGAGATGGATCAGCCGAATATCTAGCTCCCGCAAAAACTGCTGCAGCGGTCAACGGCTTAGCACAAATTCACAAGGAAAAAATATCAGTGCTCTTTTGCCATCTCTTCACCGTATTTCTCTTACAACACGAACACTATGCACTCGCACACAACAGGTTGCCGGTTTGAAAATGTATTGGTGGTGTAACACCACCACACTTGCACAAAACTGGTGGTGTAATCAAATCGAAGCGAAGCAACCAACCGCACATTCTCTTCCGGCATTCATCTGGGTTGGCATTCATCATCAGTGGGTCTGCTTGCATTGGCTCTCGCCATGCACTTCGAAGTCTGCACTTGGACTTTAGCTGCACACAGCCAATGATTGTGACTCTGGCCAAGAACTTGACAATACTGCAACTCGATGCCCATAGTAGATGTGCAGTGATGCTGAACTGTGTGTCGAGGTTGTTTGTTGGGGGCGGACGGGAGGTGGTCGTTTTTATAATGAATGCTCACCGACTATGCAATTTGTTATTAATGAATCTTTCGCGATTTCAATGTGTATACCTGCAACGGATGGAATTAGATAACTTTGTGGGTTTATCTTGTTTACTAAGTGCCCTCTACATTTGATGACTTGTTTTCAGTCGTAGTATGGTGCGGTATTTAAGGATGAGAGGGTTGTAGGCGAAATTCCTGACTATTGCTTCTTTTGTCTATTGAATGTAATGAAAGAAGACACGTTTAACAACAGATGGAGTCCATTGTATTTATTATAATTGTTAGGCTCGTGGTGTTAAAATGAATATACATATATGTACCATTCATCTGCAAATATGTTGGCCCACCCTTATCAATTAATTGAATGCGTAGAAATTGTAAAATCAAATATTCGAATTGTATACCCATTCATCCACCCAACGCAGAAAGCACCACATTATAGGCTCCTGTGTGGATAAGCGCTGATGTCGCCCAGCAAATGCCATTGGGTCAAAAAGATACACAAATTTGGCTTTGAAAGGATTTAGTTGGATGGCGCGTGGCGTTGTGTGTATGTGCGTCGACCCCAACCTCGACGTTGTAGGTTCGATTCCTGCTCTGTGCAACAAAAATAATTTTCAAGGCCCCACCTCTGTCGAGACACTGACAATGCTCAAAGAGTATTTCCTGTCTAGAAAAAGCTTTTCAAACTTGGCCGTTCGGAGTCGGCATAAAACTGTACCAACACGAGTGGTTGCTGAGAAGCTAGACACTGGCCCTCTACGGGCTGTAACGCCACCCATATTATTATTAAAGGATTGAGGTGGCCATTGGTGGGTGATAGTTTGGTCTGTTTATAAAGTTCTTGCCCAGAATCGGAAACGGAGTTTCTTGGAAGATTCATGGTTTATTTTCCAAAAGGAATGTTCTATGAGGCTGGATTATTTTTTCTACTGTTACAACTGGGTGCCGTCAATAGTTAGAATGTTAATAATTTAATTTCTTATAGCAACGTGCTAACGAACACATAAGGAGCAACCGAATGCTTTTGAACTACACTATCCGTTGATACCAATTACATTTGTGGATTGTATTTGCTATATCCAGTTCTTGATAGAATACAACTCACCGAATGAACTCTTTAGTTTGTGGCCTTAAGGGTCCTCAACATAGGCTTTTACCAATTGGTGCATTTTTTTGTAAGTTCGGGAAAGTATATGAAGCTAATGATAATAATGAGATAAGCTGTGCTATGATCATGAGCGGCAGAATATGCTATTTGCAACAGTTTTGAGATTGAATACAAACTTTGATTAAGCCCTAATCACATGAGTGCTATTTTACGGAAGAGGACAATGGATGTATGGATGCTAGTTCAAGCAAATCAGTCATCAAGCAACCAAAATCACTTCGATTTGTCCTTACAACTTGGATTTTAATTAGCAACTTGCGATACCCGCCGTCTGCGAGGGAAATGAAAGTCAAGAAGACATAAGCGTCCGTTCTGTGAACTGCACCAGTAGTTGGATACAGGATGAAGGTAAAGATTCATCGAAAAGGGTGACTCATGTACACCGAATCCAAAATCGGGAATGAGGGGAAAACCAAGGCGTTTGAGGCACTTTGAGGCAAGGCTTAATTATATTACTGGGTGCTGGGGACATTGAAAGACCACTTTTGCAGACTGTAAACGGCGATAATGACCAAAACACCGCTGTTAGGCAGAACAATCCGTTCAACTTAGGCTAACATGTGCAAGAATTCCGTGCTTCTGACCTTAGCGAAGATTCCGATTGTCCGCTTAAACGCTAATTCAACAAGTCTGCTAGTGTCTATGAACTGCCAGCCGAAGTTTTTAAAGGAGCTGGGGATGGTTTAGCAAGGTGCATAGACCAACGTGTCTAAAAAATCTGTTCGGATAAAAACACACCATTCACATTACGGCAGAGCTTGGTAAACGCTCAGGAAATTCAATTCAATATCCACCATCTATTTAACTGGGCTCATCGCAACATTGTACCACTGATCATTTTTGAGGTTAGACCTCAATGTTACAGAAGACCTTCTTTATGCGATGCTGCACCGAATATAGAGCTAATGTAAGTGGACATAAAGTCGTAAGACTTATAACTTGTTCTATGAGAATATCCACTCTATACCATTGAAGGTGTACAAGCAATTCTATAGTCGCTCTTCTCTGGGTAATGTATGCATCCAACGCATCCACGCAGCACGTTCCAAACGCACAATCCATCACTCCGTGTCCTTTGTCCGCGTGCACCTGGTGCTGGCATCATTTAAATACAATTACACAAATTGACATATTGCAAACCTCCCAAACCGTCTCAAGGGACGAGTTAAGTCAACCATTATGGTCAGTATGAGGCATGTCCGCTGTCGTCTGTAATCAATTCATCTTCGGACGATTTCACTGTCCACCACCGTAGAGCACGCACACACCCCTCGTCGCCGCAAACGAAAGTTAACACAAGGCGCACGGACTCAAATGAAAACACCATTTATCACGATTTCATTTGCTCGCTTGCGAATTTGTGTCCTTTTCATTTCGAAATTTCTCTTTTTTGCAAAGTGCAGATATACCATAACTTCCACGAAACCGTTCGACAGGCACGCATGTTGCAGAATTCAAATGATGAATGGTCCTCCTAAAAAATCGAAGAAAACACAAAGTGCTAGAATAACCGCAAAGACAGGTAAGAAATCCTGATGAGGGATAAAGTCAAGGACTCTTGCGGATTATCGTTCGTCTCGCTTTACATGTTTGCACTCCTGGATGAAATTTTTACCGTTCAATTGTCAAAAATTTATGATTTACAGGACGTTCAGTGGAAAGAAGAAAAAACCCATTGTCCTTAGGTAGTTTCATAATTAGAAGTAACAGTACGCAAGAGCAGTTGCAATGGCATCGAGCATGGATTGGCTTGGCTTGTTTTGTTTTAAATCATTTTTTTATGAAAGATTTATGTGTCCTATCATAAAAAAACAACATCTGTAATGGCAAACTAACGGCATCTCATAAAATTACGCAACACTTTAAACGTAATAACACACGATGCCTCGCTGACCCATATCCTTGAGGGAGCGAACTGCCTGCAACATCTGCATTGTGTAACTTCATCTGAAAATTATCCTTTCTACGTTGCTGCCGTGCTTAGTAGTTTGCACCCAATAATACAATATGATCATTTGATAGCCGTGCTCGTGGATCGTATTTCCATCAAGGAGACGAAGGGGGAGAAATGAAAAAAAAAAAATGAGAACAGCGATCTTTCTCGCGCATCGCCCTCGAGTGGTAATCTTAAGGTGTGCACTGCGAACGGATCCTGTATCAGAGATTGGGATCTAATGATTGAGTACTACACATGAGAAGAGCTGTGAAAAGATACACATAACTGTTTCGATTCGCGGTGCATGAGGTTTTGGGCGTTATATTTGTCAGGAGAAAGGAAAACAGAATTATGTACTCGTGTATCCGCGCAACAATTTCGTTAGTTTCTCATCACTTTTGTCAGGTTAATGACTGAATATATTTTTGGGGGTATCCTGTGAGTTTTTTTTAGATCCCTGCATTGTTTACAGTTAGAGCAGGGAAAAGTGCATATGCGGTGAGTTTTTTCCCGTCATTTTTTACGTGATATAAAGCACAATTGGTTTGATGGGAAACTGCGGTTCATTTCCTGCCAACGGGACATAGGCATCTGATTGTCTGCCCGTACCGATTGTACAATGGTACTGAAAATATGATTTTCCGGGCAGGATGGATTGTATACAATTAAATGTAGTTATTTTCTGTAATGAAAAGGTTTTAATCATATAAGGGGACATTGTAGAACTAGTAAGGGTGATTGATTTTCAAGTGAGTGGTTTCAAGTGGTGGCCCGTGGCGTTGTGGGTATGTGCGTCGACCCCAACCTCGATGTCGTAGGTTCGATTCCAGCTCTGAGCGACAAAAATAATTTTCACGACCCCACCTCTCTCGAGTCACTGACAATGCTCAAAGAGTATTTCCTGTCTAGAAAAAGCTTCTCAAACTTGGCCGTTCGGAGTCGGCATAAAACTGTAGGTCCCTTCCACTCGTGTGAGAACAATAGCACGCACAACACGAGTGGTTGCTGAGAAGCTAGGCCCTGGCCCTCTACGGGCTGTAGCGCCACCCATATTATATTATTATTATTATTATGTAACTAATTTCGATTTTTAAGAACATTAAATTCATCATATGCCGTCTTTTTAATTCTGTTGAGATTAGCATATTAGGTACGTCTTCTCTTACAACATTTCTGTTCCTAAGATTATTGCGACTTATTGATAATTTTTTTTGTATGTATATAGTCATGTAAAGGAACAGTACCATGTTCCACAAGTAGGCTGTTGAAAACATTTTTCAAAGACCGGAATAGGTACCAGTTTGAATGTACTATATTTTTTTGTCAATCCTAGCTTCAACCAAAGTCTCTTTTGGTCAGCCACTAACATCTACCCGATCCCATGCTCTGTCCGCAAATAATGAGAAATCATCTTGAGCTTTGGATGAGGTGGTGGATACTTTACTTAGCCTTTACTTATTTTGGTTGAAATTGGTTTTGAATCCGTAAAATCTAGGTAGTCATTGCAACTCGCCGCAGGATAGGGGAACGCACTGTAACGCAAATCGAAACTATTGGCAACAAGGAAGTAGAAAAGGGAAAAACGAAGGAGACCGGGCATTCTGACGGTGACTTTTAATCATATTTTTAATAAGGATAGACGTTTATTTTAATGTGGAATATTTATCGAATTTTAAAGCACATTTCATTTTTCAAACACTTCGGCTCATTGAGGATTTCAAAGACTAGACGTGAGTGCCTTTGGGCCACCACAATAGTAAAGTGTTAAGTATTTACAAAATTGATGTACAGTCTGTTTGCTAAGATTGCACACGACAAAAATTAATGAAGAACTTTTAATAATAGAAAAAATCAATTGTACTGGTTTATGTTGTTTATTTACTTGAATGCTTTTCAATTAATATGTTATCCACTCTCTTCTATTATCAATAATTGCTTGGAGTCTTCGAGGCATGCTTTCTACTATCTCTTGTTTGACCGTCGAGACGTTATTTCCTTAGAGCTTTAGCTTCATGAATGTCCAAACATTTTCAATGAGATTTGCATTTGGCGACTGTGATGGCCAATCTAAAACATAGAAGTAATTTTCTTGTTTCCACGCACCGCACAAACCACTGTAATATTCCGGGTCTTTTTATTCTTAAAAATGTTGACCATCTTGGGTGCGCTTAAGTTATTTGTAACCATGAACAAATTGCCAAATTCTTGTTTTGAGAAGTATTCCCAAATGTACACCCTTACCGGGTGTTTGACGGTCGCTGGATTAATTTAGTGGATTGGGTGCACCAGGTACGAGTGATAAGAGACCATGCCCAAAAAAGAAGTTCATCCTAAAAAGTAAAAGTACAAAAAGAAGCTTCATCCTAAAAAGTAACGTTATTCCACTCTCTGCCCAAATTCTTCTTGGCTCAAAGGATCCGTTATTAAATAAAATAAAATAAAAAAAGTCTCTGGCAAAAAATGAACACTCTTTTAATTTGTTTATTCAAAGCATATTAGCAGAAGTATTTTTTATCTGCTAATGCAAATGCCACTTCCAAACCAGTTTTCTACTAGACATTGAAGCTGGGAAGGAGCAATAAATATGTACGTGCTTTCTTCTTCTTCTTTGGCTGGAGCTAAATTCCGGGGTGGACCTGAGCTTCAGCCAACATGCCTCTCCATCTAGCCCGGTCTTGTGCTAGTTGCTTCCAGCCGCGCACATTCAACTTATTTAGGTTCCCTTCTAGCTGCGTGCACCATCGTAGGCGTGGGCTTCCTTTACCGCGTTGTCCCTCGGGGTTGGGGTCGAAGACTTTCCGGGCCAGAGTATTGGTGTCCATTCGCTCGACAGGACCTAGCCATCTGAGGCGAGAGATTCGAACTCGATTGACCAGGTCGATGTAGCTATACAGCCCGTACAGCTCGTCATTCAGTCTTCTTCTCCAAACAATATCGGTACATACGGGACCGAAGATAATTCGGAGGACTTTTCTCTCGAAGCGACCAAGAACCGCTTCAGTTAGTGTCGATGCTTCTGTGGCATACAGCAGGACTGGGACTATGAAGGTCTTATATAGAGATTGCTTGATTCCTCAGTAGCTTTCCGAGTGCGAAAATGCAGGCGTTGGCCAACTTGATCCTCCGTTTTATATCCGCAGTAGTGTCGTTGTTTGTATTAACTTCGGAGTCTTCGTAGACAAAGTCTGTAGTTTTACAGGGATCAGGACAAGGCGCTGTATAACTCGTCTCTATAAATACTGTCATACGCAGCCTTAAAGTCGATGAAGAGGTGGTGGGTATGAACTTGAAACGGCTAGATCTTTTCCATGATCTGCCGCAAAGTGAATATTTGGTCAGTAGTGGATTTCGCTGGCCTGAATCCGCACTGATATTGACCAATAAGGCTGTTAACGTAAGGTTTCAGAGACATGGACGCTATTGAAAGCGGATGAAGAAGCTCTTTGTTGTTTTGAGAGAAAAGTTCGGCGTACGATCTTTGATCCTGTTAGCGTTGATGGCGTTTGGAGGAGAAGGTTCAACCACGAACTATACGGGCTGTACAGCGGCATGCACCTAGTTAAGCGTCTTCGGATCCAACGCTTAAGATGGCTAGGTCATGTAGAGCGGATGGACACCACAGCTCCGGCCCGAAGAGTCTTCGACACCGAGCCATTGGGACAGCGCAACAGAGGACGTCCTCGCACTAGATGACGCACACAAGTGGAAAACGACCTCAACCAACTCAGTGTGCGCAACTGGAGGCAGCTGGCGAAAGATCGTGCTGGCATGTTGGTTGAGACCCAGGTCCACCCCGGACTGTAGCGCCAATCAAAGAAGAAGATCTTTAGGATAGTGCTCTAGGTACCCTCATTTGCAAAACAATTAGTCTTAAAATGTCCCTCCAAATGCCAGTGTCATGAGAAGGCACCAACTACACTAATAATGCATAAAATATTTAGAAATGTAAGCCCTATACGGTCCATCTGGCAAATTCGAAATGCGTCTATGGTCTGACACCCATCTCATCTGTTGCAAGTGCAGCAGTGTTGAGACAGACTGATTTCATCTCTGTAATTCATCCTGATTTTTCACTTGATCCTTGACTGCTAGAAATGCAAACATTCCAATTACAGACTATTTCACTCATTTCGGTCTTACGGCACAGATATTACATCTGTTAACTCATCCAGACGCCTTTAATACGAACAGGACCACATAAAGCACGCGACCAAAATCAGTGTCTTGTTATTCTGCTTCATTCTTACATTTATTGTGCATTGTTTTAATAGAGCATATAGAAAAAAAATAAATATTCGAATTCCTTCAATCTATTGACAAGATACCACATCTTAATCGGTTCGAAATTCAATTGTACCTCCATCTCCAGCAGTTGTATAAACTCTCTTTTGTACGTTCTTCTTAAGAAATGCATTCGAGCAAAAAATCTACATGTCGTAGCAAAAATGCTTCCTGTTTACCGTACCCCTTCACACTATTGCGTGAATATTTTAACGGTACACCATATGCTATCATATTATTTAAGGAACAAACTCTAGTTCCCATCTTCACATCAATTCCCTCTAATCCTTTTCCCAGAGTCCTTTTGACGCCCCTTCCTTTCGTTTTCCCTACTTTTTTACACGATCACTACCCGAGGAACGTGTGATAGATAAATAAGGAAGCTATCAGTCATACGGGAAAAAAGGATAAAACTCCTTTCACCTGACGCGCATACCTGACAGTCTACCTGCGAATCAAATTATTGTGTAACCTGCATTAAGATCAAAGATGATGGTGAAGATCAATCGGAGCGGAGGTGAGCGACTATGAGGGAGGATAAAGTAGCGTTAGGATAACACAAGGAATCATTGTAAATTGATTTTTTTTTCTCTCCAAATGCCTTGAATCCTTTAATTTCCGCAGAAGGGGTTCCACATGTGCCGTATGTTGTGTAATTTGAATTTACACACACAAAAAAATAACAACGATCCTTGTATGGTGCGACGTGTAAAAAGGACGAAAGGTGAAACGTGGAGGAGATCTAACGGTGATGAGACAGATTTTCATAATTACTTCATTTCATTCATTGATTGCGTCTTGGCTTGGGCTTGGGGAAAATAGTGTTGTAGTCGTCCTTTGATTACCATCACAGATGGTGGCAACAGAGAAAATAATGATTTTGGAAAAAAGGAGTAGCATATGCACGGATGTGAGTTGAAGGGATTGGATAAATTGGAATGGGTTTTGAATGAAATTCGTGTTCATTGGATGCATCTTATTAACGGGACATACTCAATTTTATGACACAGGATTATGTTCACCGGTTTGGGGCATCCGTTCTTTTGTGAAGCGATAGATTAGACAGCTGTAAGGAGAACGGTTAGCGGATGTAAATTAGAAACGTTGAATGCAGAACAAGGTAGGAGTACCTATAATATTGTTCATCGATATTGATCAATGGGATAATGTTTTATTTGAATTATTTCAGTACGTTTAAAAAGCTGCGAAATGCTTAATCTGGAAACTGTATTCCAATATACTTGATTTGCTTTCAATACGTTCACAATTGGAGCTTCTTAAGCAGTCATTGGCTTAGAGACGGCAGTACGCTACGAACTGGAATGTTAAGTAGCTGATTTTTCGAACGTATAGCGCTTTGCTTCAATTGCTTAGTCACGTGGTACGAATGTCCTCACTAACGCCTCTTCCGAGACGTGCCTTAAATGCAACGGCAACAGGTAGGCCACCGCTTGGCAGACGAGTTGCTTGTACCAAGCACAAGAACTAGACCAGCAATGCCTGGGCATAAATCGTGGTTAGTTAGGAACTTTGGCGTAAGATCGAGCCTCCTCTAATTTGTATTTTCAACCCCACGTGAAAAGATGTTCCATTGTTCCAATGGGGACAAAAACATCCGCGAATCTAACCTGTTTTGTCTGCCTGTAAATAACGAATGAAAGCAATACATTTGATTCGAAGACCGAATGATCGCTGCAGACACCAACATTTTAAAATTAACCCCACATGCCTTACGAAATTTTAACGTTATTTACTAAAGCACAGTTATGTTTTACACGAAATCCAAAGTCCATCGAACATATCAAAAATAAACCCCTTTACAAGAAAAGTTATTCCAAAAATGAAACGTAAATCGTGCAAGGTCCCACTGAAACCCAAAAGTATTTCAGTGATGCTTGTTCCTAAAAATAACTCCGAAAATCGTATCATCTGACTGATCAGTCATCCCCGAGAGGGTAACGGTCGATCACCTCCCAAGTGGCGGTACAATCACTTTCGGTTTTCCACCTTTGCTACGAGTGCTCGTCATCGTGATTACTTTGATACGCCTCCAATATCCGACGTATCCAAAAACCACAAACGATGACAATTCCAGTGAGCATGGACCAACGATGCATTTTGGGCCAAAAAATCGAGTTCCCTTCCGAACACCTTCGGCGAGCATCGCAGACGTAAGCACTGACCAGCGCGCGATGGGCACCAGCGGCCAACGACCGGAGAGTTGAGTGACCCTCTCGATCGCTGCTGTATGGAGAACAAAATTAAAAGTGGTCACTCACCAGCGAAATTGTATAACTGTTAAACTACTTTTTGGGAGTTCCAAAATATGTGTGTTCCTCTTCTTGCCTGTAGCCGAGTTCGCCTGAGTCGGAAATAACTTTCCCAAGAGCGCCAGAGAGAGGGAGAGAGTAATCGCCGAAGAGAGTGTGAAATCAAAATTTTGGTTTCGTTGTTCAAAAACTGAAGAGAATTCCCAAAAATTCAATTCAAGCCCCCGTCTCTCTATCTCTCTTTATCAGACACCTTGCACACGTGCGGGATTTGAGAAGGCAGAGAGACAGGTTGAGTGTGTTGGAGAGAGGGAGAGGGAGAGGAAGAACCACCGAATACAAAGAGGGTCAACTCGATGGCTATGCGATGTTTGACTAATCCCGAAAAAGAAGATCACCTGCGTGACGTAATATGACGTAGCAAGTTGGTTGGGCAAACGCAGAGACTGACTTTGAACAAGAACACTATTCTTTGAGGTTCGTCATCGCTTTCGGCGGGATGGTGTCGTTGTTTTTTTTTTTTTTTTTGTGGGTCTAGTGAAATTTATATCGTTCCGAGGGCTTTGAACCCGACTCGTATGGTTCTAATGACCGTCGATCTCGCATTGGTGTTGGTCTCATAACCGTTGTTGGATACTTTTGGGCTTCTCTTCTAGAGGCTGAACCTGAACAGATGAGCTGGGGTCAATGAATCTCGGCAGCGGTACTTTGGAGCTTAGTCTCCGGCAAGACATACAATACAAAACGTAGCATGTTGCGTGCGCATGTAATTAGCGCATAATTTGTTCAGCTGAAGCAGTGAATTGTTGCCGGAGTTGTTATTTCTGTTTTGTGTTTTGTGAGAGAACACAATTCGGAAGGGCAGACCTCGTTTTGGGGGGTCTGCGCGATGCAACTTTAATGAGCTCCACTGAAGCAAGTAAAAAGAGCAGAGACTTGCAACAAAACAAAAAGAAAAATTATGCAATAACACAGCTCTTCACATATGTAACATTCTTTTGTCTGTTTTTTTGTTTTGTTTAACTGAAGTGAACTCATTGCTGGGGGTTAAAACCATGAGAACGAAGAGGAATTTCGTCGCTGGTCACAAACTCTGCCTTTGATTGCCAGGCAAATAAACTCAGTAGAGCTGTCGGTTGAGCACGTGATACACCCGGATGCAAGTTTGGGTGAACAAGCGTCCCACTCTGCGCTTATACAAGATATTAACAGGCTGCAGACAAAGGAATAACGTGGATAAAGAGCATCTCGTCTTAGTAATTGGCAGCAGTGCGGATTAAGAAAGTTGGTAGAAGTTGGTTGCTCCAAAGAGTTTTCTTAAGGTGTTGGACCGAAAGGACTTGAAACCACTTAACTGCTGCACGCATTTTCACGAGTTAATTCAAATTTCAACGCAAGTACGGCAACTTTGGCGCCAAAAATGTTTTTTGTAGAGAGGTGGACACCACGCACCACGCATTTTTTACTGTGACAGGAAGGGCGTTTATCTCTAATATAAGAACAATTAAAAAACAACGGAAACACTTCCAAGAATATAGTATCGGTTTTGAATCCATAAAACTTATTCTTTAATCCTGAATTTAAATACAATTATATATGTTAATTATATGGTTTTGTATTCTTCTATCAGAATTTGTTCAGGGGATCGTTTTCGTACTCTCCCCTTATTTTCGGACTTATGTCGTTTTCGAACCACATTTTTCTAAATGTATTTCATGCCAAGAAAGGAGACCCCTTTGACTGCGCCATCTATCGGTAACGAACTCACCGAGACCTTCAATGTCAAAAAAGGTTTCAATGACAAGGCGACGCGCTGTCGTAATATTTCTTCAACATCGTCCTGGAGAAGATCGTGCAAAACTCACACGCCAACACTAGAGGCACGATCTTCCAGAAGTCCGTGCAATTGTTAGCATACGCCGATGACATTGACGTGATTGGCAGAACTCAGCGAGCCGTCAATGAGGCATTTGTTAACATTGAGACGGAAGGGCTAAAATGAGTCTGGTACTGTCCTCAAGAAAGGACATACAACGACGTCTTGGACAGGACGTCGCAATGGGCAGCTATAACTTCGAGGTTGTAAAGGACTTCACTTACCTCGGCTTCGGAGTAAATTTTACAAAAAAACATCAGTACCGAGATCAAGTGTAAGATAACACTTGCCAACCGCTGGTTGTTTGGGCTCTAGAGGTAATTGAGTAATAGAGCCCTCTCTCGAAGAACCAAGTTGACTGTGGACAATGTGGACAATGAAATCGTTTCTCTTTGAGGGAAACATTTTGCGTGCGATCTTTGGTCGTGTTTGTGTTGACAGATTCTGGAGGAGAAGATTCAACCACGAACTGTACGGGCTGTACAGCGACATAAACCTAGTTAGTCATCTACGGATCCGACGCCTTCGGTGGCTAGGTCATGTAGAGCGGATAGACACCACAGCTCCGGACCGAAGAATATTCGAATCTGAACCTATGGAGCAACGCAACAGAGGACGCCTGGGCTTAAGGTGGCGCACCCAAGAAGAATTATCTCAACGCGAAACTGGGGGCAGATAGCCAGATATCGCGCTAGTTGGATAGGCTTGTTGGTTGAGGCCCAAGTCAACCCCGGACTATAAAGCCACACAAAGAAGACGAATTTCATGCCTTACATTCAATTTCTATGAAGGCGTTCATAGTAAGAGGCGATTACATTTGGTTTTCAGGACCAAATGTGTAGTGGAAAGTACTGAGTGGTGGTCTCTTAAGCGCTAGAAGCGCCGAAATACTCAAAATGCAATGCCTTAAATTAAGTGTTTCTGTAATTAAATGTGATTTGATTTTTTCAGACACTGATAGGAAATTTTAACAATATCATCGAGGTATACTCGACACTGGATATACCTCCATTTCACTTAGGTAGCTAACATATCTGAATTTCTCCAGCTTGGCGGGAAAAACCACACCTGGGTCTGGTCCGAGAATATTCTGTGCTTTGAGATAAGTGAGATAGGCGGTTGTTAATTTCCGAACTTAAGATTGTTAGATGACGAAACTCAGCAATTAGGATGTAGCTACAATAATAATATAATAATATGGATGGCGCTACAGCCCGCAGAGAGCCAGGACCTAGCTTCTCAGCAACCACTCGTGTTGTGCGTGCTATTGTTCTCTCGCGAGTGAAAGGGACCTACAGTTTTATGCCGACTCCGAACGGTCAAGTTTGAGAAGAAGAAATATTTCTAGACTGGAAATACTCTTTGAGTATTGTCACGGACTCGAAAGAGGTGGGGCAGAGAAGATTATTTTCGTTGCACAGAGCAGGAGTTAGGAATAAGGATGTAGCTGTCTGGTATAATTTTGAGAGGTTTAGTACTTTTGGGTTGATCGTTGAGATCGAAAAGCAGTTATCAATGGTCTATGGAGTAGTGCGAATCAGACACTATCCAGTTTGAGGCCAGATCTCTTATCGACCATGCGGTCTTCTGTGTTATAACGCGGTCGCCTACATGACCCTTCAATCTTTTGACAAACCCTTGAAGATGGCAGACATTAAGACATTAAGTCAGTTGGGCAGTTTGCTGAAGTATCATGCAATTGTTGAAAAGGAGCACCATGACAAGATTTGTTGAAGTCTACATTTACTTGGTGTTACCTTGTTAATTGCAAGGTTAAGAGCAATATTTTTTTTAAGAGTCTGCTAATCGTTATTCCAGGTCTTTGTATATTTATTAAGGTAATTTTATTTTTGTCAAATTCTGTGTTGTAGTTAGTTGCATTTTTTTACAATTTTCTTTAGATGTCCAGATATGACTCAGCTACTACGCATGTCAGAGGATTGCGAAAAAAACCCCCAAGAATTCGCAGAATCTGCACAAAAAGTTCACGAGTCCATGAGTCATCATTGTATTTATTAGACAAGCTTTCTCTAAAATAAATTAACTTTGCTCTAGAAAGAAGAATTTATGTAAAATGTAAAACAACCATAAATCTAGAAAGTGCACATGTATCAAAAACATTCCAATAAAATGAAAATGAATGCATTCGTAGAATTCTCAAATTAGGGCAAGCAGACGCACCACCATATGGAGTAAAAACGTGTATCCAAGCATGTATTTCTGTTCCTCAAAGTGAAAGGGTTAAATATTGAATCCCATAAACTAATAAAATATTTACTCGAAAGGGAAAACATTCATATATTACTTCAATAAATCTTACTTCCATTGTCAAAGTGAAAGGGTTAAACAATTGATGTGTCTCTGAGACCGTAACCCTATCCTTAAACTGTTTGAAGTTTGAATTCCGTCAACGTTTGAGGCATTTTGATATGAAAACGCAAGTATCACTTCCTGAAAAACCCTTTCGTTGATTTATGCGTGTCGCAGACGTGCTGTTTAGAAAACGATTCATATTCAAATAATTAAAGTAGGAGTATGTGCTTTGATTATTTTTGATCTTAATCGAGTGACTATTAATAAATTTAAAATTATTATTATGGCCAACATGCAATGCAAAATATTGCAGGAATTGAATTCCTCGAATTGAATCAAACGTATACAAATATTTATTTATTTTATTTATTTGGTAAATCCAAGCAGATAATTATTCCCGGTCAAACGGCTGGTTTTCATAACTCTTTCCTCTCACCTCGTTCATATGTTCACAGGTAAAGTAGTTGCTATTGTGTACAAAAATAAATATTCCTTTCTTTTTGTTAACCGAAATTGGAACACTTTCCTTAGTCCCTCCGTCGTCAGCATTTACAATCCCAGTAATAAAATTAGGTAGCAAAACTAATATAAACGAACGAGTTTTACATTTATGACGCGACAATCGGGAAAGGCTTGCAATTATGTTTAACGGCAGGTAGCACTGTCTCGTACACTGTATAAAAGGGTTAAAGGCGGCGTAGGAGTTATGAGCATTTTTATTGCTGTCCTTGTCAATGAATGAAATAGGAAACAAAGCCAATTTGCATATGGACAACTAGCCAGCGTAGAGAATTTTATCCGTGCAGCCCTTTAAGTGCGCAAAGGTGCGCAATTCTTAGGAAATCCTTTTTTCCATAATTTTGACGAATGTTCAAGGAAGTAGAGATAACTGATGAAGGAGTTTGACAGAAAATGTTTCCTTTTGTTTCTCGTCTCATTCTGCAGAATCTATGAATAGGTGTATGTTTGTTTTTCTTTCAAGATTCAGGTGAATTTGATGGCACGGCGATCGGATGATGGGCCTCTGTTATTTTAGTCCTTTCGGTTTTGTTGTCCATGCACGACTAAATACTTAACGGTGATTTGAAAGGAAAAATTCAAACACACTGACCATTGAAGGCAGCACTCAGCCACTCGGGTTGTTTTGTCAGCGGTTGTTGATGAAAACTCATATGTTATCTTATTTGCATACTGATAGTTGATGGCTGTCAAGAGTTATACCTCCTTAAGTGAAGGCTTCCATTGGGGGCCAAGGAATCTCGGTTCACTATTTATTGAATATGGAAACCGCCCCTTTCATGCTTTCTTTCGCTCACAATTCAAACGATCTGATAATGTTGCAAGACACCATGATGAGCACTTTTATAGCGAACCCATCAGTGACCCAGTTAACCTAGCGAAGGAAGTCATTAACACTAAGTACCGTCCATGCCAAAGTACAACTAATATGGCGGTACGAACTTCAGTCACAACAATCAACTGCCGTTCAATCTGCCAACCACTGTTACTATTCCGCTCGTTTTTTGCAGCATTCTAGCTGTCGTTGTTAGTTCGATGAACCTACTGTGACTGTGATGCGATGAGAGTTAAAGACGGTCTCTTCTCTGCTGGTTTATCGCGTTTCCAGACACCTCGCATTAGTAAAAGCAACACAAAAGTAAATAGGTATTAAGCAGCTAAACTATGAGCGCGAGAAAATGTATACACAACAACAAATGAAAGACAAAACATAACCTTGCTGCATTGTCAACGTGTAGCGGTCATCGGCCTGATTTTCCCCGTCAACTTTTCAATTTTACTGTCGTGCATCAGTGTTGACCGATTAAAGCAGATCCGTCCACTACTGAGCCTCGTGTTCGATCGATCTGATATCGATATTTACCATGTGCTCGTCGGATTCTTGTGATAAATCTATCATATAATATGCAATTCTATACCATTTTTATTCTCCATAGGTTGGTCCACCAGAGCCCCCTCCAACAGTCCAGCAACACCCAAGGCAGACAAAAATATAAACACAGCATCAGAACAGAACATTCTCTTTCACATTGGAGTCAATAACCCCGACTTGAGTCGCTGATCGTGTGCATTCTCTTTCTCTTTTCCGGGCTTTCCCGAAAAGAAAAACAATAATATCCCCCTTCTTTCTTCATCCGTGTTCTCCACAGCACGGTTCTTTGCCCCATTCTATGGCACGCAATTTGACCCCCCTTCGCCGGTTCCTCAAAAGTCATCAACCTCTAATGAGATCTGCATAACCAAAAAACACACAACCAACACAGAACAATTTTGCTTTCTGACTGAAATAATTATCTCACCGGCATTATTATGTTGGTTTTTTTTTTTTAAGAAAGTTCGTTGACACGAGTGTTGTAATTGAACAAAGTTGCAGCAGCACATGTGGTTGGGGCACAAAATGAAAGAGGACCTGCAACGAAAAAGAGAAAGGCGTTAAAAGGACGTACCGTTAAATTGGTGACACAATTTCTGAAGCACGTTTTGTGCCGATTCACGGTATTGCTGCGAGCGTGTGAACGATTGACACAATGATCAAACGGTATATTAGGATCAATTGCGAATATTGTTCAACCTGTCAGTTGCAGTAAGCAGGTGAAATGCGAGTCATAACTCTTGGAATGTTTTGTTTTTTTTTGTTTAAGTAATGATGATTTTGTTGTTATTCAATTTAGAATCGAACTTCAAACTGAACTGTTATGAGACCCTACCCCTTTCAATTAAATTTCTGGCTATATATTTGTGTATGTTAGTCAAGCAATTCGTATTTGTTTGGTAAATTTTGTGTTTTTGATAAAATTGTTGGAGATGTGGAATTTTTGAAAACATTTAAAATATAAAACATATACGTATATTCATAAGGGAACAAATCAATTCTTTTACTTTCTGAAGACTGTTACCAACGTAAAAGTCCCCTAAATTTGGTAGAACTACGATTTACAAAGCAAGTGGCTACGTCAATTTTGGCGAATAATTTGATACAAGTTAATGATCGTGAATGTATAGAATACAAATGAATGTTTTTGCATTGCTTAAAAGAATATTCCGATATACTTATTTACTACTAGGTGCGGAAAGTTGGAACTAAAAAATACTCCATGACTGAAATCATATCTAAGCATAGATGCCATTGAAATTTTTGTAATATTTGCGTATAAAAAGCAGGCAAAATAATTCGAATAAATAGAAAACAGGAGAAACTAATGTGATTCATTGATTTCGAGATTTGATAACGAATTTAAAAATAATTACGTTTGAGTACAGTCGCGTATGACACAACATGGAGGTGATTTTGAAATTTTCCAAAATTAAATTATTCTCAAAGTCATTAAATATTTCGATATTTCTATACTTTAGAACTAATATTAAACAGTGCAAGCAGATTAAAGTGATTCAAAAAATTCAAAAAATATCTGACTCCTGTAATATGAATGGCGCTACAGCCTGCAGAGGGCCAACCACTCGTGCTGTCCGGCGTGATATTGTTCTGTCATGAGTGGAATATACCTACTGTTTTATGCCGACTCCGAACGGCCAAGTTTGACAAGCTTTTTCTAGACAGGAAATACTCTTCGAGCATTGTCTGTGACTCGAACGAAGTGGGCCGTGAACAAATTCTTTTGTCGTACAGACCAGGGATCGAACCTACGACGACGAGGTTGAGGTCGACGTCGAGTCTTACATGTCTTATTTATACGCATTTTAGGCCGTTAAAAATTATATCTTTTTAGGTTGAACAAATCATAAGTGGACATATTGTAGTTGAGTTAAAAACTTCATATCCCTCAAACGGTGACAATTTTCGATCAGACAATAGGGTTTCAAATTGCATTTATATTAGGATAGTTAAGTTGCATAATGGCTTGATTTGACTATTCATCCATACTTGCATTTTATAAATTCCTTCTACTTCTCCACAATCAGGAGTAGCTTCAAGCTTAAATCAAACGGCTGCAAATTGATGAGGTTTAGTAACAACAACACGATCTCGTATATCCCCCTAACTTTGAGATCTAAAAATTTTATAAAGTGCGCTGGACAGTTCTTATGAGGCCTTGCGTGACGTCATCGCGGGAGTTTTTATTTCAACGTATACAAATTTCACAAGCTTAAAAACTAAAGCGAATTTCTTTTCAAAATGTTCGTTCTCGTTATAGCTTCGTCGGCCTTTTAGTTACTTTCTTATATTATACCATTTTTATTATATTATATCAAGCTTCTGTTTTTGTGATGTACGAAAATCTGCCCACTGACAAAAGGAGGCCCTGAGTGACTTCACAAAACAAAAATATGGCGGCTTTGAAAAGCCAGTCATCAAGGCCAAGCTGTCTTACATCCGCGATGACCTTTTCGAACCAGGAGGCTCGGATTCGAATACCCTCTTTGCTAGAGCGTTGTTGTCCATTCGTTCGATGTGGCCGAGTCGACGGATTTTTGCCTTCCGGACTACATTCACATCCTTGTACAGCTCGAAGAGTTCGCGGTTGTGTCTTGTCCTCCATTCGCCTTCCTCGCAGACGGGACCATATACCCGACGTGGAATTTTATTTTCGAATGCACCAAGAACTATCTCTACAGTCTTGCTTAGTGTCCAGATTTCGGGTCCATAAAGCAGGACTTGCAGAATAATTTGGTTTCATCAATTTGTATACGTATTTTTTATTAAATAATGAATACCACTTATTAAAACTGAAAGTATAACACAAACACACATGCGTCATTATTTTTTTTTCTTTTGATACCTATGCATTTTGTGTGTTATGGCTATACAGTACAAAATTGATCTACTGAACGAACTTAAGACAGTAGCGATAACCGAGGTTCTTACACTTACCCTGCAATTTTTTTTTTGAAAAGTTGCACTTATAGACTAGTTGTGCGAGTTGGGGGTTGTGTAAATCAAGTCTACTGTACTAGGAGAAGAATTTAAATTCAAATAAAACACAGAAAAATGAAAAATGATTTCAAAATTCAAGAAACTGGGCTATTTTGTATATACTGGTAACTTTGTAAGACTTCGTCTACATCGGCTCCGGAGTAAATTGTACAAATAACATCTGTACCGAGATCAAGCGTAGGATAACTCTTGCCAACCGTCGTTTATTTGAGTGGTAATTCGGTAAAAGAGCCCTCTCTCGAAGGACCAAGTTGAATCTATATAAGACACTGATCATCCTAGTCCTGCTATACGGCGAGGAAGCATGAACAATCTCAAAAGCGGATGAAGAAGTCATTGGTCTCTTCGAAAGAAAAGTTATGCATGCGATCTTCGGTCCTGTTTGTGTTGACGGGTTCTGGAGGAGAAGATTCCACCACGACCTGTACGTGCTGTACAGCGACATGTGCTTAGTCAAGCGTTCAACGCCTATGGTGGCTGAGCCATGTAGAGTATGGACAACTCAGTTCCGACCCGAAGAATCTTCTAATTCGAATCTGTAGGGCAACACAACAGACGACTCCCGTACTTAAGTTGGCTCACCCAAGTGGAGAAGGACCTCAGCTAACTTGGTGTGCAAAACTGTAGAGAAAGATAGCGCTAGTGGAAGAAGCTCTATGTTTAAGGCCCAGGTCCACGACGGACTGGAGCGTTATACAAAGAAGAACGTTGTAGGAATAATGTCTGATTTGATTCTTGACATGGCGTACTCAGCTTTGGACTTAGAGATATTACATCAGGCTATATTTCGGAAATAATTTTCGGAATTTTGGCCAACAAGTCTATGTTTTGCTTGATAATATGATTGATTGATGTCCCTACATCGCAAACCACTGATTGCAAACTTTTAAAGACCATAATTTTTGATTACATTCAGACGATGAAGTCCACCACCCCGCGAATGAAATGGTGACTTTTTCAGAACCTTCTGAAAACAAATTTGAACAGTAATGATTGGCGCCAAGACAGACTAACCTCGAAACAACCAAAAACTGTCGAATCAGCTGTCGCGGAAAGCAATGTTGCCAGTTTCAGGATCTTCACCTCTAACGAAAGCATTTAGTAAGTGCACGAATTTTACAAAAAAATTGTACCTATTTCATCTAATAACATAAAACCAGAATTTGAATTCTGCATAGTAGGATGTGAAATAAGGGAATATCGGTAAAGTACACACACGCACGCTACGACTTTAGATACCGGCAAAAATCAATGGTCGCGATCACAGATCGTGATCTTCAGCACTACCAAAGGCACTCCACCATTCCTTTCGAAATGTATTACGACTGCATTCATGGCTTTATGACCAATAAAATAAATGAACTTCAGGTCATGTTCAGGTTGCGCGGCATGCTCCTCTGTCCCGCATTGAAGAACCTACAAATCTGACAGTCACAAAACTCATTTCGTTGCTAGAATATAAATCTACTCGACAATCATCGATCGGTGGTCGCTTAGCGCGCAAATGAAACAAGCCACAAAGCGCACGGGACAGAAGACAGAACACTCCAATCCAATGGGAATGGTGGATTGGATTGTATGGAAGTATGTGTTGGACGCTTATGTATGGATGTATGTAGAGTCAGTGGAGATCCAAAGAGGGTTATGTACGTGTGTAGCGGTAAGCTTGCGGTACTTTTCGTTTTCATTGCAACTCAAGAACGTTTAGCCTAGATTCCCTGTGCGGGTTCGATGAACCATCTTCTCTTCTTCTCGATCTTTGTCTTCCTCATTTCTTCTTCGCTGTCTTCTCATTGTTCTTTACATGATCAGTGACCAGTCTTGTTGTTATTCCCGATGTTTCTTTGAACTGGTTAAGGTTTCTGGTTCTCAATTCCATTCGAGTTACAAACACTTACATGTGTATGAATGTGTGAACCTGGATGTCCATGCATCGCAGAAGCTTCACAGTTATCTATGTATGTATGCAGAACTTCTCGGCGAGTAGATAGGACACGAAAGACCTTACCAAACAAACTCCACCCACATCTTGCTAGGCGTCTCCATTTACACATCCCTGAAGCATTTGTTAACTTCCGTGTGGGTTGGTTGCCACTTGGTGTTATTACACACCCTTTTCATAGACTTCCTGGCAATTTTCTTCAGCCACTGCGAAAAGTCGTCCAACAAGACTGCGTGAGGGATTTCCTTTCGCTTGCAAGGAGCATAGCCATTGTGTTCACATGCGTTTGTATAGTCTGGTTAGGTGTAATTGAAATTGAAAAGGAAGTTCGCATGCATTTGCTGACCCATCCGTACAATGTTTTACGTCCGGTCAATGAACTTCGAATAAAGACTTCTGCCGATTCTGTGGCTTGAACTTGAAATTGTGTCTCTCTCTACCACTACCTTGGTGGAGTTTAAATTCTGTTCTACCTTAATGAAGCTTTACTTCTGTGTATTCTGATTTTGCTTCGCCTCGCCTTTCAACTTGCCGTTCTTGGTAATTCCCTCGGTTCTGTTTTTTTTTTTTGCGAGAAGAGATAATTTGGTGAAAGTTTTCTTTTGAACTGGAAGAGTTCTTTTCGAGGTGTTGCTTGGTCTTGATTCTCCTGCCACACAATAGCTATTAGCACTGGCCAGAAAAGTTTATGAATTTGTCGGGAGTGCTTTGACCTTTTTGCTCTGAGCGAGAAATGGAGGAAAAAAAACGAAAACTGAGATGTGAGTAGGAAAGAAATATAACAGCGTTAAAAGGGAGAGGAATTTGGAAGATTGACACATGCCCACACGTGAACAGATGTGTGGATTAAATTCCAAACAGTTTTCTGGACTTTCGACCTTTTGATTGGACTGATGCTTTGCGATTAGGTTCCAGAACAATCTACCAATTAGCTTGGTATTTTAACTAATTTAACAGACATTTTCATCATTTTTTGGGAAACCAAATGGCTTCTAATGCTTTGTTCCTGTATTTAAAGTTCTGAAGTGTTACACTAATTGTGTTTCGGTCTACCCTTTTTTTAAACTTATGTCACAAGACAGACCAGCAGCAATTTGAAGTGTACCCAGCATGAATAAGTGGGGAATCTCCCCGAGGTTTCCAGAAATCACCACCAAAACCACAATGAACAATAACACACTGTTATGACCTATTTCCACAACTAACCATTTCAACACAATACACACATCGCGTGAGCGTCATTATCGCCATTAATTAGTATTCCATTTGAATGCATGACAGTGAATCGTTCTGTGTGTTACAATGACGGGCGGGTGGTCTGCGTCCAGTGCGTTCTTGCCGCTTATGCTCTTCAGATGGGCACCATTCGAATCAGTTCAATGAACTCCGCAACATCACTGGAAGATTTGAACCAATTTCTGGATTTCCATAAGAGAAGAGAAAGAGAAGAGAGTCCACTGTTAAAAGCTGTCACCTGAAAGACTCCGGCAAGTTGTAGATCTGAAAGCATTTCAGATTCTCTATATCATCTTCTTTTTGATCGTGTAATGACCTCCTCTGGTGTTGCTGTGAAGTTCTGTCTAGCGAGAGTAAGTGTTGGAGTCGATTTGTTTCTAATCCACGATCGTATTGATGCAAGGTGAATGGCCGGACATTTTGAAATGAAACGCCGTGGGAACTTATCTAAAGAAAGTTTGAATGCAGATGCATTGGGTATAAAGAGAATATGATATCGATAATTTTGATAAATTGCTTATTGTTGTAAGATCCGTCGCAGACTAAACGGCCCAAATCTGCATTCCTTTTGACGTCATCACAGTACATATTGTGAATCCGATAGTAAATTCAACCGAATTCTTCATTCGATTCCTGGAATGTGAACATTTTTCACTTTCTACTGATTATTTGAGCAGTTGGGCAGATCGGATGCTGTGACTCACTTAAAGATTGCATGTTCTTCCCCGGGACTTGTGAAAGTACAAACAAATTCTGCAGAAAATCAAGAGAGAGAAAAATAGCACGTATGATATCACTTTAAATTTGCAACATTTTCAAAATTAGCTATATTGTTTTCATTTTTACAAATTGGAATTGGTTTTTCGTATATCTCAAGTGGACTTGACTTGACTTCAAAAAAATCGACTAACTCAGAATTAAAATATTGATAAAACCAGACTCAGAGTATCAAAATCAGGATTCACACAATTTTATATTCCATTAGGATTAAACTTGTGTAGGTTGCAGAAACTGAGGATGAGAGAATCAAATTGTTTAACCTTTGGTTTGTTGAAACAGTTTAAGTTAAACTAAGTATGTAAATCAAAACAGCTTAAGTCTGTAATTTAAAAAGATATACCTCTTATTTAGGAAAACTGTGATAGCGGGTTTGCTTTTTTCTGACCAATTCCTAGACCATCTTTAAATTTTAAATAAGTCCTGCTTTAAGTAGGAAAAAACAGCTTAGAATGTCTTACCTTTCCAGATTCGTTGATATACTATCGGATATGTGGTGTGTAACGACGTCAATAGTATTATTCAGCGTTGCAGGTAAGTATAAGTAAAATAGGACATCAATTCTTAACCTCTTTTTCAAACCTAGTAACCATTTACATTTTTATTCCATTTACACACGCCTTTTTAGACTCAAATGTACAGCTCGAATGACATCTGGAATGAGTGCCCCTATATATTGGAGGCCAAAAGGAATTTAGGCATGGTGAATCAATACTTTTCTGCCACAGTTAGTAAACGCTATTGGCGCTATAGCTGCTGCTATACGAGGAATTACATGCGATTCATTCTAAAAAGCATTGTAAATGTTGAAGGAACTTTTCAAGAGCAATGTTAAAACTGAATTTCTTTCAACTGTGTACGGTTTCCACAAGTGATACATCTTCTTTCATAATCTGGCCTCATAGGAGAGTTCGAGCAGTCTGGTTTCAGACATAGCTGCACTAGACGTTTGGACAATATTAAGTTTACATGATTTGAGGAAAACGATTATGGATCGATCTTATCCATGGATGATGCGATTTTCACATATATTCATCAATCAGAGTGAAGGTATAAATTACATATATTTAACATAAAATATAAGTTTAAAAATTCTCTACAAGAATAAATTAAATAAATATATATTGAATTATTTACATTAAAAAAAAAAACGTTTTAACGAAAGAAAGAAAATCAAATTAAAAAAATTTAACAAAGTTCATCAGTTGCCCTATACTCAGTCATTAATTGAATAAAACTTGCTATCCTCGAGCCATTTGGAGATTCCTCTTTCAGAAGGATCATACTTAATCAGAAGTATAATTTATCACATACTCCTATTGAGAAGAAGAAGAAATGTATTAACTTCCTAAGTAAATATGTTCCTTACTTTACTTAACAAATAGTAATTATTTTGGTGGCGCTACAACAGGACCTAACTGTCAACAACCACTCGTACTGTGCGTGCTATTGTTCTTTCACGAGTAAAATTTTATGCCGACTCCGAACGGCCAGGTTTGGGAAAATTTTTTTAGACGTACCTTACTTTATAGGGTTCTACCTTACTTTATAGGCTTCATAGTGCCAATAAGTGAAAAAAGCTGTTTCGCTCAGGTAGTAAGAGAGTAGGGAAATAGTTCAATAATATATCTGCTCACAATATGCGTTATTTGTTAGCTCTTTTTCTAAGCCCTGTTTTGATCATGCACAGCGATGTGAATTAATCATTAAATGAAGTAAATTAAATGGAAAAAATATTTATCAAAAAATATACAAATACATATATCTAAGTCACATGAAAAATGAAAGCTCACAATTATTTTTTTATTCATTAAGCTATTGATTGCTTATTACAAGTCCCCAAACCATCAATTAATTCATTTACCGAAGTAATTGCAGTCAAGCTTAACAGATGCTGTCATTTTTCTAGAATGATAACGAAAAAGTTCATCCAGTCAATATTCGAATGCACGCGAAAAATAAGTAGGCCTTTACTCGCTCGCCCCACTACACCACGCACTTCTCCGAGCCAGCCAACTCTCACACAGTCTCATGTGCTACTCGGCGCAGTAAACATGAATTGAGTTCAACATGGGAAATTTAATTTTCTTTTACGCAGAAGTTGCAATTTTCTTCAGCGACCACCAAATCTCCCCTTTCTTTGTCGCCTATCCCCTTCGCTTGTGATTTTTCTTTACTCTTTACTGCCGTCGCGTCAGTGTTTTGCTGCACACACACATACGTTCACAAAATTCTAAGAAATTCATAAAGAAATGCATCGCAGTGCACAACTTGTTCCGCTTTCCAATGCATTTTGCAATTTCTTTTCAATTTACTACTCCTCAATGCTCTACGACTAAGCGCAGAGCCTCCACATGCGACCAACTACTACTGGCTTAGATTCGAAAAAAGAAAAATGAAGAAGAAACCGAAAATACAAATCGATATTCTTTTTTCATGACGAATTCTGTTTCTTTCTGGAATATTCTGAAACCCTCCAAAGGTACCAAGTCTTTAAGACCGAACTGGCAAGCCACAGCCCACACACAATCACACAACACAACACAACAAGCAGCGGCGACGGCGGCTATAGTCGTCATTGCGACCATCTGCAGATCAGCTTGATCGGCAGTGATCGCAACCACTTCGATGAACGACCAAAGCAGCCGACCAGCGACGACGACGACGACGACGGCAACGTCAACGTTGCTTCCAGTTAACCTCCATTGAGGTTGAGAGCGTTGTACTGTTGCGTTTTCTATTACGAAACCCGGCCTGAATGTGGGCCAATGACCGGGCTTAAAACGCAAGCACAAAAGTCATGGCTGCTGTGGCCGCAACCAAACAAACATGTTTTATGAGCGCGCATCGAAAAGCTCCGCCACCAGTTGCTTGTGATGGTGGCGAAAAGTGGAAAGTTGTCTTGCTAGTTGTGTATGCTCAGTGAAATGGTGTTTGGCCTGTGTAGTTTGGGTGGAGGTGCGCTTTGGATGTGTCGTGTGTAGTTGTGCGGATGCTTGCATGTGTTTGAAAGAAATGTATGAAATGAGGAAACAACAAGCGAAGCAGTGCGGCGGCATTGAAATTGAAATCATAGAAATAATAGTTGTCAAGATGTATTTTGCAAATAATAGTGAATGATTTGAAAGCTTTTCCGATTTGGGTTTTGTTGATGTCATAGATTCGTAGATATTTTTGAAATCTCTTCTCAAAAACTGAGTACGAGGATAACTATACGAAAGTGCTTGAATGTATGCATATTTTTAATTTAATCCATAAAGAGATAATTCCCACTATTAAAATAGATCAGAACAAGTCTGAATCATCGTCTTATTATTTACAATGGTACTACGAAAATCAAGAGTATTGAGCGCCTTTGGTTTTTCCAATAACTCGTATAGTATGACAAATTGAAAAAAATGGCTTATTTTTTCAAGAGGTGAACAGTAGTGGCCGTCTTGAAAGGAGGTTGTTCTCAAATACATTGTAGAAGGTCCTGAAAGCGGTTTGAATCCAGATGTGTTCAGATCATTTGGCGAATAGTACCAGGGGTGTATGAATATCGTTTGGATTATTGAAGGCCTAAAAGCAATTAATGTTGTTCTTAGATTGTAATTTTCACAAGTTGTCAAGCCCTTCTACTCAACTTGCCTTTGATATTTCAATTGCCTGACATTCAGGCTCAAGAGGCAATTAAGTAACAGAGCCATCTCTCGAAACACCAAATTGACCTTGTATAAAACCCTGATCATCCCAGTCCTGCTCTATGGCGCAGAGACATGGACGCTATTGAAAGCGGATGAAGAAGCTCTTGGTTGTTTTGAGAGAAAAGTTCTGCGTACGATCTTTGGTCCGGTTTGCGTTGATGGCGTTTGGAGGAGAAGGTTCAACCACGAACTATACGGGCTGTACAGCGGCATGTACCTAGTTAAGCGTCTTCGGATCCAACGTTTAATATGGCTAGGTCATGTAGAGCGGATGGACACCACAGCTCCGGCCCGAAGAGTCTTCGGCACCGAGCCATTGGGACAGCGCAACAGAGGACGTCCTCGCACTAGATGGCGCACACAAGTGGAATAGGACCTCAACCAACTTGGTGTGCGCAACTGGAGGCAGCTGGCGAAAGATCGTGCTGGCTGGACCTGGTTGAGGCCCAGGTCCACCCGGACTGTAGCTCCAATCAAAGAAGAAGAAGACATTCAGGCCAAATGATGGGTACTTACGTTTCATTGTCCAGTTCATAGCTTTTTATTTTAAAAACTCCTTCCCTCCTGACTATAAGTAACGATACAGATAACATCTTCGGGTGTTACAATCAATACAATACTATCCTTCGTTACTTTAGATATGACATTCCTGACAAACTCCCATCATCTACCATGGGCTGCATTAAATGAAAATATTGAAAACTCCAATTGATTCCCAGTGATATTTAGTACTATAATTTCGCAATAACTCACACAAATTATAGTCAATTGCGTGAACTTATCTGAAAAAATATAAGCGGTGTAATACTCACAATTCATTTTTTAATAATAATGAGTGTGGACAACAACGCTGCAGCAAGGAATGTCTTCGAACCCGGTCTGCAAATTCGAGAAGGATATTAAGACCGAACTTCTGGTACAAAAACCAAGTCATCGCGAAGTAGCTTAGTCTTGATGACCAAGACTACGATCTGAGGCTTGGAAGCTCTTTAGGTCGTAGGTGTGCTAAGTAAGGAAGTATTTAATTTAAGAACATCTATCTACAACTAATGCAGATTGCAAGTTGGATCTGAGAAATCAATGCGCTTATCATTCCTGAATAATACGCAATGACAACCGCCAAAGTAGCAACAAAGGAAATGTAGTTTTTACACAGGCGTAGATTAAAAAAAAGTCAACACGGAAGGCACTATCTTCTACAAGTCAGTCCATCTGTTGGCATACGCTGATGACATCGACATTATCGCGCGGTCCCAACGCGCCGTAGTGGAAGCTTTGACGGCAATTGAGGAACAGGAGAAACGAGTTGGTCTAAAGGTCAACGAGGACAAGACAAAATATATGCTGTCGAGCCAAAAACGAGCCGCCGCACACCACCTACGCCAAAACGTTACAATCGACAGCTACAATTTCGAGGTAGTAAAAGAGTTTGTCTACCTCATCGTAGTGGAGATCCGACGTAGAATCGCCGTTTGCAACCGATGCTACTTCGGTCTGTCAAAACAACTGGGCTCGAAACTCCTGACTCGAAGGACCAAAATCATGCTCTACAAAACCCTTATTCTGCCTGTCCTACTTTATGGAGCCGAAAGCTGGACATTAAGTAAGACTGCCGAGCTGATTCTTGGTGCATTCGAAAGAAATATTCTGCGTCGGATATATGGTCCCGTCTGCGAGGAAGGGGAATGGAGGAGAACTCTACGAGCTGTACAAGGATGTGGATGTAGTCCGAAAGGCAAAAATCCGTCGACTCGGCCACATCGAGCGAATGGACAACAACGCTCCAGCTAAGAGGGTCTTCGAATCCGAGCCTCCTGGTTCGAGAAGGAGAGGAAGACCGAACCTCCGGTACAAAGACCAAGTCATCGCGGATCTAAGACAGCTTGGCGTTGATGACTGGAAGCAGCGAGCCCAGGAACGTCACGGAAGTCAGCAATTGCTCAGGCTTCATGGTTCGTCTGCCTGATAAGTAAGTAGATTAAAAAATTGAACATGCTTAATTTAAAAACGGAAAAGTTCGTATTTTACGCTTAAGAGAATAAGTCTGTTCCAGTACATTCTGCACCAGATTGTGAAATTTGTCATTTTTTAAGCAATGGGGGTAAAAACCTCTCAGCAAAATATAAGGAAAGTACGGGAATGCAATTGAGCCAATTGTGTAACTTATGTCGTTTTTTAAGAGCTTGTTGCTTTCTTTATGATGTGTGCCATATGTCAATAGTTACAGCAAAATTTGTAAATTAAAAAAAAAGGATTTCATGGGAACTTCATTTGGTTTTTATCATTAAGGTCCGTTCATATGAGCGGCGAAATGCGAATGCGAACTTTCGGAAGCAACCCTATTCAAGCAATTGGTATGCAAAAATATAGTAACTGAATCATTGAGTTTCTTCATCGACAAAAATATCAACAAAAGTTTTTTGAAGTATCGAAATTACCGATTTAAAAGTTTTTCCCTGCGGATCAACCATTATATTTGCGAACTCTGTTCGTAATGCAGTTTGTCAGTTTGCACCCGAAGTTATCTGCGAATCAGAAACCTTGTCAGAGTTTGCGAAGTTCGCAGTTCGTAGCGACCTCATATGAACGGGCCTTCACGAACTGCTAATTCAGAAATGACAAAAAACGTAAACTACATAAGTCAAAACTTTTGAAAAATCGCCAACACTAAATCCGAGTTTTTGACACATCAATTAATTTCACAGAAGACCAATAAACTAGCAACAGAAATTTCTTGGCTTAAAGTGGGCATTGTGGTTAAGTTGTTTACATTCTCGAGTTTTTGTCATACGGGAACAGAGTTTCGTAGATTTTCTGCTAATTTTGGGTACGGGATACGGGAACAGACCTAATATCTAACAAAAAAATTCTCTTGAATTGTATATTCTTGCACTCCGGAAGCTATAGTTTTTAAGATTGATTGCATGGTGTTTTTTTGTTTTATGTCATCGAATATGATTATGTGTAGATCATTTTTAAAAAAGCAAATTAATAGTGCCGTACATATGTGCACTATAAAAAATAGCTACTCGTTTGGGCTTATTGGATTCAAGATAACGATAGCTATTTCATTCCTCTCAATGATCATGTTATCCAAACGTGTCCAAAATCAAATTACCCTCACAATAAGCAATAAATATATCTCAATGACGCTCGTGTGAACGATAATATTCCTGTAAATAAATACAAAGCTACATACAAATGCAGTACACAGGTTTTCAAATCAAGTTTTAATCCGTTCCGCCGACAATCACATCCGATATTATAAGTCCTAACCCGATGGTGTAAACAACAGCGCCAACAGCACCACCACCAACCGACTATTATCTAACTTCCCCCGGCGACACATTTAACTTGAACTTCCCCCAAATGCATTCAGTCACTCGCATCAAGATCAAGTTCCTCCCCACTCTACCAGTGAGCAAGTGGAAATCTAACAAAGCGTGTCACTCCCCCTTCTACACTGAAACAACACACAAACAATATAAAATTTCCACCACCCGAGTGTCTCTCGTGGATGTTGAACTTTTGTTCAAAAGCTCTTACATACAGTGTGGAGAGTAAAGAAAATCTAGAGCGCAACTGCACAATTCAGTGCAAATCGACTTGCCATCGGCCAAAGTCAGGGGCCAAAGTCAGGGGCGGCACAGACCAACGATAGCGACGTCTGAGCGAATGATCATGCAATAGGCAAACGACACAAAGACCTTCACACACATAACGACTGCATTCGTTTTATTTCCTGGTTTACATTGGTAGTCGTGTGCAACTAAGAGCGGGGTCTCTTCTTCTGCACTTTAAGCGAAGAGCACGCTGACGAGATTATGAGAGCAAATACAGACGAAGAGAGCAGTGTGGGCCGATCAAAGTGGGAAATGTGCCGAGGTCAATGTACTGCTTAAGTGGTTTTCGTCTTCCGCAAATTTTTCTATTCTCTATACTCGGTCCATTTGTGTAGGTATGTGTGGCAGAGCTGTGTTTGCCATGGCATAAATGCAACTCTCTCTTTTGAGGCACAAGCTACGTTGCACCGTGGACGAGGTGATGCGAACAAGAACTTCGATTTCGTTGTGTGCGTTTGTTCAGTATTTCTGTATGCGAATTATGAAATGCGAAGAGGTGGCTTATAGTAAGGTGCTTTGAATGAATTTTTGACGCTGAGTGTTATTGTTTAAGGTAATGATAAACTTCAAGGCCCTGTACCATACGCGTTGACTGAGATGTAAGTGTTTTGTCATCGATGTGCTATGTAAGAGTTAGGGAGGATCTTATAAGCTCAATTTTAACAACGAAACATCAAAATAGTATAATAAACTTAAAATCAAATGAAATAAAACGCTGACTTTGGCTGGCGTTAAAATGGTAGTTAAAAGAGAAATAATAATATAATAATAATATGGGTGGCGCTACAGCCCATAGAGGGCCAGGGCCTAGCTTCTCAGCAACCACTCTTGTTGTGTGTGCTATTGTTCTCTCACGAGTGCAAGGGACCTACAGTTTTATGCTAACTCCGAACGACCAAGTTTGAGAAGCTTTTTCTAGACAGGAAATACTCTTTGAGCATTGTCAGTGACTCGAAAGTGGTGGGGTCGCGAAAATTGTTTTCGTCGCACAGAGCAGGAATCGAACCTACAACGTCGAGGTTGGAGTCGACGCACATACCCACAACGCCACGGGCCACCAGAGTTAAGAGAGAAAACTAACTTTAAAATTAACAGCAACAAAATTATAATAATCTGATCTTTTAGACTTACGTTCAGTTAAGTGGTTGGTAGAAGTAAGTTGTTTCACTTGTAATTTTTTTATAATAAATCATCGAAATGATAAAGATAGTAATGATAAAACGCTAAGACAACTCAGAATCAAGGCGCGGCCTTCACCGGTGGCAGAAATGTCCACGGCATATCAAAATTAGTTAGATTTAGAAGGATTTCAACTTAGAAGTTGGTTTTCGTTTGGAAATTTGACGAGAATGCCAAAATATGTCAACCAAAAAATTCGAGATAGACGGATTCGACTAAGGGAGAGTCGATTGTTTGAAATCCCGAATAGGCGCTCCTCCGAACGAGTGGAGAGGAACTTTCCATTTGGGAACCAATGTATTTGGAAAATGATGAATCACAAAAAAAATAATTTCCTTTGCTTCCTAGATGAAGAAGCCTTTGGTGGACTTTAGCGGCACTGGACCCTACGATATTGAAGCCAATTAGAACAACTTTCATAATTAGTAAGCCAAAAGAAATATTTTTCGTTTATTCAACCATTTTGTCCATATGTGACTCAAATGTTCGTGAGCTTAAAGTCTGCTTTTTGGTCAGCTTAGGAATTGACATTTTATTCGAAACATGTGAAACAGAATATTCTTCTGAGTTCAGTATTTTTTGATTTTCCATTCCATTCTCGTACTACCTTTGAAAACAGCCTTACAGTTACAGATATTTTATCCCCATCTTTTCCCTGAAATATATCCTGTAGAAGAAATGACCTCCTTTGCCTTCCTCTATTATACAAAAATGTGTGTTTTATTATTTTTTAATTAATTTTTTTTATCTGAATGTGACTTAAAGTGTTAATTAAAATATTTTATTCTGTCAGTTCACTTTATTCTATGTATTATATTATTTTTGTATACGCAGTAGTATTGGTGACAAGTAACAACCAGGCGAATACTATTACTAGCCTACTACTGTTCACAGAAGCCGTCTTTAATAGTTCAACAATTACCTGCGGCAGAATTATGACAAAAAAATGTCACATTTGAAACCCACTCATAACTCTCTCCCGAATTTCCACATATACGCTGCCCCAATATGATTGAAAAGGTGTCAATTATACCCATTAGCACCACCAACCGACACTACTCGTCTGTTCTCATTCTCGAATTCAAATCAATTTCTATCCCACGATTTCCATTCGTAATTTCGTTCCATTTATGGTTGAGCAGTCACCAATTATGACCTCTCCATCGCGGCACTTCATACACTGAGCGACTCTGTTCTGGCCAAGTGCTCGTTACCACTTTATAATATCCTCCCGACGAAATGTTTATTCTCTCTCCAGAGGCAGAGTGGAACGAAAATAGATTTGGTGGCGTCCAAGGCGACTTAAGTTTCCCGGAAAAAAAAAACCTAGCAAAATGGCAAAATAGAAAATCTCAATTACGCCGCGAACCCTAGGGACCCCATGATCGTAATACGATGCACAGACTACGGGAGACGTTGGAAGACAGCGCGGCGTATATATATGTGTGTAGATGGCACATACGCTCTTGTGCCAATTATTAACTGTTCTTCTGACTTCACCTACATTATTTTCTATCGCAGAAACAACAGTTATGCCACAAACTCCACCGCACGACGACACCCCATCGTCGACCACCACCATCATGCTAGTCAGAAGCTTCGGCGCAGACGTACCAAGTTGCTAAGGTTTCCATTGCAATCACTCGTGTGCAGACACTCGTCCATAAGCATGCATGTGCATACATGCATACCTACATAGGAATGTATGTGAAAAAAAAATCTCAACAAGTCACCTTAAACATGGCCTCGTACAAAGCTTCTTGCGATCTTCTATCCTCTGCCCATCTATTTCATATCAACGACACTTTACGGTACTTTGAGCACATAATGCACAAACCTCCACCGCACAGCAATGTGCAACGATCGCCTTTCTTTTTCGCTTTTCCAGGAAAAAATAGCGCACAGTACTCCTCGTGCATAGTAAGAACTGCTCAACGGGTTTCCATTGAAATCGTTCGTCCCTCTCCTGCAACTTCCCACCGCAGGTCGGTAGCCATGCTCCTACCCCCACACGCCCACCACCCCGTTCTGTATGTGAAAGCACGGCGCAGCGGTGTGGCGGGCCGACCGTCGAAGAAGAAATTCTTTCTCTCGTCGCTCATTATGATCGTCATTATCATCACCATGGACAGACAACGAAGAAATGCAAAAAGACTGCGATGAAGAAGTTGCGAATGTAAGTTACTTGCGGTCATTGGCACCACGAGCCGTGCTTGCGCGCTGCACACAAAGCTACCTTCCATAGTATCGTGCAGTGAAGTCGCTGAGCGCAGTAACATCAGATGCATTTTCTAAGGTGATCCGAGGACGTTGGTCTGATTTTGCAACTTTTCTGCTTCGACTTATTCTTCTTCTTCTTTGACTGACTCCTTCTTCGACTTCTTCAACTTCTTCAACTTCTTCTGGGTACCAGAAGAACTGCTTTTTTGCTATCGATGTGTTGCTGTAACGTGTTTTTGAGTTAAACTCTTTTCCCAATCGATCACTCTTGCAGGAATACCAACACAAGCAGTCAGATGTCTGATGCTGATGCGGGTTTCTAATGACAACGTTTGATGTGCAGAAATTGATTGATTACCTAGGTGATAGTTGAAACGTTCTAAAAGATGTTCAGCCGTTTTCATCTTAGTAGGAACTACATTTTATAAGGCTTTATCCATCTAACGGTTTCAGTTCCTTTTTATTTTTCGTAGGGACATTTCTAACCAACACCATGGTATCTATGAGTCGATGGCTGAAATTGTAGTGATATCTACAAGTAGAGCGAACAGTCGAAACCTTAGCTTTGAAAATATATAGTCCCCAGCTGAAATTGCCGATGGTTGTATGGGCACGCTAGATGGTTTTGATGGGATACGCTTGATACTCTCAAAGATGGCGAGAGTTCTAACATGATATTTTTCTTGAAAACGGAAGATCTTGGATATGCCTTGACCAGTGCTTATAACCTTGAATAAAGTTTATTTGAAAGGATCTGTCACCAATAGGCCATTGTATTTAAAAATGTCCTTTCCGGACAGGTTCTGCAATTTTAAACGAATACTTGCTTTCCTAATGTCAAGTCATTGTCAATTGTTCCAGCAATTATCTTAAGACACGTATGTCACTTGTCTTATTTGAATACTTCACTTACAATTTACCGATTGAATTTATACCCCTTTTTTAAATAAATTATTCCAGCCAGAATTGCAAAATGAAATAAATTCACTTGCCTCACGAATGATGAAGTTAAGTTTGACTGCGTCCATCATCAGTCATGTCAGTTGAAGAAGTCGTTAGGTGCCCATTTATTTGTCATGGCGTCTTACAAAACTCCGACAAAACGCCATGAGTCGAGTTTGCGCCGCACAAATGACGCCAGTTGAAGCGCCCTCTATTCACTAACTGCCAGTAGTTTTCTTATAGCATAAAGTAAAAAAATAAATCTGTATAAAACGAGAGAAGAAGAAGAAGTTGAAAGCAAGTAACAAAATGATAGTAATACATTCATACGGATGACATCGACAAAGAAGACAACAAGTTCGATTGTATGCGAGGGCTCTCTTGCTCTCATCGACGAGCGCCGTTCACTCGGTCGTCGGAGTTCATTGGCACACTTCTTTCGATGTTATGTTATGCGGCAAATGTCTTCCTGGTCTCAGCCAGTTTGTTCGCTTATTTTTTTCCATTTTTTTTTTGCTTTTTGTTTCTCACTTTTTTTCTCTGTCGACTTTCGTCCGATGCATTCGATTACTACCTTCCCGAGCAACTGCATGTTCGAATACGTTGTTCCACAATAAGGTGTGTGGGGCTATGCTGTGGCAGCACACTGCCGTCCACGCGACCGTCACTTGGTGATGAACATGAACTTGAATGGAGCATTCGTTCGGTACGCAAACAGCACAGGCACAGGCGGAGCAAATCGAATGGCTCTCGATTTAAGGCGGTGTATTATGTTGGGTCCGGATTAGGAGCTAGCGATGAGTTAGGCTTCAGTAAAATGCATTAACATGGAATTTAATTCGTTCGATATGCACAAAATCTCTTTTGTTATTTATTCAGATGTTAATTTCAAATCAAGCAGTATTTCCATTTGTATAATAAAAGTTGAGATGTAGAAGTCAATAGTAATATAAGAAGAAACAAAAGAAACTTAAGACATTTAGGATTACTGGCATTAAGTTTGATCTTAATCTTTAATTCTGAGTCATTTTAAATATGTACATACAGCCCACAACCTCTATATGAAAACACTTGTTTGTCTTGCACTGACGCTAAGCTTCCATATGCACTAATCCTTTCTGATTTTGTAAATAGAATTTAAAGGCAAGTTAGCCGATATACTCGACTCGAGAGAGGTAGACGTGAGAATTATTAAAATAATTTGTGATGTCGAAAATTGAACTTGAACACCGAGTGTATCATAATGTATTTGGTCTAGTTTTTGAGAATGAGATCTATCAAGTCCATTTTGCAGTGTATTTCCCTCACTTTTTCGAGCATCTGGGGCCGTATGGCCTTCAATGGTCTGAGACTTGGAATAAACCTTGCTTTTCAAACGTCTTGTTGCAGGAACATAAGTGGAAGGCGCACCGTATTTTCACACATGGCAGACAACATCTACCGATATAGGTTCCCATCGACTGTCCTCTCGGAAGATATATGACGTTTTCGATGCTAAGACCAGTGTAATTAGTGACTTCTTGATATTATACTAAAAATAATATGGGTGCCGCCACAGCCCTTAGAGGGCCAGGGACTAGTTTTCTCAGCATGCATGCGCGCTATTGTTCTCTCATGAGTGGAGGAGACAGTTTTATGGCGACTCTGAACGGCCAAGTTTGAGAAGCTTAGCTAGAAGTATCTCGAGGGTGGGGGGCCGTGAAAATAATTGTTTTTTTCTTCCAGACCAGGTATTGAACGTACGATATTGAGGTTCAAGTCCGTTGGGGTTGACGCACATGCCTACAATTTTTGATCCTATAAGGGCGTTTTATGCTTGTTAACGACGTCAGAGGGTATGATGTGGACCTCGCCGGTCATTAAAAGTTGCTCAAAATAATTTGGTTCAGTGTCAGTCAGTCACAATCAGACACAACTTTAAAATTTAAACACTTTTTACACATTCTCAACTTTTGGAGACTACTTTCAAATAAACGTCTTGATCAATAACATTTTAATCACCTTGCTTGTGAGAAGTTATACATTTTTTATTCGTACGTTTATCCTTCATTCAACAACAACGTTCATTGAAGCATATTTTTGTATACTCAACTGAAACAAATCGTCTCCTCCTTTCCAATCGGACAATATCAACAGACTCAATGAAACTTCACCATCAAATTGCCCTGCCTATCAAAATGTGAATACCCGCGTATATGGAAATGCCGACTATTCGCATAACAGTTTCTAAAAATGCACTTGCATGTTGGGCGCAGATTCGATTATGCAGTCGTGTAGGCACCTCGATGACACGAAAATAAATTGAAAGGAAACTCAACAAAACTGAATATAAATATGAACACACAAACAAACAAAAACAAATATGAGTAGAATAACACTGACTGATACTTACTTTATTATTCACTGTCAGTTAGTTAAAATGTAATACCGAGCAAGGCGTGTGCGTGCCTCTTGGTGACTTGTGTGTACATGCATGCAGGATGGTAACTTTCACAATTTTTCTAACTGTTAATGAAGAAGGAGGCGGAGAAGAACATTCAAACTGTCACACACATATAATACAATGCAGCGGGTCTGATTGTGACTGGTGAGTTCTCTTCCTTAGAATGTGTCATCTGCGATGGCGAAGAACGAGCCACTGACATTTGACGTCAACATTGACGTTTTAATCGGTTGGCATGTATCAGCTAAAGACTGTCTATTCCACACGAGACTTTTCTTCAAAGAATTAAGACACCCAAGATGGGAGTGAAGTTTCAATCCTGTCAGCATAACAGTGAAATAGAAAAAAAAAGGAAGACAAATGTTTGCGGGTTTTTTTTATTAATCTTTTGATTTGTGTTTGAGGGGAACCTACGTGCCTGCCACCCAGACAGAAAACTTGTTAAGAGATTCTGCGAATGTTGTTAGCTTGGGGCACTCTATGATGTGTTCGTATAATCGGTCATTGTACGCTAAGAAAAAGTCGTACATCATGATTGATATTATAGGCTGATTACATTGATTGGAGAAAAGTGAATAACCTTCTTCCCGTTACTTTCTGAACAATATTTACAAAGGATGGTCGTTTGTCATTGCGGCACTCGTTGGAAAATGGAGGGATAGATACATATGTCTTTCCAGTGACATTCACTTGCATACGAGCACTCCGAATGAGTCTTAAGCTCTCAGTAAACTTGTAAAACGTTTCACATCATTAATAGATCGAAGGCAACAATGCAAACGAGGTCTGTTTAATGAGAGTATAAAACTTTAATTATACAAAAGTATGACAAACCATTATTCACGAGACCCATTACAAACAATTCCTGAGAACAAACATTTATTCGTGCAGATTCAACAATGAATCATAAGGAGGTCGACTTTTAAAGAGGAAGCTGCCCAGGGGAGTGCATAAGAATTCGACTGTCACGTTTCCTGGTTGTGTCATCTCCCGAAAAATGCACACCAACTTCAACCGAACGAGGAATGAGTCAACTGAAGCTGCACGTCCTTCCATGTACTCAGTGCTGCTATCGTGTGTGTTACATGATTCACGTTGTGAAAAGTGAGAATATGATTTCGAAAATGTTTGTTCTAGATACCAACATACCGCTTCTCTTTCTCGCATTCACTCACTCTCTGCGGCCAAGATAAATCACAACTCATCACACACCTGTGTATGGCGGTAGCAGGCAGCCAGCAGAAATTGCGAGCGCGACTTTCCCCAACATCAATTCATGTACCAATTTTCCGATGAAACATCGAAAGCGAAATGTGTTGTACACCACCAGCCGGCTATATAAATCTCTTCATTAATCCATCAGAGCAATGGCATCGGCAAGACTTCCCCCGCACTCCGTCGTCTGTCGTCTGTTGTCTAGTCGTCAGCCGACTAGGTGTGCCGCTTGTATAAGATAAAGTCACGGTTATTCTGTGTTCCCACATCAATGTTGCTCCTATAGTTGCTAGCAGCTACAATGACCAAAGCGACTGTGACTGTGAATCACCGAATCACGGCTTTGAAGGCCAAATCATTGAGCATCTTGTCAAGCAAAACGGTCCATTGTACAGCGAGCACGCTTTGGGGCTAATAACATTCGATTGAATGAAAACTTTAATCGCAGCTACCTGTTCTCCGGCGACTTGAGCTCCAGATCTAGCTCCAGCTCCAGCGAATGGGAAGGCTCTGTGAGATTCGGAATGAAAAGTGTGATCTCAATTTCTATGGCGGGAGTCTACTTCTTTTTTTTTTTCAAAAATCCACTCACACTTGCATGTGTGTACACCTCTTTTGCGCTAGCAGCAATTAATTTCTCCTTTTTCTGTAGGTCGGTGTTGGACGGACGGATGACAAGGCGGGAGTTGCGGGCCCAGAAGATAAGGAGAAGGAAGACAGTGGAATTATTTTCTATAGTGCAAGAGCCATTCATGCTTCATGCCATCGATCGAGAGTGAGATTCACGTCGCTTTTGGGCACGGTTGGATTACGCTCAGAGGAAAAGTAACTTGGAGTCAGGTGAAGCTACGAACGATTATGGATGTTGCTGGTGCCCGTCGTCGTACCTCCGGAGTTAGACGACGCGTTTTTCGATTCTGTCTCAATTTCCTTTCATTACTTGGCTTTCGGTCGTTGTCCTCAGTTTTGATTAATTAATCGAATCGAAAACACGAGAGTTATCGGACGTTATTGTAGCATTGTAGGATTTGACAGTGCTTTGGTACAGAGTATGTACACATGTTGGTAAATGGAAGGTCAAGGATTTCTTCATTTTTTAATGCATCAATGTTTTAACAGTTTTCGAGATGCTTAAATAAATTATTTGCATTTTGCTATTTTCTTTCTAAAAAAGTTACCCCTTTGCAATGAAAGAAAAGGACGAATTTCAAAATGGAAGGAGGCCACTTTGAGAGCGACTCAATCTCAATACCAGATTCAAACAATAAAAGGGCATTTTTAAAAGAGTTATAACTTATAGATGGAAAGGTGATCAAATGCACAAATGCCGCTCTGACCAGCAGTAAACACGAATATAGCGAATGGAGTGCAAAAGGCAAATGAACTCCGCAGTCTACCAGGCCAACACACGATCACCACGACCGCTTTAGTATCTATCTTGATGATGAAAGTTATGCAACGGTGAACGGCAACCGACACCAGCACACACGCAAATGGAAAAGCAAAAACCAAACTCAGCTAACATATGTACTAGCTTGTCGATACCATGACTATGACTGCGTTTGGCGTTCAGTTTTCGCTGCATTTTGTGCTGCAGCATTTGTTGCAGTTAACGGGGAAATGAGGAAATGGAAAACCCAAACACTGCTTACTGTACATTCACCCACTTTTTCGCCAATAATCTTGGCTTCTTCACCATCATCGTCAGCGACAGCAAGCACCACCACTACCAATACCAATACCAAAAGCAACAACGACCGAAGACCGGCGACCGATACGTAAGAAAGTCTTTTTCGCGTTGCATGTCACTCCATCTTTCAAGACTCCCCTTCTTGTCTTCTTGTCTATCCACCCCCTCCCGCTAAGAGAATTTGTTCTTGATCGCTGGGGATTGTGGATTTTCTCTCGGTTCTTTCATCTTGTTTTTTGTTTTCTCGATTTTTCACCTGGAAAAACAGTTAGACAGTTGCATGAATTTGCAACATCGCAAAATGGTAGAACTATGCGTTAACGGTAGATAATGTGTCATGCTCCCTAGCAGTGAAAGACCTCGGAAGGCAGTGCAGAATTACCTAGAGCCGTGAGTCCATTCTCCACCGAGTCCGTGGGTGTTTTGGGCAGCATTGTTGAGTAATTTATAAGATCACAGTGAGCAGGCGCGCGGACGTATACGCGCCAATTTCTTACCACGGGACTGGTAATGGTGTGGGTTGCTGCAGCAATGCGCAATGCGCAATGCGAAAGAACACACCAAGTGTGGGTAAGATTAAGCATTTTCTGACGGATAAGCGCCACACTGTTGTGGTGTGCAAAATGATTAATTCGCATCTCTTGAGTGAACGCTGCACATTCCGTGCTTGTGCGAGTGTATCGTTGTTTCCCATTCCGGGTGCGATGCACTCGAAGTGGGTCAACAGGTGAAGAAATTGCTTTTCTTCGTACAGATTCGTACATAGGAAAAAATTGCATTGAATTCGAGTCAAGCTTAGGGACAGGCTTATGATAGGTGTTATATTTATAAAACACTAGTTGGATTTAAAAAACGCAAAAATATTTCTGAAAAAAAATTGTTAAAAAAAAAAAAAAAAAATCAAAAAGTCTGTACCCTGTGCACTACTGTTATACTAAATCTGAACTATGTTGCCAAGGACAGTAGCGTGCTTACATTTTAAGAGCATATAAAGACAAAAAATAAAAAATGATAGATTATCGACTTCTGTAGTTACACATCTCCCTTCAAATATTGTTCCTGTCGATGAACAACGTATGTTAACCGTGTTATCAGTAAAACGGACAATTTGGTTAAATGTCAACCATTCGCAATATCTTGACATGATCATTGACAAAATAAGTAGGTATTCCCTTTATCGAAAAGAACTAACAACATGAAGCCCTATTCGAAATAGCCCTGCATGAACGAACACAATTAGTATTTTATACACTACGCCTTCAGTGTAATTTAATTTTATTAACTTGTTGAGATAATTTATGACTTGAGTTACATACATTTGTTCAATGACTTATTTTAGATTTTAAAGATCGGGGGCTTAAGTTGTTTTTATTTATTTACTTACTAGCTCTAACAGGCTAAGTAAAATTGTACATTAAAATGTACCAGAATCAGAGCCTTTTTCAAACAATTCCGAAAAAAAGTTGCCAACGACATCAGTGCCCTATCTATTACTATTTAAGATTCTATAAAGTACACAAAAAAACAGTGATTTTTATTTATAGAAAAGGGTACGTCAATTTTTATCAAAATTATAATTTATTAACCACACCAGGCGCTCCTTGCAAAGCATTTAAAAAAAATTTGGTGGCAAAGCTTTTCCAGCTAACGACATCAGCGCTTTACCAAGTAGGTATATGAGTCTATAAACATCAAACAAACAGAAATAAAACAATTACAGTCAACTTAAATAAGTCGAACTTCTATAACTTGAAGTCTTGAATATTTTTTTGATTGTAGTTGCAATCAAATTTGATAGTTTTCTTGGTGGCCGTGGTGTTTGTTTGTTTGCCTCCACTCCTACGCACTGGAACCTTGTTGTCTAGGTTCGAATCCCAACATGACAAAAGTAATTTTTAAAACCCCACCTCTGTCCAGAAAAGGCTTGCATAAAATATTTCAAATATGTTCTCACAATTTAGATAGCCCCTGGTTTAGACCTATTGAATTTTCAAGAACTACAAAGAAAGGAAACATTTTTGCAACTATTTAAATATAATAATTAACAACTATAACAATAATAAAAAGTGTTTCAAATAATTCAAATCAATTTAAATTGCGACTGCTAATTTGTTCATGAATCGGATGACGAAATTGCAAAGTTGGAGCGAACATATTTCTAAACATTTATCATAATCTTATTTATTTATTTGGTGGTGGCCCGTGACGTTGTGGGTACGTGCGTCGTCCCCAACCTCGACTTCGTATGTTCGATTCCAGCTCTGAGCGACAGAAATAATTTTCACGGCCCCACCTCTTTCGAGTCACTGACAATGCTCAAGGAGTATTTCCTGTCTAGAAAAAGCTTCTCAAACTTGGCCGTTCGGAGTCGGCGTAAAACTGTAGGTCCCTTCCACTCGTGAGAGAACAATAGCACGCACAACACGAGAGGTTGCTGAGAAGCTAGGCCCTGGCCCTCTATGGGCTGTAGCGCCACCCATATTATTATTATTATTATTATTATTATTATTTATTTATTTATTTACTTACATAAAGCTGTAAAATAATTAAAACTATAATACAGCTGCTAGATCATCATCGGCTGAACCTTATCATAATCTTATTACACACAATTGCAACCTTATGACATCTTGCAAGGTGTTCTGACAACCGTCAAACAATGGTGGACATTTGACATGATCATTCACATCCGCGCAGAACTCAACGACCGACACAAAACACACAATAAAAAAAATTCAAATTGTTACAATCGTGGTCAAAGATCATAATCCCCATCAAAACAAGTTCACTACCATCTGCATCTCGCTCAACACAGCACCAACACGAGCACCATCGGCCTCCATCAGCGTCTTCGCCGTTGACGTCTTCTTCGTTGCCTCCACCATCGTCGTCGCGGTCGTCGTCATCATCATGCCAAAGTTGAACGAACTTCTTTTATGTCATCGTCATCGCGCAATGATTACATGTCAATTGTGTGTGCGTCGATTTGGAACTTTCGAATGCCCAAATTCTTTGACAGTGTGCGTGCGTATAGGTGTGTATCTGAAGTCCGGTGAAAAAGACCATCGTCCGGTTACAATAAATTTTTTCGGTGATATAACATATTAAGCAAGAGAGCGTTTACCTTTGGCTGACCAACAACGATAGTACAGATCAGTTCAAAGAGAGCATTCAAGTTCTCTTCGGCGCAGCTCACCAATACATACAACGTTGATGGTGATGGAGTTCTTAAATTTTTGGCAGTTTTTTTTTTTTTTTTTTGTTTTCCTTATTTTCGGGGGCATGTTCTCTCGTTTCGCTCTTTTTGGGTAAAAAGTGAAACGCTCTCTGCCCGGAGAGGAGATTTTCTAAAGTCAATCACCTTTTAGACTCGCCTCTTCTGCTCCACACATTTCTTAGATGCAGAGGGTTTCATTTTTCATCAGTGGCCAGTTGAGAGTGCGAGCCAACCTCTCTGCTCTAGCAGCCTTGAGAATCAGTTACACAGATACATAATTCAGAGCTTAGCACTGGGTCAATGATCGGAAAGGTGTTTGTACCTTTGTTTGGCTTTTATGTTCGGTTTTATAGGTTTGTTCTACCTGCCCTGTCATAAGTTGACACATCACTGTGAAAAACGACAATCACGGGGACAGGCAATGAAAATGTTGGACGATGGGGTTCGGTGGAGTTTTGTGGTAAGGTGATCTTATTTTTTTTTCATTTATTGACAGGTAAGATGAAGCTGTAACCTCTCACAGGTTAGGGCACACGTGCACTGATGCTGAGGAGTGACATGAGTAATTGACTAATTGAAAGTTAATGATTGCTTGTGTGGATTGATCATAGCGTAGGTCATGGTGGATCAGGTTATTGCCAGTTGGGATACAAATGAAGCATTGACAATAAAGAAGGAAGGATTTAATAAAAATTAACTTAGCAGCCTTAACGTAGTATAAAGCCTAAATTGTAGAACTCGTCCCTACCTGATACTGCAGACTTTTAAGGATTTAAACAGTACTTTTACTATGATAAAGTCTAAAAACCAGATTATGGACCTGATGCTTGACTACTTTCAAAATTAATAAACAAAAAGCGCTTAAGAGTTTTCAACTATAATGTTAGCGATTAAATATTCACATTTGTGTGACTATGGTGAATAGGGCCTATAAATTACGTAATAATGTTTTTGATGATCAACTTCCACCCTCTCTTGCTTAAGCGGTCTAGTGCATTGCATGGTTTGCTCTAACAACTATTTTATGTAATTGCGGAAATAATATATTTGAATTTTGACATGTAATATCAGAGAATTCTAAAGCCGTTTTGCACCGCACTAATCGGCACGTACAAGTGCGGCTTCTGGCTCGGCTAATCGACCATAGACCAAATCTTCACACTAAGGCAGATCCTGGAGAAGACCAGCGAGTTTCAAATCGATACTCACCATCTGTTGATCGATTTCAAAGCCGCATACGACAGCATTCATCGCAAGCAGCTATTCGAAGCGATGGCCGAATTCGGTATCCCGGGAAAACTGATCCGGTTGTGTCGCACCACGCTAACACATCGTAGTGGAGATCCGACGTAGAATCGCCCTTGGCAACCGATGCTACTTCGGTCTGTCAAAACAACTGGGCTCGAAACTCCTGACTCGAAGGACCAAAGTCATGCTCGACAAAACCCTTATTCTGCCTGTCCTACTTTATGGAGCCGAAAGCTGGACATTAAGTAAGACTGCAGAGCTGATTCTTGTTGCCTTCGAAAGAAAAATTCTATGTCGGATATATGGTCCCGTCTGCGAGGAAGGCGAATGGAGGAGAAGACACAACCGCGAACTCTACGAGCTGTACAAGGATGTGGATGTAGCCCGAAAGGCAAAAATCCGTCGACTACACTGGCTTGGCCACATCGAGCGAATGGACAACAACGCTCCAGCAAAGAGGGTCTTCGAATCCGAGCCTCCTGGTTCGAGAAGGAGAGGAAGACCGAAACTTCGGTACAAAGACCAAGTCATCGCGGATGTAAGACAGCTTGGCCTTGATGACTGGAAGCAGCGTGCCCAGGACCGTCACCGATAGAAGGCAGCAATTGCTCAGGCTCAGACCCTTCATGGTTAATCTGCCTCATAAGTAAGTAAGTAATATCAGAAAATTGTTTTTTAATTTAAAACGTATTTACACCAAACGGTCTTTTCTTCAACATCACCCTGGAGGAGATCGTACAGAACTCCACGCCAACACTAAACGTATGATCGTCCAGAAATCCTTATGCGGAAGACATTCAAGTGTTCGACTGTTGCTGAACGAAAGAAAAACCTGAATATATGCAGCCTCTAGAAGTGATAACATCGTTGGCTTGGAGATAACATTACCAAGGGCTGCTATAAGTTCGAAGAAGTCAACCTCTTCGTCTACATCGGTCCCGTACGCGCCAATCGGTGTTTCTTATCGCTTAAGGACTCAACGAGCTGTGTGTTGGAAACTAGAGGTACCAAGTTAGGCTAGAGAGAGAGCTTGACTACTTCGCCCTTGGTCATGCTTTATCCAAGGTGACGATATTTCCCACATTATTGGTCCAAGGTGTACCAGTGCTGTTAATTTGATCCCAATGGCAAATGGTGACTGCATCAGAAACAAGCATATTGCTTTCACTGGGACTCGAACGTGGGGCCTCTATAAACAAGGTCAGGCACTCAGCCAATTGCACCATACAGCAGCACCAAGGGTAGGGGTTTATTTGTCGAGGCGTCAACTTAAACTTTAGTGCCACGCAAAATAGAAATAGAAAAATATTCGCCATGGGACTGGAGTCATGCGAGATCGCAAGTATTTCCAAAGCTTCTTATGCCCTCAAAGATAGCCTGCCCAAAACAAATAGAAACAAATATCACTCTTCCCGAAATAATTAAATCAGAATTTACAGCGTAAAATATCGGAATGCTTTAAATTTAAAATTCATTCGCATAAACTGTCGTTGTAATCACAAAATCAGAAGTCACACCAGATCCATCCAAATTTGAAAACCTACACATTCTTCCATCCAAAAGAAAGTCAATGAACGTTCCATAGTTCAAGGCTCTGCCAAGGCGGCAATACACAAGACACCACGAATTCCAATGAAATAGACATCTAAGCAAATATTTCTCACTTTTCGGACATTTGCGTAGTTTCGGATCGGAGCCCATAACTTTTTTTTTAAATATCAACAGACTTAATTTTTATTGTTGGGAATTACATCATCGCCGCCGTGCCGAAATCGCCGCACAATACCGTCCATAGATGGTAAACACGCAAAACTAATAATCTGAAATATTTCGAATATAAGTAAAAGTGAAAGATGCAAAAACAACAAGAGAACGAATTTAACCCCCCAGACCACAGCACGTCGAGCAACTTTCCCATCGCCATGCCGACGTGCCGAGCTAATTGCCTGATCAGATTCTCGATCGCGATGTCCCCAGACGTCTTCGATAGCGCATTGCTTTTCACACTTTTGCCCGTTTCGCAGGCCTAATTGCTACGTGCGTTTGGTCATCGCCCCTTTTCAATGTCAAAGCGTTCTTCTCTTCTGGCTCCTTCTTACTCCTTGTAGTGGATGGTTATAGAGCGTGTAAACACATTTGGCTTTGTGTATGGCTCTTCCTCTGCCACCGAAAAAGCCAAACACTGCTGATGTTTTGGCCATTGCCCCCTTCATGTGAGATTAGCATAATGGAAATTGATTTTTTTTCTCATAATGGAGGCACGAGCCCGACTAAGACTCGGTATCGGGGAAGGACGGTAGGAGGTATGTAGTTAAGCTCGCGATGAGAGTGAATTTGAATTGTGTGCTTATCGTGAGTTGGGGGTAGTTCAACGGCCTGCTGCTTTAATGGAGGTATGTGAAAGGGTTTTGAATTAGCAGATCTATTGTTATGGATAGATTTGTGAAAAGTAATATTTTTAGATATGAGGACATAGTCAATTCGAGGTATCTACCCCGTGGCAAATCGATTTCATTTTGTGTATCACGTCACAAGTTGGTTGGCTTGAGTCTGAAAGCGAAAGTACTTCGCAATATTCATAAGCAGCTGCTCGAAGTGATATCAGCTTTTGTTTGAGTTTACAGATGTGATGAGGTGTGTGCGAGTGAATTATGAGTCAAATGTGCGCATGTCAGACAATGTTAAGTCAATATCATGTGGAGTTCTTTAGCGTGTCATTAACATGAATCTCGTCGATAAACGATGAGATTATGGTAAGTAGCCCGTGCTTATTTCAATGAAGTTGCTGATGTGAGCACATAATGAAAGCAAGATCTTGGGGATTCTTAGAACCATATACCTTTTTGGCTAAGTTTGAAATATAGTGGTGTCCCTTCATTTATATGTGTACTCTCGTAGAAATAACGATTGGATATTAATTTAGAATTTAAATTAAGTCCCACGAAAACGACACAAAAACTATGCAGCGACTTTTGACTTTTGTTCCTAAAAGCATGCAACAAAAAGCAAACAAATAATGATCGATGTATGACAGTTTTTATTAACAATGGTTCTTGGATATGCTAAATATTTAGCATGGTTCAAGTGTGTACTAAAATGATATCGGCCATCATCGTTTCTTCCCATGCAGAAGCAATTAGAGACGGTGTGCACTTAAAATTCGAGCACATGAAAACAACCCATCGTCCTACTCTATGTAATTATAATAATTGGAAAAAATTAGGCATTCTATTGTAAAGAAACTGGGCTTAAAACTAAAAGTAAGGGTGTTGTTTCAATATACGGGCCTGATGCACATTGTTTACCACTCGATTTTATGATATCGCTGAAGTGTTGGGCCCAGCCTCGATGATATCGCAGCTCTGGTGGAAGCCATCCATCTCGTTGCTACACATTATTATGAAGTTCTGATCATTTAGCTGATTGAGGTGGGCTGCTTTGACACGCGCTAATTTAGACAGCAATCTCTTCCAATTTATTGGCAAGGGAGGTGCAATTTAAGAGGACTAGACCGAATTGCTGGTGCACGAGAAATCGTAGAATTCTCCGTATTCTCTTTTATTTTTCAAACTGCTTAGTTTTTTTTCTTTCAGTAATGGGCCTTGATAATGGGTACTGGATCCGTCAACTACACTGGCTCGGGGGTATCGAGCGAATGGAGGCAATGGATCCGCGCCTCCTGGTTCGAGAAGGAGAGGAAGACCGAACCTCTGGTACAAAGACCAAGTCATCGCGGATGCAAGACAGCCTGGCCTTGAAGACTGGAAGCAGCATGCCCAGGACCGTCACCAATGGAAGGCAGCAATTGCTCAGGCTCAGATACTTCATGGTTCGTCTGCCTGATAAGTAAGTAAGTAATGGGTACTGGAAGCATGCTATTCATATGTGAGAAAGAAATGAGGCATGTGTGTGACAGTGTGGAAAAAGGAAACAAGCAGGAAAAAAATGCAACTCGTTGGGATTGTAGAATGCCGTTGGTAAAATCGGCTCGGGATCACAAAAGGGAATCCGATATAATTTGCTGTCGAAATAGCGTGTGTAAGAGCAGCCGTAGTGTTGTTCGGGAACTGTGTTTCCCCGGTTCCTGATTGCCTCCTTGGGATAGTTGCTGATGTTTGAAAGCTGCTTTCTGAACAGTATCACCATGCACCGTTGCAAGGGTATGATCTCCCACCTCTGGAAATATTCGGGAAACAAGCAGCAGCAAGCACAACCCTGAGACTCAAAACACTTCGACTATGGTCCAAACTCAACACTGGCCACTCAACCATTCTAAAGGAATTCAATTTCATACCTAGCGACAACGACCGCCTACTACCCCAGGCCATCTTCGAAAAGAAGTTCTCAATCAGCATTCCTTCCAGATCGGACTGGATGACTGACAGGCAACCGCTGAAAGATCCCCTGCGCATTTTCACAGATGTCTATTCTCAAGACCTCAATATTGCTATCTCCGTGAAGCTCCCTGATCACTGTAGCGTTTTTCAGGCAGAAACCATAGCGATTAAAGAGGCGCTGTCTTGGCTTAAAAACAATGTGATATCAAAATGGGATATCACCATCTGTTCCGATAGTCAGGCCGCCATAAAATCCCTGGACAATGTCATGTCCTACTCTAAAACATCCCTTAATTGCAGGCTGTCTCTTAACGAGATGGCCGAACATTTTAACATTCACCTCATGTGGGTGCCGGGACACTGTGACATACCGGGAAACTGCAAAGCCGACGAACTCGCTAGGTGTGGGTACCGCCTTCCATGCCGATCGCTACAGCTTACCATCTTCTTAAGATCTACACAACTAAAACCACTAATGACAAATGGTTAGAAGGCACCGCCTGCTTTAATATAAAATAAATCTGGCCATCACTTAACCTAAAACGGTCACTCAGTCTACTTGGACTCAGCAAGCCCTCATTAAGGACCCACTACTACTACCTAACCTAACCTAAGGATATGATGCGTGCTTTGTCAGAAAGTTTCTTGTTGCTCTGGTGCATTTCCTAGTGTGTAGTGCAGCAGTCTGGCTTAGTTCATTTTGCGTACGGGTCAAGTATAGGTGCGGTGGAAGCATAGGTTGGCCTTCAGTTTCGTGTGAATATTGAACTTCAATATTTCCAAGAAGTTAATGATAAGATACGTTACAGTGTTCAATGCACTCACCTCAGTATGGTTTTCTTGAGAAACAAAAGTACCGATTTACCAGAATTTATATAATACCCCATTTGATATTTTTTTCGCTGTCTGAATTTGGATTCTTCGCTTGGAGATCGGTGGTGACTTTGGGCTGGCATAAGTCAGCGACTTCACTGTGTTGGTTGGAGGCAGTTGTTTTATCGTGAAGATGTTGAAGAGCATCGGTCCCAGCTTTGAAAAACATGCCACAGCTTACAAATTTTAGTAGAACTAGCAGTTTTCCCAAAATGTATTCCAACGTAGATGCGCAGTTATTACTGATCCCATAAAACCGTTGGGCGATTAGAAGAGTTGGGTCCTTAAACATCCATCAATCCATAAGATTAATAGGATACGTTGTTGAAACCAGAAAACTAAGAAGAAAATGTACACGTTGTATGTATGTATGGTTTGCATTTATTTTGGTAAACATTGTTAACAAATACAAACGTATATTTATTTTAAAAAAGGTACACAATTCCAAAATTAAAATTAAAAGTCGTATTAATACTAATTTTAATGGAAACGTTATCATTCGCATTCACTCAGTTCATTCACTCGTACTTTCACACATTGTTCTAGGCTAGGGAAATTTCGTTGAGAGATCCTAAAAAGTCATGATTTACTTAATTGCTTTACAAACTAACTACCTAACTATGTTGTTCACTTTCAATTTATCTCCTCTTAACGGTTCTCTGTCTTTGATAGAACTCTTCCATAGCCCGGTATTCCGGCTCGTATACATCTGGGATCTCCCGGTCTAGGGATGCTACATAGATCATTTGAATCGAGCAGCTTCCTCGCAGCTGTACTTCGTATTCTCTCAACTGCTGGAAGAAACCACTGTTTGGACGAATTTGTGGTCGGATTGCCTTAACATGGTAGAACGCCTCACGAAGTGTCATTCCTCGATGCTTCATGAGATACGCCAAGCACAGTGATGCTGATCGGCTTACTCCAGCAACACAATGGACCAATGATTTACCACCCAGCTGGTGGACTTCCTCAATCATATCGGCAACTTCATCAAAATGTGAGCGTAAGTCAACATCAGGCCTGTCCATGGCATTCACGCGAAGGTAAAGTGGTTTTGCATCGGAGAGCGGAGTGTCGGGCAGTTCGGGAGCAACGTTGATAATGAATTTCACATCGATCTTGTCCAGTATATGGGGCATTGCGACTCCAGCTCCGCACAAGTAGAGAGTGGGCAGGAGTTCGGAGATGCCAGGATACGGCGACTTGGGGATTCGGCTGAAATGAAAGAGAAGAGATATGATGAGTAAGGCTTTAAATTGCATTCCAAGTTGGGTTGGATTATAATCTCTATATCATATTATTGTGATCGGGGCAGTTAATTGACCAACTCAATGAGGACGTCACCCCAAAGAAATGAAGAAAAACAAAACAAATTTGAAGCGCCACCACCAAGCGCGTTCATCAATTGTGCATTAAGTATAACATTTTTAAAAGCGACATCATCAATCATTCTCGCCTCGTACGATATCTATGCAGACGAAAAAGTGATTTTTCTAGTGTGCGTCCCCCCGATGCCGGGTAGATCGTCATTCGTTGAGAGAAAATCATAACTCATAATACGTCATCAGAATTTTTAGCGTTTAATATTCGAGACAAAACAAAAACATTTCTTTTTCTTAAATGTAAACAATATTTAAACATAATTAAATTGTTTTGATTTCATATTCACCAATTTCATCAAGCAATTAATTAAAAGAATATTTCCATAGCTAAGATGAAAACACACAATTTGGAAAAGTTTAGATCTCAAGAGTGCCAACAGCAACGTCGGGTGGTAGGAGGATTTGCTGCTTCTCCAACAATAAGGATCTCAAAATAGATTTTCTTATTTTTACCAGTGAAAGTGAAAACCTCATAAAATTAGCAATGAAATAATGACCGCAGCGAATACGCCACCGATTTGGTTAGGAATCCAAATCCGCCTGCAGGGTACGTCAAAACACCTACGTGATGAATTTCATTCGGACAAACGCGAAAAATAAATTTCTCAACACTGCGAGTGTTTGTTTTCTTGAGTGACGCCACAAAGTTTTGGGCGCTAACTCATCAGGCAGTGAAACCATTCATGGAGGTTGTAGTTTAAAAACTGATTGTTGAATTAAGGTGTATTTTGGTGTGATCCGATGTGATGCGTAGGTAGTTTGTTTGCGCAAAAGCATCGCATACTCGGTATGTAACGCAAAAGGTGAAATGAGTGGGATGTGCGGCGGAAGTTGAATGGATATACATTTTTTCTCCTTTGCAATTCAATACTGCTTTGTTTGCAAAATACCGCTCACATTTATTTTGAGATGAACCTGTGATGAGCTGTTGTGATGTGGGAGATCGCCAAGTTTTTAAATTTATTGGACATGCATATGACACGTCTTATTTGGACTCGCTACGAGGGTGAATGTTTTCTTAGTCATGTCCTGAGGTGTGAAAAATACGCAGCTATCTTAAGAAAGTTTAAGAGCTTTTTAATTGAAAAGGCTGCAGACGAGAGCTGACAGAAAACTACGTGAAGAAAATACGTTCCGGTTTTGCAAATTAAGTGCAAGTGTGCACTCAGCAGGGAAAGAATTCTGGCTGTCACACATTAATTCACTTCAAACGAAGACCATAAACGTTGAGGTCTTTTTTAAAGGTGGCTACTTAAGAGAATCATGGATTGTAGACGTGATGCTGTGTTACAGGGTCTCACATAGACTAGAACGCAATCATTACATGGCCTTTGGAGAAGAAGACTCAATCACGAACTGTGTGAGCTGTAGATCGAAATGAATTTAGCCTATGGTGACAGAGTCATCAGACACACTTCGACTTTGACTTCACAACAGCGGAGCGATGCCTTAGCCTACGATAACAAACCCAAGGTATGCGTCAAAAAGTCACAAGGGGCCTTAAGGCTCAGTTCTGGCTACATTCCAAGTTCCAATTTCCATCTATGTATTCAAGCGACAAAACATGTTCACATGCACAGCAAGCATTTATTAAAAATACAAATGAGCAACAATCAGTAATGTGCTCAAGTTGCAGGTGTCCCCGCTGAAAGATGTACATCATTGCTCTAATTTGCGATCAAGGTCTCGTCAGACAAAGTCATGTGACCACATATTTGATGCTCCCTGAGCACAGTCAACTTAAGTCTCTTAAGAGTCCATCAAATACCACACCATTGTGACTACAACTCATCCGGGCACATGAGTTATCATTCAGCAATTTTTGCTCTTTGTAGCAGAGTGTTAAAAGCCAAAGAAAATCCATTAACTCGGTGGCTCTAAATAAAATCTCTTATTTATGGTCGACAGTATCGGGGTATTAGAAAACTCAATAAAACAAGCGTTCTATTAAAAGCGTTTAGCACATACTCTAAATCACAGATTAAGCGCACAAATTCTATTTTCCCCAATAATGAGGTGTTGGGCAAAATTCAAAATATTTTTTATCTCTTCACTGCGATGAACAAAATCAACAAGTTTTTTTTAAATTCTGTCCACCATTTGAGTGCAAAATAAAGAGATTTCATCAAAATTTCTTCCCAGACTTTTTTCGCTTAATTGCGGCGAATTAAAACCGCATGCCAAAGGACGATCAAGAGGAATTCTTTGTTGATGCCTCATCCGGCTACCGCGATATGGCGCGGAATTCAGGTAATGTTCAAGAGTCGTTCCGACAATTCAGACTGCCTCTTTGTTCGTGTGGACTATTTTTGGTTTGAATTTGTTAACGAAATTCTTCACAAGGACGCCAGAGAAAAATTAATTTCTTCCTAGTGCCAGTCAAATTAGCTGACTGACGCCAAGTCTTGTGGATGTTGTGTTTTTTTTTTTGTTTTCTTTAGCAGATGTTGATATTCGTGTGTCATTCGTGCGATAGTTTCACGGTCACGACCTCGACTAAGGTGTACAATTCAACGTGGACTAAGTGCTGAGGGATGTTTTAAGTGCCCACTTCTAGGTAATCAATCAAAGTGTCAGAAGTTTTGATTTTCATCACACGAGTATGCTGCCGACGATAAGTCCTTGGACTTAACATTTATCAGTCATAGGTTGGCAGTTTGTGTATGCAATATATTTTCCATTTTTTGCTAAAAGAAATGTGGTCGGCTCTTCGCATTCCAGCGCTGCGGACAGTTGGATTTCACTCGTTTAACAAAAATGTTTACGTGGGACGATGAGTGGTCAATGCCTTATAATTTAAATAAGCTACTGACTGTGTATTCGTACATTTATTCTGGTGTCATTATGAATGTGACAGCTAGATGGAAAATGGAATGTGAATTACTCAATGAAATTCTTTTGACTTTCCACCACTTGAATAAATATTGAGATATGATGTGAGTAATTACTTTGCTCTTGAAATAATGATTTCAACTGTGCAAGGATGAGACAAGGTTCAACGAATGAGACCGGTGTTTGTTGACACAGATGTCGGCTGTTTTGTGACTTGCTGAAAATGTACTGCTGTGATATTATTAGAAGAAGAATTTGTCATTTTCTAAATCTTTTAAGCGATACAGTCATAAGTACTTTCAGCATTATAGTCTTACAAATGGACAGGATTAAGTTCAAAAGACCATTACAGTCAAGTCAGTAAAGACACATTGCGAAACCATGCTCATTGGATGTCTTCTCCTACATAATTAATTAGTCCTTGCTACGATTTAGATGAGGATCTTTTCAGTTTATTTTAACAAGTCAATGCAAAGTGTTTAAGTGAACTGATTGAACATAGTTCAGCAACGTCATTCACATCCCCAAACTTGCAGCTGCTTTTAGGGACATTTCGGACACTTGTTTCTCGATGGCCACAAGCTCTGTGATGGTCAATAACTATTCTAAAAAATAATGTCAATTAAGTCGTTTGACGGTGCACGCTTCGCCTTACGTACGTTTTAACTATCAGTGAAAGGCATTGTGGCATAAGCCGATCTTTTCTAGTAACTTGTACCTGAGAAAATAGATAAGAGCATGTTCAAAAAGACAGTTCACATCATCCACACCAGAATGTGTACAGTTTCCGTATGCAAATCCAAAAAAAAATGTTCATTGCCAGATATCATAAAGCTCAAAACACACACACAATGTGCGCCACCAACAGCCACCAATGGTACACACGAATTCTCAATGGTCTTTTTATAACCAATGATGTCCATCATCAACTACGAACTGTTCCATACCATCCGCTTTAGTCTCTCACCACCTTATAACTCAAAGCACATAGCTGCTTATCATTCACTCAACTAAGTCTAATTAGCAAAATATTAGAAGCGAAATCAACAAACCATTCCGGAGTATTTTTGTTTACCATTCGATGTTTGTTCTATTGAATCACATTTTATTATACAATACAACCATAGCGAGACATCTAAGCGAAGTATTTTATAGCCCCACTCAGTAATGAGAAATTATGTTCGGTCTAGCGAAAGTGATGATTAACTTGGACCATTGCCATGGAATTTCATTAGCTATTTCAATATTCATATGTGCCGCCAGATAAGCTTCTGGGTAGAATATATGAGTTTGCATACCTTAGGCATGCATGTACCTTAAGTGATGGAAAAATATTGTTGCACTAAAATGTCTGCCACGCTTAAGTGGTACTATAGAATTGGTACGCGAGCCTGGCGGAGGCTGGTAAAGGAAACGTAATCTGAATGAATGTGGGAGTGTATCAACGTTAATTAAGAAGAGATGTGGAATACTTGGCGATGAAAATGTGTCAATGGACGCATATGGAAATGACGACTCAGTGAATATGAATCTGTTTCGAATTATAACAAAAGTACTGGCGGTAATGGTGAATGACGTAATCGCCGTCGGGTAGTTGGTCGGCCGTTGGACGGTGCCAGGATCAATTTCGAATGAACGAACATTTATACCTCACGGCGCCACCTCTTTAGAGTCATTTAAAAGAGTACTGCCTAGCCTAGCCGTTGTGGATTGCAGAGTTAATATATCAGCGACGTCTAGACTGTTAAATATAGTAGCATAAATAGCTATTCATTCACTTTCTGAAATAAGGTGACGAACATTTCTCTCAGGTGGAATATTTCTTTAATGTGTCCCAATTTTTAACAATCTCTTAATGTGCAGTGATAATTCATTACTTCCAGTTACCCTACAAAATAGACTGGTAGACATTTCAAAGCTGCCAACAAAATAATGTTTTTATAGGTGGATCCCATAAAAACGAAACCGTAGTGTTTCTTTTGTTCAACTGTCAGGACTGCCTGTAAACATTCAAAATTAAAATGTTCATTCAACTTATTTGCGTTCTCACCAATGACATTGAAATACAACCACCCCAAAGTTTTATTCACCTTTTGATAGCAAACAACATTTTTGTGTGTCTCATCAACTGATAGTAGGATTTAAAAAATATGTTTTCAACTTCTTGTTTTCCAAATTCAAAAAGCCTCAAAAACACTGTCCCGGAACTCATTCATAAATCTTGTAAATTTGTTTTCCTGTTCCTAAGTATCAAAATCCAACGCTATGTGAATATTTATAGATCACTCACCTTTCAGTCAGAAACTAGGAATTTGTGGAAAAAAAAGGCAAACCAAGAGGAAAATGTTGTTTTCCTTACACAAAAATCACTTATAGACACAGGAGATTGGCAAGAGTGAGTGGCAAACTGGGACCGATGTTGACGTTCACCAAGTGTCTTGTTCTCCTGTTGTGCGTAAGCGGTGTATGAATTTCATTGAGAAAATGCAAAAAATGTTTGTTTAAATGGTTAAGCAAATATGACTTCTCACTTAAGTCTCTTGCCTTTGCCTTTCTTTTAGGGAAATATCTTGGAGTCCGAACTAGTGATTCGATACCATTCCTTGTTTTCTTTGGCACGTCACTAATTTAGGTCTTCGCCTTAGTGTCGTAGTGGGTGCACGCGGTGTGCGTGTTTAAAATTTAATGGATTGTTTAATGTAGAAACAATTTCTTATACATTTGTAGGTATGCGTGTGTGTATCTTAATTGTGTTGTATTGTGTTGTGCGGGAACTTTCAACGCCGCCAAGACTAAAGAATTTCAAGTATTCGGACAGCTGGTGAGGGTGCAGATGTCTAGATGGTGAGTCAGGAATGTGAGAACGAAAATAGAGCAGAGATTTTGTAGCTTTGTTGTGTATCTCTTTTGAGTTTTCATATCACTTTAATTGAAACACACACTCTTGATGCAGTCATCCATTGTCTGTATGCCTGTGAGGCTGATGTATGACATATGTGAAGATACACTGAGGTGCATAAGTAATGTAGCAATTCGAAGTAATTATGAATGTTAGCATTTATTAAAGTCCATTGTATGCCTATAATGTTGATGTATGGCATGTGAAAATACACTGAGATGCATAAGTAATAAACCACTTTAGCGTAATTATGAATGTTAACACTTAGTGAAGTCCATTGTCAGTATGTCTATAAAGCTGATGTAAGACATATGAAACACTGAGGTGCATAAGTGATGTAGCACTTCATCGTGGCTATGAATGTTAGTATTTAGTGAAGTTATGCGTGCAATTGCATAATGAACTGAAGTCGTCGAAATTGCAATGTGTATGTATAAAAATGCTTAAAGTTTTCCAGTTGACTCACATATGTACGCTTAGTATACGAAAGCCTTAGATGTGGTTTAAAAACAAATGTATCACTATGATAAAACGTAGGCATTACATTCCATTTTACAGAAACATATCGACACGCATGGATTGGAATAAAACTATTGTATTTACTTATAATCAATAAAATAATACTTTTCAACGCGCCTGTATTATGGAAAAGTTACAGTGACATTTGAAAACACTTCAGACACCGCTCCCACTTTTGAGATATTGAGTGACGTGGAAACATGAAGTATCACACATGTGTCGTATTTTCGACAACATTTTGTATTACTTTCCGTACCCAATGAGCTGAAACCGCGTAAAGTGATCCATCATCCCCCTTCATCGCACCCCATTCATTATCTGAATTACACTACATTGTGTGGAGTTATTACTTAACCCTATCGACGAGGCTGTAAGCTAGTGTATCTTATTTCGCTCAAAACAAACCAATACACGTATAAATAATCAATCAGAATTAAATTACCAGTTTAACTGCGATAAAGTAAAGCGATTGAACGTATCTCATTTTGGTCAAGGTATTAAGTCACATTTCCACCGCTTAAAGGTGTTTCAGTAAATAATTGTACTGGGAAGGGGTTTACGGGGTGTAGATAAGTATACAATCTAGCGGAATGTTCGTGCAGCGAACCACATTCACCTGATGACAATTGACTGGAGGTGACGTAAGGAACGACCTTGGTTAACGTCCTAAACGAAACCATTCCTGGCTTGCGGCAAGTTAATCGATTCTTTTGCCATTTTTTATGAAAGTAATGACCAAGTAGGGGTGCCCCATTGGAGCTTTCAGTAAATGAAGTCGAGTGAATATGTTGTTTTATGATTGTAGGTATGGTCGGGCAGAATTTATTCAAATATGTAAATATAAGAGAAGGTAAATAAAAAAATCAACCGGCAAATGGGAGAATTAAATAATTTTGCAACTAATGTCAAAAAGATGTGATGTCTGAAACTTTTAAGCTCTGTCTGTGTCTAATTTTATTTTCAGAAAATTTGCATTTTGTGTCTTATCAGAGAGTGAATCAGGCTTTAATGAGGTCTTTCAAAACCTGAAAAATCCTTCAGTTGCTCTTAAAAAAAACTTTATTCGGCAAACATGAAATCAAAAGACCAAAAGGACGTTCAGTTTCATTAGTTTGCCTCCATTTCCGCATTTCGTGTAAAGAGAAAAAAACTCGAAAAACAAGATGCGTAAGTGGCTGATTTATTGCCAAACTGGAAGAAATAAGTTTGGCTGAACTTCAGGCTGTTGCAGCGCACAGAATAAATATATAATATCCGATTTACGCTTTTGTTAGAGTGCACAGTGCACAATTTGCAATTTTATACCGCAATTAGAGCTGCGAGAAGAAAGCTCATAATTCTAAGAGCAAGTCTCATTAGACATTGAGTGCAGCGATTAAATAAATTACTCAATTTATCACTTGGATAAAATACTACGCCGTTCGAAAATTGTTTGTATTGAAATTACCTTGAATTGCTATCCTTTTGTTCTGCTTCGTGTGCACTCAGAATGTCTTGGATCTCTGTTGATTTCCCCTTCTCCGCATTGTCTCCCAAGGAGATCTCTTCCGACAAGTTACCGTCAACTACAACTTTCATGTTTTCGCTTTTTAAATTGTTCTTTTTTAAAAACTTTTCTTCTAATTCTTGAAATTCCAATCGACTAACTAATTCACCATTCGAGTAATAAACAAAATATGCGGGTCTCTTCTGATGTTTCACCGAGTGGCAGAAATGTTTTTCTTTTTCAGATTTTCCGAAATAAAATGTACGATTCCAACGTTCGACTTTTCAGTTTAGCGTCCACCTATCGACTGAAGCAAGAGTCCAACTTTGTCTGGTTGTTGTGTATTCGCCGCCACTTGGTTTTATTGCTTAGCGCCAAGTCACTCATACATACACGCCAACCAAAAAGCGAGGAGGTATACAGTGCAACAGTCAAGCGAGTGTTTGTTTTTCACAGTGAGCAGAGTTTGGATTTTCCTGTGGAGCACACCGGCAACGAGGGGGTGCTGATGCATTAGGTGCTTGAAGCATATCTTGTTGGATATTTTTTAAGGGTTGAATAGTGGTGATGGATCTAGTTTTCCTACGCTTAGGTGGGGGTTGAGTAGAATATTTTTGGGGACACTGTGGAATGTGAAATGTAATCCGATGAATGCTGTGAAATGCAGGTGGGAGCTGTTTGTTAAACTATCAGGTACTCACCCTGTGGGTGTGAGACATTGGTTGAGAGATAAGTCTTAAACAACAATACTCAACGCTTTGTTGACCATTTTGTGATGCATGTGTTTATTCTGAGGTTAGTCACATTAAATCTGTCGTTTGTGGTCTCTTATTAGTATTTTGGTCACCCATTCTGGTTATTGTTTGACATGGCGTGTTCCAACAAAAGTTCTCCAACAACTTAATTTCACAAATACATGAAAATCGAGGAAGCGTTCATAACTCGTCCCGTCCACCGTCCAAGGGCATTTTGCAAGCATGATTCACTTCAGATCCGTACGTTTTCTATTAATCGAATATGAAATATTATGCAATTCAGTTTAATGCAAATTATTTCTCGGCATTGGAACTTTGCCCCAAATATTAAACAGATTGCTGACCCAGTTTACATTTATATTCTCATTTAATTTAATTTTCCTCATTTCCATTCAGCCGTCTGCGTATCTGTGTGTTGCATAAAATCAACATAAGCCATGCACTAATTGAACATGTTACACGATGTATTTAATTCTAGTTGAATGCGAGGGGAAAACATTTGGCGCCAACCGAGGACTACATATCGCTGGAAATAGCTAAATGCAACGAATGTAAACCGTGACTATGCGTTAATGATCTGAAATGCTCGGTTGTCGAGACTGCATAATAACTATTTTCGAAATCATTCTTACTGACTGACGTAAGTATGTCAGAACGGGCTCTTAGGTGGAAGGGGTGGCCGGTTATGATTTGCTGAACACGTAGGGTTTCGAGGCACTTAAATGCGGCGGATGTGGTGAACATGGATAAGTGATATATCTGTATTCCGTTTATTCCGATCGATGTCAGCGCAGGCGTTGCATTAGGGATCTTATGCTGATACAGCTTACTCGATGACATGTCAAAATGTTCACTTCGATTGATATTACACCGGCAAATGTTCAGAAAATTAGCTTTAGCGGGACACACCCGATTTCTGCGCCGACTTACGTGTCTTCCATCACTCACAACAAAGTCAACGTGAAAATGAGGCTTTTTAATGTTGCGTAGCGAAGAAAAGTGCCAAGAGACGCAGAATAATTTAAAAATAAAAATATGCAGTTTTAGGAGCAATTAAATGGAAATGACTCATTACGGTGGGGATCATTCATTTGCCAAAATGCAGAACGCTGGCACATTTACATTACAGAATTCGTACGTAAGTTACCAAATGAAACGAATTTCTTGACTTTGGTCAAATGCACTGTTATATCGGCTAAACTGCTTTCGTAAGCAGATGTCAAAGCATCAGCCACCTCAGGCATATACATATGTAATCATTCGTGTATCACCATGTCCCTCTTGTGTTGAAAATAGCAAAAACCACCTGTAGCCCGTCTATTTTAAGCATCTCTGAAATACGTCTTTGGATTCTTCTGCCAGTACTAAACATATTTTAGAACGCACTTAAGTTTCACTGCCAAGAATCAAGTGATTTCTTTAGCCCCAACTATTTGTGGCACAATTTAGTTCTATTACCTCATCTCCCAATTGTTCTCTTAATCTACAAATTTAAAGCGCCAAGAAGATCTTAACAGACAAAAACGTGCTAATCGATCGGTAATCACCTCTATTGTCACTCGATCCTCGTCAGAAAGCTTGCCAATTCGGTTACAAAATTATTTACAGAAGATAAAAACACAATGAGGAATGGCGACAAACTTATTCATCGGTCTGAACGGCGAAATAAATGGTACGTGTCCGAAGTGTCATGTAAGACGTTATAAATTCTGGGGACACTTTTGTTTTGACACATTCCGTCCAGATCGTCGATCTTGAAAGCAAGATGGACACATCGTAAAAGTGATCGATATATCTGCCATGTAACCTTGAAGGGTAGACAAAAGTAAACATACCTTCGTATTGATCACAGGAACACCATGTTGGAAATTTTCCACATCATCATTTGTTTATGTACACAAACACGCACATATGTGTGAGCTTTGTTCGTTTTCATGTGACTGGCGTACTTTATAGTTTTGCAATTAGTGATATATTTGTCGTCCAAAGAAAATATTATGTCTTCCAATGTATATGTCTCCACAAGTGTTTTCATTCGCACTTTTGAGAAATGGGTCAGCTCTGTGTCGAGATTGGAATGCGTGAAGGAATGTATGAAGACGACGAATTTAGATACCGGTGTGAAGATTCTTGGCGCTGGTTATTTATAGCGAAGATGAGTGTTCTGGAGTAGCAATATTGGCAAATGATTCCATCTTTGGACGATGCGACCGCGACGTCGGGGTTGACAGGAAAAACCAAAATTTAAAAATGTTCAAGATTGTTAGTGAAACTGCAATTGTGAAATTGTCGAGTATTGCACGATTTTATTTTTTTTTTATTTTATTTATTCTACCTTATGAAGTTAGGAATATTCAAGACTAATTTTTTTGACAATTTATGATAATATAATGGGGCTCATGATCAGTGTTACCACAGGTTAAATTATTTATGAGTGCCAGAAGCTTAAAAAACGAGTAATTTACAAAAGGAATGAGTCCCATCAAAGGTTTTGGTGGCATAATGCCTCCTTATGTGAGAAAGTATATATTTTCATGTTGTTGGAGGTTTTAATACTATATTGGATCATTTAGACTCAAAACTGGTCCATTGTACTGCCAGGCAGCAACCTGAAACTCCGTCGGAAGACCAGCAAGGCCTTCTGTGATGAAGGGCCTACAGAATCAGCTCTCACCACATCAGTGCTGAAGATCTGCCACCTGATCCCAGCAAAGAAGGGACAGTGACAAAGGAAGTGCTCTGCCGTGTCATCGTGCTCTGCACAGGCATCGCAGAGGGTGTCTTCGCTTTAACCGATCAAATTTAAGTGTTGTGGCTCATTATTGCACCGGTAAGTCGTCTACAGTATTTTCTGTCAAGGGACAACAAGAATGCCGCTTGGTCTGGCTACATCCTTGAGAGTCATGCCATCTGCAATTATGCTTCCTCCCGAGAGGTCCAACCATCAATGGAAGCCCTAACCACAGACGCAGGGAGTCCGAGCGCAGGTTCAGATCCTGAGAAAATTTCCTCTGCGATCTCAGTGCCAGCGATTCCTTGGTGTCCTGAGACCCAGATAAGTTTCAATGAATTTTGACTGCTAATCAAATTGAGAGAGGATTTGCATTCCTGAACTATTGTGGAAGTGGTCAAAGGGTTGTGTAGGGCTATTAGCACAGCCTAGCTGTCACTACAGACACAGATGTGTCGACCCGTCCACCAGTCCTTCATATTATAGTTTGTTGCCATTTGGATTGCACCGCTTGGAAAACCAGCGCAAATTTACCTAAAGAGGTGTACAATCTAATGTTGTCGCCCTCCACGAAAACACTGGCGCCGGACCCTTTATTGGTTTTGGAGCCATACATGAAGATACGACTACAGTGTTTTCCTGGCTCGAAGTCTGGCCAGAACCATTCCTGGGTCCAGTACTAGTATTCAGGCATTTCAAGTGAAAGCGTTTAGGAATTAATAAAGCCTAGTTCGCACATTGGAAAGTTATGAAAATGGAAATGTGAAATAAAATTGCGTTAGGTATATTGTTCTTGAAAAAATGAGTGAAAACTAAAAATTATGAGTCCCCGAGTCAGACTAAAGAAAATGAGTCCTTTTGACTCCATAAAGTCTCTTTGGTAACACTGCTCATGATACATGTATCTCACGCTTTTATAAAAAAGGATTATACATGTGTGGTCATGTAGTGGGAGGGCTTGTCGACCTATACGATTTTAGCTTAGAGTGCTCGCCGAGGGCCAGTAATTTAGAATAAGTAACACTGTATGTCAAAGTTTTAAGCATTTTTGTCTAGTACGTAAGTTTATTTCTATTAAGAACAAAATAAAATTGAACTAAAACGAAAATGATGACTGTTATTAGAATTGTAAAATGAAGTTAATCTCTAGGCTTCGGACAATGAGACGGGTTCATGAAAAGAAAACCTAATAATCAATATAAACAATAATGACGCCAACAGAGAGTATGTACTTATTAACTGGAATATTTGCTAGAATGTAGCATTATAATCTGGAATACTTGTATTCTCTCATTAAGAATAGCGCTATTATATATAACGGATCGCATACTATACAAACGTATTTAAGTACAAAGCGAACTTAAGAAATACAGACTGGCTAAAGAGTTGTAGGATCTCGAAAACGTTTTAAATGCTAGTTAAGAAACATTGGGCATTCTTAAAAAAGTAAGTTGACTGACTGTATGTGAAAAGACTCTTGTAGGTATTTTAATAATAATAATAATAATAATAATAATAATAATATAATATGAGTGGCGCTACAGTCCGTAGAGGGCCAGGGTCTAGCTTCTCAGCAACCACTAATGGTATGCGTGCTATTGTTCTCTCACGAGTGGAAGGGACCTACAGTCTTATGCCGACTTCGAACGGCCAAGTTTGAGAAGCTTTTTCTAGACAGGAAATACTCTTTGAGCATTGTCAGTGACTCGAAAGATGTGGGGCCATGAAAATTATATTCGTCGCTCAGAGCTGGAATCGAACCTAGGACGTCGTGGTTGGGGTCAATGCACATACCCACAACGCCACGGGCCACCAGGGCGGGGATTTAGGGGATTTTACTATTTCATTATAGGAGTACAGGATTACTCAGAAATGAACGAATGTTAAAATCACCACAGTTTTGTTACTCCATGGCATCTGATAAAGATCGCATTGAATTTTGTGAAGCAAATCACGAATAGCGCCAAGGTGACTCGGTTCAGGTACTCTAGAGAAATTGAATATTGCTTGTGACAGATCATTTGCTATTCTTACAAACTCTTTGCTATGTGTAAGACGTATGTTGATTTTGGTCAAATGACTTTGAGAAATAAGTGAAAATAGAGTCAGCTTAAAGTCGGGCTTCCAAGGAACGTAAGTATACTGTATCCAAGAATACATGCAAATCATTTGATAATAACATAATTGCGCAAATGTATTACAAGATGCACGTTAAGTCTGATGTATGAGGACAATCCAATGCTTCAATTTCATTTTTAGTAACTGAGTTTTCAATCATGGCGCAAAACTAATACCCGAACATTGAGCATACTAATCATAATGACGTATGTGGTGTTATCATATAAACACCAAATATTGCACATGATAAAAATAAAATTCCCAAAGACTTAACCAAAATTATCTTCTTATTGAACGCAAAAGTTGTTATCCACCCGACATACATACAGTGAAATAAAAAAAGTTGTATCTCCACATGTACGTTTAAAGAGATCAACATATGCGAAAATGCTCTGAAATAACGTATCGTAGAAAGAAAGAAAATATTTACTTAGCGTAAAATACGATATCAATAGAACGAAATTGCTTTTCTCTTCGAAAGTGCGAGGTAATTGTTGAAAATGAAAGAATTATTCTAAAATTAAGTGAACAGCACGTGGGTGTAAACTGCTAAACAAAGATATACACAAGCACTTCAGCGATTTAGTGGAATTTAAGGAATTTTAAAGGGGTATTCTGAGGTGAAGACAATAAACTATAATAGTGTACAAGATCTGTACTCGTTGCTATAATGTACACACATGTGTGCATAGTCCGACTGTTTCAAGGTAATTGGAGTGCTTAAATTTATGGGCATAATGTAGATGTTCACGATCTGTTTGAACAATGGTAGAATGAATAATTTTTCTCAAATCAAGTTTGTATAATTGAAATACAATTTAACCAACAATGATTCCATTTCGTCTGTGTGCATAATATGCACCTAAACATCGCTATCATAAAATATGACACGAATATGACAAGCGTCAATGCAGAATATGCATACATACAGGCACACGCTCCTCTTGGAACAGTACGGGTTAGATTATACCCAATATTTGTTTCAACTCGCACCTATGGTCATAAAATTTGAAGAATGACCGCAGGAAAAATGTCGCGAATACAAGCTGGGAATTACTCGCCAGGATAGGGTGAGAAACACGGTAGTACTGGAAGAGCTCAACCATATTGTGCTGATACGAGCATTAACACTGGTAAGCAATAGACAACCGTGAGTTTCCTGTTTGGGCGTTGAAAATGCTGGCTGTATATACGAATCTTGGCCAAATAAATGTGCATGGCATGGCGGCATCATGGCAATTTATTTCCTTCGAAATGACGTGTAACGTCAATGGAATCAGATATAATGCGATGTTAGCCGACTTTCTGTGGCAAGAGCAAAAGCATTGATTCAAACAGCACGCCGCTACATACCGTACAAGCGACGCAACGCTCGAATTTGTGAAGGAAAAATTTGGACCTTCTCACGATTCATTTTTGTGAGGCACAAAGGTTCTTATTATAAACTAAAAAGCAACCACTTTGGACTGAAGCAACATACATTCGACTAAAGTAACATCAATAATTGAATCGACTATTTGAAGCACAGTCAGCAAAGAAGCTTTGCTATAAGCCAGTGTCTATTTTACACTGTTGTTGTTTTATTTACATCGCTATTCAACACTTAATTGATATTCTTTACGATACGTACATATTTCATCATACTGTAGTTCATCTCACAAAAACAAACATGAATTAGCGAATTGTCAATGATTTTTTAGACATCAACCAACGAACTAATTCCTTACACAAAAACAAATGCGAGCGATTATGTTACAAACCAACCAACATGTATTTCTTAATCGCATTTCTTTCGACGATTGCTTGGCGCCAACCCGTCCTCAATTTGTTCGCTGACAGGCGAACACCATACAAAATTCCAAATTCCTTACAGCAACATCTTACATATTTATTATTAATTTGACGGTATAAAATTAATCAGAAACTGTTTTAGATCACTGCTCGCATGCATTCCTGCACACCCATGGAATGCACTTTTGAAACGATGCCGAGGTACCTGTTCGCTCTATTTCTGGACACAAATGCAAACATTTATTCAATTCACACCCGACTTCACTTCGTTGTGCTGCATCTCAGAGAGCATATCTCACTCAAGACCCAACTCCCAAGTGAATATGAATGGCTGAAACTCTTCGACGCCCCTGTGCATTATTCTTAGTTTTCAGTACGCTCCCGTAATGAGTTTTATTGCTCTATAAATTCCCGACAGCTTCCCTGGTTCAAAATTGATTCAAGTGAATCTTTTACGACACCACTGTCGGAGCACGAACCTGCCCCTATCTCTGGACAAGCCACTCTGGCGAAGGCACGCGAATCCAAAAGTGAATTTGCTGTGGGCGATGGTTATACACAAAACCGTTGCACCTCCGCCGAATTGCACATCAAGTAGGCATTTATTCTCAATAGTGGAATGTGGTGGAACTACTTGGGTGTGTGCCAAGTATGAAGGAAAAGAAACGAGATTAATTGCACATTTTCGGAATTCCTCGCGTTGAGTCGCCAGGTTCACATGATGCAGGAGTCTTCCGTCGGAAAATACGACAAACATTATAGTGAAACTAAATTAGCTTGGTATCATATTTATTCATTCTCGTTTGTTTTTACTCTTCGGGCTATGTTTTGGGATTCGATTGGGATATGTTTTCCTCAGTGTGATGGCGAGAAGGGAGCAAACAATACTGCATACACTGATCTTCGGTAAAAATCAATGCAAATTTGTAAGATTCGATACATATCAGTGAAGTAAATCTTCTGAGGCATAGCTAATGTTAAGTGAACTTGATATGGGAAAAAGTCGTTATGACAAGTTGTCGTGCCCCAATAAATGCGTCTCTGTTCCAATGTCCTCACTAAACTTAATATACAAATTGCTCATGATCTTGACAAGAACAGAGACGAATGCAAACAAAACATTCACATATCCTTCTTGAGATCTACCCATCTGACTATACTGTGTAAAGATTGTTGTTGGGAATACATTCAGAACCTCAAATGAATTCGATCAAATACAAACTTACTAAATTACTAACTTAATTTGTTTACATTAGATTTGCAATAAAATCGAAATGTCATCTGATCATGAAGACTAATAATAAACTAAGCCCATAAATGAAGTTGTTACTCCAACTTTATTTTAATAATTAAGAGTAGAGAGCTTCCGTACAACAACCGCGAGCACAATCAAATGTTGTTTACATCAGCTAACGCGATAAAAGTCTACAAGAATAATTAAGTAAATCTCTCGGGTTTTAAATGTCATTAAATTTATGAATCGTTCCAATATCTGTAACCTTGATTTTTTCACCAAAAAGTACTTAACTTGTATATAGGTCACACAACAGCCTTCAGTAAAAAATACAGTTAATGCCTTACAAGTAGATACACTCAAATCTTTGCGTTGTGACGGGCTGATCATCTAGAGAATATACGAAGGACTAAGTTATACTAAGCTAAGATTAAGTTATTGGTTTGCCAGCGAAATTGCCGGCACACTTAGACCATTGTTGGTCCATTGTGATACCCAGTGCCGATAATTTGATCCCAAGGGAAAATGGGGACTGGAACAGATTTGAAAAGCAGATAAAAGCATATTAACTTTTGCATTCATTGGGATTCGAACCGTGGGCACGTATAACCAAGGACGGCCTCTCAACCAACTGCGCCATCTAGCCGTTAAGAGCGGTTATTTTTACTTACTGCTGAGACAGATGACCTATGAAGGGTCTTAGCCTAGGCTGGCTTACATCGCTGACGCTTCTGGTCATGATGCTCTCAGGACCTGTGATGTTTTCGTTATTCACCTACATATGGCAGGAGCGGTAAAATGTAGTCTTTTGTAAAGCATGATTTTAGACCTTCGGGTCAGGAATTTTGAGCCAAGTTGTTTTGACAAACTGAACTAGTATCGATTGTTAAGGGTGATTCGGGTCTTCCCCAGGATGTAAGTCGTGGAGCTCACGTTTGCTCCGGGGAAGTTCACTATCTCAATATTGCAGCTGCTGAACATATACAAATATATTTTTCTTAACTCGACGATACGCAACTTTCTTCTTTGAGTAAGTCTACAGATGCGTCAACCGACAAAACTCTTCGGCTAGCTACCTTCACGTATGCACATAAAGTTGGTTGAGACCTTTTCCACCTTCAGATGTCCCTTTTAGAAATGATATGATCAATCAGCTTTATCCTTCAAGAGAGTGCCTGTTACCTAATGGCTTCCTAGGTATAAAGTCTTGACTACAGCTACTCTGACATATTTTTCATCACATCATACACAGCCGCTTCCGTTGCAATTCCGGCAGATGTCTCATTAATGACACGCTTGCTGCATTTAACCATCTACGTCCATATTATCTGCGAATGCTAAAAATTGTATAAAGGTTTGGAAAGATTTTCTCAAAAATTGTAATAAAAAACTCAGGGAACTCTGTGTCGTCTTGCTTAAAACCTTGTTTTAGACATTGACGGTTTCGATGAGTCACTAACCACAACTTGACGAGTTATGCAGGAACTTCAAAATTGGACATGGCGGCGTATAGCATCACCAAATGGTCTGTGATCTGCATTTCTTGTGATCTTCCGGGATGGACCGCATTTGGTGATTTGTGAACTTCTCTGAACTAACGTCAAACTGATAAGGACCTTTCAGATTATAAGCAAACGCCTTCAGAAGCTCGAAGAACGTCAAGAACGTCCTCTCATGCTAGGCCAGGAAGAAGTAGTTGGTACTGTAGGAGGGATCTTCTTTCTTCTGAACCAGACAAATGATACTGCGATTCCACTCCTTTTTGAGGCTTTTACAGGGCATGTGTCCAAATAAATCACAAGCGCTGTTTAAAGTTTCCCGCGGACTGCCTGTCGTTGACAGCAGATCTACACCAAATAATTGGCGAAACCGATTCCGGTATTTCTATTCAGACAACAGATTTGCAGAGTGAAACATTTGTTGATCATTTTTGACAGACTTATTTCTGAGCTGGAGGTTTTCAGCAGATGATGCAGAAGCAAGGTGTATTTATCATTCTGGCCACGACTGTACATACATGTTCAGACTTCACCACTATGTAGACTGTATATTATCTGTGTTGTCTTGCGTTTTGATAAAATACATCGGCATCTTCGAAGCTCTCCCACCTCATGGGACAATATGTGCTTCCATGACAATGTTTTTTTCGCATCAATTATGCACTGAAGCACCTCGCCAGAGATTGCATTGACATGTGCAGAAATATGCACGTACTGATCTTTCGTTTCACGCACACGAATAAATACAACTTTTGATTCTCAAAATAAACCAAACAACGACTGACGTCCATTGCAGGTGGTACAATGCACTCATAAGCCCAGCTGGATTGAGGAAAACATTTTTTTATTGCACTTTTATAGTATATTAAAATTACGTTTACATTCATTGGAATGCGATAAAAGATTTACACTGCTACCCTATCACAAGAAGTTAACAAAAATAATGTACATGCATACATAATAGACATAAATCAATGGAAATGTATTGCTAAATTATCTAATTGGCAAGATGTTCACAGAACTCTATTCTCTTAGTTCCACGGCGTCGTTGGTGTAGCTTTTCACTTGTTTGGGGTCTTTTAACTCCTTGGCTTCTGCCTCTGCAGCCAGTTGCTCCGGGGATTTGGCCCAGTCTTGAAGTTCTCCAGATGCATAGAACCAATAAATGACACAACCCAGTAGATAGACTGACGCGGAGATGAAGAAGACCGTTCGCCATTCATCGGTGGACTGCATAATTTTCGGTTTTTAGATGTATGTTCAGCAGATTCAGTTTAAAAACACAATCTTACCTGATTCTGTACTATGTACCCTGTGAGAAGTGGACTGACAATACCAGGAATTGTGGCCACCGTGTTGCCAATACCCATGATCACACTAGCGTGCTGAGGAGCTATATCCAAGTGGTTCACCCTGCAAAAAGGAAATGTAATATGCGTTAGATTAAGATGTATATGAACATTCTGATATACTTACGCGAATCCGGACCAGGCAAAGGCCCCCAGGCCTACGGCTATGGTGATGTAGACCACACTCCATGTGGGATCGGGAAGATAGGCAGTTAACATCATGAAAACAGTTTGTGCCAAGAAGGCGCTGCAATTGAAATATCTTCGCACTTGTGTGGTGGTTAGGTATCCCTTGACCTGTACCCAATCTGCTAAGTATCCCGAAACACCTAGGAGTATACCCATTGCGAGGTATGGCACGGCTGACAGGAAACCAGTCTTGTCCAGCTGGAAGTTGAGTGCGTCTGTCGAGAGAAGATCAAATTAAATTTTGTTCCGGTTCTGGCAAGTGTATGATGTCAGGTACCTTTCAAGAATGTTGGCAGTTGGGTGAGCAAAGTGTAGAATCCCCAGTTTTCAGAGAAATGCGACGCGATTATAGCGTAAACCGCAGCCGATGTAAATATCGCTTTCCATGGATGCTTAACATGTACCCGGCCGACAGTTCCCAGTTTCTTCTGTATGTACTCCCTCTCCTCAATCGAGCAATGGGGATCTTTCTCGGGGCCTTCCTTGACAACGATAAGCCATGAGACAAACCAAATACAGCCTATTGATCCGAAAATGTAGAAAACACTCTCCCACCCATACGCTGTAGCGAATATTCCCGACAGTGGCATTGAGACAACGGTTCCCGCATAGTTCCCGGCGAAAGCTATCGAAGCCATTCGAGACCGTTCCAGAGGTGGCGCCCACCGAGCCCACACCGCATGAATGCAGGGGAATGTTACACCCTGTGTACGACAATGAGCCAATTATCATAATTATTCAACTATGCCGCAATTACTTACCTCAAACACTCCTTCAATTATTCGCACAGCTAAGAACATTGCTAGTCCGTGCTTGGCTGCCAATGGTGTCAATAGCGTTAAAATTGCTGTAGCGCCAATGCCTATGCCAAAGACCTGAAAACACCATCGTTAGTTGCCCAATTCATTCAAACGTACTCAATCTGATTCATACCACATTGCCACCAATCCTTGCGCCAATGTATCCTCCCAAGATCTGTGTGGTGATGTAACCATAGAAGAAGGAGCTCAATATCAACCCCTTTTGCTTGGAGTCCCATGGAAAGTCCTGCTCATAGTACACAGTACCGTTGTCAGCGATCATCGTCCGATTCTCTGTCATAGCCACAATGGCAACACTCAAATTCACACGCAGGGAATAGACATTGAAGAAACCGAAGAATGCCATCAACACTACAATGTAGCGTCGTTTTCTCCAAAACCTCCATGTCAGGGGTTCAGATTCAACCACATCGTTTCTGCAACAATAAAATAGAGAAATAAATAAATAAACACCATTAAGATATGCAGTATATTCGAAATCGACTCGTTGAAAGTAAGCGTGATTAAGCGTGACGATAGAGTCGCTCAAGGTCTATCTAATCTTGTGCTGGACTCTCACTTTCAGCAGAGATCAATGCGCCCCATAGGGAAACTAGTTTTGCTGTAGTCAGTCTACCTTGACTGACTGTTGAAAGAGTAAAAACAAGTCTTGCAGTTGCAGGTTGAAAAATATGCGGAAAATATTGTTGGCGTAGGGTGTACTGTGTGGTCTTGGTGCATTGGACATTTCTAGTTGTCTTCGCATGTAGGAGTGGGAAATCTTTGCGTAGTATGAATATAGTGCACATATAGTTTCGAATTAACATGAGAAGGGGAACTGACCACGAACTGGTTTTGTAGGATAGTTGAGTAAAAAGGAAATAAATCGTGTACATTTTTGTAGCATTTTCCCATGGTTCAGAGATACTTTATGCTTTATACACAATTTGCTGCTTTTGTTATTGTTAGGGGGACATAAAAAAGAGTGTTTGTTGCATGGGACAAAAGGTGCTGTATATTGCAATATATTAACTTGAGTATCCAAGCAAAGGTTTAATTTATCTTTTTCAAATAAATACATCTGCATAAAATCGTCTACATGTCGCAACTTCTGATTCATTAGTTTTGCCTCTTTTACAAGTGCAACTTTTCAGTCACAATTTGTACAAATTGCTTTCTGTGGTGGCCCGTGTCGTTGAGGGTATGTGCGTCGACCCCAACCTCGTCGTCGTAGGTTCGATTCCAGCTCTGAGTGACAAAAATAATTTTCACGACCCCAAGACTTTCGAGTCACTGACAATGCTCAAAGAGTATTTCCTGTCTAGAAAAAGCTTCTCAAACTTGGCCGTTCGGTGTCGGCATAAAACTGTAGGTCCCTTCCACTCGTATGAGAACACAACGCGAGTGGTTGCTGAGAAGCTAGGCCCTGGCCCCCTACGGGCTGTAGCGCCACCCATATATATATGTTTCCGTGATCCCCTGTGTCAACTCTCTTTCCAACATCATTTAAAAATCCACTCGTAAATTAGCGCGTGGCCGTGTCCTTATCATTCTCCAAATCACTTGGTGACTCATCTGCATCGTCTGCAGCGTTGCCTAACTTTAAACTTCATTACTCCTTACTCATAAGCAGTCCCTGCTATAATCGCGATCCGTAAACACATCATTGACTTTAACTATATGGAACTAGCAAATATGACCGAAAGGATTACTGGGATATCTTGAGATTCGTGAGGGACTCAAAAGCGAATTGCCATTTTTCTGAGTACCAGCGTGTTGAAGTAAAATTTCATGTTTAACTTATCTTAACTATCAAGTGTGAAAAGGTACAATGGAACGACAGTTTAGGAGTTAAATCGCACAAACATCAACATTTTTGCAAGCTTTGTATAATATATTAGCAGGAGTAGAATAAAAGAATTAGCTAAGAACATCTTGCATGAAGGTGTTAAATCGAGTCATGCTTTTGATAGGAGAAATTACAAGAATAAATGTCAGAATAGACAATAGATTTTTGGTTTGAAAGTGCAATGTACTATAATAATAAATAATAATGTGGGTGGCTCTACAGCACGTAGAGGGCCAGGGACTAGCTTCTCAGTAACCAATCGTGTTGTGCGTGCTGTTGTTCTCTCACGAGTGGAAGAAACCTACAGTTGTATGCTGACTCTGAATGGACAAGTTTGAGAAGAAACTAGACAGGAAATACTCTTTGAGCATTCAGTGACTCGAAAGTCTTGGGGTCGTGAAAATTGTTTTCGTCGCACAGAGCAGGAATCGAACATACAACGTCGACGTTGGGGTCGACGCACATCTCCACAACGCCACGGGCCACACTATCTATCTACTTTAATAAGAGCTATTATTTGCACTTGCACAGACTGTAGGCAAGTAAATATGTATTTCTTTGTCCAACACATGCTCGACTTTATTTCAGTTTTCTAGATGACAAAGACAATGATCTGTAGCCACTTCGCTGTCCTTCACATTTCGGAGTCGGGCTTTTGCATGCAAATCCATGTAAATGCTGAGTAATAATGCATTTCTCCAAACTAGCCACTCCACACACAAATTATATAACAATAGGTATTGAAATGAAATTAGATAATCACACTTGTACTTCACACACACTTCGGAAAATTGCCTGAAATTACGTAAATATTTGTTTCCTACTCAAATTAAATTCTTGGCGACTCTAATTTTATGAATTGCAACGATTATTTTTGTTGTTGTGAAACATCCCGACACGCTTCAATGCAGCATGTTATCGTGAAGTTATTAAACGAAACAATCCGTTAAAGACCTTCAGATGTTGTCTACACTTTTCTCTGCTCATTTATTTTGAACAAAAGCAAAAACACATATGTGTGTCACCACATCTATGCTGAACTCGTTAAGAAAAACTCAATTGCAAAGCGGTTTATTAATATAGTCATTCTGGAAATCAAACATTATGCGTTTACTTACGGATCGATAACTACTTTCGGTTCCAATTCGAGCCCGTTCTGTTTCTCCTTATCAATATCAGTCATTTTAAAAGAATAGTGTTTCTAGGTCGATGCTCTAAAATATAACTTATGCAAACATTTCCTGAAAATATAGAGAAAAAAATTAATATATTATTGAGTTTAAAAAAAGGGAGAAGAGAAACTCGGACTTAAACCGACCTTAACTCTAATACCGTGGAATAACGTCTGAAGACGAAATATGTTCAGATGTCTGCCTTGGGCTGAGGACTGAGGGTATTTTGAATTTTAAGAACCAGTATTTTAATTGTTCTCATTATATCTAATGTATCCGCAATAGAATACCGACATCAATTCACACATTTCTGAACTGGATTCAGTTTCGTAACATGTTAAAAATATTGAAGCCCACACGCTCCTACAAATTAAATGAAATTTGCGGTTCTAAAAACAAGACGTGCGAATTGCCTAAGCTTTTGACAACAACATTTTAGATAAGTAAATTAGGGAGATACACCACCCATAATGATGTCAATAAAGGTGTCGGCGATATTTTTGCGGAATTACCGTGATATTCGTATACGGAGGGCTATGAATTATGAATTAATTATGTAGTTAAACACGCCTTAAAAAATGTTTATATCGTATTTTGTTGTGGTAATTCTACTATCTTGCATTCATTCAAAGAAGCAACGAACAGCGTGGTAGAGATGCGAATGAAAAGAGCCTCCTGCTTATATGGACGCATTCCATTTCTTGGTGAACGTCGGGCGGTTTGTTTTATCATCTTTACCGCTGTGGCAGTCGACAGTTTTAGCTAAAAAGGACGACATTGAACCCAGCCGAATTTTAAAAGTGAACATTACGCCTGCCTACAAATGAGTTCCAGTGTAACAAATTCGATTAATACCTTTACCATGAAGAACTCGGTCGTATGCATTTTCCTAGCTCCTCGTGATTAACGTAAGTTGTTATTTCTCACTACCTCGACGAGCACTCGAAACTAAACTTACTCTTAAGCTACGTCTTTCGTCCTGACAATTTAATTTACGGACTGCGAAAGGCCGATTACGATTCAGTTGTAAAGGTTAAATATCGAAGTGATCAAGCCCTGGTTTGCTATTTATATTCCTCGTTATAGTCAATCAGAGTGAATTCCCGTGATTTATCGGAAAGAGGCTTATTACAAATTGACAAGCCTACAATAGAGACATGAAAATTACTTTGCACATGTTCGTCGTTGGTAAACATTTGTATTTTGATGTTTCCTATTCTCCTGTCACGCGATCGTAGAACCTTGACTGTTTGAAGCTTATTCCGTAACTGGAAATGTAAACACAAACGATGTCTCAATTAAATTCACGTTTTGGAGTTATCACATTTATCACACACTGAGAAATTTTTATTTTTCGTGAATCTTTTAACGTGAAACCACACTCCTTTAATTTATTTTGGCGCTGTTTGCTTATTTAAGCAAGCTGTGCAATGTGAATATATTATCTTTATTGACTGCTGCCATATCCAGTAGTGATGCTTCCCTGAAATATATGAACATTCGCAGATTCACTGCGGATTCATTGTAACAACATCGTAATTGAAGGCGGATGGTATACCATGCAGGGATGTAGTAAAGATTAAGTGGGGAAAGGTTAAGTCGGTGAGCAAACACGCACGTGAATTATACTAAATTGGGATTGTTTTGCATTTATTTTTTTTGGTCGTCTGTTATCAGAGCATTATATGGCCGTATTATCTGGATTGTTCACCAACCATGAGATTAATTGTACTTCAAACAACTACGTACGTTTTATGATCTCGTTACTTTTTACTGACCATCATTTAAATTCCAAGTATAGATTTTGTATTGTAGACGCAGGTTAAGAAATTATCTAAGAAAATCTAATCATGGGCATAGTCAATAAAACACAGGTTATTTTATTGGCATGGAATTGTGGGGATGAGTGCGAGTTGGTTCCACTTATTTAACGAATCATGTGGAAAACTTTAACTTAAGTTATCTGCTTCGACTACTGACAAGCCCAAGTAATTACCATTAAGTGTTCAGAAATTGCACACAAGGTGCTTGTAACAACCCCTTTCGAAAAGCAATTAAGAGCATCCAATTGTTTCTTTAAATGCTTCTGTGTTTTACATGCGAACGTCCTCATTATGCCTAGACGCGTACGTATGATAATAAAATGCAATCAGCAAGTTATTCGTCAAAGCTTCTTAAGCAGGCCAGACTTTTAAAGAAGTAAGCCTTGTAAAATGTTCCGCCTATTTCTGTATGATCATTGTCCTAGCCTAAGAAAGAATCACTGGGGTGTTGGGTCCGATTGTTCTTTCAGTCAAGATCAGGGCTGGGATGATGACGATCCAACGGAACAGGAATCATATCCATCGCAACCCAAAATTGCAAAGGAAATTAGGTGTATAATCTAATTTTCGTACAAGGTTATATTTTCCAGACATCAGCTAACAAAGCAAAGCGGTAATAATTCATTTTAGTGTCGCATTCAGCAACAATCTCTAAACTTGTAATTTGATTCCTGATTTCAAACAACATTCGGTGCATTGAACCAAGTCGCTAAAAATTTGCCAAGAGTCTTTAAAAATATCAGGCGATATGACATAAATAAAGGATATGGCCTCTGCCATTTCAATCTGCTTCAGAACACTAGTTAAGTCCGTCAGTAAGACGGAGTCACACGATAACTTTGACAAATTAGATGGGTGATAATGTAAATACTTAAGCACACATATGTTTGGGTAGTCAGTTTCCTCCTATTCGTTTAAAAGAAACTTGCACGTATACAGCATACGAGTTTGAAAAAAAGTTAGTATTTGCCTCGACAACCATATAATTGTTAACTGCCCATGCAAATCTTGATCAAACTACGAATGACCTCACACTTCGAAGCAAAAAAAGTGTCGTAAATTCCTTGAGATGATTTTTTCTTTTCTCGAAGTCTAATTTGCAGTGAACATTGTTCTTATTTTGTTGGTTAAGGACGGATTACATCACTTTCAGGTGTTTTTTATCAAATCTGCTGCTTAATTAGTGGTGCCATTTTAAAATCAATAAGCATTTTGTACTAAGTTGTGTCGCTGTTTTCGCTTGTGTCGTGGACATTAATGGGGTTATTTTGAGGAAACAAAACATTTTTAATTTGTGCAAGACCTGACAACCACTTTGTAATACAAATGATTCAAGTTCTCATATACACGTCATATGTACGTGATCTTTTCTACGAACTTAGTTCATAAATGATATTTTGAGAGTTGATAATCTGCATTGTAGATCGTATTTCTCTCGGTTTCCTGTAAATTCTATTCGTTGTACACTAAACCATCAAGCGAACGGATCAACTGGAGTTGCTAGATCCTACTATAAACCGGATATCATTCATCAATTTATCTCAATTTCAATTTGCTCGCTATTGGTCACGGAAAAGATTTTTTTTCTACTCTCTAACCTCTCATTGAAGCAACAATATTTTGATAATTTGTTGATGCTGCCAGAACCAGTTGGGCGAATATTTATCGAACCTGGTTAAGATCAGGAATAAATACAGGAATGAACAAAGAACGGGTTTTGATTCAAAACCTTGTAGAAATACAAGCTCTCAAATTATTTAACGCGGCTAGCAAACTGCGATAAACAACTTACTAAACGTCATCCGTTCACCAGTTTCTACATCAGTAGCAATATCATACACGCCGCAAATTAAGATGAATGCCATGTATTTAGTTTAACGATTATAAATATTGACCACAAAAATTGTCATGTACTCGTAGCCACAAGCTGAAAAGTGGTGTGAATATTATGTCAAACGTTAGCTTTACGAACATCTGGTTGAGACATCTTATTGAATTAAGTGGTTGCTTTGCAATTAGGTTGCTCCTTATATTTTTATAGCCCCAAACTGCTTCTAATGGAACTAAATTGGAGATTCGCAGCTAAACTGTTGACTAACAGTGGCACGCTGACTTAAACAGGATAAGTTTAATTAATTTTCGAGTGGTCTCTCTTTCACCATTAATCAAATGTTAAACATTCTTCTACCGGTTTTTTTCTTTTCTTTTTTGATTGCCAATTTCAATGGAACCCCATACAGATAACTTCCAAAGATAGAATCTTCTAATTGAACAATCGCACGCTACACAACGGTGTTTAATTGAAGCAGAAACAAGTGTGTGATTGCCAAAAATTTGTTAACCGACACTTCAGTTCGTGTACTGTTCGTCAAAGTTGACAGAAAAATAATTTCAATTAACACTTGTTCACACCTCCAGCTTGCGCCAGAGAAAAGCCAATTAGAAACATGTGGCGTTTGAATGTCAAGATTGTGTTGACAATACCAGCAAAGTCACAATAAATCACTGATCATCCTAATTTGTATCCACCTTGCCTTCAATTTGCAGCCATCAGAGCTCATTCAAAAATCGTAAACAAATGTAAAGAGCTGCTTTTTCATTTGCATCAAGCACATAATCAAAACCAGTTATGCCTTTTGAATTGGGTTCAAAGCTCTACCTGTTTTGTTGGCAAATTTTGAATACAAATTTAGAGATTCGTTGGATCAACAAGAAATAAAATAAAACAAAACAAAAACACCCACTTTGACTGGAAGTACGACGCGAAAACGGATTAAAAATTTCAGTTGAGTTGATCTTTCTGACGTCAATATACTTTCACTATTGGCACTCACGCTGCCGCACTATTCACTGAGTCGTCCCGCTTGGTGGTGTAAAAGCAATTCAGATCGAGCTATGAACCGTACAGCGCGCTTATCAAAAGTCAACTGAGCTCAGATGCCAGTGCAGTTAAAAAAGTTAGTTTGGCGACGAGAAGGCATGAAATTCCGGGGGCACATGTAAAGCTGGTTTATGCAGTGAGAGAGTTGATTAAATGTTGAACTGCTGGAAGGAACTGCTGAAATCCTCGTTGAGAGCCGAAGCCAGTGGTACGACTGTGATCCGAAATCAGCGAAAAAGAGTTGTTGATTTCTTAACTCGTTTAGGGTGGCATTTAAACGCTGGCTAATAAAGCAATAAAACGGCGAATAGATTGTGATGTGAGGGATTTTCAGAGAGGTAGGGTGAATATGATTCTTTTGATAGTTGAGAATGTGCGCAAATTGTACGTTCTTTGTGAACAAAGACATACTTATGTGATCAGAGATTTACTCATACTCTTTCGACTTCTAATCGGTGGGTGGCTTTATCTCAAGAGATATCCCCGTTTTATGAACTGTGCGCTAAGCGCGTTTGGATGGCCTAGGGTCATTTATTTTCTGAATGTGGCACGTTATAAATTGAATAGCTGCTTTCAATTAGTCATTTGACTGTTGCAAGTATACTCTTTATATTATTCCATCATAGGATGCAGAATGAACTTGACAAACAATGCAGACATTTCAAGGCTAAGCTGGTTGAATTTTGCTGCCGTTTGATTGAAGCCTCTTACATAGTACTTAAGATAATTTCGGACATTATCCTTGCCCATGACCGACTATACAAATTAAGAGCGTTGCACTATAAAACATGCTTTTCTCCCGAGTTTTAAGGACCGTTTTATCTGATCGTTTGAAGAGATTACGCCACTTACGTATTTGGGGTTGGTTTTGAAATTAACGGAGGTGCTCCAAATGAGTTTGATTTAGCAGGCCAAATCTACGGATTAGACATGTGGTCTGAAACGAATACACGTGTGGCTGTGCGTCGAACTGCGAGGAGGAAAAGACATCATAAATTATTATTTTTTTAAATACTTAGATTAGATGAAATATACCATAAATTATAATTCGCTCAAATTTGTCACATTGACTTTTAATCTAGATTCTAGTATGGTTCTTTATCTTTGATTTGAAGAGATGTGTTTGTATTTAAAAGGCGTCACCGGCTTAAAGCCAGCCAATCAGAATTGCATATAATATTTCATTTGGGTACAATATGAGACAACGGATAAACAAACAAAATTGTGATATATTTTCTGAACAATAATTAATATGATTCGACTGCATTTGGTAGTGGTTGGAATAAAACTTAGCTGGTATATTTTAACCGTAGCTACTTGACAGAAATTAATTGAGGACAAATGAGGACAATGAGCGGTACTGCTGTTGAATCTTAACATAATTATGGTATGCAATGTAGATGAAGGAAGGCAGCTACTTTTTATAATGGATGACAGATACGTACATATGCTAGGATTGGTCACATAAATTATTTAAGAAAATGTTGGTACACCCAACTCTTTTTTTACACGGTTTCTTTTTACACGGATTTGAATTTACACGGTTGAAAAAAAATAATTTTTTTGTAAATATTTTTAATCTATTACGGTTTGAAAATCACTGTCTTGTCCTGTTTGGCACTTGGCACCATTGCTGAAATTCCTTGATTCAACCAGATTGGAACGAGATATTAATAATTGTATTGCTGGGTATAAAGAATTTAAAAAACCAAAAGTTCAACTTTCTATAAAAGATTTTTTAATAAAAAAATCGACGGCGCAAGACCTTTCAGAAAGTAGTCCGACAGTTCAAAACTCTATTACCGGACGAAAGTCACCATTGGATAATTTGATGGAAATCTTCAGTGATGATACCGATACCGACGAACTGGACGTCGCAAACAATTGCGCTTGTTATCAAGTAGCGACGAATAATTATGTAGCTATGTAAATATTTTTTTCTTTATTTCTATTCTAATTTTTTTGTTCTTAATTCTGGATTAACATATTTCTTTTGTTTTTTTTGATTGCTTCACCAATTTTTCATCTGTATGAATTATATATTTAAGGTTTTAATGTATGTACAATAAAATGCCACATGCGCATACAATTTTTTTTACACGGTTTTTCGAAGTAAATATAGTTTTTTATTTCAACTTACACGGTTTTCAGATGACATGGAACGTATCCCCCATTTTACTATAATAAACGCCTTTTTGTACACGGTTTTTTTTTACACGGATTTCTGAGGAACGTATCTACCCTGTAAAAAAAGAGTTGGGTGTACATGATACATCTGTGAACTAATCAAGAAATATTTACTTTAGTACTGTGATATACGTCTTTTTCTAATTAAACACAGTGTTAGATGGAACTTAAATGTTCGCTTTTACTCAACTTAAACTAAGAAGAAATAACATAAATTAAAAGTTCACGGAGCCCTTGGAGTTGTGCCCAACGCACTTGAACCTAAACGTCGTAGGTTCGATCACTCGTCTGTACGCCAAAAATAATGTTCATGGCTCTACGTCTTTCGAGGCGCTGACAACACACAAACTCAAAGAGTATATTTTATCCAGAAAAAAAGTTTCTCAAACTTGGTCGTTCCGAATCGGCATAAAACTGTAGGTCGCTTCCACTCGTGAGAGAATAATAACACGCATAACACGAGCGGCTTCTGAGAAGCTAGGCCCTGGACTTGTACGGACTGTAGCGCCACCAATATTATAAGTCTGCACACTCTAGCATCAGTCAAGTATTCAGTTGGTTTCGGTAAAATTTTATTGAACATTCACGAATGCGTGAAAAATGCATTCGTTTAATAATATTCATGTGTTAAGAGAGGCCCGACTGATAAGAATGCAGAAGAATATTCGTTTTAACTCCAGTTCTTCGTTCATACGCGTTGAGTTTATGTCATCCTTTGCAAGTGGAATGTTTGCTTAAACGTTCTTGTAGCCTACGCTTAGGCTGATGTTAATTGCAAATAATGAATTATTTCATTGCATGCCGAAAGTAAAGATTGTACGGTTACCCAGGCTTCCTAATGAAATACTCATTTAAAGGTTTGCTGAAGGAAAAATATAAATATTTATTCTATAGATACAATTGATCGATGAATGATCCTGTCTTTGCCCACTTTTCTTGAGTATTTCATTGTTCCATGTCAGACTTGGAAGCATAATGAAGAAATAGCTAGTTTTCACATATTTTCACTGAACAGGTGTTCATCCCAACAATTTGACCACAAAGGTGAAAATTGATTTCCATATCAGCAGAAATTATGTGTACCAACTCTACCACACAAGCAAAGTGAAGAACCCAGACAGCTTTCAAAGAAACGAAAATTAGTAAAGAAACCAACCTCATGGACTCACTTCATTTTTATCCACACATAATAGCGCAGCTCACAACCAACGTGTAGGTAATGAATTGCCACAAATTATCCGGAAATTCATCCATGATTCATCCAAATTAACATGCAAGCAGTTCAAGTGTATGACAGAGAATAATGACGAATTGAATTTGAATGAATCCTTATTTAAAGATGGAACAGCTCGAAATGTGATAGTGAAACTGAGTCTATATATATATATATGAAGGAGCCTAAAACTTAACGTCAGCGCTCATAAAATAAATTTCATTTTGTTTTCGTTCTATATTTTTGAACAACAACCGATCTATTTTGATGAAAATATGGCTCAAAACGCTCCGGAGCTCTCGCAAAAGGCGCCAGCCACTACCAAGCAACTCGCTTCAGAAATGAAGTCGAAGAAAGGAAAAGAGCCACAACTATCTAAGGCAGAGAAGAAGCGCTTAAAGCTCCTTGCCACGATCGAACTTAAAAAAAAACTAATTTTGGTATAACTCATTTGATGACAATAAGAACCTCGCTTCCACAAACTTATGTATTTTCGCTTAAGGATCACTTACAACGGGAAATAGCATTGACAGATAAATCTCTTCTGCGTGGCAGGGCCCAATGGGAAGACATGTGCAAGAGTATTGCAGAGCAGGAGCTGCGTGAAGAAATTGAGGAGTGGAGCAAAAAAGTTGATGCCCTTATCGTTAAGAAGGATGAGAAGATCAACCAGCTGGTGAAAACAATTGAAGAAACTCACGATCTTCACGAGCGGGCATTTACTGGTCACATGGCGCAGCTGGACTATTTAACAAGTACAACGAGATGCCACCAAATCCATGTTTACATGCTCCTTGTTATTCACAGATTGTCACAGAGCACTTCGGGAGACTGCAACAGAACTGTTTGAAATGCAAGCCACCGACATGATGACTGACTTTTTCATGGAAATGGACCTCATTCAGGGATCGCATGAGCGAGCGAATCTGAACTACGAGAATGTCATGCATACATCCAATATTGTGGTGCAAAATAGACTCAAGAAAAATTATGAGAAGTATATGAAGAGGCAGTTTTCAGATGTCTGTAGGGAAATTGAAAAGAGATACGGTTTTCGCGATGCGACTCTGAAAAACATGAGGAAACTTCAGGAATCTCTATCCCTTTGGATGAAAGCTCTACAGGGTGATCTGTTGGACGTTCACAAGTCCGAGAAGTTTACGTATTTCATGCAGAGGCAAAGAAATTACGTGAAGGAATCAAAGAAATTGAATGAAATCGAGCGGAATACAACGAAGGCTATGATGGAACTGGAGCAGGAACTGCTCAACATTGAGGTGGAGACAAATAAAACGATCTCTGGGCTCAAGTTACAACATGCTTATTTCTGTTCCGTCAGAAATATAATAAAATCCGCCATTGAGAGGGATAAGGCGGCCACACATGAAAAATTGAGAGAGGTGGCTAGTGAAAGTTATGAACTTGTCAAAGTAACTGCAATCACAAAGTAATCTACTGATTCTCAACGGTGTTCCCGTCATTTCAGAAATTACGAGAATTCGTTAAGAGCGGCGAATTACTCCTTGGCCTTGCTGCGTGTTGCAGGAAATATGAAACTGAAAAAGAGAAAATCGATGCATTGGGTCCAGTTGACACCGTTGTTGATCAAGAAGGTGCATTGAAGCTAGAATTTGATATGGAAAAGTACTTGGATATATCTGAAGATGTAAGAATTTATTCTCATCAGATGTACTTTCATTTATTGGAATTTTATTTAAAGGACCTTCTAGAGCAAATGACATTTATGAAAAATTTCTGGCTCCGTTGCTCGAACGTGAGATTGCACAACCTTCTTTTGCGGGAGGAGAAGCGAAAATTGGAGGAGGAGAACGAAAGCTATAGGAATATAATTCGATCGATGAAGAAGTCCGATGACGTGGAATACATTGTAGAGTCCCTAGAAATAAAACAGATATTCTTATCGTAATTGTCATGCTTTATTGGGATAATTTTAACAAATGGTGAAAGAAAGCAATGCTTTTTTAATTTTATGATTTGATGGCCATTTCGACCCATGTTCAAATCTAAAATAGAGCAGGAACCAACCCTGGGGTGCCAGCACGTAACTTGAAACAATCGAGTTGAGTCGATACAATCGAACATGGGTAGCACCTATTTTGATTCAATCGAGTATCCTAGACTGCATCGTCAAAGTAGGCAGCATACAATTCGAATATGACGTTTGAAACAAAATCTGATGATGAAATGAAAAATGAAATGATGCATCATTTTTTTCATTTTAAATTCATTTTTATTATATAATTCATAATGAGCTTACATACTAGACAAAAATGCTTAAAACTGGACGTACAATTCTACTTCTAACTTACTGGCCCTCGGCGGGCACTCTGAGCTAAGCTAATGAAATGATGCACAATGATCGATTGTTACTAGTAACGTGCTGTCACCCCTGCACTCGCAAGGTCTTTAGAGTACTCCTTTTTCATCAGAGGAGCATACCTTATTACATAAGAAATGTTGGATACAACCAACAGCCTGTTATGCTAAGGCAATGATGTACAGTTCACTATTCCCGTAGGTACTAAATTGAATTTCTTTATTGTATTCGAAGTGTCTACCGAAAGCCCTCGTAGCTAGTGCAACGTCATCCTGCATTAGCAATAAGCATGTTAATAAAGGGTGTTTGTTTTTAATAATGGACTTATCTGAGGCTTGTTGGGATAAACCTGTAACTTCATGCCCCAAAGTCTGAATATTTTAAATTGGCCATGCCAAATCGCCAAACATTAGATTACATAACCAGGAATGGCTTTCATCGCAATGTCTATTGTAGTTTGCGCTGTGTGTGCGAGGCTTTAACAAATTAACTACGTAAAAGTAGTTCTTTCACTTAAATTCGTCTGGCGATGCCCAGTTACGCTGCCCTCTGTCTGGTTCCTGTTTCTTCGTCCTCAGAACATCGGCAGCGACAGCCCGGATATTCTCGGTCAAATGATCAGGGCGGTGGCAGCCACTAGTAGAATTGCCTGTTGTCTTACAAAGCAAATATTTTCTAGGGAAGCTACTACGCGAACTCTATGGGTTCTATGTCCCCTAGAAGGCATTGGGTATACGAGCTTATCAAATGGTGAGAAAACATCAATGCTTAAAATTTGGGTGTTTCCTTCTCAAATGTAAGGACAATTGAGACTCCGATCAAGGGATCGTAGAGACAAGACATGGTGATGAGTAAATATCCGGTGAATGGGGCCGCCAAATTTGGTAGGCGGATGTGCATATATTGTACCTTGATCATCCCCGTACTGCTCCACTAAGTAAATACAAGGTATTACATATTACATATACAAAGTAAAATATCTGGATCTTTTCGAGAAAAAAGTTCTGCATGTGATATTTGGTTATGTTTGCGTTGATGGCATTTGAAGATTCAACCACGAAACTGCCTGGGCCTGGGACGAGTCCAGCAAAATTTCTACGGATCCAACATTTAGAATGGTTAAATCATGTAGACCGTATGGACAGCTATGCACTGGCCCGAGGAATCTTCGACTGCGAGCCGTGGGAGCCCTGCTCTGCTTGAGTTGGGCAGAAACATCTTTCGAGAGATCGTGTAGCTCAATAGCCATTTTGGATAAGGCCCACTTCGTAGTGTAGCGCACTCAGCAGACGAAAAGAGTCAATGAAGATTGTATAGGTACGTTCGCATTATATTACCAAGTAGTACGACATGTCGAATGACCAGATCGTATAGACCAAATTGTACTAGGTGGCCACCTAGTCCGTTCGTTTGACATGTCGTACTATAACATATCGTAATATAATGTGAATGTACCTATAAAATCTACATTGTCCTTTTTCGTCTGCAAGTGTGAACGCTCTTCTCCGTACAACAGTCGTATGGAAGTTCCAATTTTTTCCCACTGGCGTACGACAGGTAGTACAATGTGAACACTAATAGTACGACTACAGCATAAACTTTCATTCACGTTTTAGATTTTAAGGACTAAGCATCAGCGGATTAATGAAAATGATATGATATACCGATAGAGTTTAGAACATCACCAGCACTGAAAGAAAACGACGCTTCGATGTTGATGGCGCTACACTACACTCAACCGCGCAGTACAATCTGAACCCAAAGCATTTTTTGGTCGTTCGACCCGGTCTAACGACTTGAAGTACCATGTAAACGCGGTTTATGGTTGAAATGTTCTGTTACTTCTTTCCACAGAATCATTGTGAAACCAAACTTACGTACCTACATGTGTAAGTTCCACTTTCAATTAAACTCTTCAGAACTGTTTAAAAATAGAAGCAACAAAAATGAGTCTTTACCTAAATGCCATTTTTTTTTTACTTTGGGTTATAGTTCAAAATGTCAAACGAAATAATTTTATAGAACGCCACCGACCAGTTATCTAAAATATACGGAGCATAATCCCTGTAGAATCGCATATGAATCTCAGCGAAGAGTATTCGGTGAGGCACATTGCCAACCCGTGCCCCAGAGCTCATTTCTTGATCCATTTGTCGAAGGGTCCTTTCAACGAGTTGCATTGTTTCGAAATCAGGAAAATCTTTTGAATTGCGCATAAGTACAAACACCATATCAACGTAACAGTTCTTGTGTCCTTATACGAAAAAGACATCAGACATTTCGGATAAGATGGTTCGTAAGTATAATCACCTCTACCCTCGAATAGATTCACTCTCATCGGAATTGCTCTGTGAATATCCTCGGTGCGGAAATGTATGAGCTTGAGTCGAGCGTCATTGCGAGACAGTATCATATCCCGGGTGATTTGTTGAAAGCCCTGCGGTGTTGTAAGGTTTCCGATCTCGGTGCCATTTTGACCACGTACATTATCCGTCATAACCACAGCTGACTGTTGAAAAACAAGGACAGGAATGAGTAAATCGATATGCTTAACCTAGATATAGTCAATAAATCGAAGATCGTCTTCAGAGTCCGTACGAAGCTGTCTTTCCATTTCCCTTAACGAATTTGTTGCCCTGTACAGCTAACGACCAAATTCGCCGCAACGACAGAAACAAGGTAGACAAAGGCGTATATTTTTGATCACGTATGTATTTATTAAAAAATTCCATAAATTATGTCATACAAACCTGCTTTGCTCCGCGGATGAATTCATCATGCAGAAAATCGCGATCCCACAACAGTCGGAGCTTGAGAAACTGCCAGTGCGTCTGGATGTAGGCCCACGGATTGTGCAGATAGACCAGACGGGGAAGAATTTTTGAGTTGTGCGTTGACTTCTTTCTCATTAGAACTTTCCATTCCACCAAGGATCTGCATATTTTAAGAGCTGCACTATAATTTTGAAACGTTGGACCTAACATTACTTGAATTTTTGTTTTGTTTTTATGAGACGTCTGTCTGACAGACTCGTGAAGAAAAATACTTACGCCTAAATAAATCGCAAAACACACAAGGTAATCAGGCGTGTAGGAGTAGAGCCATCTATTCTGGTCGCTGCCTGTTTCAGATGGGCAGGGATACACTGCCTGTAAACCAGTTCAATGTTGCCCACACTGGTGTAGGGTCCAGGCAGAATGTTCTCTGCCAGTTCTTTTCGGTCCGTACGTTTCGTCGCTTTTGTTACGCTTATTTGTTCTCCGATCTTTGTATCCTATATTGGATACTTTTGGCTGTTTTTTTTTTTTTGCGAACACATCAGAAGTAATGTCCATTCGGCTGTGGCGGCAACGCGCAAACACAAACGAATCTCTTGATTATTCCACCAAATTAGAGGAGCTTGTGTTCTGGTCCGGGTATTTCACTGGCCGTCATCCATCGTCCGGCCGAATGAGTGTCTATGTGTGTACGACGCATGTCGGTGGTGGGAAGAAGGAGCTAAACTGAACACGAAAACGAACTTCACGTTGCGATCCGTCCATTTAAATAAAAATCGGCAGAGTGCGATGGTGCATGGTTTCAAATGTCCCGGGCACCGTAGGATCCTCGGTTGTGCTATGTGTCCGACGGCGATTTTTGTGATCGGCACTGCTCCATTCTCATCTTTTCCTCTCATGTATTCGGATCACATCGAATTTATTGGGAAAATTCCTCCTCCTTCACGGGCACATCGGGCTTCTTGGATCTCCGATCCCGGTCCTGGAGCATGGATGAAGGAATTTTTCGCGTCGATGTCTGTCTGGGACTGTTAATGCATCGATGGATTTTTGTCGTTGTTCGGGTTGGTTGTTTTTTTCTTTCTCTTTTTTTTCCTTCCAATCTTGCTGAGGCTGTGTTCGTTGTCGTTTCACAGTTCTCTGGTTAAGGAATCTTTTATGTGTATCTGACTCGCCGCTAGGGTTCCGCACATATTCTATTTTTATATCAGGTGCCTTGCAATTTTAACTTGTAGAAGATGCATCTAGTGTGTGTGGTCTTTGCTGTGGTATGAGTCTGCGAAACTCCTCTCCTGAAGCCCTCAATTCACTGGATTGCATTGCATCATGTAAATCCGAGGAAAGTCAACTTAACATTCGCGAGGTGTTACTTTGTATTGAAATCTCTTATCTGATGATTTCGACAAGTCAGTTCAACTTTATTGGGTGCTTCGGGAATTTTTTTTTTTACAATCGTCGATTTTATAAGCTACCGTGTGAGACGTGATCTGGGGCACAAGTTCAACGAGGTGCATGCAACTTCGATCGAAATGCACATAATCTTGGGTCTCGATGGGTGCTACAAATGTCAGCGCTGATTTGTGGAGGGGCAGAGTTGGTGCCTTATTAGACGGAACCATAAAACCTTGAAACTGAATGGTTTGTGGGAGGGCTGTAGAGGAATTAATTTGAATTAGTTCGCATGTTTTACGATGTAATAAGAATTCTAATGACATCTATTAATATTCTTTATTTGATGCGTGTTTGTTGAGATTATTTGTTTTTTTTTTCTCTCGAAACGAAAGTGAATTTGGATTATGTGAGCACAGCTCAAAATGGGTGAGAATGTAGAATGCTGTTGTTTTAGAGTCGAATAAAATTGTCAGCGATAAGAATAGAAATTAGATTGGACCCCTTGGAAGAACAAAGGGTGAGAATGGGCTATGAGATGCCTTTGAAAGAATACCACCAAGCGGACACATTTTCCCGATTTCTATGGAGGAACAATGTGAGCTTTTTTGTAAGGTAATTAATATTCGAATTTAATCAATTAGAAAGTGTGTAACAATTACAAGTTGTGTGCCATTGCCGGTCTCTCTACAACAACAAACAACGAGTGATTCCAAGCTGAAAGTGCGTGTTAACTAAAAGTAGATACTCCATTCCAACGTGGCCATCATTTTAATTTCCTAATTCAATAAAGAATGTCTGGAATGTCACTACCACTTTTTCCGACTCTGAACAAAACCGGGCAGCTTCGGCTGTATCCCCAGTCCCCACTGTTGCGAATTTCGATGGAATCACGTTGTCAGCGCTCATTTCAAGAACTCTGATTTTGCATCCATGAGAACCTGCTTCTGAGAAATGTTTACAAAAACCCATCACATGCTCTCTCTCACCAACTCTTACTCTCACTCTCCTATCTTTCTCTCGCGCTCTCTCTCTCTCCGCTTGCAGAAGAGAGAGTTTTCTCTCAAATTGCCATTGGAACTTCCAATGATGGAAATGCAAATGCTTTTTTCACAGAAACCAACTTACCACCAAAAAGAACAAGTCACTTAGAACCAGAATGTCTCTTTGTATACACAAGCCCCTTGGACCATAACGAAAAGGTCAAGAAGAGTCTATGTATAGTCTATAGCAGGTATTCTTCCCAGAGGGAGGAAAGAGAGGTTACAGAGATATGCCTGCAATCCCGACTTCAAAGCACCAATAAATTGACTAAAGTGTTAGGATGGGTGGCGGGGACGCGCTTTCATGCACATGTTTCGGCGAACGGACAGATCTCCGGAACAGAATCTGCTCATTTGACTTGAAAGAAGTTTCGTTCTGCGGTGCTTACAATGGATGCGGATGCAGAAGCAGAAGTATAGATAGTGAGGGAACCGGGAAGAAAAATGCAGATCGACAGTGCAAGCATTTTGCCCAGAACTAGTTTTAGCGTGGATCAAGTTCGCTGATTCTCTCTCGCTTTGTCTGCGCCAAGAATCGAAGAGAATCACGTTGTGCGTCGATGTACAAAGGAACACATTGTCTCGTTCTAACTTAGATTTACTGAACTGGGTGGACAGGCAAGAATCGCCATTTTTCCCCGTACGATTGTTCCTAAAAGCTTGGCTGTTACATAAGTGCCACGAAATCCCGAAAATATGCGCTGCGCGAGTAAGAAGACAACGGACAAGAACTGGTTGTGACTGGTCGACTGGTCAGGGTATGCAACTTCTTATTCGCGCTGTAGAAGATTAATGTGCGAAAAATTATTGGAAATTTGCGCCACAACAGAGATGGTATGCGATGCGATGTGTACAGTGTGTTCGGAATGTTCTGTGTGTACAGTGTGTCATGCCGTCATGGTGTTTCGTTGCTTGTCGTTCTTTCTTTTTCAGTTTTTTTCTTACTCAGTGTTTCTCGCGATTATGCATACACGAGCGGGAGGGACGTAGTATGTAGGGACACACACAAATATGAGTTAATTATAGCTTGAGACCAAGGAAGGGGAATCTGATGTGGCAAGTGGTGGGTGCTTGTCATATGTTGGTATCCGATGGCTGGAAGAAGTTATGAACAAGAAAAATATAAAACACATTTCAACAACTTAGTGAGGACAAAAGTGTAATGAAGAGACAAATAGGAGCGAATCCACACACGAAGATTATGTGTAGGCTAGCGTATACCTGCAGTAGCATTAAATTGGTGAGAAGCCTTTGAGCTAAGAAGTCGCATGGATATAATTCATACGCAAAATAAAAAAAAAATAAAAATGCTTTCAATAAATTATGATCCTGATGTGCTTTTCTTATGAATATGTGATTGGTCGTATTGTAATCCTAACCATAAATCATTCGCCTTAATAGTCCGCTACTTTTAGCCACAGAAAAAATACAAGAAATGAGATACTCACAGCCAAGGTGTGGACGAGCAAACATGTTTGTGAAATTATTCGAATTTGAAATTATCTATTTACGGCACCATTCATAATTTTAATTTTGAGCTTTTCTGGTCACTAATCTAAGTTTTGCACTTGTGGCCCCAAAAAGTGTGTATCCTGGACATGTGTGTCAATACAAAACTTTCGTCCAATTTCATTAAAATATATGTAGTTGAAATCCCTTGAGTCTATCCGTCCGTCAGAGGTTGTCAAACCGAACAAGTCTACTGTCTACTGTGCTGACTTTTAAATGACAAAGAAAAATAAGAACAAAAATTGTATAGGTTTTAATGATCTCACACATTGCAGGTTGTCAAAAATCGTGCATGTCTTTAGTTTTTCAACCGAAATATTTAATTTATTTAAATTGGCTTCTTTAGCATTATGACACACACTAAGTATAAAGCTGTACACGTGCACCCAAGATCTTCATTTTATTACTAGATTTAAAATCAAGCAATAATGCAGTATCCAAAATCCATTCTGCTAGACTTGCATCTGAACACCAAACTTAAGTGTATTCTTTGCCTCTGATATTGTACCAAAATGCTCAAGTGACCTAGCCAACTGCATTCTTCTCCATGAATTCAACTGTAATACTCATTTCACCAGCTCTTGATGTCTGTAGATTATAATTTGCAAAGTGGGTGGATTCCCTTTTTTATTAGGTTATTGGCTCGGCCTGTACACAACTCTTCTCATCTTTAAGTTTGAATATAAGAAACGACGTGCAAAAAGATATGCCTTAGTCCATCTAAGGCTAATGAATTTAGTCGCCCTATATTCTAGATGGTTGGAAAAATATATTAAGCAAAATGTAAAAAACTTTCGTCTACTACTGTATTAATCCATTCTCACATACACAATCATCCACCTAAAGCATCTGCAATCTCTGCTGTACACTCAGCCAGTCGATAAAGTTTCTCACCGTGAATACACTCACGTTACATTTCTCCACTTCTGCACATGAAATTCCAATCAGCTGCTCCGCTGGAACAAAACAGCCGGCAAATATTTGCGCACCAATACAATAGTTTTCTGCAGCACTTCCAGTGAGCGCTGCAGTGTTATTTATACTCCAGCAACACCCCCGCAACCGCACACCACATCGAACGGCGCTCAGCAGTCGCATTGCAGAACTGCACACTCAATACACTCACTCACCGGTGGCGTTCGTACGACATGCACACCGACACATCACACGTCATTCCATGAATGAATGGAATGAATGGCTGGCCGCTGCCTCGACATTTTCCTGTGCGCTGTATGCTGTATGCTGTGCCGTGCGCTGTGTGCTTTGCACTGCTCCAACGTCCAACCAACTCCAGTCACTCTCGCAATCCAATCCAATTGGAAATGCTTAGTTCAGTTCAGTTTACTTTTGTCTGCCCATCGTTACAGTAGTGTCGCGACGTGAATGGTTGCCTGCATATCTACCAATTTCTTGTAGTGGGTTACATGTGTGTTTTCTGTTTTGATTTTTTCTTCGCCATACAAAAAATCGTCGCAGTGTTGAGTGCGTTCGGTGTGTGAGGGTTGACACTTCACCTCGAAAAGAAGTAAATCACCCCTGCCAGCAAGGGGTGATCCAGTGATTTTGTTATTGTCCCAAAAATAAATAAATGAATTAAATTTTCCCAAGATATACCGTGAAATTGAGAAAAATTAAGTGTCCAATTTAGTGTGTGTTGCAGTTCGAATTAAAATTGTGTCACTGATTGCAAAAGATTTGGTGCAGTGTGCGTTAGCCCTAGCAAAGCCGACAAAAATATTCGATTTTCATCGGAAGCAAGATATTATTTATTGTTTTGAACGCAGCAGTTACGGAATTAATGTCATCTTCTAACGTCTTAACTACCATTGACTGGATAGCGTTGTAATTGTAAGTTAATTTCCTTCCGAACAACTTGTACGGACTTGCTTTCAGATCTGAGCAAGAAAAATTATGACTGAAGCAGAATTGCAAGCGATATAGAAAAGCTACACTGCTACGGTTGAATTGAATGTATCTTAAGTCAGTCAACGAAGTTAAGTTTACTAACATGATCAGGGAACTGTGTTTATAAAATATCTGGGTGGATTACACCAAACACTCGTGTAATTTAGTTTGTTCACGCAGCGATTACGGTTCAAAAACCTTGACGTATATGCCATATTTATGTATGTAAACAAATGAACGCGTTTGTTAAATTGTTTTTCTACATACGTGGAGAACCATTTGTTTGACTATTTTCTATGAGTCTCTTCAATCTGTTTATATATCTACAAGATACGAATAAGAAATACTTGTCTGTTGCCTGTTTGTCTCCATTATGTCTGTATTCGACTCCGGCTGAAACGATTTGTAGAAACTCAGCAATGAACACAAGGAGGATAAATTCAGACATCAGATCGAGAATTCTCATAGCAACCCAGTTGTAACTGGAACCTTTCACGAAATCGAATTTCAGGCTGTTATTGTAAACCGTCTCCGTAATTTTCGGTGTGCATGTTAAGGGTATACCTGGGTTGTGAGCTGATATGAAATAGAACTCTGTCTATGTTAACTCTTAAAACTTGTAAAAAACTGCCGAGTTGTGATAATGAACAATGTCAAGAACAACAGGGATCAACAGCATTTACGGCGAAGCTTAGAATGGTAATTTGTTGCTAACGTAAATTCCCTCACATTTTTTAGTTATTACACACTGTGTCTATAGTACCTGGGATAAGCTCATATTTGCTTTAAGTACTTATTTCCAGAGAAACTGCATTTCTTCTTCTTTTGGTTTTTATTTTTGTTGAGAACATAGACAAAAATACATTCAATGCAGATGGAATTATAATAGAGTGGAATGTAGCAAACAAAGTCAAGAGCACTATGATTTGAAAACAAAGTAAGGAGTACTCACGGGTGGGAATTGTTCATAAAGGATAACGAACACATAATTGACTGAATTACTGCAAGCATCGGGGAAAAATAATTTTTAAAAAGTCCTCTGAATGTAGGCTCCATCCACAGCTGTCAGATGAAAACCCTTACAAGGAGTATGTATCCGATGCGGGTGCAGTACTTAAATTAAATAGAAAATTACGATTTTATTCCTCCCAAAGTGAGATTATCTCAGATCCTGCGCCCCTGCGTCGTTTATTTCCTACAACCTTGAATTTGTAAGAAATTGACCACACTTAGCAGGAGTTATAACACGAAAAGGTTTAACGCGACGGCCAAGATCTTACAAAAGAAGCCTTTTCATTGTCTTCAGATTTCCTGTCGAACCTTTACCTAATTCTTGGAAGTCTCTACCACAGCTTAAGCATGTGTACCATTTTTTATCGCAGTTGTATAGACACATCTTTATTAAGAAGACTCATTTAAGACACTTATTATAAACTAAAACAATTGGCCAAAAGTAGAAACATTCATCTTTAAAATTCGATAAATATTCCACATTAAAAATAAACGTCTATCCTCCGGTCTCCTTCGTTTTGCGTTGCCAATAGTTTCCTTGTTGCCAATAGTTTCGTTTTGCGTTACACATATGAAGTCAATATACCATATTTAATTTTACCAGTTAACAAAAAATGTCTGCGAAAATTACAAATCATACAGCACCCTATGCGGGATTCAATATGAAAAAGTATCTAAACATGTCGAATATAAAAATTGAACTGGTTGCTTATTATTGTTTGTTTTTATTGCCGATGTTGTGTGTGCATCACGACGAAACTCACCTGTATGAAAAGAAAACTCACCGGTACACCGGAATATAAGACACATGCGTCTACGTACGCAGCGGACCGCACGAAGATTCATCCACACATTGCCCCACACGCAAACAAACACTCACACCGATGCACGGGAGAAGAGAAAAATAAACCCTTTTTTGTTGTTGCAAAATAAGAATTAAATAAAAAAAAAATGAAAAGTTTTTCTTTTTCCGCCGTTGAAAAACCTGAAATACTAGTGTGCACAGCTCATCTCTCACCAGATTTACCACATCTTCAGCTTCAACCTCAGCTTCAGATTGTTTTCGTCGTTTCTGTTTTTATTTCATGGGTCTGGTGAGCTGGCCTCTGCTACTGGTGCCAAGAACGCACTTCGCAAACAGAAAGCAACATGATCATCATCATTACAACCGTAAGCATCAGCGCATCGTGCGCGCAGTCGTCCTACGAAAGTGTAGTCAATTTCATTTGTTGCTTGGATTGTTTGTTTATTTTTTTTTTCTTGTTCCTCTCATTGCATTTGAAGTTTTCACATACATACGTAGATATGAATTTTTCTACGTAGACCTTGTCAACAGACATCGTCATCATTGGCGTATGAGGCATGGAAACTGGGTAAGTGTTACACTGTTAAACCCTAGACCGCCGATTGACTGGCTGAAACAAGCGATACAGAAATTGGAAGTAGAAAAAAGATATGATGATGGTGGCGATGCTGTCAATCGGAAGTCCACAGTAGATAGAAGATACTTGCATCTGTCTCCAGCGGTGTCAATACAAATGATAACTATGTAGATGGAGTGGCAGGCCCATAGATGCTTGAAGCTGGCGGAGATGGTGAGAATAATCTACTCTAAAGTGCGTGCGCGTACGCGTACGCGATCTGAACTGAGCTACTTCAGAGAGATAAACAGCATCAGGATGAATTGATTGGACTGAAGAATTGTGGAACCACATTTCGAAGTAGATGCACACTCACACTCACACAATGCGTATTTGTTCACATAATGAGTGAGATGATGGATTTATTTGCATGATGTGAGTGATTCATTAGGAGCCGGAAGTACTTAGACCATTTCTTGTGCGGATTCTAGGTCGATGTTGTTTAAGTGGGGAAATAATTATGAGCAAATGTGAAGGAATATGACCAATAATTGATGGAAGCTAGATGTTCGAACATAATTAGAATTTAATAGGGCAACGAGTGCATGCAAGTGCCCCTGTGAATGGCGGTGGGTTGAGGGTAATGCATTTGATTGGCATAATCTATCTTATTTTTAACTTCACCCATTCAGATCAAAGATCACATGCCATATGCAGACATACGTCAATTCCAATATTTAATTTAGATATGGATACTTGCTCATTTTGATGGTGTGTGGAAGGTTTGAAGTTGTCATACGATCCTAAGACATTTTTGACGAAAATGCGAGAAAATGGGTTTGATTTTGGGTCGTCTAGCTGCGAGGGAGGTGCCGAGATCAAGCGCAGAATAACTCTTGCCAATCGCCGCTTCTTTGGGCTCAAGAGGCAATTAAGTAACAGAGCCATCTCTCGAAACACCAAATTGACCTTGTAAAAAATCCTGATCATCCCAGTCCTGCTCTATGGCGCAGAGACATGGACGCTATTGAAAGCGGATGAAGAAGCTCTTGGTTGTTTTGAGAGAAAAGTTCTGCGTACAATCTTTGCTCCTGTTTGCGTTGATGGCGTTTGGAGGAGGAGGTTCAACCACGAACTATACGGGCTGTACAGCGGCATGCACCTAGTTAAGCGTCTTCGGATCCAACGCTTAAGATGACTAGGTGATGTAGAGCGGATGGACACCACAGCTCCGGCTCGAAGAGTCTTCGACACCGAGCCATTGGGACTGCGCAACAGAGGACGTCCTCGCACTAGATGGCGCACACAAGTGGAAAAGGACCTCAACCAACTTGGTGTGCGCAACTGGAGGCAGCTGGCGAAAGATCGCGCTGGCTGGAGAGGCATGTTGGTTGAGGCCCAGGTCCACCCCGGACTGTAGCGCCAATCAAAGAAGAAGAAGAAGCTGCGAGGTTTTTGCGAGAGACGTCCAAAAAATCAGTGATCAGCGAACGATTAGCTATAACCAGTCAGTCGTTGGAGAACCTTTAGTTCATGATTACCTACAATATGCGTGCCACAACGATAGAGCACACCTGCCAGCAACGTTTTATGCACTTAACGACTCTGAAGATAGGACTGTCGATTTTCGGACCAAAAAGGTTTTGGCTCTTGGCTTGAATTAAAACATTATTCTTAACACTTTAACAACGACTTTGATCATTCTCTCTAGTAAGAATCTTTGAAATAATTTCTCAACCTGCTAGCCTTGCTCTCTTTGCTCAAGCCATGGTTATAATGACAGAGATTTCTGCCAACGATTCAATTGTCAGGTCAGGTCAGTCACACTTTACATTATTTTTCTAATAAACGTCTTTGGTGGCCCGTGGCGTTGGAGGTATGTGCGTCGTCCCCAACACACTTGAACCTCTACGTCGTAGGTTCGATCCCTGGTTTGAGCGACAAAAAATAATTTTCACGGCCCCACCTCTTTCGTATCATTGACAATAGTCCAAGAGGCTTCTCAATCTTGATCGTTCGGAGTTGGCATAAAACTGTAGGTTCATGCAGAAGCGATGCTCCAGCCCTCTACGGACTGTAGCGCCAGCTATATTATTATTGGTTGTATTATTATTAATAAACTTGTTTAACATTTTTTAATGAGCGCTCTTTCAATTATCGATTGCCTCTGTCTGTTGCTAGTAGAAGATGCATGCTGAATCCCGACAGTGAAGCCAAGTATGTAACTTAATTTATTTTCACGCAACAATATAGTACTCCCATAATAAGTACGTGTCTGTGTACGCAAAAGCTCTAATTCAACAAACTCCATGTTGGTTAACAAAGGTGCTCCGTTATACAATTACATGTCATTTATTAAACCTAATTATGATATCTCTTTCTTGCACTGCGGGAAGGTTTGGCTATTGGCCCACATTTACTTCAAGCACTGTACCAGAGAGTACATTAAACTGTAACGAACTACTCATTCTTTAGCACACAACACCTCGCACCAGCGGGCCAGCATCTGCAGCCATGCACATCGTTGTTTTCGTCGACCATACCGAGCGAGGCATTAACCCCAGGCTCAACCTCTTAAACCATAACCAAAAAATTATTTAAATTATTTAAGATAATGACCATGACTCCATTAAGTTGACTCAAAGCGTCTTACAAGCCACCGAGTTGGTCTGAGTCTTGATCCCCCAGTTGGCTACCAACTCTGGGCTCTGGCTCTGGTTGCAGGCGCCAGATGAGCTAGCCGTTTTTAGCGATACACTCTTTCCAAGCGAATTGTCTTGAAGTACATACATCGGCTTCGCTTCCGTGGAACAACTAAATCGAACCGAGAATAATTACATAATGTTTGCAAACGGGAATAGACACACACACATACTGGTACATTGAGCGGCGCACGGCGGTGTGGTAGGATGGATTAATGACAGCCCGGTAGGCTGTTCCCCTTTCACGATTTTTCATTGCGCTCACTCTGAGTAAAAAGTCCAGCGATGCTAATCAATGGTTTTGTCGGATTATGATTAATCCAAATGCTGTGGATACTAATTATGGTTTAATTGCCAGCATTAAGGAGGCTCTGCCAATGGCCAAGGCCGTCTCAAGTCTCCATCTTAACGACGGGGCCGTTCACCATCCTATCTTGGCGATGGAGGATATGCCATCGTTCATTCGTATGGCTTCGGAATTTTAAAATAAATTCTGCCATATTCTCAGTTGTTCCATGGAGTCACTGAACTGTTCCAAGGAAGGAGCATGAAACAACGTCACCGGTTAACTTACTTAACTAAATGCACTTAGTAGTAACAACTAATGAGGACAGAGTGTACTACTTTGATGTCATGCCACTTAGGGTTTATGGTTCGTTAAACTCGACTCGGGCGTGGTTACTGCAGCAGACGGGGTGTGCAACTGGAGCACATAGAATAGGCAACATGATCTGTACTTTCATAATCGAGATGAAAAGGTGTAGGGTGGCCTGATTTTCTTAAAAGGCATGAAAAGGCATCCGTCGATTGTTTGACGTAAATGAGAGCAGTTGGATTCGCTTTAAAGGCGTGTCGTTAGTGTTATATGCATCTGTTCGACGTAAACAATTGGAATTGCGCGATAGTGAGATGTAGGTGAAGTACTACTAATTAGTTGAAATGATGGAGATGACTGAAAGTCCTGCTGTCTGTCAGTAACGTAACGAACTATTAGTACATGCTATTCTACTGGCATGAAATATGTCGATGCAACGAACACTCTTGGGTTGCGTCTGTGCCAGCATCTGCCAACTGCCAACTGAGTCAATAGTTCATGTTTGTTGGCGTTTGTATAAATGATGGACATTTGTTTTATTACTGGTGCTAAATGTCATTTGTTTTATCTTATCCATTCTGTAATCAAAGCAAATATTTATTCCCTTAGATATGGCAGTATAGATAAGGCGTGGGGGCATTAATGTTAACTCGGCAGGGGCCGATATACAAAGTTATCCATTTTGTGGTTCCGAAAGCAGTTTATGAATTTAATGACGATCAATGTTTCTTTATTTTGCATAGAACTTGTCATTGTGTATGTTACACAAAATTACTGGAATGATTTCCACGGGAGTTTTTAGAGAACTCTGTTGAAAATGAAATCTTCGATGACTTATTCGCGAGAATGCTACATTTGTGGTCTGAAAAATTTTGTTGACGCGAATTAGGGCTTAAGGGCCATTCATATCAGCCGCGAATTGCGAACGCGAGCTTTTGAGAAACAACCCTTTTCCAGCAAATATGAACAAAAACCTATACTTCTTGGTATGCAAAAAGATGGGAACTGAATTATTGAGTTCTTTCATCGGCTAAAATCTCAACAAAATTAAGTTTAAGTATCCTAATGAATGATTTAAAAGTTGTTGTCTGCGATTCAATCATTCTCTTAGCGAAGCGTCAAGCTGCGTTCGCAATCCACAACCTCCACGACCAAACAAATTCGCATTGAAGTGTCAGTTTGCACACGTAGTTCTCTGCGAATGAGAAAACTCCATATGAATGAGTTGTCAAAGTTTGCGAAGTTCGCCATTCGTTGCGACCTCATATAAACTGGCTTTAACTCTCTGAACATTAAATCTCCGAAAAACACCAGCTCTTCGACTTTGGAATAAACCTTCACTCATACTGTGCGCTCCTCTACCTACAAAACAGAGAGTCATCCATAAGTATGATCTTCCATCTCATACTTAACGTCAAAATTACACTTAAGCAGTAAGCTTACTTCAATTCGGTGATTGGTAAATCGATAGGTTACATTCGACCTAAATAAAATCACTTACACTTGAACTTAATTGTGACATCTTGTCAACTTATGGGATTACCTTTCAAGTCATTCATGTAAGAGTCCATAAATAGCTTGGGAAATCGACCACTTCCCAGCGCGAAACCATCCGCACTTGGTGTAGTCTCTTAGCGTGATTTAAATATTACGTGATGTCTTGCGAAATGTCTCTGTCGAGCAATAAAATATCATGTGTATGCACCTTATGAAGTGACACAGTAAACAGAGATCCACTTCGGTTATTCGAATAGCACCTTCGTACCAACGGTCTCTAATGACCCCTTCATTATGCCGCGAAGCAAATATGCAGATGCACTGACTTCACAAGCCACTACAGGTACTTATGACTATTGAGCTTGCCACCTGCCCGCGACTTCTGGGAAAATACGTGTATAAAAATGTGGATGATGCCTGTCACTAATGCAGGCGATTAGAGCGAGTCGCATATGCTCACGTTAAGGCCAAGCCAATATTTTCTTTGGGAATCCTTCTACAGTTAGAACAGACACAAAGCCGTGTATGTTTACGTACTGTGTGTACACTCATTTTATACATGCTCCTTGCAAAGCAAAGTTCGTTTACACAGTTGCGTGACCACTAGCGGTTGACAGTTTTTATCGCGGCTCGATACTTCAATCGTTTTAATTACTCAACACTATTCAGTATTTGCTTTATCACAAGTGGTTTATAATGAGGCGCGGAGAGAAAAAAAATAACGAAAAATGGAAATTCCTTAGGTGAAATGGGTTGCACTTACTTTTGATTAAAACATTTTAGCCGGGTTAATCTTGGTTAAGCTTCAGGGTAGATCGAAAAGAAAAAAATGAAAATATATATTTTAATTGGACGGATAATTTGCGGACTCAGGTGCCTATTTGCAATTATGTGAAACATATTATTAGCCTGCGGAATCATAATTGGAAATTTTATTATTTGTTTTGCCCCTTTTGAAGCCCAATAACTGTGTGATTATGGAGCGATCTGGCTTAAGAGCGGATGGACAGCGGCGTTGAGTAATTGTGGCAATCTATTGAAAACGAGGTGATGGCTAATAAGTGCTGCTATCGGTTACTTGTTAAGGGTCTCAGCTTAACTGGAATGTGGTGAATGGGAGGTAATTGAGAAGAGATTATAGTGTCGTAAAGTATTTCAATAATTTGACTTTCAATTAGTGTTGTAAATTAAGAAATAAATGGGAAGTTGAGTTGAAAATCCCATTCAAACTTATAATATTTAGTTGTACCAATGGGGGATTAATGTACAAGATTAATGTCTGTAATGGCTACGGGGACATCGTTTAAGTAATTTTAGTTGGAAAAAAATTTGGTTTTTTTAATAAACATTTTCTGCAACTGCAAATGGGGTGCTGTGTCAGATTGGGGTTGTCTTTATTTTTTGACAAAAAATACACGTCTAGTCTCATTGATCACACTTCTGGTCAGTTGACTTAAAGTTCGACAACAAATTTTGACTAGGACTGCAGTTAGTCGAAGTGATTTAAAGCGTTGTTAATTGAATCCAGGCGACGCAAATTGTCACAATTTCACTGCAAGTTGTGCAAAATAATCTGATTCGTGGGATGTGTAATGTTGAAGGTTCTAACAACCATCGGCAAACACAAGAAATACAGAGAAACACTTATAAGTCAAAACACTCTTCAAAATTGTCGTGATAGTTCCTTTTCACCGTTCTAAGGGTGTACACTGTACACAGTGACAAGCAATTAAATTTATGACCTCGAAACCTACAAATTGGCGTCGCGTCTTCCATCGTTTTGAACATAAATGGATACCTACTTCAACTAACTAACAGACCTTTAAGTCTCGACTGATGTTAAAAGGTACACGTGACCCAGTAATGGGTTCTGCGTTCTTTTCACTCCATTCAACCTCAACGTCAATACCTTTATCGGATGATTGCTAACTTGTTTGACTACAACAAACTGTTCCTTCCTTATCAGTTGATTGCTGTGATAACAGGCGACAACATTTTATCACAAGCAAAACATTACAAGTCTCTTACTTTACTTCCGTCGTTTACAGCAATAAGAAGCAAAGCAAAGAGCGTGCAGTTGATTCTAGGTGAGTGTCTACATACAAAAGCCACAAAACCTTTGTATTCCTCATGTCGTTGTAAAGATTTCCCTCATTGAACGCACACAAAACTAGATGTGATTTTTTTGCAAATTAAAAAAAATGTAAACATTGCGTCTTCTTTAGGCTACTGTGAATTGTCGCCACGGCAGAAAGTTACTGTCCGCTTCCGTTGCCACACTCATAAATTAGGCGTATCTTTATTTAAAAAAAATCAACATAGAAAAAATAAAGAGCGCTACTCTTTGTAACAATTGTAATTTCTTTGCGACTTTTACCTCGTCTGCTTTGACTTTTACTTTTAGAATGTAAAATAAAAATAAAACTGCACAAATTGACTAGGCTTACGGCCTTCTGCTTGTTATTGGTTCAACTCAACGCTGAACCAGTCGGTGGTAAGAAGAGTTTTTGAAATCACACGAGGAAGGCCAAGTGAAAACGAAAAGCAATCAATTCAACTTCGACCTGGTTTGATTTTATTTCTGTAACTTCAATTGCTGTCTTCTAAATAATAAAAGCACACGTTCACATAAGTGCGAAGAGTAAAAAAAATTGATGATGACAAAAAAGCGTGTAAATCACACCTTAAATGCTACACAAAAGTAGAATAAGATAATTATAGCACTGCACTGAAGGTATATGGTTTTATTATCATAAGCGTTACGCAAGTCGTGCAAACAGCTGGGACAGTTGGGGGACACTCGAAATCGGTGTTGCAGCCCAACTGCAGTTGTAAACTTATGTAAGATCATTCACATAAATATGCCATGCGATGGTTTTGATAATGCCGGCTTAAATACGTTTTAAATAATTAAGCGGCTTTCTGGTGGCTAATGAGAGTGAGAGCGGTTAAGGGGGTCTGTATCGGGTTTTGGTTTGTTCACAACGATTTCGCTGTTGGTGAAAAAGAAACACAAATGTAAAAGACTTTTTAGGAAAAGGTTTTTAATGGATGCATAAATGACACGGCAGTTAATTACTTTAACTGGCACTTTCCACAGGATTTAAATTCCAATTAAGGAGTGGATAATTTTAAATAAGTGCCCTTATTACCATGGGCTCACCACTATTCCAATTTGCAAATAAAAGTTGGTGAAAAAATAGGTAGTTAAGAGAGAGAGAGGTGCAGTTTTATGTGGCGTTAGTCACTTTTATCCGTGCCTGGTTCCGGATCATTGAACTTTGGTGTTGACTAAACTTAAGAATTTTTTTTTGTAAAATGGCCATAACTTCTGTGTAAGGCCTTTTGTCTGATAGAATACAGTGAACTACACAATCTCTCTTATTTAATTCATAGAAATATGAGGTTTGGCTGTGAACAAGTGAAAGAAGCAAAATGTTTTTGATTTGGTTGAATCGCGGAAAACACAGGTCTTGATACGCCCTGGTACTTCGATTTTACATATGGTTTTTTGGGCATGAATCCATTACATGCACTGTTCTCTCGTCGGACACTTCTTTCTCTCTCTAGGTCATTAATAATCGCAATTAATTTCAAGGGAGCTCCATTAGAAGCTTGAACATTTTCTGTCAAAAGAACCAATTTTATTTCTCTTCAAACATTCTTGGTGTTACGTAATTGCCTGGCATCGCTCCCAAGCACATCACTGAAAATTCCAAATGTGAGGTCACTACGAAATTATTTTAAAACAGTCTTCGTGTCACCTGTCTTCACGATTTGGAGATGACCTCCAATATGGTGATAGCCCTTAACAAATAGCAATTACTTTATTTTTTTGCTGCCCATGTACACAGGTTGTTTTTTGTAATCACAGGTCAACGTAATGATACACCTTTTGGAAGGGCTTCTAGTTTGAACTTGGTTAACACAAACGCGAAGTTGCGTAAAGGGTCAAGATCTGACATATGGCGCACCTAAGTGACAGAAAAATTAAATGGTTACACACCCATAGATTAGCTTCTGTCACTTGTAACTAATTCTCAGATCAGTAAATTAGCAAGGATTTCATTTGCAGAGAATCTCCCTCGTGTGCCTTTCAAATCGCGTTACCACTTGGTGCTGGCTGATTTGCATTCTAGGTCAAAGCTTTCAACAAAATGTAACCCACGGGAATTTGAAGTTAAAACATTTTTCTCGCCGTCACTGGCACAGATATATGAAGAGATTGTCCCAGAGACAGACTTACCCAATTACCTGACTCCCATCACAGCATGCTGGCTGTTTAGCAACCAACCTGAGTCATGACTAACGCCAAATTCATGACTTCCCCCACACTTCGGGGCAATTAACTCAAGTGCTATCAAGACAGATCTAAGATCTCACCTTGCGTTTCCCGCGATTCAATCCAACTTTGACATGATTGCCTTCAAAAGCACTTGTCCATTCGTGCATATGGGAATACACATGAATGTGCGTATGTGCTTAGGTTTACTCATGTGGGTACACCGTCCACACCACATTAGTCATGTAGAATTACAGAGTTGGCTAATTAGGCAAGTTCTCTTGCAAATTCGGTCCGAAAAGAACGCAAATAGAAAAATGACTTTGAGGTAAGCCATTAAGCAAGCCCAAGAGGCTTAAGTCAATGAATTGATCGTGACGGTATTTGCCATTTTTAAAGCAGTTTTTCCTCTTATTTTACAAAACAAAGTTTTATTTCTCAAATTAGTAAAGAGTGAAAGTGTGCAATTATGTCGGAAGTTATTTGTGCAGTGATTGCTTGCAAGGCAGCTTCAATTAGACACACACGTTAACCCAGTTCTGTGCTTCCAAAATTCGTACATTCCATCCGTCGTGTGCTCCTTAAACCATTGTATCGCTGCAGCCTTTATGTCCCAATTGACTGTAAGTCGAGGTATTTCACATGCAAATTTCTAGCAGCAACTATAAAAGCCGCCTGTCACACACTTGGCTTGGAACTCGATTTAATTGGGCCAAGCTAAATTATTTGCGTCCTCATCTGCGTGCATGTGCTCTGGTAGACGAACAAACGACAAGCGGATGATGACGATAACGTCTGCGATGACGATGACGAAGACAGCCGTGACGAGAAGAACTAACAAAAACATCACTGCACCGTTCCTCGACAGACAGACAGGGAGGTCTGGAATTTATCACTTTTAATTGAATCGGCGACACAACAAACATCAGGTGAAGCGAGGAATCCATTCACTCAAACTGGTACGTAGACGAATTAAGACGTTTTTTCCGTTTCACGTCCATTCAGCTGAAGGAGGCGAGCCGCTCTATCGAAAAGTGGATCAACGAAATGCGTCTTAGTGGCAAAAGTGAACTAATTACACGCACACTCATGGCTGTCTCACTGCCGGAAGCCATGAGCCGTGCGTGCGCTTTGGTGTTAGAATTGAGTTCAGTCGTAGCTGGTACGGTGTCTAGGGCATGTGAAAGTTAAATTGAATAGGGGGTTGATGCGACGTATGACACCCTCCGACCTCAGTCTGAGAGCAAACTTTACAGGTTGACGGTTCCACTGAGAATGATGACGATGCATTAGAGGCATGTCACCAAGGGATGATGTGTGAGTTGCTCGGCGGAGATTGTGAAGGATTTGAAATTGAAGTTTCCCTTTCGAGTTTCAGTGTGCATCCTTTTTCATGTTTTTTCCTGTGTCAGTGGGAGTGGACTGAAGGTTTATTACTTTTTTTGCGAATGTCTGCAAAAGTTTTATAAAACGAAAAAGGGGCTCATACTCCTAGGTATGTATGTCGGGATGATTTTAAATTGTTTACATAGGGTAATCTGAACATGTAGTAAAAAAGGGACACTTTCTGAATTAAACAAGAAATATAAATTGAAACCATGTAGGAGGGTCGTTTGCATGCTTCGCTGTGAGAGTTTAATCAGACATCTCCACCCAATGCAGATATAAACACTGTTGAAAAAATGTCCAGACAAGAAATGTGTGTCGTTACAAAAAGGAATCATGGCAGTACCACATAAACATCTGAGACACCACACATCGAAATTGTATCGCTTGGACAAGGAGACACTTGCAACGCCTGAACGTGATTTGTGTTCCGAGATATGTGAGGGGAGATGCCGAAATAACTTATTTCCCTGCTAAAGCCCATGAAAAAAGCAAAATGATGTAAGATGTAAGATCAAGGCCTACTCGACAGTCCTTCACAGTGAACGTTTATCATTTTAATTTCAAAAATTTTCCCGATGATAAAACAGCTTTCAGTCTTCAAACTCCACACATTGATTTATGTACAGCCTTGGTACTTTCCATCACATAACGCTGTTGAAACAACCTACATACATCAGCTTATTCGAAGTGCATCGATCCACTCGCGATTGGCTTTCTCCATAACTCGTTCCAAAATAATTTCATCTGAGCTTAAGTCGAAAAATCTAGGCTATCAAAACCCGCACAAGAACAACCCACGATGCAAAGTAATTTGTTAACTTCAAGTGATGTTCGCCGCCTCACTACATACAACATACAACATCTACGCGGCCTTAAATTCTGCAGAACATGTTTTGTGTGCGAAAAAAGAAAGAAAAAACATTTCCGCACTTGTTCACTGTCCGCATCGTCTACATAGGTATGTAGACATACACATGTGACAACAATAAGTGAATTCTCTCCTGTTGCCAAGATTTTCATTATTTGGTCTGAAATATAAGATTGCAATCGGGAGGATGCTGCGTTAATCGCATGCTCGACTGCCCGATACCGAGTGCATGAGTTCAGCATCAAGATATGGAATTGGATGTAATTTGGCTTAGGGAAGGGCTTCGAGTACTGCAGAAACAGTGGAAACAACATCAGCCCATCAGCTGTAGTGAGAGAAGCGGGTCAGAAACAGGGCCGTCGTTGTTGCTCACCAGATAACATCGCTGAGGGGACTTTGGCCTGTTCATTTGTTGGTTGTGAGTTCATTTAGGTCAGTCTGTCAAATGGATTGATTTATTTGATATCTTACGAATCCGGTCGGACCTACTTGACCAAGTGCCTAAGAATTTTCAGAAGTCTCTCTGGCGGTTGATAAGGGAATGTTGTATACGGCGTTGGCGGATGTTCAATTGCATTTCAAACAGTGAAACCACTTGCCCAATAGGCCATGTCCACCGCACATGATATTATTGCCTGTTCAAAGCGAAATAAACTGAACAGAAAATTGGCAAAGAAAGTGAATTAAGCTTGGCCTTTTTTCAACTTCAACCGAATTTTGAGTTCGGCCTCATTTTTGGTCATCCATATTTTAAGTTACCTGGCAATGCTTACATTGCTGGTCCTTTCATAATTTCAGTATGGTATCAAGGCACTGACTGACCAGGTGTTCTCTTAGGCTATTTACTGTCTACCATAAGAACCTTTCCTTGCATAATTGGCCACCTATCGACCAGCCTCTCCCACGCTAGCCTATTGCAGTGCACAGAGAAAAAATACATATTTGTTCTGATGTGAACACACTCGCAATTCCATTGCAGAAGTGATTCTGTAGCGACAACCATGTCGTATCGGATTCCAAGCTCCCCTGATCAGCACATCAATTACTTGATCTGAAATTTGAACCATGTCAGTGACACTGTATTGCCACAGTTCCACACCGGTCCCCATTGTACCGGCGCGGCGGCCACCTACCTACGTACCACCTGTGTGTGTAAAACACTGTGTGCGTGTGTATGGTCAATGGTGTTATGATCACCCTGTCCAGTCTACAGGGCGTTTGGCGGGCGAGTTCTTAACTCGTAACTACTTTAGTGACACTGTCGATACATATAACGGACAAATTGTGTGTCAATACGAATGCCTACGCAATTTTTGTGACGGGCTAGACGTCAACGACGAATGAATCGAAAGCAAAACCACCCAAGCCACCATCGGCAGAGACGTGTTACTTGCAGACTTGTATCTGCATTAGTTGAGAGTTAGTGTCACCATCGTCATCGTTGTCGCCAATATAATATCCAGGAAGTGCGATGCACTTAAACGCAAGCAGAGAGAGAGAAAGAGAATTAGGTAGATGCAACGTAGAAAGGTGCGGATTCGACGAAGGAGAAAGCGGAAAAGAAATGTCACCATAAACGGGCAGAAGTTGACAAACGTCAAATGCGACTGCGTGCAAAGTCAAAAGACTGTCTGCGGTTTGTGTGTGGAGCCGTGAGCAAAGCAAAACCACCACCAACGGGTGTACCACCGCAAGGCAAATGAAGATAGAAGATGCTGCTCGCATAGCATAGACAATCATCAATGGGTAATGGGTAATGGGTTTATTGCAAATGGATGTGCGCGTCTTTCTTCTGCAGAAGCTTGGGTTACGTCAAATGGTTTTCACGGTGGCAGAAGTGAAAATATTACGACCGTGATCGATGGGCTCGTCGGAATGTGTTTTCCGTAACAGATTTTATTCGTCCTTCGGGCGGTTGAGAAAGATGTCAATTCTTTGTTCCGTCACAGAGATAATTTCAATACAATTATTAAATCGAAATAATTACACTCTGTTGACAGCCTATTTAATAAATTACCTCACTTCTCTGAATTGTTCGACCGGACATTGACAAAAATCAGTTTGAATAAAATCCAGATGGTCACCCCGAAAGTATGTCCACGTGCACGCACGCAAATGAAACTGTCACTTCAAATCCCCGTTGAAACCAGTTTTCAGAACGATTGCATTTTTATTGTCCTTTGAGTTGTGGCAGCAATGTGGTCATTTCATTCATATCAACCAATCCAACCAATCCCCAAGCACCCCGCTCGAGAGATAAGGTCCATTGGATCAAATCTTAAATCTCGGACATGTGCTAAAGTGCCAACGTTACAACGAGTCACTACTGCGACATACCATTCCACCTCATCGACCAGCTGCAGCAGAATAATTCTTACGAAACTCACCAGCGGGGGTTCAAGTCAAATATGCTTGTTTGTTTCTTCTCGGTCTATTATTTTCAGCACTTGCAGGCCTTCGAAGATAAGACATGCCACCACAATTCTGCATTCCCCCATCCGTTGTCTTCGGACCACCATGCGAACCCTAGGAATTTTCCAAAGAGAACCAGTTCCTTCCTACATACTCTCAGCGTGTGGATATCTTGTATCAACCAGCCACTTGAATTCCGCAGCTAAAGTTGCAATTGTTGTGAAAAGTGTAGAGCGACCCAATTGGATAGAAATTTGCATAAGCCCAATGCTGGGCACCGTTTACCAAACAAAAACGTATATTGCACTGCCATCAAAGTAAAATTTCGCGTAGGCCGCACATACCATAGTCCACACAGCCCCACACACACACCGGCTTGGGGTCCTAAAATTTCAACACTTTTGAGCGAAGAAACATGCCGCCGCTAAGTGAAGTCAACTTGTGCTGACTATGCTGTGCTCAGCGCGAAATGCCCGTACTCACACTATTAGACTCGATGCGCTCCAATTAGTCCGACTGCCATATCGCGTATGGGTTTTGTTTTAACTGCTCCCATGAACAGTGCGCTCGGTGGCATTAGCGATATGAAGTCAATGTGCGGGTGCATGGAGTGGCTGACACCTCTATGCTGGTCATACTTGGCGACACTTATTTTCCCGCCAATCTTTAAAGTAATTCCCTGTGACACATTAGAAGCACATTGACAGTCTGTCGTTGTTCAAGCCCGAACACACACACGTTCAGTATTTTGACTGACTTCTCACAAGATGCACATGCTAAGCTAATTTTTGTGAGCCGTCGTGATACAATGTACGAGTATATACGCAGGTGTTTAGGGTTTCAAATTTGAAGGTGTGTGCTTGTGGTGCAGGTCGTTTGACCGGTCTCGGCTGATGGAGTGGGGTGACTCTCGTCGACACTCAGCCCGACATGGGATCGAATTACATGACACGCTAATGCATGCGTAGACTGATAATCAGTGTGATGTCACGGCTGATTGTAACTAAATCGTAGTGATCTGTGTTCTCCGGTGGGAAAGGCACCGATTTACGTTAGCGGCCATTCCAAAAGCAAGGCCCTAAAAGACGCCTACACTTTGACAGCGCTTGCAAATTCGGTATACTTTGAGTTATTATAAGAGGGAATCCGTTGCAACACTCAGATAGCAACCCCCAAGGTGTTGAATGAATTTCGTATGCGATCTCATGTGGATATGTCATTGACGGCTTTCAGTCCGAAACGATGATTGGATGAATGATTAAATCTTGAATTTCACAAAGTGAAACAGCTTCCGCATCTCTTCTTCAAATTGCCTACAAGAAACTTTCACTAATAAATTAGTATCATGTCTGCTTCGAGATGATTTATTTGTTTATTGTTTTAAACTAGTCATCAGATGAGCCTACAAGTAGCCCATGGCGTCAAAAGTTACAATTATGTTACCGAAATGATGGTAGTTAGTAGAAGAAAGAAAGAAAGTCAAGCTCTCGGCATCAAATTGCCAACAATGTCACACACGTTCAGTAACCTTAATCCACAAACAGAAACAGTAGGCGCACTCGATTCTGGCATTGCCCCCACTTCAGTGTGGGAGTCGCGTCGTTGTGTTTCATTTAACGCCGGCGTTTGAGAACATAATTGTAATGGAATTCCTGCCGTACTTCCTTTCGACTGCACACAGCGTCAATTAAGTTGTCAGAACTTTTGTCACATTTACAGGCAATTTAATTGAAGGGGATTTCGTTTTCTGAGCAATCCACGTACGTTCATATAAGGAAACCAACGCCTCCAAGCCAAGACTGTATGTGTGGCTGTCAAAAGCTAACCGATAATTAGGTTAATTGGATTAAGCGGTTCTATCTAGCGTGTGTATATACTTTTTTATATTCCACTACCCACTGCATGGCCGATGGTGGAGATTACAAGCGAAGATTAGACGCAAGATACAAATTGGCGATTTATGTATTACGGGCTTAAATTTCATGCTTAAATACCTCGCGTGGAAACTGATTTGCGGAATATCGCACGTGGGATGTGGCTGCCTTTCATATGGGTTCTGAATGCCATTATGCGAGAGCACTTGCTTATGCCAATCTGCCTGCACATTAATATTTATATCTGCATCATCTCACTTTTGTATTTCTCTTTTCAGACGCTGGTGGTGGACTGTACAACAAAGGTAAGTACTCCCCCATTAATCGCGAGCTTTGACTACTTCGAGGGGGGAGCAGAGCCACAGAAGTCTTTAAAAGCCCCCTAGGTGTCATTGAAAACTGCGTGCACTTCAGTGCCGCAAGTGACGGTGGATGGATGGATGGAATGTAGCTTTTGTTTTTGAAGGAGATAATCAGCGCGCGATTTTATCTTGTCTTGGTTCTCATTCTGTAGGCCTGTCTCTCATTCCAAGACAAACTCATAACAATCAACACTAACGCCATCAAGTGGTGTGACACTTTGCGTGATACGTTCGCGCGTAAAAAGCAGAGATTTGAATTAACAATGCGGTGGTTTCTGTATTTTTTTTTTTGTTGCTATCTGTCTGCGAAGAAAATTCCCTCTTCATCCCAGTGTTTGATGGGGTTGAACTGCCTTTTATGTGCGGTTTCAGTGGTTTTGTCATCGTCAAGCAGTAGCTGACTTCTGCTGCTGGCAGAAGGTATCGCCTTTTGCGTGAATTGAACCCACACCTAGTAGGTACACGTCGAAGTGAAATTACGTCTTGTGGTCGATTAAATGAGACGAGTGGGGGTTGGTTGGTTGATCACATAAACATAAATTCCACAGATACACCCGTCTTCGCTGGTTGACTCACTCGGTGGGGCACAAAAAGCATAATGCAATGGGAGTTTTTTTTTAAATAAAACAACAACACAAAACCAAGCAAAAGACAAAAAGATACAAAAGTAGCTCTAATTAGCCCCGACTGGGTGGCAGTGCATGTGCGGTGCATTGCGCACTTAATGGATAATGGTAACAAATCTGTAGTGAAAATATAGTTCAAACCTAGTGCGACGATGACGGTAGTTGCAAGCTGAGGCAATTTCACATCGAGCCGCCGAGTGGCTTGATGTAACTCTCTTTCCTATACAGTCGGGACTAATTTGTTGCGGTAGGCTGTCTCATGTCTGCTTGCAGTTCTCTTACGTAAAGTTTAGTCGTGAGGAGAAATCTCTTTAGTGATGGGAACTATTTTGCCCACCAATTTTTGTGTGATGATCTGGTTAGCGTAAGATTAACAGTTTTATTAAAGTGCAACTGGACATGAAAAACTAATTTGGCTCTGATTGGGATTAACGAGGTTTTTATTCGAATAGAAATGTATAGACTGTCAGACACATAGAGTTGACAGCCGCAAAACTGGGTTGTGAAAGTGTTATTTCCAGTTTTGAATTGTAATCGATTAACAAGTCGGGATGTGATGTTTAAGAAAAAAATAAAAATCAACAGAAGCAATTCACATTTGCGTGACAATTTGGTTTTAAAACAGGAAAGATGCAGGGACAGCGCACGACTGAGTGTGTCAAGTTATAGAAGGGGCTCGTAATTGAACTAGTGTGTTATTTTCTTGTCATTAATAAATGGTCCTACTTACTGATTTGAATTTCCTGAACCAGCAGTCATGGTTTCTAGCGCGACGATTGGCGCGGTTTGAGCCCTCCTGCGAGCATGATAAAATATTCGTCAATAAGAGTTCAAGTTGGGATGTATGGAGGAGAAGCACTTAAACTTTTGAATATGATGCTTGAATTTTTGTGGAGCTTCTGGTGCCGGAACCTAACTTGTGTTGTGGTCGCTATTATTTTGCTCACAAGTGGAAGGGAAAAAATCCAAACACCGGAATTTTTGCTGCACTAGCTCTAATATGTCAATTGCGACTACATTTGTATGCAATTAACTTAATCAACTAAAAGTAGTTAGTTGTTATTTATTCTTCTTTGTGTAGCGCTACAGTCCTGGGCCTCAACTAACATGCCTCTCCAGCTAGCGCGATCTCTGGCTAGCTGTCTCCAGTTTCGCACACCAAGTTGGTTGAGGCCCTTCTCCACTTGGGTGCGCCACCTTAAACGCGGGCGTCCTCTGTTGCGTTGTTCGGATTCGAAGATTCTTTGGGCCGGAGCTGTGGTATCCATTGACCTAGCCACCGTAGGCGTTGGATCCGTAGACGCCTAACTAGGCTCATCTCGCTGTACAGTTCGTGATTGAATCTTCTACTCCAGAACCCGTCAACACAAACAGGACCAAAGATCGTGCGTAGAACTTTTCTCTCAAAGAGATCAAGGACTTTTTCATCCACTTCCGAGATTGTCCATGCCTCCGCGCCGTATAGCAGGACTGGGATGATCAGTGTCTTATATAGAGTCATCTTGGTTCTACGAGAGATGGCTCTATTACTCAATTGCCTCTTGAGCCCGAAGAAACAGCGGTTGGCGAGAGTTATCCTACGCTTGATCTCGGTACTGATGTTATTTGTACAGTTTACGCCGGAGCCGAGGTAAGTGAAGTCCTTGACTACCTCGAAGTTATAGCTGCCCATTGTGACGCTCTGTCCAAGACGTCGATGTTGTATGTCCTTTTTTGAGGACAGCATATACTTCGTTTTGCCTTCATTCACCGCCAGACCCATTTTAGCCGCTTCCGTCTCAATGTTAGCAAAAGCCTGTTGTTATTTAAGTTAGATAATTATTAAGATATTATAGTGGCCCGTGGCTGTGGGTATGTCCATCGACCCCTAACTCGACCTCTTAGGTTCGATTCCTGCTCTGCGCGACAAAAATAATTTTCACGCCCCCACCTCTTTGGAGTCACTTACAAACTGGCCGTTCGTAGTCGGCATACAACTGTCGGTCCCTTCCACTCGTGAGAGACCAATAGCACGCAAAACACGAGTGGTTGCTGAGAATCTAGGCTCTAGCCCTCCACGGGTTGTAGCGCCACCCATGTTATTATATAATAATTATTACGATCACAATAAATTGTATGTTTTCATCGTTATAATTAATGACTTCAAGTAAGCGCATTTCATCCTCCCTGAGCGTCAGCTCTCTCAAATTTACTTAAGCATTTAATCCTACGTGCGAATGATGTACACTCTAAAACAAAAGCGCCTCAGAAAGCAAGGCGAGATCCGTGCTTCTGCTTTTTTAAAATTTGAATACGTACAATTCGGTCCAGTTCTAATCCACAATTTCCTTTGTCGGTGCTTATATGCTTGCTGCAGCCTCAGTAATATTTACTAGGTCACCATGAAAATCCTATTTCTAGCCTGTCATTGCATGTTAATTAACTTAGTTTCATTAGAGTGACTTTAATTGAATTTCTGTCTGCGCTGTCAAGGCACTTTAAATCTCCTTTAGTTCAACGACAGAGAGCACTTAAGATTTTTTGTTCTCAAATTAAAATATTTCGTAACACCTACACCCTGGATAATCCCCACGCTCCATGCAGTCACATTAACAATCTTATTAACACTTGAACGTTAAATCCAGCACACTTAACTCAATTGATATGCTTTAAGTATGCTTCCGTTGTGTGAGAAGTTCACAGGAAAGGAATGTTGAGTTTGGAATATTTATTGTATTTGTTTTTTTTTGTAAATTTTTTAATTGAATATAATCTTGTATGAATCTCTTGAGTATCCGGTTTTATGACGAAATTTAAACTGAGGGGAAGTGGATTCTATCTGTCATTTGAACACGTTAATTGGTGATCTTAAGGTCTTTGAATGTCTGATTTGAGAGGCATGTCCAGGAATTGAGATGAAATGTGTCTTCGAGATGGCCCCATTGACATTTTAACATTTTAATTTGAGTCTCATGTCTTAGACTTTAAATTGGGGTAATTACGTGTGTGTTGTTTGATTAAATCACATTGCAAGCAATTTGCCATACGTGAATGCATTCTTAGTAAATCAGTTACCATCTCTGAGGCCACGAGTAAGAAATGAAGACGAAACTTTGTGCATTGTTCGTCATTTAAATTGCTCAATTGTTGATGTGAAATTAGGTCAAACAATTTTCGAACGACTGAGTTAAAAAATTAAACCTTAGCCGACTACCAAGCTAGATGAAGTTGGATACCATTCACACTCCATCACTTTTGTGATGACTCCAGAAAACCAAATGCCGTAAAAGGTGTGAACTTCAGTACCCTATGCACGAGAGCTTAATTTCCAATAATTAACCCATTTTCCCACAGAAAATGTAAACAAATAAAACACACGCGACTGCAGAGCACTCAGGGCCCTACTTAAAAATGTTGCTCTCGTAATACCTCAAAGAACTTCGTTTTAGTGCTCTGTCGTTAAACCACTTTGATCAGCACAAAACAAAGTCCAATGCCGGTATCGCATTACTCTGTCACCGCCAGCCGTCACCCAGCGCCGAGTAGAACTGTGTCAGTACGGTGATGACAAACTAACCACAGATACAGGAACAACCATGCAGGCCATCCGTTTTGGATCTAATTGTTGGGTTGCTTTGGCTGCAATGTTAACTTTGTTTCCCAAGCTACTCCGCCCCAGCGTGCATTTTAAGTAGCTAGCTAACTTCTCGGTCTGTGCCTGGGAGGCCTGCCAATAGCAACCAAATTAAATTTGTTTATGGCTGTGCCTAGCTAGTGCCGTATGCTTGCAGTCGCGGGCTGTGCAAACCGCAACGCGGAATGAATTTCCATTAGATGGAAGAGTAAGTGACCTGCTCTGCCTGCAATTTGATCGCTGATTGAGAACTTGTTGTGCTTTCGGGTAGCAGTATCGGGTGTGCGTTTCGTCTTTCCTCTGTGCCATCTAGGGGGAACACACGCACGAGTCATATCGGAAGTTTGACATAAAGTCAGTACATCAATGTGCCACCCTCCAACGGGACTCATGCACCTGTTGGCGTTTCGGTGCGAGAAGGTGTAAGAATACAATTTACATTTATTTTTTTACTATCGCGCACCATACGTATTCTCCCCACGTTCGCGTCAATTAGTCAGCACGAACGCGCGCGTCGTCTACGCTCATATAATCAGTTCCTGCATCTTTCCAATCGAACGTAAGTAATCGAAATGCAAATCAACTGCACACTCTCGTACGGTGCAATCGAATTGCACAAATGAATTGGAGAGGGCGAGTGCTGAAAGATTCATCGTACTTATGCCTTGGGGGAGCATCGATGTCGAGTTCTGTGTGAACCTGTCACCCCATCTTCGATAGCAATATGGCATACTGTCGGGACTGGTGAGAAATTAATTACTGTGTCTGTTTTTGGTGGTGGCGTCTGACTGAAGCGAGCAGGAAATGATTTCATCAACCGGGACAAAATTGGCTTCGACTTTTGTGTTCGAACTGAATGGAGCTTGTCTAATGTGATTTCAGTGAATTTGCATGTCCGCATGGTTTCCGTTTTTGTCTGATGTTTCTTTCATGACGCGGCCTGTAGGTGATATGTTTTGGAGTATGTACATAGTTCTAGTTGAAGGTGATTCCAATTTACATCATCAATTAGTTTGGTGAGTCGTGTTTGTTTTACAAGACCTTGTGGGGGTTGGTTGTAATTTGATATGAGTCATTCGAGTAGCTGCTTCAAGGTCAAGGGGCCCTTACTAATTTTTTTTTATTTCTCTGATGTGGTGCGAATCACAAGTTAAGTAGAGACTGCACTAGCTTCATCATAAATCAGGCTGTATAACAGCCGGCCAAAGAGAGAGCTGTTGCTCACTCCTAAAATCGATTGCAAAGTCGTTAATTCAGAAAAAACACTCCCTTGTAAGCAAACATGAGAAACCTTGCATTCCTATAAAATTACACAATTAGGTATCGAAAGCATCGACGTCCTTCCACCAGCCACCTTTGCTATTGTCCACGAAAAGTGTCTTGTCTACTTCAAGGCTTCCCCTCGTACAAGTGAAAGCAGTCCTCTGGAATTTCCACCACACATCGGCACCATTCATCGTGTCCAATGCATTCTTCGGATGCTTCCCCTACTGGAGATTCATTACATGCATGTACCTTCGCATCATCGGTTTATGTGCCACGAGGTAATTTAGCAATTTCCACAATAAATCGAACACGAGCCCAGTAATTTTAGTGGGCTTATGCAAAAAAAAACCGGCCGAAGACTGAATGTGCCAGAGAAGATTCTGCATTGGCTGTGTAAAATGCTGTCTGATCATGTTCAACTGAAATACTTCGAGTGCGCCAAATGATTCAAAATGTCCGCAGGAGCACTGCTACGTAAGTGATGGTTGGATGTGTGGACGGCATGACCACAGGTTGGTGAAAGTCCTAAATCAATGCGCAGTGATTGATGTCAGTTTTTGCAGAACGTGATGTAATTTAAGGCCTTAAAGAAACAAATTTACGGAATCAATTGCAGTCAGCGTAGTGTGCCACAGCACGAGACCTCGTGCTACTGGATTGATTGCGCTGAACGCATATGCAATTACCTAAGGAACACTCTCCCTTTCATTTGATTGAAATCGTCACGGGGGCTTATCGGTGGTGATGAATGGACCCCTAAGACTGAAATAAAAGTTTTGATTTGAATGCAATCAATGCGGCTTAATGTCATAAACTAAAAAAAAAAATCGACGAACCCAAAAACAGTGGCTCGTTAGATTATTCATGAGCTTTCGCTGTCTTTTAACTGCATCCACTTGGGGTATAGTTTACATGAAAGCTTCTATTATCCGAAATCTGTTAGATTATTGACAAATATGCGCAGACATTTGTCAAGTGTTGCTTTCGCGTCATGCGGCATAGCGAATTGCTGTGTCTCTTTTATTGAATATTTCATAACGAATCTTGATCATTTCTTAGGCTTGTATAAGCCCCGTGATCGTGAGGATTAGTGGAATTTGAATTGCCGTGAAGAGGGAATGGACAACTGAGCTAGTGGGTAAACGCAACAGCAGACATCCAGATTTATATGGCACTGAAGAAGACTAGCCTGAGAAGAAGTCTGTTTCTAGAGCCATGACTACTGCATACCACAAAGAAAACACATGGAGAAGAGCCTCAGTCAACATGGTGCGATTTTATGGGAAACCAGCAAAATATCATTTGATTTTTGGTTGAGTTTCAAGACCACATCGGAGCTCAGGGAAAGCGATGAAGCAATGTGCAATAATACCTGATAAAGATGCAGTATTTGCGTCAACCAGACGGTAAATCTCATAGTCATTTTGTCGTTAATCTTAGGATTGTATGGACTGTCCCAACTGATGCTGTCTGTAATTAAAAGCACACATCTGCATGTGCAAGCAAAAGACCTTCGCTTCAAATTAGAATCTAGTCGCTTTAAGTAGAAAATTTAATAGTCCATTACATGTGAACAAATGAAGTGTTGAAGGACATTTTAAAAATAGCGCCTTTGTGTAGCTTCCCCTAACCCGGCAACTACTTTGCCAAATAATCGAATGCATCATCAACATACCACTATTTATCCAGGTGAATAATCAGTTTCCTAAGAAAACCATTAAACTCTTGCCACCTCATCGTGCGATTATCGTTAACACAGATTCTCCAAGCCTTTCGAAACATCTCAAAAACATCATAAATTTAGTGTCCAATAAAAGATGCACTATGCCATTTGATTGACGCCACCGGCTTACACAATCCGTCACAACACTCGTAAATAGCCATTCACTCAGAATTCGGAAAGGGACCACCTTCACGATTTATTATGACGTATTATTAAAATGAAAACATCACTTCTGCTGGACCACATGTGAGATGCAATAAAAATCACAAATTTATATCTCTAGTCGTAATGAAATGGACATTTGACATTAACCGCAAACGTCCAGACCTCCAGATCACATATATAGTTCCATAGCGGATTGCGTAAGCAAAGAAGAATTCTGGCGACCCATCAGTCTTCTGTTGTAATAACCCCGACACCTTCTCATGCATAGGACCATCGCTCAGAGAAGTGCTGAAATACTTCAACACTGCATGCGCTGCGCCAGTTAGTCATTAGCTCCTTTTTGACAAACCAACGAGTTCACCATTAATTAAAAAACATTATATCTATTCACAACACATAGCTAATGCTCCGGCAAAATATGTCTTTTTAATTTTTGATTCCGGTACGGTAGAAATATTTTCGAATCCCAAAGAATCCCTCTGGAACGAATTGTACCACATCAAAGCCCTCAAATAAGTCAATCCAGATACATGCATACGAACTGTGAATTGCCTAATAGCAATCTATTTACTAGCACTTAATAGATACGGTTCCAGGTCTGTAAACCCGCCCTGTCTCGAAACTCATAATGTTATCAAATAAATCATCGTTCAACCGATTTACAAATCTCCTCTAGTCCCTTGCATGTCACCAATAAATTAAGAAACGAAAATCCAGAAGATCCCCGTGTGCGTGCGTGTGTGGTGGGCCGAAAATAGAACTTGCAACTTATTATGCATGTGCTTCGTTTGGAATGTGCCCGTCCACCCCCAGTGAAACGCAGTTGTGGAGAGAGAGAGAGCGAGTAAAGATGTTCCCAATTAATTTGTGCACCTCAAGTCCGTGCATAGAGCTTCTTGGTGACGTTTCGAACATATTTTCGGACGGTGTCAAGCTCCGGATGTGGTGGAACATCTAGCCGCCACCAGACTATGCAACACAATCAACAAAATAAAGGAGGTCGAATGCCAGTCGACTTATTCTTGAGTCAGAGTGTTCTTTCCTTGTTTTGCGGGTGGCTTTTGTGGCGGGTGACACAAATGTGAATAGCAAGTGTTCCCGTGTGTTTTGGGTCATTCGCTGTTTAAGCCCCTTATGACAACATAAATTAAGGGACGGAACCACAGCAAAGCTCTCAGTTACAAGACGTGACCTCTGGCGAACGCAAATCCGTACATCATTGCTGTGGGTGCGCGCTCATTCACCTGTTCTTTATCGTTCGTCTGTTGCACAACATTGCCTTTTCATTGATATTGTAGATGCTAGTGTGGTTATTGTTGACACAGCCGTGCACACTAAGAGTGATTTATTGAGAAATCCGGATGCTCAAGGCGGCTCACGGTTTTGTTTCGTTTTGTTTCACAGAACTTCAGATGGAGATGGAATGAGTTTCGAAATCGAATGTAGGTGCCTGTGTCTAATTACATGTGAACTCTGTGATTATCTCTGAAAAATCTCCGAGTTAGAAGATTTATGAGTCGAGCGGAGTTTGTTGTGGTCTTTGTTGTGGGCCTCCATGGGAAACTCCCAGCGCGGATGGTATCAATGTGTGCAGAAATCGTGATGGAAACTGCTGTCACTGTCACAGAGTATCAACAAAAAACTGATATTAGCCAAGTTGTGGCTAGTGCCTTTTAGTGCATTGGCACGACAATAGAATGCTTAAGAAATCTCTTATTTTTGTCAGCAGTTCGCAAGAACGCCTCTAGAGAGGTCACCAGTGATAGACGTTTATAAATATAGACAGTTGTGACCCAATTAAGTATTTATATTTTAATCACAGACCAAGTGCCACACAAGTAACTAAATAAAACCAGATCCATCATAATTCATACAGCATTCATAATCATAATCCCTGTATACGTACAGTCGATAGCCTCAATTAACCTAAATTCCATGAACTGCTTCTCAATCTGTTTCACAAAATGACCCAAAAGTGTGCATAAGCACATAAAACGTAAGCGACCGGGAGTAGTGTATACCGGATACATAACTTAAACCGCATTCTCGTTGCAGTAAGGGGACTTGTTCACGTCCTTTCACGTCGCCTGAGGTGTAACACAGTTTACTGCAAAATCTGTCAAAAAATTCGATGTAGGTTGTACTTAGATGCAATTGTTGCAATGGCAGAGGGGTGCCGGCAGGTGGTGCAGCAGAAATGCGGAAGGACGTATTAACCCCTGTTTGTGTACTTAATTTTCATAAAAGTTAGCAAGTCACTTGACCAATAAAAAAAGCCCTGCTCCTATCCTTTCATTCAGTGACCTGAAACAGGAACGTGAAACAAGAAAAAAGAAAGAAATGAATAAATAAAAAAAAGAAGAATAAGAAAAACACGTTCCCTGTGCAAGAAATAGTAAGAAGCAGAAACGACAATAAAGAACCCTCCGGAGTCCTCATGTGATGGTGTTGTGTATCTGTTTTTATTGCATTTAGTATAGCATGCACCCATCCAAGCGTGTGTTGCATGAGATTTTTGTTGCATCACTCCACGCAATGATGCAAATGAAGAGTGGACTGCAAGTTGGTCGTAGCATGCATGGCTGGAAGGGAATTCTTTGATTACACCAGACCAATCGGCTAAGGTCGGCGACCGGCTTCTAGAAGCCTATTAAGTGAGTTCTGTTTTGAATATCTCAAGGTAGGTGATATTATTCGGATTCAGGTAAATATACTTGATGAATAAAAATGGTGACGTTTTTGGAGTTCTAGGTACGAATTGGTTTTGTTTTTTATATGACTAAATGAAGTGGTGGTCCGTGGCGTTGTGGGTATGTTCATCAACCCCAATATCGACGTCTTAGGTTCGATCCCTGCTCTGTGCCACATAAATAATTTTCTCGGCACCATCTCTTTCGAGTCACTGACAATGCTCAAGAGTATTTCCTGTCTGGAAAAGGCTTCTCAAATTTAGCCGTTCGGAATCGACATTAAACTGAATCGGCACGAACGGCACGAGTGGTTGCTGAGGAGCTAGGCCCTGGCCCTCTACGGGCTGTAGCGCCATCCATATTACGTTATTATTATTATTATAAATGAAGTTCGGCCGCATTATCGAAACTTAAAAAAAACATAGAATCAGATAAGGTCTTTGCTTTTCATCCAGGTTTCGGCTCCATATGGAAGCACTGGCAAAGTAATAGTTTAGTACTGCATAGATTTGATGCTTCGTGTCACAAATTTTCATACCAGTTGTTTGGACACACCGAGATAACACAGGTTATCTAGGATTATTTTAGAATCTTCAGAGGCTAACTACAGTGGTCGCGTTTTAAAAACTTGTGCATATTTATTTGAAGCTAATTCATTATTTTTGGTTTATAATTAGTTGCAAAGTTGACCAGCCGTTTGGGAGATAGAACTCTACAAATAGCAAAATATTGGTTAAGGACATGGCCTACCATTACTGGATGCACACGGAAGGTAACAGACAAGGCTAAAATATTCCTGCTAACTGATTCTCTTAATAGACTGAAAAAACTCCTCAGAGTCACCCGGAGTCAGATTCGTATAACTACATGCTTCTGGAGACTGCCTAGTAAGCAAACATCTCAAAACTATGAGATTAACGCGAGATGACTGCAGAATGTCTAACGAGGACGAAGAAATTGCAGCACAAATACTGTGTCACCTTAACTGCCCAGTCAGGACACGTCAGCGACACCTAGGCGGTTACTATATTGAAGCGGACTACGCTAGCGGCAGCTAGCTAACTCACAAGCGTTCTAAGTTTCAATTTGAACTCGGGCTTCCTGAGTGAAGTCTAAATGGGGAAAACTACCATATAATTGGCCGGAACAGAGGCGATATCTTCCCACAATTTTACCCATTTTTATTCAAATTCTACTCGTCGATAGCACATAGTGCGATCGTAATTTTTTTAAACGCAAACAGCTTAAAAGATAAACTAACCATCATTTAAAATATAGATAATTTGACTGCTTAACAGTAGTTACTGCTTAACTAGAAAAATATTATTCAGCAAAAGAGCAGATCTTCGAGCTTCGCAGCTAGAGAAAAAATGTATTTCAATTTTTGACTAGCAGGAAAACATTGTAAGTGTTGTCAAATCAAATATATCTTATATATCCCGAATCTGTCCAAAATGTGTTCAATTATTATTCGAATTATGTACAAAACTTATTTGGGTATAAGGTATAAGGTACCAGTATGAAATGAGAATTTTTTTGAAAATAAAACACTAATTATTAATGGGAAAGTAAAAACGGTCAGAAATTGTTTGTTGTGCAACATTTAACATTGCTGCCATTTGCTTTTGACTGAAAGTGTCATCTCCATCCAATATCGTTTGCAATTCGGCGTCTTCAAACTTTATTTGGTGGTCTTCCACGTTCTTCATTTCTCACATCAAAATCATTATTTCTGAACCGTTGAAATGCATGTTGCTTCTGATAGAGCATGATCACCATATGTCTCGACAAGCATTCGATGTGAGTCTGCAGCATTTTGCTTCAAATGAAAACAAAAAATTAATGCTTTCCGCAAATCATCAATTTCTGGTACAAAGTTCGACATTTTTAACACGAATAAAAAATATGATTTTGTCTGTTCAAAGACTTGATGTATACTAAATATTTTTCACAGATGTCATAGCAAACAAACAGCTTGTTCACAACAAATGTTCCCTATCGAGACTGGTACACCTGTTATTTATAATAATTTGAGATATTTCCTATTAAACGCAACCACCATGAATATGTGTAAGTGAGTCATCATATAAAATCCCCTTCTCAAAAATGTACTCAAAATAAGAAAAAAAACTTCAACTTCCTATCGACTTCATCTTTCACCAAAAACAAAAATTAAATTAAAGTAGAAACCTGAAACCTTTCCATTTAATCAAGCACAAGTGCTCTGTCGATTTGTTGCACTTGCAATTAGAAGTAGTATAATTGCTTGCGATTGTGAATTGTTTTCTCGCTTGAATTAATTAAGATGGGATTTCCTTTTTCAATTCTCGAAACAACCGATTCAAAGATTACCTCTGAAATAAAACGCCAGTAAGGTGCGAGGAATTGTCATGCAACTAACGACACCAGGAGACTAATAGGCGACGATTGGTTGGTTAGCTTTTTTTTTCCTCCTATTCCGTTTTAAAGATCTCTCTGCGGATACATGGCACTGCAATCGACCGGCTTCTGTTCATGGCACATTCCTCTTGTTGATACCGAAAGGAAATTGAATTGAAATGAAAGAAAAAACGCTTTAAACTGGACTGCAAGTAATCAGGTGAAATGATTTATTTATGAAGTCAATTGAAAGTTGTTTGTGGATTGTGGTCAGTGTCGTAGAAGTTTTATTGCACAAATTTCATTGAAAAAGAATTATCTTCAAGTTAAAACACAAACAGAAAAAAAGACGTCGCTTGGACTTCCTCCGTTGCTTTGAGTGAAAAATAACTGGTTGGGGGATGAGTGCTAAATGTAACAACGACTGACATACTTGCGTTGTTAAGTGATACATTTAAAGGAAAAATGTGTAGCACCGAGGATATTATTAACACTATACTTGTGTATGTATGTATTTGATCTCAACAGACAACAACAGCTAGCGCGATCCTTGGCTATTCGCCTTCAGCTGCGCACTGAATTGGTTGAGCTTCTCACTCAATCTCTTTCGGCAAGAGCTATGTTGTCCATGATCTCTACGTGTTACATGCCCTATGCGCCATATACTAATCCACATACGTTTAGCTAGACGTCTTCACTGATCAATGTCCACCAGGGTGAAATCAGAATAATTTCTATCATATCATATGTCTTACCTACCATCCTTAATGAATATTGGTGAAACCCAATGTTTTTTTTTCCACACCTAATTAAATATGTCAAAAGTGGTAGTAGCTTGACCCCGATTCATTGATCTCCCTGCAATCTTTCCGCTTTCACAAACACTTTGCCAATTGTTTGTTTGCCCAGAAGAAGAATATTCAAATTAGTAACGATCCTACAAAAGCCAAGCCAGCGTGGGCGCGCCGATATGCATTTGAAGCCCAATTCAAGCGAAAACACTCCTACGGTCCACTGATGATTTATTTTTATCCCCCGGATGACTTCCGACCTCTTGGGATTTCTATTAGTTTCTCTAGATTCCAGCCATTATTTGGACATGCGAAAAGCCACATGCCAAGCGGATTATGTTGAAACGCTGGAAAACGAAAATCTAATTTCAGCTTTCTCTCACGGCTCGACTCTGGACTGCTGACATCAATCAATAACGATAGCAATACCGCCTTGTCGGGCGGACATCTCTCACTCCGAGCCAGTCTGGGAGATGTGACCGTTAAGTGTTAGCTTACTTCGCCTAATTGCGATTTTGTTTTTGCCAACGAATCGTCCAGCACTCATTACTTAGGCGGAAATGGCTTAAACGGAAGCCCAGCGATCGTTATCTCCTGGAGCGGAGTGAACAAAAGTACACACCGCATGTGAATGGCCACAACAGTTGACAACCCACTTTGAATTCGTTGACACGGTGTCCCAACCTCACCTTGAATTAGATACGGCGATAGTAATAATACCAGGTCTAGGTAAATTGTGGCACTTTCAAGGTGGTGTCGGCACCAGACACAATGGAGCTCTTTGGTTCTGCCACCTCTGACGATTACAAGTGCCGTTGCCTACTGGGGACAGTCCACTGGAAGCACTTCAAGAGAGATATTGATCGCATGAATGAAACAAGACAACAAAAGACGACGAAACGAACGAAATCATTCCAAGTCGACTCGAACATCGCGTGCAAATAATTTATTCTTTGTGCATTTGTTTCTGTCCGTCGCGACTTCCCGACTAACTCGGCTCACCGAACCCAGTTCATTGCACCCGTGACGAGATGAGCCAACAAAGGTTCTTTCTCTGTCGAGCAATGTTGATTAATTAAACCGAGTCCCAAATCGTACAGATAAACGAATTTTCATTCACCATGTAGTGTTAATATAAAATCGTGACGTGAAATAGACTTGAGAGGGCGGGCGGCCGGATGAAGGAGGTTGGCAGTCTGGCGGCAGGCTCACAAGCGCATACATATTTCGTAAGCTGTTGTCGTCTGTGAAGCTGTGGATGGGATGCAATCGAATCAAGAGTGAAAGACTTGGTTTTATAAGATTTTTATTATCGATCCGACAAAGCCGCAAAATGTGGTGTGAGGCAATATATCACAAATATTTACCCCTCTTAACCGTTTTTGTGCACTTACCATGTGGCGCAGTAAGTAAAAGAGTAACCGTGTTGCACGACATGATCTGTTTACAACGTTGGTATGTAGATGAAACAAAATGAACCAGAAAAAAAAATAGGGGCACTCTTGAGGAATCGTAATTGGATTTCTATGTTATTCGCTTGTAAAAACGTAGACATATATGAACGGGTCTAGATACAACTAAATGAGAAATGAAATTGAATTGTGCTCGAGACATTTATCAAGTGGAGGCGCTTGCTTAACAAAATTTCTCAAAAATCCCATTACCATTCCTGGGTGCATTTATCACACACTACTGGTGTCAAGTCTCTAGATTCCATCAACAACAACAATAAGCATTAACTACTGGTTGGTCTGAAAATGAATGCGCATTCACCTTCACAAAGGAAGAGCTGTATCAAATTCTAATGGTTCTCACTTTCCTCTGCCCACACATGATTTCAATATAAGTACTTCTTCAAAGCTGTGCACTCTGCTTTATGGGCTTGCCATAGCTTCCCCTCACCAGGCAGGCGCACACTTGCATGTGAATCAATTCTCAATAAATGTCTACTACGAGCTCCTATCGGGAGACGATGAGAACCAGTTACTTCACCTTCGGCCTCTCTAATCTCGTCTAATGTTCTATAACTCGACATGAGCATATAAACACTCGACATAAGCGCCAACCGAGAAGACGGTACCATCCAAGCACAGACGTGTGCAGTCATTCAAAGCAGCCTCTCTATCGAACGAGAGGAAGCTATAAACTGGCAGAATATACAAAAAGAAGCAGTCTTTGTACGCGCCGTTTGAGATATCAGCGCGTCAGCAAGTCAAACGCATCAAGATCTGTCTTGGTAACCCACTTTCAGACCCTAAGTCGGTTTGTTATGCTTCTTAGTCGGAGTATTTATGGTGATATGCATTTCTCCCACGGGATGCCAAGCAAGTCGGATATAATAAACTCGAAGTTTTACTTTCTACCTCATTTGACTGTGAAGAGAGTTTGAGAATAGTTTTGCTGCGCGCGTTCGAGTTCCTTAGTCACCTTTGTTCGGCTGCAACACCCGAAGCAACCGCGAAAACAATCTTCAACTGCGGTTTCATCAATTCATCAAGATCGATTTGCAAACACAAAAAAACGAAAAAAAACACCCCAGCAATGAAGGAAAACTCTTTAGCCATTTGACGGCTAAAGACGCCCGCCTGGCTATTAATGACATCGTAAACAGCTAGAAACGGTGTGTGCTGTTTTTTGTGTAAAAAGCAAGTGATGCATGAGAAAGAATAAGACGTGCTGAAATGATACCAGCAAACTGTTTCCAAGCCACTTATTCGAGATCTCGAATGCTAATTTTCATTCTCTGCTGCCGAGTGGCACAGTCGGCAGTGTGAATGCCGCAGAGTTATGGCATGTTTCCGGTAGTGATGAAAGTACCTACTGTCATAATTTTGTATTTTTTGTTCAAGTCAAAAAGAGAGAGGGTGCAAGAGAGAAAGACGTGAGTTATGGTGGAGATCAGAGATGAAAGGTGACAGCTTTGGTTAAGTTGAACATAACTGGGAGCTGGGAGGTATTCTTCGACGACCTATGTCAACTCATTATGCGGCATTAATAGGCCTTACGTGATGGCAGTGGATGCGTTGATCGGTTCCCATGACAACATACACAGACTTTTGTCATTACGTTGAAGATGAAATGATCTTGACTTTTGATTCAGCTGCTGCAGTTCACATTTGTGCTGACTTTTCTATTGGGTGGTCCACCTTGGACTATGCCGACGTGCGTTATGTGTTGTTCTGTCACAAGTGTAAGGGACAGTAAGTTGGTTGCAAACATGAAACGATTATAGAAGACAGTCAGCGATTCTTGGGAACACAGTCGTGCTGTCACAGTCGCGTGTCCCGAGATGGAACACAGTCTTGCTAAAAACACATATCCTCCACACTCAAATCGACTGAAGGCAAACGTCTTTGGCTACCATGAGTGGTGGTGGCTCACGTCTACATAAGTGAGAAAATCAAAATAAGAATTAGGAGGGAATCGTGATGGTTTCTTCCCCGTCGCCGCAGTTCTAGCAGACATCACCGGATTCGTGGTTGCATTTGCGGAGCATTGTTCCGATTGGATAGTGTCCTGTGATCACTCCGACGGCTATGCGTATCGAGTTTCTGTCTAACGACAGAAGCTTATTTGTTTTGCCGATATTAAGCTCTGCCTGTGTTTATCTTGTTATTTCGTCGTCGATTCGTGAGAACAAGAGAGACAAGACAACTTGTCGGCTTCTTTTACTCGGTATAATGTAGTAACGTTGGGTGCAGTGTTGTGTCCACCTCGCTGATGTCCATTTCAGATCCTTGTCTGGCCAATTTGTCCGCTCTTTCGTTCCATACAATTGAGCTGTGGCTCAGCAGAGTTTTTGCTGAAGTATGGACCAATAACAATTCCAGGCCTTTTGCCAAGTCAACGTACTCACGAGAGACCGCCAATGCGAATACTAAATATTGTAAATACTGTTGCATTTGAGTTTGGAATTGCTGCAAACCTTCAATTTCAAGTCACTTAAATTCTTAATTTCGTTTTTTTTTGCGACTAGTTTCTGTAAGCTCCTTAAACTTCCATCGCATTATATTTACTTTCCTGTGCAAACAGCTCCATTAGAATCCCCAGACATGCCTTTACATTTAACTTTCAATTTCGGCAAAGGTTGATTTCTCGCGCGCACAAACACACTAATACTCATGCAAGCACCTGCCTGAAAACTTCTCACATTACTTTCAATGCATGCATGTCTGTCCGTAGGAGAGCAATTGGAGCGAATTTAAATTTGTCACAAGCACCAACGTTGAAACGAATTTTAAAATGTAGCCTCTTACTCACAGCACCACTGCTCGGATTATCTTTGAACTAGATCTAGACCAATTTTAATTGCAATTGAAGAACTAACCAACAACTCTTGGTCGTTGTTGGTTTTGTCGCTCCACTAGCATTCCATCCACAACACTCACCCACTTCGTGTGGTCACTAGAAAGCCAACATAGGAATTTAAGTATCGCGTATCTTAGTTGGCGCCCACATTCGCACGATACACCTTGGAACGCATCGTGAATTGAACTTCTCCCCATTCCCTCACATTTGCTTTTTTTTTGTGTTTTCTTTTAAATCGAGGCGGAAACAATTGGACAAATGCAATAAATTAGATCCGCTTCGGCGGCGGTCGGTCGGTGTACCAATGCCGGTCTCACGATGTAGTCATGATAACTTTTTGTGGAACATGCTTCAATTCTATGCCATTAGGCAAGGTGCAGTGCTTCATGTAGCACTTCTTATGTTGAATCAAATAATGAACGAAATGATCACCCAGACGGTTGCATCGGATACTTACTTCTATTCTTAGGCCCAACAATGATCCTCAGAGCTGACCTAACAATGAGTGTAACGTTAGATTATAAAAGGAGGAATGTGAAGACAATAAGGAGTCATTAATCTGCAAGGCAGGGGAAATGAAAAGCAATCCACCAGTTTCTCGACCTTTTCAACAATAAACTTTGAGTCTATCGGGGGAAGCTGACGAGATGTGAAATGCAGCGCCGAATTCATTTGTTCTTTGAATAAATCGAATAGCTGGCATGTGGTTGGGAATAAAAGCTATGATGTCATAAAAGAGTTTTTCCCACAGTTTATTTCTACGTGAATCCAATCGTAGGATTACGTAATTTTTTTAGCTGCATTCGACCTTTTCCGTAAATTCCGTTGTATGAATAAATGTGCTTTTTGCATTGAAAATGTAATTGGATCTTCTCAAAGGTCATAATTTATGTATGAATGGGACTTATGCAATTTTTGCTAATGTCAAGTACTCAACTTCTTACTCATATCTTGTATTTCTTCTATTTTCAGGTAATTTCAACAAAACTACATACTTTGAAAGTGAGAGACACTTGTTGGGTTAGTAAATCAGAATAAATTCTTTAATTCATTGAATGAAGTGATCTACATGATGACTCAACGAATTCGGCATTTGTTTTAATAAACTACGTAAATAAACTTGTTTTACTTATTAACTTACTTACTTAAGGTAGGGCAAAGGTTCAGAGTAGCTCTGGGCTCTTACCAACCAAGTGTTTCCAGCGATCCAGATATTTGGGTAGCTGCCTCCAGTTTCGCAAGCATAGTTGGTTGAAATCTGTGTCACCTTGCGTGCGCCACCTGAGTCGCGGTTCCTCAATTGCTTTCTTGTTGATGGAGAAGACTTTCCGCGCCGGAGAATGAGTATACATTCGCTCTACATGACCTAGCCATCTAAATCTTTGGATCTTCAATCTTGTGTCTAAATCGATCTTAAAGTTTTTCACCACCTATTAAGGTACATCTATCTGTTGTGACTTTCTCTCTGAGACATCCGCATTGGGTGTTTTTACGTTGACAGCATGCATTTGGTGTTTGTGCGTTGTCGTTCAAGCAAACAGAAGAGCTTGGTACGACTGCCAAATTGCTCTGTAAAGCTCGTCTATAAAACATGCTAAGTCTCAATAATATAAAAATAATATGGATGGCGCTACAGCGTCTGTGCATTCTTTTGTTCTCTCAGGAGTGGAACGGACATACACTTTTCCGCCTACTTCGAACGGCCAAGTTTGAGAAGCTTTTTCTAGATAGGAATAGTCTTTGAGCATTGTTAGTGATTCGAAATGGTAAGGCCGTGAATATTATTTTTGTCGTACCGACCAGGGATCGAGCCAGTCGATCCGTCGAGGTTCAAGTGCATTGGGGTCGACGCAAATATTCACAACGTTACAGGCCACCCAACTGCGAGGGTTTAACGCCGATGAAACAGCGATGGGTATAGACCTATTGCTGATAGGTTGTTTCCAAAATGTTCTTGGCTTTTCAGAGCCTCAAAAAGGTTTGCTTATTACCGAGCAAATCTCTAGTTACATTCCAATCTAAATTTGGATTTTCTTCGGATGGAGATGGGATAAAAATTAATGAAGTTATGAATTTTAAGAACCCTTACCATAATTTGTACATCAAAAGAATTACTATTTATACAATATACCCAAAAGAATATGTATTCCCCATTCACGAAAATGCATTTAAAAAATTAAAATGCATATCCAAAGTCGGTGCATGAACTAATAATTACCAAAAATTGAATGTGCGTTCAATCCAGAAGCAAAGTGTCGGTACCTCTCTCAAGGGAAACGTATCACTATAAATAGTAAACAAACCACCAGCCAATTGATTGCTAAATGTTAAGACATAGTGAGGACTTATTTTAACTCATGGACAACCTATGGGAATATGAATTACGTATTGACGGTTGTGATTTAATTTAGAATTAAGGTCACCAATGATACATTCATATTCAATTTCTATTCAATTAAGACCAACATTTTAGAGAAGTATTTTAAGTTGCGGGCACAAGGTCCCCTTCTTTCGAGAACGAGTCGAAAATTCTTGTCGGTACTATTTTCGATATATTTCCCATTCATCTGAGGAGGTATTATCCAACCAAAATGAAATAAGGTGATGGGAAAATGTTTTAAGAAATAACTAGGTTGAAGGTTGGTCGCAGCGACTGAAGAAGTCCTTATAGAACATAAACAGACAACACATTGCAACAAATTTATGTATTCGGTCAGATACACGGAAATCGTATTTTTCTTTATTTTTTGATAACAAAACAGTAAACGTAATTTTGACAACAATCAATGTGAAATTAAGTTAGTGACGTGGTTCTTCTCATTTCTGGGTTCAGAGCTTAATTCTTCTTTAAATTATTATTACATTGCAAATGTATTCACAAAGATACAAACTCGTTCATACAACATATTATCTCTCATTTCTTTCCCATACATTTACAACAGAGAACCTGGATCGGCCCTAACAATTGAGACCATTTATGAATTGTGGTTCTGTAGAAAGCACAACATTGGCATTTTCTTCTCTCTCAGTTTAAATTCATGCTTAAATCGCTATACTTGTAAGTTAACTACTTCGACAGCATCTTATTGAAAAAGTATATTTTTTGCAGATGATCTCCTCGAAATGATTTAGTTTCCATAAATATATAGGCAGTTGTGCTTGGTGATGGACCGTCTTCAGGATTTTGATCGATCTTTATCTGTCTATTATCATCACCGTACACATGACTCCATTCTAAATATAATTATAAGTATCTCGTCGAAGACACTGAAAACAAAACACAAAAAAAAAGCTCAGAACAGAATCCATCTACGGTATAACTTACCACGGCTTGACGTTGCTGATAGCTCAGAAGCACGAACACCACCAATCTGTTAACGTCGCTACCACTTCTTGTCAATCCAAATATATATTTCCTGACACCATTTGGTGTTTGATCTTCCACTACAAACACTCATCCGGAGATCCCGTTCCTTCATGTGAATACAATAAATCATTCTATCCGAGTGTTGACATCGCCCACAATAAAAGTCGAACACGATCGACGTTGACAAGACATACGAGCACCTCTGCAACAATTATTGCCGCCGCGCCATTCATTGAGCATCGCTCGTCGACAAATGAGCCGCGCAATGAAGTAGGATTAGGTGGCCTTATGCAATCGGCGCGAACGCGCCTTCTTTATTTTTATTACCTCATTTCTCGTGTTTTCGTTCTTTGAATTTATTTTTATCCAATTAATCGCTTTTGCTTTAATCTTCTGCTTCTTCTTTGGTCTCTCTTTGTTGAGCTTCTTGTGCTCTGTTGGCCTTGATTGAGTTTCGAGATGCTTTTTGGTGTGTTTACCTTAGTATTTTACGACCATCCAGAGTCGAGAGCATCACACCGTCTTTGTGTTCTTCTAACATGGCCTACGAAGCGAGTTTCGCATGAATTATATTGACCCCAGGGGACGAAGAGTCGGACAGCTATGATTCGCCCATATGCGTATGTGTATATGCTTGTGTCTGCATCTAAGCCATTAATAGGATTTCATATACTTCGCAATCAAAGTGTTGTGAGGCATGGCAAAAAGGCAAACGGCGAGGCATGGCTTCTCTTTCGGAGTGGAATTGAAGCGGAACCTTAACGTTGAAATATCAGTCTCTTCAACAGAGATCAAGATCGGTTCAACAACAAGCAGCTTAGTGGCAAAAGAAAAATAATCATCATTTTGTTGCAGACTTGTTCCCAGGAATTTCAACTGAAAGACCTTATCATCTCGCAAATTCCAAAGATCCACAGCACGGCGCAGTGACGGCGCTGTCATTTTCGGTACCACATTCGGCGGAAATGAACCGTCAATCGACCCCGTTCGCTGAGTCTGCAAAATAAACAATCTCAGCTTGATTTATGGTTTAATTAAGAATCGGCTTCGAGCCTTTGTGTTACCCTATCCGAGGTATCATGTTGAGGTCAGCAGTCCTTCTGGCTGTCCAGTCAGTTCTCCATCAGAGTAGACCGGATCGAGACACGGTATTCGTACCTTATGCATGACAAAGGCAACATGTTGTGGAAGTATTCGAGATGACTCAGACTCAACATGGTTTTATTGATCCGACTGGATATCATGTTGGTGTGGTGATTAAGTCTGTTCCTTGGGTCGCGTGTGAAAATTGCCATTTCTGTTCCCACATCCCACAAAAGTCATTTTTACTAGAATTATTTGACATTGAATGTTATGTTGAATGACTAGTGGCTTCGTGTGTGAATCAATGTGAGGAGGAGAGGCATATCGTTGACCTTTTCTGGAAGTCATTAGTTAAGTTAAAGTCACATGACATCATAAATAATTGATTTCCAGACTTGTCGAAAGTTGCACCTTAATGAAGTGAAGCTACAATTTCGTTCTGCAACGACGGCTGCTCCTTGTACATTCGACATGCTCCTAGGTAGGTGCTCGATTTTTTGTTTAATTGAATTAACACTTCATATGCAGCTTAATTCAACGATGCGAAAAAAATCAAATTCAAAATGGTTTTAAAATTGAACTATTGGTGTAAGAGTTAAAACCGGTATACCCGCTTTCCTATAAGGGTTCAAACTGAATGCATTATAATGAAGTACAACCTTGGGGCGGTAGAGTGTCAAATTTTAGAAGATTACGGCCCACAAACATGGTCATATCAGCCTTGGTCTATTGAATTTACGGACCGCGTTGACAGATCATGGGTGGCATTATCTGACTTCAATACAGGAAGAGCACAACATACTGCCCACCAACAATCTCACAATCGTGATTTGAAAAAGTTAGTATGCAGCGGTACGTCAAAATCGACACATCTCCATTACGAATGTAATGGAATTACTTCTAGTAATTCAGTGAGCATCTTTGAAAGCTTTCGAAGATGAATATTGTTTGAATTTGGATTTATAAGGACGTCCTTACTCATCTAGATACTGATCTGAGCGTAGTGTGTGTACGATCCAACCTGCATCCTACCTTCGCTTCCACCATTCATTGCAGTAAACACATCTTCCACTACACCCCTTGTGAGAACACGCATAAAGAAAGATGCAATATAAGCACATTTAATTTCTAAATGAAATTATGTATACTTTCGAAGAAAATTAATTTTAGCATCTTATTACGTTAAAATGGTCACCAACATTATGGCCTAAATGACGGTCATTACTTTCATCCTCAAACGTGTACATCCAAGCGCCTGCGTAAGAAGAAGAACGCAAAAAAGAAAGACAATCGTGGGAATGCCACGGAGAAACTTCAAAGCGTTTCAATGGGACGAAGAACATTACAGAAACACGTGACACGGAGAAATTCATCTGCAAATAGGGAACTTTTCGCTCACTGCATCCTGATCACAGACAGACAGCTAGACGGAAATGTCAAACGTTCGCCTAAGCTAACTCAAGTTTGCTCGTCAATTTATTAATAAATAGGATTTTTTGTTTGTACTTGGACTCACACATTCACGCTTGTGATTATGACAACGAAAGAGACAAAAGCAGTATTTTTTCAGTGTGACTAACAGTCGTGTGGCAGAGTTTACAACCGCAGATTAAATTAAAATTATTTATGACCATTTGAGATATAATACCGTCCAAAGATGTGTACAATGTACATACATATGCATTAATGCTGACAGTAAGTAACAGGTAGCATAGCTCTTTTTGTTATTTCCTCGGGTTATGAGTTTTCAGAAGAAAGAAACACGAAATTGGATCAAGTGGATTTTTTTGCTACCGATTATGGACGAACGAATGACAGACTTAAGACTCTTTCTGCTTGATTCTTCATGAAGTCTTTTATGCAAATTGAATGAGAGATATTTTTGTAAATAATCTTTACGTAGAAATCGATTCGAGTTATGATTGAGATGCCTATCGCAATGAACGTAAAGGTCGAGTGCTTTAGTGCTTTTATATATCTGTGTTGAGTGAAATCTGTCTGCCAATTGTCTGCAATTTATTAGCTCGTTGTCGTTGAGAACTCAAATGTATACAGAATCGTAAGTCGATTTCAGGGAAAAAAAAGCGTGACAGTTGATTTAATTAGTACGCCATTCAGCCTAGTTGGTCAATCATGAGCCAGATGAAGGGCAGACAGTTCATCAATTGTTGGAATGTAAGTGTAGAAATGTATGAATTTCAATTGGACATGATCCAAGTTTACATACACTATTTATAATGTTTCAGGTCGAAAGCTTCATTAGTTCTCGGTGGCTGTGTGACAATTTTGTGATTGCTTGTGTTAAAGCGATCGATTTCAATTTTTGGAGCGTTTTGATGTGAAGTTTACTTGAGGTGGTCTATTTTGCTTATGTACATTTTCTATTTTATTTTTTATTCAAATGAAAAAAGGGTGTCTAGGAAGAAACAAGTTTTTAAATGATTTTGGCAGGACTAGATATAGACATGCTTACGGTACTTAAGACAACTCATGAGCAGACGTTTAATATTTCATCTGAGTTGGAAATTACCTGCCATTGCCAGCCTTGGCCTACTAGAATGATTGAATAGAATTTTAAAATAAAAACTAGGCTACGTCTGCAGGTGTTCATGATTATAACATTTATGTACAATGTTGTACATTGGAATTTGAATGGTCGGATAATTGTGGATCTCTACCTCTTCAACGGTGGAAGCGATTCAAATGTCACTTTGGACGTCTAGATTGTTTATTTTGTGAAGTAGAGAAGTGTGTACGTAGCATAGAACTTAGATAATGTCTATTTGTATAGCGAACTCGAGCATTAGTCAATCGAGAGGTGATAGTTGTTTGTGTCAGGAACTGATCATTTCATTCATTTTAATTCATTTTTATTTTTTAATTCATAAAGAGCTTACATACTAGACAAAAATGCTTAAAACTAGTTGGACGTACAATTCTATTTCTAACTTACTGGCCCTCGGCGGGCACTCTAAGCTAAACTTAATCTTAAGCTTTGTCTTTCGACTTAAACTAAGTATATTTTTAACTATGCATTTATCATACAAATTAATATTAAGAACATTTTTTTAACAAAAAACTTAAAAACTCATATTCTAACTTACATGCTACCTTAAAATAACCTAAAACTACCTTAATTAAATATACATACATATATACATGCATGTATAATGACATACGCACATGTATATATATATGTACTTACCCTATGTACAGCGTATACACTTAAGTACACTCAGGTGTACTCCTGTGTATACTTTGGTGGTATTTTTCTTGTTTTGTTTTATTTTTTTTTTTTTGTTTTTTTTATATATCTACATATCTACAGCTTAAAACTAACCTATAACTACACTAAGATGTATAAGTCGGCCATAGGTTGCGGCTGATGGACTTAGATCCAATCCGCTGCAAGACAGTAACCGCCCGCGCCCCATAAGGGGGAACGCACTACCCGTTCTACTCCGGGTCTAAAGGGTTCGACGCTGGAGTTCCAGCAACCCAGCCACCAGAACTTACGATGTTGCAATGCAACATCTCGCACATCCCGACTCGAGACTACTGTACTGAACCGGAGGAGGCCCTCCTCAGCTCGTTGTGCAACGGAACGGTCGTGGTTGAGTCGCCCATCCACAGTTGACCTGGCTATGTGAAACAGGAGCGGTACCCCATTCTTGTCTTGTATCAAGCCGTGCTTGTCAAAGTAGAGAAATGCTTCCGGAGGGACGAAGCCACTGTGACGTAGCCTTTCGTGGTACTGTGGGTTGGGGTAGTAAGCTCCGGAGATCAAGTTATTGGCCGAGTTCATCGCTCTCGCAGTGTGACCTCGAATCAACTTCACCAGGAAATTGTCCACTCGTAAAGGGTTGGCACTGCTGTATAAGACCTCGTTGGAATAGAATTTTCTCTGGTGTTCTGTAGAGGCGAAGGAAAGCCCTAAGACAAGCCCTCTCAAACACCCGAATCTTTTCCATTTTAAGCAATTCCCTCGTTGGTATTGCTTATCACTCGTTTTGCGTTCATCCGTTTCAATTAAAACACTTTTCCTTAGATTTGTTTTCTCTCTTTATTTCGTGACCGATCCTTCTCGCTTCTTTTCACAGACTGTCTTTAATGGTAACTTATCCTACTCTGACCTAACCGGCAATCCTCTCTTTGTGATATATTTACGTGTGTATCCTACTCTCTCTTTGTGCTCGATTCTTTTATTTTATACTACACTACACCATCAAGCTTGCACTCACGTTGAACCACACGGGGCAGCCATAGGTGAGCATTGGCCGTATGAGGCCCATGTAGCAGATTACCTTTACCCTTGCATCGAGTTGGCTTGTAAAATAGTCTCATGTCAGGAACTGATCATGCTGATCATACACTGCCGATATGCTCATATCACGAAGTCCTTTTCTTTTATTACCAGTTTAATACGCTTACCAGATGCCTTCAGTACGAATCAAAAGTACCACGTTTTAAAAAAAAGCTTATAGACATATTTCTCCACCATGGTAGATTGTTGAAACCTTGTTGATCTAAAGCTTTGCTACTATTTGGATCGTAATACCTTTCCTTTTACATTCCATCGCACAAGACTCTCAGACTTGTAGATATAACATCGATCTCTGCGGGCGATGTTGGATTTTAAGTCACAGCGACCATGATACCTCCTCAAGCTATCATGCTAAGCGATCAGGGTCAGGATCATATTTCATGATCTTCCCAGACTACAACCTCTGGCCATACTACCAGTAGGATATCATAACATCCCAGAACTGGCCGCCGGTGTTATTAAGCCTTATCGTATGTGCCAAATCTGTAATTAGGATGGGGCACAGTCCATCTACTCCTTCGTTGCGATCGTGAAACCTTCATTTTGACGAGAACGAGATGTGTTTTCTTAAACCACTAGCCCCTAACACATGATTTTACTCGACTTTTATGACGGGCTTACTTACCTTACTTCAGAAGAGCACATTTGTATTTACAAAACGCAAACAAGACCAATATTAATATCACAACACCGCTTCTACTATTCAAGAAAAAATGTATTATTTACCATCTAATGACTCCCGAATGATCGTGTTAGTCTCCCTGCTTTCAGATGTCGATACCCATTTTTCCAACCCGCGCGATTTCTTGGTATGTCTGATATTCATACTTCTAGACCAGTACGCACACCTTTCACACCTCGTAAACATTTACATGTATCCCTCGTTAAGCAAATGCTTTAAAAGCCAATCTCATTCAACGTAAGATTTCATTTTCAAATAAAAAGAAGAAAAACCCATTCCAATGGTGTGTAGGTCACAATTTATCATTGCAAGAGCCGTCACCAAGATCACTTCACATTTAAGCACCAGTTATTGGCGATGATGTCACCACCTGCCGAACATATCTGTCTGAGGTGGAAAAACCAATAAAAGAGCAGAAAAAGTTGATTTAATCTAGGTTCAGTTCAGTAATGAGGTAAGTGTGCTGTTTGACTGCAAAATAGTTACCCATTCAATTGGAATTCTGATTTGTCTTTCGACTCGAACTGGTACGGTTTTGTTATTTTTTTTTTTTGTTTTTTGTGCTCCATACACATTTCGTGCGAACGTAACAAGTGTGTGTTGTGATTTGTGAATTGTATGTGGGGAGCACACCTCTCACTTTCGCAGCACATTTTCGAAAGGCTTGTAAAGGCGAAGTTTCATCAAGGGACGACAGATATTAATTAAAAAAATTAAATTTGAAACAGATAATGCGTACGAATAGATTGATGGAGAGGTGCGGCCTAAATGTGTTACCCGAGTGTGAATAGTTATGGCACACATAGCAGATCACATTTCGGTGCGTTTTCAAGAGCCCGAATCAATCACTCATAAAAATGACCGATTGCGTCACCACTTTCCACGGATCGAATGCAGAGGTAAACTTTATGTTAAACTCAGTCAACCATCGATCCCTTAATCCAAACGATCGAGCGATTAAATCAAATTGACAGTTAAGTGTCAGGAATTTTTACCAAAAATGTATCTTCTTAATATGTATGTGCGGGCTTATAAAATTTCACCAAAGTATCTCTTCTTTTGTTTTACGACGGTTCGTAAAAATTCACTTCCAACTGAGCTTGGAGAAATTTATAATTTGATATGTATCTCCCATTACGCAAAAGCAACATAGTGTCCATTTGTAAAACAAATCGGAAGAACATCTTTATTGGGAGCAACACGGCAAGACTTTTAAGCGATAACGAATTAATTGATATGTCAGACAATTCCAATAAAAAAATTCAATAACCAGCTCTGACTCTGAAGTGGAAGATCATAAGACACCGCCATCAAGTATGATCTGACGATGAAAGATTTGTTTATTTTGACAGCAAGTAATACGTCAGTCTGTAATATTCTTTCGAGCAACACTGATCCCACTAGACATTCCGTGATATCTTAATCAATTCAACTCCCCGACGCTCAGAAAACGCTTTATACATACGATTTATCAATATTTAAAACTAATTACTTTTGAAGAAACTCTATAGTGCGCACTTCCAATGAGGCAACTTTCTTTGCTCACAAGCAACCAACTTCACCATATACCGGCGGGATTCCCAGGCAGTAGGCACATTGCATATTCGGCCGACAACACTTTAATCATACATCAGTCTTCAGTTATACACAAACAACAAATAGCCAATTTGCACTACAAGCCAACTTGAAGAAGTGCCTACTACACATGTAACCATGTAAGTTGATTTGCACCACACATCGTCTGACAGGCAGCATCCATGGAAGTGTGTGACCTAGAAGTGATAACGAAAGCCGTATAGGCTCTCCCCACCGCGCGGACTAATATGGCAAAACAACGACTGACAGCCGTTGTCGGCGACGATGAATTTCACTTTCCTTGCGGTTGACATCGGCAACAAATTCAATCCGTGAAATCGAGTGTGAAATAGCATCATCATCCCAGCGGCAGGGGCAGAAATCACATCAAATGCAACCAAACAACATCATCAACAGCACAACGGCACAGCGACATCTCAGATCTGAGTATCACGACACACGACACAATAATGAGCGAGACCCTGATCACATAAAGACGCAGAGTCTATAGCTACCACCCGCCGCAGCGCCGCATCGCGTCGGTGCGCAGTGCATTGAGGAGGAGGCCACCATCTCACACGGAGCGCACTCCTAAGGTGGACTGCAGCACAGTGCAACACTGAGCGATGTTGCGTGTTCATAATTAATAGATCATATGAAGCTAATTAAAAGAGACAGTCCGTCTGGTGGCCTAGCCAGAGAGGGCGTTCGGATCAGTGCTGAACGTCTCGGTTTCTGTGCGCTGCGTCTATTTCTGGTGCCGCTCTGGAGAGGTAAGGTGCAATGGCCACCAGATAGCGCGCTACTGAGTGCGATGTCAAAAACTGATGAAAGATTATTTCTGCTGGGCTTTCCATTTCCCTAGGCACGTGCCATGAAGGTTTCATTGTGCCACCAGTCTCTCGCCCGTGTTCAAGTTTTCTAATTTCTTTAATTACATTGTACTCAGACATCGGCACAAACCGCCCAGCACGACGGCCTGAGGCGGGTGGGGCGAGGGATCGCCAAATTAAGCTTATTAGGGAGAACCTGTCTTGACGTCTGCTGGTGTGGCTTATGCACTCGACAGGTATAGAACACTTTCAGAAAGTGAATGAAAAACAGAACAGTCTGCAGTGAGAGTAGTGCTGTGGCACGGTTGCATGACAGAGGCGCAGGCTCTCAGAGAACCATCGGCCCCCTTTGTGTGCTTGTGGCTTTTATTTAGAACAAGATTTAAGAGAGGTTGAATTGGAAAAGGCGGGAAATGGAGATATCGCTCTGAGATCATTGTGGAAAGTGGAGTGATTGATGTTTGTTATTGGGAAGTTGGTGTGTGCATGTTGGAATTCTTGTTCGATTTTGTGGAGCAAATGCGAGAATGGAATGACAACAAGTTGATTTCGAACACTTCAATGGCATTCGAATATTTGTGAACTTTGACACGTATGCATCACTGCGTGTCAACTACCGAATGACTTTCTTCACACAGCTTTATCACTGACAACACCTGCTGGTTCATGTTCACGTATCATAGTCGTATCATTTTTTACATGACCTTGCAGATGATAGCTTTTGTTGAAGAAAAAACGCGATTCAAAGTGCTTAATAGTGTATACCGAATTGCTAGCACGTTTGCACTTGCATTGAAAATCAAAAGAACTCCTTTCATGTGGGTGCCTTTCGCCCACGCTTAGAATACATGCTGCTCACGCCGTGATGCCCACACACATTTGCGCCCTCCGATTGAGATGTAAATTTAAAACAATAAATTCAAACAGTGGAATTTGTATCTGTATTTATTGTTTTCACTTTCCTTCTTGACCACGCGAGCGGTGTTGACACTAAACGAGATAGGGCACTCAAATCCCACTTCAAGTAGACGCCACACTTCCGCAAAGAAATAAAGAGCTTCGTTTCGACGTCAAATAAAATCTGAGGATATATTTGTATCTATTAGTTTTATCGGGAAATGTGGTGTAAAGAGAATAAAACAACGTGGGATTGCCAAAGAATGGCTTCATTCGCGATTAAATGTGTGAAAAATGCGCATTCCATTCGCGATGCCGCTTTTGTATGTTGTGAATCTCTGCGGTTTATTTACGAGTGTATGCCACGATCTGTGTGACATTTAAAGGCGGTAGGGTGTAAATTACGATCGTATCGTTCCTCGCCCTCACCAAACCAGTGTGCGCGGGTTGTTTATGAGCACAGAAGCATTTACAAATTATTTCCGACACTGGTGCTGAATTTACTAGCCGCTCAAGTAGTGTGGGAATCGTTCAGCAAATATGCTATGCAAAGGCAATTATAAATTTTCGAAGAGGATTACTTAATTTAATCGTTGACCCAAATCTCACAATTGGGAATTCCCCTACTGGCACTCAAGCAGTCCTAGTTTGGATAACCCTAAAACCGCATTCCACGCAGTCCGACGATCACGAATGCATTTGTGCCTTCTCTTCTCAAGTGCAATAAGGTCGTTCTCATTTCGATGTTACTTAATAATTGACTTGTGCAAGCACTTCTGCACTTCATTTGCATAAGAGTGTGTAATTCCTCCTCACTTATTAGGCCATTCCAGCCACTTACCTCAGCACATGTGCGTTTCGTAAAACAAAGAAAACGTTCTCCAATGGGAATTAAATCGAAAAAAATACTCGCACTCCGTCCATCAAGAGTGCTTCAGCGGGCCGGCACTTTCTCCTTCTAAACGGAAACGTCATTGAACCACAGAAGACACAAATCAAATATTATTTCAAGGGTCAAACACTTCAAGCGTGGCTGTTCAAATATCAACCATATCAAGACCCACGCCCTACCACCGAGTAACAAGACTCACTTTCATCTGAGGGTCCCCCCTAATCCCGCTTTCAAGAGTCCAGATCTACCTCAAGAGGCTCTTTTTAAATGTCCACACACAAAACTGCTCCACATGCATACGTGTGCTGCGATGCCGCTCTCTTGTGATCATTTATCTAATCGTGCCTTGAAGAGCTTAGGAATGATTAACTTTGACAGTTGTTCCGATCCGAGGGCACTGCATCAGTGAGTAAGGAAATCGAAAGTTGTTAAGGTCGCAATGGGAGTCTGGGAAAAAAGACAAACATTGGACACCAAAGTGGAGTGTAACCTCCATCGGGAAGCGGGTGTCGGTGACTGTGAATGGACGAGAGCACATCTGAACGTAAACATAGACTTCATGAGTCGCACGAGTATCTGCTGCGGCGGCGGCGTGCATAAGTGCGTTTCGAGAAAGTTGCAGTCCATTATTCGGCAATTACAATCGTAATTTATCTAGATGCGTTGTTTCTTTGTGCCTGTCATAGCTGAGTCTCTTAATGTCCTCCCTGGGGTTTCAGTGAATGTTGAGTCCACCGCCGCCGCTGAGAGGACTTATGAATGTCCGGAAGAGAGCGAACCACGTCCATCTCTCTGATCGAGGGATCCGCGGGTATGTAAGCGGCGTAATTAATTATGTGCACTAAGACGAGGTGTTAAATTTGCTGGCAATAAATTACGATTGAGGATATTAGTCGCTTGTTGCGATGCGACAGTCAATTTATAAGCGATTATGCATGCAGAGCTACGCTGATTGGATGCATTCCGCAAGCTCTTAATGCGAAACTATGTCTTTTGCATATCCTAAAACTTTGTTTTTACTAATTGGAAAAGTCATAAGAGCTTGGTTGCGACGTAATCAGCGGTCTTTAAGAGGCATTTAACCACGTATTCCCGTGAACACAGCTTTCATTGGATTCGTCGTTCAGAGACAATGTCATTGAACCATTGTAAACTAGCGACTGGTCATAGATTTGCGTTATTTCGCCCGCAGACATATTTAGTCAAGCTTAAGCTGATGTCATTGCTCAATATAATTTGTATCCTTAAGTATCACAAGAACTCTCGGGCGAGGAAGAAAAAAACTCAAATCTCAATTAATTGGTAAACATTTTCGTTCAAGAACAAAATGAGTCTTAATAGCAATGGACTCAGATTAAAGCTGAGACACGAAGACCTTCTCGAGAACACACTTGTATAAATCATTCCTAACCAATCAGCATCACATGACTCCACGATGATGTCCGCCATGAAAACGCCGTGGCAATGCGAATGGATCACAGATGAGCGACGTCTTGCCAACCACTTCGCTAGAACGAATGGTAAGGGGTCGACCCGAAACCGTAACACAATCCAATGTCAGACGTTGCTAACAACCAAATCGTGATGGTGTGTCAAACGTTGATGAAGTACTTGGGGTATTTTCCAAGTGGGGACGAAATGACATCTGACCAAGCTGGGATATCTAATGCGCGTGAGTTATGGGCTGAGCTTTGATCATGAAGGAAAAGTGATAGTAAAGTGTAGTCTGTCTCAAGGTCGTATGGTGGAACCTTGCAAATATGTGGGTGCGCAACTGGGCGATATTGGAACTCCATTCGGTTCCTGGTTTTATGGGAATTTCAAGTCGGTCGCGAAATAGCTTAAACCGAACCGGTTTCTGTGCGGGTGCCAATGGTGTCTAGAATTGGTTATTGCTGCAACAATTCTGAAATATCGATAAGTGAACCCATTCGCATAAATGCATGTCAAGTGGCTTGCACGATCTTGAGTGAGGTGTTACTGAGATAAGTGTCACGACTTTGTCATGGGAATGATAAAATGACAGGAGAGCGGGTCTGTTGAGGTCTTTATATTGCGTTTTGTTAAGGTTAATGGAAAATTCAAGTCCCACGCCATGTGTGCTGCAATTGTAGAGCGATGTGAAAATGTTTGGTAATTTTGAATTTACTAATGCGTTTAGTTTCTGAGATAAGCTTAGATTAAGGAGCAATTGTGTGTTTATTAAAATTTCGAAGGTGTGGTTGATAGTAATCAAATAAATAATTGGCCCGACATAATCCTTAAGAAAAAAGTTAAACTGGCAGCCAAACAACGATATATTTTAAAAACATAGATCCCTCCACATATTGCCACCACCAATTTTACACTCCACTGAGTTCGTGTAACTTGAAATGAAAGATAACGACGCGTTCAAGGAGTTGCATGGGATGAAAATAATTTGTCGCAAGGTAGATCTTGATGCACAGTCTAAGGCGCTAAGATTTGTCTGGGTCACGGGTTCACGAGAAATAATATCGCTGATTAACTTACCAGACAAGTATCAGAGGAGGTACTCTTAGAACCTGATCCCGAGTTGAGACTACCCGCAGCCTTGGTTAGGGCTTCCATCGATTAATGGGCTTTTCCAGAGCAAATCCGGAAATGACATGACTCTCCAAGATGTCGAAAATCCCAAACGTTTGTATGAAATTCCCACCATTTTGTTTTTCTCTTGACAGAGAACGACTTATCGACGTAGTAACTCGCTACTAAACCCTCGCCAAATATCTAATGCGCTGGGGTTTTGTGACGCCTTTTGAGAGAACAACGACATTGTAGAGCACTTCCTCTGACACTGTTCCACCTTTATTCGGATCAGATGGCAGATATGTATTTGGTACTTATGTAGAGAGTTTATCACAGAAGGCTGGCATAAAACCAGGAAATTCCAGTGAATGTAGCTACCTGGTACTACAAAGGACTATTTTTTAAGTCTGAGTGCTCCAGTGTACCTTTTTAAATACCTCCGACAAAAAAACTAGCATACCAAGCAGATGATCTCTTCCGGCTAGCAGGAGTCTCATCCGGGAGATAAGTCGTTATTATAAACCATTTCTGTAAGACAAAAATTGTCTGTTAGCACTGGCCTCTTAAAAATGTGTTCATTTTTTTTAGTAACTTTCGGGATGGACCAACTAGCGTTCTAATAAGTTGCATCGACAATTCTAAATTATTTCCCATAAAAGCTAGGACTAATTGAATGGCAATGTTGTCCGAATATCAGATAATTAATACCCCCAAGTGAGATCTAATTCCAGGAATAAGTGTACACCAACCGACGCGTATACACTTGAACGCATGGGCCAGCTGACCAGCAAATCATTCTTTCCGAATACGCCACGCATTTATTCACTTAAAAGAAACCAACGCACTTAAAGAAACGTAACTCTGTAAGATGACCTCAAAATATGGGATCTCTTCTTAGTCTCATTCACTTGTAGTCCAAGTTCATTGACCATACAATGGGTAATGTATTTTCCGAAATGTAACTTCTTCCTTACACCGGCCGAAGCGAAGAAGAAAGCCTTCACAATTCAGTAAGCGCTGCCGAAAACATTAATCAGCCAAAGTTTACAAAACTTACATAGGCACATGCTAGCCCCTGAACTACTGCCGTAACGACTACATGAAAATCCAATCCAACCATACGCACATGTGCGGTTGCAATGCGTACCTTCTTGCAGTCACTTCAAGAAAAAAACCAGAAAAAAACTCACCTGAAGCGTTAAAAATAGTTTATTGCTGTTTGATTCATCCCCAATTTCCTAGTGCTCATCGCCTTTTACTATGGCCATGAACGTTTTATGCGCGCTAATGATTTTACTACCTTGATCCAATAAAAGTGAGCCCGCCACTACCTTTCAATGTGCAGAACAGCATTCAACAAGTCACGATAACATGCCACATGTGTATGAATTCTCTGTGTGTACAGGGAATCGAAACAAAGTCCCCCCCTGTGATTCAAGGGCAACGCATGGAGAAGAGAGCCTCACAAGAGACGATCCTTGAACTGAGAGCCACCCGAAGAGTTGTTGGAATTATATCTGAATGCCTCGACAAGTATCATTTCAAAGTTTTTTATGTATTTTGCTCCTTTTCAAGATGAAAGTGGGATGGGGGGGAAGGTATCGTAAAAGTTTGATTTTTTTACTGCCACTGCCTGTTGGAGAAGTGGCTTCTTTCATAAGAGTGCCCTGACTGCTTGGAGGCATGATGCTTCTTTATCCACTTCTGCTGAAAAAATCGTCACCTTGCCGGGAGAGTTTATGTACGAACAGCTTCACCTAGCCGTGGCAGTAAATTACAAATAAAGTTGAGTGCAAATTTACTGAGTTTAGATGGTTGGTCGTAGAGAGGTTACAGGTGTGTGTACGAGTATGTATTTAGTATTTAGAATGCATGACATCATTGGCGTCATCACTGTCACGGTCATTCTCGTCATCCCTCAGTGGTGTTGAATAGAATTCGTGGGAACCTGTTGGCGTTAATCGCTCCACACTGGCATGACTGGAGTTCATAGATGCGTTGTGGCGTGAATTCGTTTGACAAATGTGCTATTGTCGTGTTAAAAGGAAAAGAAATTGTTTTTGTACGTGTGAGGGATTTACAAAAAAAAAACGATTGGCGAAAGTCGATGCAATGGCCGTACGTATTCCAGAGACGTCCGCTCGTTAGAGCACACATCACATCCTCCAAATCCAGTAAAAAGTGCAACATTGTCACCACGAGCAATGTTTTGAAACTACAAATTGCATGGCACACCATAAGCACCAGTCATTCCATTGAAATGGCCAATCTATGCAAAATTGCCCAATGGATCAACAAAACCGCACTCAATGGTGACAAATGAGTGCGCCTCAAAAGGATTACCCGCATTCGACTGCAATCCACGATTCACATTGACCCAGTTAACCAGACCATACGCACAGCTGAGACAATAATTGCCAAAACAACACCCTTCAGACATATCCAAATCCGCCGCTGAGTCGAGTTTTACTTTCGATTTCTTTCCCAGGCCACAGCACGCCCAAGGCAGCCCATGCAAAATCGAAATTCAAATATTATTTATTTGTTTGTCTTTTTGGCCGAAAAGAAACTACAGAGGTTGGGTCAACAATAAATGCAAACAAACGTGAGTTTGTGAGAACAACACGACGGTAATTGCTTGACGGCTCTCCAGGAGTGGGATTACACCCTGTAGGTGGTAAGAAATGCACATTTCAAAGCCGTCAACGAGGTGTATCGGTCACATTCGATTTCAGTTCGCATCCGGAAAGGAAATGGAAATCTAAAAACAATCAAGTGGCGGAGCATCTCGGAGGCGTGATGACCGCGGGCTGATTACACGCAAAGTGTTTTTCGGTGATGATTGTTAAACAACCTGAAAGTCGGGATTGATTGTTAAGTGATTTTAAATTGCCACTCGTGTTAAGGAAGAAACCCCGTGTGAGCTCATGCGGTTCTTTTTGCGTTGTTCTATGAATCATGTTCGCCATGCTTTCGGTTTATGTGTGTAAACACATGAGGAAGCTTACACTTTGATGGCGCGAGTGGCTTAGATGTTTTCCGACAAGTTGACTTAAGCTCGTACCTAATTACCAGTGAGTCATAGAGCTTAACAATTCAGATGGCAGTGAGGGTGTGAGGTCAAGGCGACGCTGGCAAACAAAGGAAACATAAAAGATTTTGCTCTGCATTACATTCAATCACTAACACGGAGCATGCTTATATTAACTACCTCGACATATACATCTTCCTTGGTAAATTTCACCGCTTCTGGCGTTTCACCAATGTCGCACATGTATATTCCACACGTAAGACCCACTTGTCGAGATATCATCTCATAGCACGCATGCGATCTAAAACTTTGTTCAGTCACTTTTTTTACAAGACCACAAGCATGTCCCCGAGAATGTAACAAATGTAACGTTGTCACCCTGACGGCACGCTCGGACTGTCCGATGACTGGAATCTCTTCCGTCTCGATTAATGAGTCATTTCACGTAGCTCTAGATTCTGATATTCTGATTATTTGTTGTACTAATGAGCCCCCAAAGATGAATTGAGCTCAACTTTCCATCACTCGTCGTGATCTGCATCCGATCCGACGTGCTCAGGTGTGTATGTACAAGTACACATTCTTACGTATATTTGCTCGAAATTCGTTGCTTGCGTGATGCGAAGTTTCTGTTCTTCTTGATTATACGACTTTTGAGAAGCATACTGATCGGATCCAGGAACAAACAGCGAAAGTAAACACTTTCAGATGCCATTTGGGATGCATTCGGCTCTCCGCCATGCCGATCGACGCTCGCTGCTCGACGTTCGATGGCTTCATTAGATTCTGAAGTCAGTACTTATCTTCGTCTTCATCGTGGTTCGTTGTGCCACTGAAGAGATGTCTTACAGTACGGCATTCGCTTGTGATGGATGCGCGTGGTTTGTAAGTTGTAAGACGAACTTAATGATGCCTGTGCGGGATTGTCTGTTGCCATATGAAGAATCAACAAGTGCACGTCTTGCGCGCTCAGCTTTTCACTGATTTCGTATTTCAGAACATTACTGGGCAATAAAATAAGAAAATAAAAAAGAGGAATAATATCGCAAATAATCGCACAACATTTAAGACATCAAGTGCGTTGCTAGCTATGCATACTCGATTCAGTGGATTTTGTATCTCCTGCTGAGCGGTGGACGGCTGAATTGGAATTTCTTCATTTCTACCTTGCACCTGCTGCTGGGTATCGTTTACATTTGATTTGGATATCTTTACATTTCTGCATTTTGAATTGGCAAACGAGACGCTCATTGCGAATTCCAGTTCCTACTTTCCATGGCATCCGGATTCTTCAATATATCTTCCATTGAGAGCGTGGGTTACGTTGGCGACTGGGAGTTTCTCTTACACAGACGCATATTGTTTTATTCAATGGCAATTAGTGAGGTTGAAGTTTTCTCAACTGTCAAACGAGTCCCAGTTTGGGACGATGAAGTCCAAAGACTTTGATTTATTTTCATCGAAATTTGTTGCCGGCGATCTGGTGGTCGGTGGCTTTTGTCGGTGAATCTTGCCTTGTAAGCGGGAAGACTGTATTAACTAAGAAAGTCTTTTTGTATCTAGGTGCAATCAAGCATTTGCACCATAGTAAATATGACGGATCCAGAGGCAACATCGACGTCACATAAGTGTTTGATTTGAATTAGCATTTCACATTTGCAACATGTTCAACCATTTAACCAATTCTCGCTATTGGCCAAATTCATAATCGATTTACATCTTGAATCCACTTCATATAGCACAGCGTGACCCACTTCCACCCTGAGAAGCACCTGACTTTCAAGGTTGTTTCAAATTTGTTCATTCGCAACGAAGTGCTGGTCAATTGGAGCACTCGAAAGCTGAAAATCAATTGAATTGCCATCAAAGTGGACTGTACTCGATCCATACACAATCCCAACCACTTACTCCAAAACACACCCACAGCGCAAATTACTTTGTCTCTGGGCACACATTTGGCTCCTGGTATAATTCCAACTCCCACCAGCGCACTCCGATCAATTGAGACCAACGTCAATGTTCAAGAGTAATTTACAGTCCCAATCAGAGGCGGGGGTTGACACTTAATGGTACTTGCGCAAGACATTAACAACCATCGTGCACCAACTCCCAGTCGCGAAAGAGGATTACGAAACATGACCAAAATTTTTGGCAATGAGTCGGCAGCATCCATGACCAAATGTCGCGGTCATGGTTCAATAGATTTACAAATTAGACTCTTGATCTTGTCTGGTGTGTAAATTACGGAATCCCACTAGATGCGAAAATATCTTGTGTCCTGATTAAGCAGTTTTGCGCTGCTGCCCACCGTTTACGTGCCAAATTGGCCGCACGCCAGCCACTGCTGCTGACCGGCCGGAAAATTGCAACCTTCTTCGGAGATTTAACCGCGCTCATTAGGTCTTGCCCGGCCAGTGGAACGCGCCTACGTAGCTTACCTGCGGCCAGTGGATACCGAGAGACGGCTGTCAGAAAAAAATTCTCCGACAAATAAAATTAATGACGGTTCAATAATAAAACCGCCCAACAGTTGCTAACCCCAGCAAATGAGCGTTAACTGGCGGCGGGCACTGGGCTCATTCCTCGCAAGGCTAACACCCATAGAGGTGGCCGCTTGCGGTTAATTGAAAAGAAAATGACCAGCGCCCCAGTTGCTATCACCATTTTGTGTGTTCTGCTACTGGACGTCCAGCAAGGTATCACACATTTGCCAGATCGTTAGTCGAACTTAGGCGTTGCAATGGACTGCAACCAGCTCACAAGGCCGAAGTACTGGCTAGGCTTGCCGAGACTAGTCTACTACCACTCATCGAGTATGGTGTGCGCCATAAGATCATAATTCGCGGTGGTTATCCGCTGGTGGGTTTTGTTTATTTTTTTGTTTTCTGCTGCATGTGTCTGTCTGTGGTGGTGTTAGCGTTACAAAGTCATTATTTCTGTTAATTGACCGATTTGCAGTTGCAGATACGAAAAGCGTCTGTGAGAAATAATTTGCGTTCATTGTTTATGAATTGCTTTGACTACTTTAAGATGTGTGTATTAATGTAATTCCTGCTAATGAGGAATGGCTAAGGTCTTACACTCACGCCAAATTAATATCAAATGCGGGGAATTAAGTTTGTGCGGGATAGGAGGCTGTAGTGAAATGTAGAAGTTCCTATTTGTAGACAACTTTTTTTAATGAAATGCAAACCATTTGTGGTGTGTTGAAAATTCTATTTCAAAACATTTATATCAGCAATGCGACGTCGGTCATGTCTCCACAACGGGCACGTTTGACAGAGTCGACTCGTTGAATACGATTTTCGATGACGCCCTTCGAAGTTTCAACTCAAATAGAGGCCATTTGGCCCGTTGAAAATGTGTGCTTTTCTAACGAACCAATGTTGAATGATTTGACGTAGCTCCAGTTTTAAAGAAAAGTCTGGAATAGATATAGCCGGCCAATCGAATGGATCATTTCTCGATATAACACGTTCATCGAATTCCGTTTTTAATACACACGTCGATTGTGCCACGCGTATAGGCACCGTTTCGCTTTTATTTCGAACTATCTATCATGGGTTTTGGCATAAGCTATAAGATAGCAACAGATATCATTGTCAATTGTCATTTTTTTAAGGGTTCGCATTCGGATTGGATGATAGAGGTCTGCAGTTGCATAGGAAGTATACGATGGCTTCATCCTTATCCTCATCTCTACAGCTCCTGCAGAAGTTTTTTGTAGAGGAGGCCTGGTCCAGGGTCGTGAGTTACAATGGTGCAGTGCTTTGTTATCTTGCCGATGAGAAGTCATACTGATTAGACAAAGCGTCTCAGCGTCTAGCATAAATCAACGGTTTTTGGCTTTGAGGCATCCTGTGCAAGTTGACCATTTACGGTCTGCTTGAACATGTGTTTCAAACTTAAGTTTAAGTCATAAAGTAGTGATTGGCCTTTGCTTGGCGATTCTCTGGAATGTCACAGTGTCCCAGCACCCACATAAGTAAGATGTAAACATACTTGGCTGTCTCGTTGAGAGATGGGCGACAATTAAGGGAAGTCTCGAAGTTGAAGCTGACTGAACTCAGAGATTTGACCGCTGCCTAGCAATCAGAACAGATGACTATTTCGGCAAGCGCTAGCACCTGCGTCTATATTAGGAAGATCTTTGTAGAAGGAGTGGAAACAAGGAGGAGTTCGCTATCATGAGGTTCATGAGGTATAGAGCTATACGTCGTATCGTTGAGTGTACAGACCGAAATTCTTTCCAGATATGCAGCTATCTCAAGCTGATCGCGGTGTTAGCTGTTATCGGTCCACCGACCGGGTCTATCAGGACCAATGTGAGACTCGTGTGGAGCCCGTCCACCCTATGATTGATTCGCACTTGCAAATGTGGTGGCCCGTGGCATTGTGGGTATGTGCGTATACCCCAACCTCGACGTCGTAGTTCGATTCCTGCCCCTTGCGAAAAAAAATGTTCACGGCCCACCTCCTTCTATTCACTGACAAAGCTCAAAGAGTATTTCCTGTTTAATATAAGCTTCTCAAAGTTGCCGTTCGGGGTTGGTATAAAACTGCAGGTCGTTTCCACTCGTGAGGAAACAATAGTGGTTGGAAACAAGTGGTTGCTGAGAAGCTAGGCCCTGGCCCTCTGCGGGATGTGGCGCCACCCTTAATGTTATTATTACTAATATATTACCTGCAAATGACAGTGCTTTTATGGGAAAACAAGTCTAAACGACGAATAAACAGTCGAAGACTGGAATTTTCAAAGTTATTTTGAAATTAAGTTCATGACATCATCACGGTATTGAACGAAAAGATTGTGTGCGCAAGTGTGCTTGCAAATGTATAAATTAAAAAAACTAAAAGAACTCACTCTAAATTAGGATTAATCCCTGAATGAAAGTTCATAAGCTTGACGGAAGTTTGGATGAGTTCAACTTGATTGTATTTTAAGTTCTCAATATATAACAAGCTCTGGTTTTGTATCAGTATGTTTTAAATTCGTGTTATTAATGATTATCCAATAATATACAAGGTCTTTGTATTCGTTATTTCCTCATCAGATAATTAGCGGGCCCAAAAATAAAATGAAAGGATTTTGAATTGTTTTGGCTCGCATACCACCCGCCTTCATTCCACATTTCTGAAGTCTGGTATTTTAAGTGAAGATTATTATCAAGAAAAATCACCGAAAACAAATTGAACAAAGGCATTGAAAAAAAAAAACCGCAAATTTCCATGCTTCGAGCATGGCTTTTATCTGAACAATAGCATATTTGTTAAACGATATCAAAGCGTTTGGTGTGAAAACTTCACGCTAAATTACTCGAGGCCACAGCAGACAAAGCTAAACTTCCTCTAAATCAACTTAATGCATGCCTAACTCAAAGTCGATACATTCAATGTACCTCACGCACAAAGGCAACGTCTAGCAAGGCGTGACTAAAGCTTCGCATTCACCAACGCCGTGTGTGATTCAGTCAATTTGCTTGTTGCATGTTGCCACCTTCACAGCTTGGTACAGATTCGTAAAGCCTGTGCTCTGCCTAACCCAGTCGATCAGAGCTCACACCGAAGCCTTGAGTGAGTGTACATACAGAGAAGCAAAGCAATTAAATCCCTCATTGTTTATCAAATCATAACAGCACAAGGTTTCCAATTTGACATCTACCAGCATATCAGACCCCAGTAACCTATGTACCCAGTCAGCAAAACGTAATCCTCCTTGATGCTCGACAAATTTCACATCTGATTGAGTGCGGGCAAAACAAAAGGCAGCAGCGACCGCCACATGCCCCCGTCGCCTCGTCGATCGCTCGATTGCATTTTACAAAACGCCTTACAATTAATCAATTTGCAGTTCATTCGGACCGACGCAGCTTTAGATTACCGACTTAGATGTCCGGACTGTTGAACGGTTAATGGCTTATTTGTGTTTCACCGTGTTGCTTGTGTGTACGGATTACCCGACCGCCATAAATGGATAATTTATGGGTAATTAATTTGATTTCGTTGAGGTGTTTTGTTCACTTGCGCTAGCATGAGTAATAATCAACGGATCGGACATTGAACAGTGAAGGCATCCCCTTTGGTCGATGGGTTAACATCCACTGGAGTTGGTAGCCTTGACACTTGAAATTGATAGCTCTGCTCTTATAATTGTGATTTACTTGGGGCGGTAAGAGCACAGGCTGTCTGAGAATATGCTAAATGCGTTCTTGAATGTGGTTAATCTCATTACGTAGTCGATTAGGAATAGAAGCTCAGAGGGGGATTGGTTGAAATGTTCACACAGTCGATGTGGTTTTGCTCTTTCTCTTGTCAATTATCTAACGTCGGGTTGCGCAACTTTAAATTGTATATTTATGCATTTGAATTAAACACTTCATTAAAGTGGACATTAAGACAAGGGGTAATAAAATGTCATGAATGGCGCATTTCGACGGTGTTTGGATATGAAACTTTGAAGCGCATATTCGCCTATGATTACGATGCATGTGCACGTGCATGGCACATGACGAGTGTTGTTTTCAACAAACGACACAAAATTTACCTTAATTTCAAGAGTTGCAGATCGCCACTTACCATCTATTTGTCGATTTCAAGGCCGCATATAACATCGTGCATAGAAACAAGCTATACAACGCCATGTCTAGTTTTAACATTGCTGCCAAGCTTCTCAGGTTGTGCAGGATGACGATGGGGAACACTCCCTGCTCCATCAAGGTCGGTAACGAACTTACCGAGATGTCAAAAAAGGTTTTAGGCAAGGCGACACACTGTCATGTGACTTCTTCAACATCATACTTGAGAACATCGTGCGAAACTCAAACGTAAACACTCGAGTCACGATCTCCCAAAAGTCCGTTCAACTGCTTGCTTACGCGGAGGACATTGACGTGATTGGACGAATACACCGAGCCGTCAATGAGGCGTCTGCTGGCATTGAAACGAAAGCGGCTAAAATGGGTCTAGCGGTAAACCAGGAAAAAACAAAATACATGCTGTCATCGCAAAGGACGCACAACGTCGACGTCTCGGGCAGAGCATCATAATGGGCGGCAGAAACTTTGAGGTAGTCAAGGACTTCGTCTGTCTCGGCTCTGGAGTAAACAGGGACAAAAGCACCAGGACCGACATCAAGCGCAGAACTACTCTTGACTATCGCTGCTTTTTTGGGCTCAAGAGGCGAAAGTTGACTTTATACAAAACTCTGATCATCCCTGCCCTGCTCTATGGCGCAGAGCCATGGACGCTACTGATAGCGGATGAAGAAGCTCTTGGTTGTTTTGAGAGAAATGTTCTGCGTGCGATCTTTGGTCCTGTTTGCGTTGTTGGCGTCTGGAGTAGAAGGTTCAACCACGAACTGTAAGGGGTGTACAGCGGCATGCACATAGTTAAGCGTCTTCGGCTCCAACGCTTAAGGTGGCTATGTCATGTAGAGCGGATGGACACCACAGTTTCGGTCCGAAAAGTCTTCGATACCGAGGCATTGACAGCGCAACAAAGGACGTCCTCGAACGAGATGGCGCACAAATGGAAAAGGACCTCAAAAAACTTGGTGTGCGCAGCTAGAGGCGTGTCGGCTGGAGAGGCATCTTGATTGAGGCTTGGGTTCACCCCGGACTGTAGCACCAATCAAAGAATGCGTACAATGATATAAAGGGTGATTTTGTAGCTATTATCTTTTTGGCAACACTGGTTTAAGTAGCTGGCTCACGTTTCATGTTTTGTTTCACTGTCAAACATCTTCAGTTTGGTCTATAATTTAACCATGAATCGTCTTACAAACGAACAACGCTTGCAAATTATTGAATTATCAAAATGCGTGCTCTGTTAAGAAAGTTCATAGCGCGCTTCTTCCATTTTATGGTCAGTTTAATTTTTGGCTCAATGGGTACGTAAATAAGCAGAATTGTCGATTTTGGAGTGAATATCGGCCAGAAGCATTGCAATTGGTGGTATCATTGGACCGTACTTCTTCAAAGATGATGCGAATCGTAACGTAACTGTGAATGGTGAGCGCTACCGTGAGATGATATCCAACTTTTTTTTGCCCAAAATGCAAGAGCTTGACTTGCATGACATGTGGTGTCAACAAGACGGTGCCACATGCCACACAGCACGCGCAACAATGGACTTATTGAGAGGCGAGTTCGGCGAACATTTTATTTCACGTTCGGGATCGGTCAATTGGCCACCTGGATCGTGCCATTTAACGCCTTTAGACTATCTTTTGTGGGGCTATGTCAAAGCTCATGTCTATACAGACAAGCCCGTTCAATTGACGCATTGGAAGACAACATTGAAGCATTAATTCGTGAGATACCAGCCGAAATGTTGGAAAGAGTATGCCAAAATTGGACTAAGCGGATGGACCATTTGAGGCGCATTCAAGGTCAATATTTGCGTGAATTAATCTTCAAACATTAAATTATATGGACTGTACTATCGATTCAAATAAAGATTTCATGCATTTTGAATTTTATTTTTTTGAAAAACTTTCCTATAGCTTTTAAAAAATAACCCTTTAGTTCAAAATTACTGTCCCACGTGTAGCGCAATTCGTGCCCTTAAACTCAAGAGCAGACGTCTTTGAACTCAGCCATTCGACCATGTGTCTGTCTGAAGGAATCGGTGCTATATTTAAATGCTTCAGGCCTTTTGCAGGCTTTTCGACATCGAAGTTCTGTTATGATCTGCGCAACAAGTGTATGTCCTATTCCAGTATAGAATCAATCAACCTACAAATTTTCATCCCAATCTAATCTACAGGCATTTAAGGCATTTCATTAAGGCGTGGTGACCATTATACTATTATAAGTAGAAGAAAACAAAGTACCCTCTTATGTAGGTCAGGCACTTATACACAAACGTCTTAGAACTCCTCCTACTGTCACTTCCTCCTTGCGTGCCCAACACAAAGTTCTCACAAATAGGTAAATATGCCTTAGAATATGTGTACATATAAGCTCTGTACCAAGCACACGCTTAAACGCATTTCTCGTAGCATCAATCTAAAGGCAGTGCTTATCGACGTACAACTCTCTAAACAGAAAATTGTACTCAGCACGCAAGGTCTATCTATCCATCATGGGTCCGCAACATGCAACGGAAATAAAATAGAAACGATTATAATCAAAAATATGAGGCACTAGGCTGACCCATATTCAGTTCAGACGGACAACGATCAACAGATCAGCAGTTCAATTCGACTTCCGATCACCACAACCACACAGACGGCAGACGACTTCTCCCGGAACCAATCGACGTGCTCAATTGTGGCTTCAATTAACTTGACTTATGTGCGACACATAGTGTATGTGTCACTTCATCGTGCAAATCAGAATCTCCATCAATGACGTCGCCAAATACGGACACCATCGATTGTAACTTGGTGTCGATGATAGCAACCTTCAACGTGACACTTTTGGTTTTGTCATGATGTAATGATTGCACAAAACGAAAGTAAGCAACCGCAAAAGTTGCATTCATTTCGTCCGTTCCTTTCAGCATTGAAGTTCATTCCGTAACGCGAAACGGATGTTATCTCACCGAGGGGGGCTTCGGCGGCGGTGTTGGCGGTCCTGCACATTTTCATGAACGTCTGTTAAAAAGGAATGTTCTGTCACTGTGATCCGAGTGAGCAAACTCAAAAAGTTGTTATCGAAAATATCATTTCCATTTGGCGCGCGGATTTGCACTGACAGCAATAAATTAGTAAGCATTCGCTTGCTTAATACATTCATTGCTTACTATTAATTACCCGGGCTTGTTTGCAAAACCACGTCTCAGGATTTATTGCTGCCAAAATAAAAAGAACACAGCTCAGCGGGCATTTGCACAACCGAGCATTTCCATAAAGAGTGCAGCGTCCACATCAACTTGGCCGTAGAACAACATTATTCAAACGTCAGTGAATGACATTTCAAATTGATCGCCTAATAGGAGCTTAGGTTGCTTTGGGTTGCGGGTTGAGCGTTGCGCGCTCTGGTCGACCTATAAATAGCGAGCGCACGCTTTTCCAAATTGAAATGGAAATTCTCGTGCGTGATTCATGGCTGTAGCGCTATACGGCGCGGCGCTGCGGTGCTGAGCGTGCGAACCAGATTCTCAATAATTTGGCTTAAGAGATCGAGCTAAAAGGGGCTGGTCGAGTGGTGAATTAGCGAGTGGTAGTGGTTACTCCCACCTGAGTTGGCGTCTTCTTGATCTCACTGGCACTGGCTGTACTAGTGGTGGGAAGGTGGGTGGGTTGGTTGAGTTGGCTGCATGTAGGTCGTGAGAATATAATTGCGCTGTTGAAAGACATGTTTGGTCTAAATTTCACGGTTCTATAGTACATGCCACATTCCGCTCAGGTTGCAGCAGGGACTGGTGTCTTAATGAACTAATTTTGTTCATGGCGACGGTGGTAAGCTTTCGCATGAGTATACTTGTGAGGCGTGTGAGGAGACGGTAGCACGAAAGTTTAGGAGTCCAACGAACATCAGTTAAACAACTCATTACAAGTTTTAGGTCTATAAGAAATATTTGAAATATATATGTCATGTCCAAATCAAAAGAAAAGTTTGCCTTGACTGCATGGTTAATATTAGATCTAAATCATCAAGAGATTTGGATTCTCATTTACCGCACCCAACTAAGGAAAGATTCACAACACATCAAGGAAGTGATACACCTCATTTATAAATCAAAACGTCATGTAATGTCGCTCCATGGAAAAGTTTGCATTAGTATTTCAAGTTCCCCTGGGAATCGCTTTTTATGGGAAGAAAGAGATTTACTGGCCGACACTAGCCCACATTCATACATGGGCTCAACACGCGCCTTCGCGGCCGTCTCAAAGTCAACTTTCTAATCAGTGCAAAGGTCCCGCGCCGCCAACTCCACAATTGTCTCGCGAACGTCCCCAGCGGTCGCCGGCGCAGCGCCGCGCCGATGAGAGTGTTACAAGAGCTAACCGTGCAGGCACTTTTGACAAGGTGTAAACTTTTCGCGCACATCCCGTCTGTATTTATGTTCGAAGCGCGATGATTAATGAACCTTTTAAGTGCCAAATATGTCCCGCAAACATCATGTTTGTAAACCGACAAACCATTGTATCCGCTCTCTGAAATCGAATGCTTGGGCTGAGTGGCAAAAGTAAATAGATACAAATCGAGAAGAGAGACAAAACGAGAGAAGAAAAAAAAAATAGTATCTTCCCAGGAGATCACTGTTTATGTTGTGGTTGGTGTCGTCGTCAACGTGGTAGTTGTTGTCATTGTTGCATCCCAACTGCAGTTTCGATCGAAAGTGCGGTACTACTTCGCCATTTACGGGCACGTTGTACAAAGCGAGCGAGCTGTAGAGAAAAACTTTCTTCCAACGGCCGTCCTCGTCGAAAGGGGACTGCCAATTGAATTAGGTTGACTTCCACTCGCGAGATATACCCACAAGATAGACTTACTTTTGTTTGCAGATACAACTGCCTGCATGTACTTTGCAGTGGCTAAACGAGATTTCTGGTATTTTCTATACACCTACCCACAGAGACTGCTCCAAGTGGAAGTTGTTCTAATCGTTTTTTTTTTTCTTATTTTTTGTTTTGGACGACAATGACGGGGTACCTCGTAGGGTCGTGCCGCATTTGCTATAAGTATCTGCTTTAAGGAAAGTGGGTTGTGTGGTATTTTGTAGATGATGTTCGCGGTGTCGAAGTTCAACATGTTTTGTGTAGGTGGTTGGTGGTTATTTGGTGTCATTTTGGCAGCAGATAAGGTTTGCAATTCGTTTCATTGGTATTGTTCACGGTGTACTTTAGACTTCTCGACGGACACATATCTTGGCAAAATGTCATACACAGTGCACGGGGTTGCCGTGTTATAGAGGAATGATTTATTGAGAAAGACTGTATCACGAAGTGGAAAATGAAGTTTGCTGGTGTAAAGGTGCAAATTCCTTTTCAAACTTTCTGGTGAAAACTTTTTAACGACGCTTGAAGATTTAACAATGTAAGAGGTCAATGACGGAGGACTGATGAAATGTTCTTACCTATTGATCCCCCTTTTTTTGTTTGGGAAATGTTACATAACTCAACTAATGTCTTGGTGTCGAGAATGTTTTTGATGACTACAAATGATATTGAAAACATTGCTAATCGTATTGAAATAACTGTCGAAAATCGCAATCTCTGAAGTCTTAAATGAGAACTTAAAATTGCACTAAAATCTAACCACAATTTCGAGCCAGAACCCCATCTTGCGCCGCGAATCAATAAATAGTTAATTTGTTTTGCTGAAACAGTGGTAACTAGCTGTTGCAACAGACAAGGTCACATAGCTAACTTCAGTTCCAGTAAGTACGACGCACTACGACATACTTGTGCTTCTTCGGATAGTCAGATAAGGTTGCACAGTTTAAGTCAAAATCCACATGCCGCTCAAAGTTGGGTTAAAGAAGGTAAGAGGAAATAAAAAGATACCATGAAGAGAAAAACTATTACTTTTTTCCACCTTTCATCTGCTATGAATATAATCAACGACAGAGCGGAAGTCGAGCCTACAAACTCAGCATGACTCATTCTAGACGACTCTAAACTGGTCCGTGAATTTCTCACACATTTGTTGAGTTTTCACTTTTAAACTATAAACAAATATCCCACTTAGTTACAGATGCATGTTAAAGTTAATTTTCATTCTGTCGAAACGACCTTGAAGCTTTAGTCGATGGCAGAAGATCTCATGGGCTTATTAAAATTGAGTTCCAATGGGGGAGTGAAATTGAAAACACTTTAATTTGTATGATAATTTTGAATAATTGCTCTTGATTTTGGTTTTCGTATAACAGGTTGTTGTGATCTGTGATCTAGCCCAGAGACCATGCACTAACCTCTTATATTGAATGTGGTACTAAATGGAAAACATTTAATGATCCTATCGGAAGATGTTACATTTTTTGCCAAGACGTCTTACGTCAATCATATTTGACGTTTGTGGACTAGACAGCTGCAATATACAGACAGAACATAAGTATGGGTTCAACAAGACAGTTTCACACAACAGGAGTAACAATGGCTGTTGTGAAGGTAGCGTCGCCCGACTTAACCACCCCATATTTTCTTTTTTTGGGTGGAGCTAATTGATATCTTAGACAGCCTTAAACATAATATATTTCCAGTCAATAGATAAAATTATAAAGAACCAAAATTAAGTAAATTCTTATGAAGTTAGCTTCCACCAAAAGGTCTAGTATTCAAGTCAAACTTTGACAGACAGAACTATGTACACCCAAGAGAGCGTTGCATCTGCTGCATCAGACAGTAACATCTAACGACCGTTTACTGCATTGATTATTGTATCATAACATTACGTTAATAGTTTCATTTGTAACGCAAGTTAGCATCAAATTTAACTGTCATTACGTGATGAAGCTCCATATAAGGTGGAGTTTACCTCGTAAACGAGATTACCTCACTCCGTGCTTCAGCTCATGCATGATGCAAATGCAGAATGAGCAACAAAAATAAAAAAAAACACGACAGAGTATTGTTCAGAGTTCTTCAAGCGGAACACTACTCACTTGTCCAGACAAATGATAACTAGATGTATGGCAAAAACTGATGCATCATACGCCACACTGTTGGTTGCTGCGAGCTAGCCATACCGCAACATCATTTGAAATACTTTTTATCTCTCCATTCAGCTATTTCTCCTTGTCCATTTGGTGAGGTTATTTAATCTTTTTTTTGTTTTCTTTGACTTGCGGCTTTTGAGACCTTCAAGTTTTTTTCTGTACTTCTGAACTGAGATTGATGGTGTATGGGATGCGACGCGGAAATGCGCATGAGAAAAAAGAGGTTTTTATGAAATGTACATGAAAAAATAAAAATAATAAACAAAATGAAAATGAATCGAATTATTAATATTTTAAAAACAAATTTTATTAAAGTACCTAATACATGTATTCCTTTATTTCAGACTCAGTACATACAAAAAAAGAAGGTAAGTGACCGACTCAAATTTGGCATCAACCTCATCATTCGTAGTTCCAACTTTGCAAACCTTTAAGTTATCGATAAACTTTACTTTGAATGTACACCAATGTTAAACTGTGCTTCGATACATATTGCTCGTCAATCTGTGAAAGTGTTTAGTGCCGCTCTCCAGTTTTGGCAGTTAAATTTAGGATGGCAACTTTTCTGGCCTAAGCTTTAGCTATTCTTTTATAAGTATTAAGACTGCACCAAATATAAAAATTTAAGCATCTAAACATAGACATTTATAGTAAGCAAAACATTTGTGTTACATGCTTTAAACTGCTCGAACAGTAAGTAAATGAATCGCTGTATCTAATATTTTTAACACTTGTCTTGTTTAGTCTCAATTTGACATAAGCAAAATATCCAATCAATAAGCAGAAATCCTACTAAATCCCTTGCTGTTGCCAAAAACTCGCGGCTCAGCCGGCTACTTACCTTTAATCTGATGATTGCTATCAATTTGACAAAAATGCAGTGTCGATCAACCACCGGTGAATGCCGACTCCGAACGGCCAAGTTTTGAAATGTTTTTTACACAGAAGTACTCTTTGCGCTGTCAGTGTCTCGAAAGAGGTGGGGTCGTAAAAATTATGATTTTTTTTGTGTCGTCCAGACCAGGGATCAAACCTACGAGGCTCAAGTGCATTGGGGTCGACGCAAATACCCACAACACAACGGGCAATCCATTGGTTCATCAGCCAATCACAAAAAACCGGTCTTGGTATCTGTACCCTCAAACTCTGAACGTAACTTGTACAGACCACTGTTTTTTCTATGCAAGTATTGAAAGATTGTTTTTCAAATGAAATCAGCATTCTTGATTTGATTCCATTTTTTAGTTGAACTGTAATTATATTTATTTTTGTTTTGTTCCTAATAAAAATAACAAAAATTTAAGTTTTCCGCAACAAAACAGCATACTACAGCTCTTTAGCTCTAAAAAGGGTAGTAAAAAAACAGTGTGCCAATTTGACACCAGACATCAAAAGCATCGAAAGTCAAAATTTTGTCTAGTGTTGGAATAAAGCTCTTTCTCAATTCATGTTTCGATACATTCGGAACATTCATCAACACTACCCATGGCACAGTGAGCTTTTGTTATTAATTTTTGTATTATTAGAAAATGGTTGAGTTCAATTCAGACAACGTTTATAAATGTATAGATAGCATACATTTATTTAGACTTCGCAAACGCTTTACGCCCAGTGCTCATGCTGCCCGTATGTGAGAACACGCTTAGCGATGACTAATCATAAGGGACTCAATCACGAAACATCCCGCGGCATTGCATTAGAAATAGATATGAAATATTTAAACATATTGTGCGATAGTTTTTAACATCATACTGATGTTTACTTATCAAGTGCATAATAATGGTTGGATGTTGATACTACAGCAAAATTAAAACGACACACAACACCTCAAGCGTCCATGCTAATTTTTACGTGACCATGTACCAGCCAAAACTGAATAGATTAGTAATGATTAGTGACGATCGATGGATTTCTCAAAAACCTGAAACGAAAAACACTTGACCTCCTACGAGACATACGTCATTCTTCTCGTCTTGTACGTCCATAGATATGTACATAACATCAACGAATTCTGTCATGCTAAGACCTACACTATTTTCATAATATAATTTACTTGAACAAGTCACTCAGAGCTCACCTTTGCCATCTTAATCGCAATAGATCGCAAAGCATTGGATGCATGCATAACCCGGGCAATTCGTGACAATATTAAATTCAAGCACAGATTTTATCTGACAAGACTACAAGTTTCGTTTGACTCACTGAAAGCTGAACATCATTTACACCTCATCCGACTGTGGTTTCTCACAGCGGGATCCATTAATTTCCCATTAAATCACATTTGCCGAGACACATCTTACCGACAGCAGTAGATTATTCATTAAACAACACCTCATCCGCGGGTATAATTAAGTCATTCGCTGAGGAGTGAAATGAAATCCGACTGTTGCCGCCCTCGCTCAAGTCCTACACCAACATCATCATAATCATCAGCAGCCTTGATACTCTTCACCTCCTGATGCATTACCATCGTCTTCTTTCAGACTGAAACGAGTGGAAAAAGGGTGGGGTTTGCAACGTCTTCCCACATCGCCATTCAAACCTTCCCAGATTCGCCACGCCGGAGACGAATGATCACGGAGCAACAACTGCTGCAGGTGAACCATCGGTCTGTCTTTAATCGGATGCTGTTTTTAGAGCCACCGCTGCGCCGTCGCTTCAAGCGGACGAAAGCTCTCTGAAGACAATCCTATTGTTTCATGAGGATTGTGGAAACAAATTTAATTGCACCTCTTCAAGTGGTTTGTTAAGTTAACGCGGTGAGAGAGGCACATAACGACTTCACCGTTACAATTACTCTTAGCCACACACCGATGGAGGCGTTGCCGACATTCACGTGGGGCGGTATTGGCTGGGCACATCCTGAGTAGAGGCGATGCGCAATGGCATGGTTCGCGTGTGATGGTACCGCGAATTTGAGAAGCGATTTCTTTTCATGTTACCCGGCAATGGAAACAATGGAATTTGTGGAATTTCTGGAAAGGATTCGCTTTGACATTTCGGGCCATTGTTGCACCTTCACTAGACCTAAACAAGTTATTGTCTTGCATGTAAGCAGGCACACAACATGGTGTCACATCGATCGGCAAACTCTTTGCAACGATAAGCCTCGTGAAAGTGCACACAAACTGCTAATTATGTAATTTTGTGTAAAGATCACCGCTGAAATGTTAATGCATTAATTTGAACAGTGTGAGCAGAGGTAAACAATGAGATGGAATAATTTTTCAGTTGTATGAAACGAGAGGCTTTCGCTTGTTCGTTACAGCAATCGTTAGATTTTGTGTTGCGTAATATGATCCTTAGAGTTGGATATGCAATCTTCTGATTAAAATCAATATACTTAGAACTCAAATTGAAAAGGAGTAATAGAAAGGGAACATTTCTATGCCACGTTAAGTTGTTAGTTGGCGAAGACTTCTCAGCTCGATTGAAGGTAAATTCTCGAGAAGTGTTACGAGCAAAAACGTATTTTTTGCACTTGTCGCATACTAGTTACTTATGTCCTTTAGAAGTAGATCACCTGTCGGATTCTTCCGTAAATCCCATGTGATCTGAAAACAAATCAGGTCGGTCCTTCGGTGTCGCAAGTTTAATTAAGCTTTAAAAATATAATGATAGGTAGGTAGGTTATTAGGTGCCCTTGCGTTCGCGATTCCCTTAGGTCAATGACTCAGGTCCATTGTGTCCGTGGTTTTATGTACGCTACTACCATGAGACCTTTATTCTACTGGAACCATCCTACTACGTTTGAAAACTTTAGGATCTTTTCCCACTCCACACGGCAAAAGTCATCACCAGCTCGTCAAAGTAATATTTACTCAAACACTCCTTCCTTCTCTTTGTTAGAGCTGGGCATTCATAGAGCAGATGTTGGATAATTATTATTTCTTCCTCATCAATGCAGTTTCTGCAAAAGTCGTTGCGCGGTATGTTCAGCCGTGATGCAATCGTGCCTATGGCATAGTGAGCGATAAGGACCTCGATAAGCGCACCTTATTGCGACTAAAACTGATCACGAATCCTTTTTTAATTCAGCAAGGTCCTTGCTATCGCTCCAGTTTCTAGATGCATCGAGTTTTTCTCCATCTTGGGCTTCGTCTTGCAGTTTTCTTCTTGTACGGAGCTGAGCGGGGTGATCGCGTAATAGGTTGCCAGGGACACTCCAACCTCGGATCACTTCTTCGGGAGAAAGTCGGCTTTTTCGTTTCCTTGAGGCCAGTTTGACCAGGTACCTAACATAGGGCGACCATATTCGTCAATGTGATGTTTCACTGACAAGCCTCGAAGTTATGATACCCGATGCTTATTGCTAAAAAATTAACAAATACATCAAAATAAAAACAACAATCTGGCACGACGGCGAACAACAATCAGTGCATGCCCAAAGCACTGATATCTCATAAATGCGAACGAAGTAATTTTGGTACCCCAAGTGTTGTACACAAAAAAGCCACGTCTGGCGAGCTACTAACCAGAGTTCAGTCAAAAATAGCAATCGCAGTCTGTGACCGACTGTGATTTAAGCTGAGATTGCGATTTAAAGTGCGACGCATGTATATACATTCGATTCAGATTCGCAATGCAGAATCACAAAATTCAATTGTTTAAAAATTGAATTTACACACCTAAAATTGCAGTTTAAGATCAGAGTTTAACATAACGATTGTGATTTAGTACTCACAGTGAAGACAGCTGTACCTTAAATTCGGTGACTGTAGCTCCTTTACACGAACAATAGCATCGCAAGAGAAAGCAATCACAAATGCCGTAAATGTCCTAATTACCCGAGACAATAATACAGATCTTCACACGTACCAACCCATTCGAACTAGATCCGTCGGCGACCCAGCCCAACCCATAAACACAAAACTGTATCGTTTCTCCACATCTCCGATACAAATCTGTAATTTCGTCGCCTCTCTGATGGCGGCTGCAGGAGTACGAATGGGCGGCCAATAAGTTAAAGTGTAACCAAATTGCGCTACCATTAAATCTATTTAACCGTAACACCCGTTTCATATTAACCCAGCGCGGCCGTGTATGCCGCAGCATGGCGAATCTCACATTAATCTGCCTAGCCCGACACGAGTGGGCATGAACTAATAAATGTGGAAAATAAATTTCAATTGAATCGCCACACATTGTCGATGGTGAAGTGGTTAAGAGCGCACACTTCCCGTTGCCCCCCAAAGAATGCACTCATATTTTCTCCAGGCAGCTCCTCAGTCCGATCGGATTGAGCATGCCGACTCAAAGCATGCGGAAAAGGAAACCGCGATCTCGATCGAATCGCACAGTTGAACTTATCAATCGCAACTAAGCCAATCTGCACACTATCTTCCGCCAGTTCCAAACTGTCGTGTAGCAATAATTTAATTAATGAAAAAAGCAAAATCCAGAACAGGTGATGAAGGAATGTGTCAATAAAAATTGAAGGCTGGAAAGCAATCAAAGTTACCTGGATCTACTGACAATCGAAAGTGGATTTTCTAGACGCGGCGGGCACCCACTAAACCAAGCTGGGAACCGAGTTGTCATTGTTTTCAGCTCTCGAATTTAATGAGCGCACACTCGGCTCGTTTTAACGAGACGCGAAACTTTCCTGTCCTCAGACACACGGACACAAATGATGTGCACGGCACAATTGAAAATGAAATCCACGCTTCACTCTCTCAACTGACGGATACACGGCGTAGTAATAAGATGTCGTTACATCTTGCATAGCAGCGAACCAGGTTGCTGCATAGAGCAGATATTCCAAGTCCACCCGCAGCTTCAGGAATTATCTGCGCGCTTTGTAATCCAGTTTTATGATCCGTACCTGTTGGAGGTGGTCAGAGCTGGGGTATGTTTAATTTATGTGAAACATGTTATTGACAGAGTTCCAGCGATTAGAAGGAAGGAAGCAGATATGCGGCTCGGCGACTGACATGCCTGAGAGGCTTTGTGCCGGACTTCTGGTCCTTGTGTGAGTGTGTGCGATCATGTATAAACCGACAGCATTCCAGTGCTAATGAGTTTGGGTATGGCACTTAATAACTCCCGTGAAGTTGATTGCCGCGTCAAGACTGAGCTGGCGGATTATCGTTTTGTTTGTCGTTTTGGAGATTATTTAAGAAAAATTAGCACACCAGTTTTGAGTTTCACATAGAGACAAAATTAAAATCGATTGGAGTCAATCTCTGGAAAATCGTGAAAACATTTTCCCCATAACTTTCACTTAATTTGGCTAATTCGTGTCATCAGTGGGACAGAAAGTGCCCAGTAAGCTGGCACTAATAATCCTTCTCGGGTCCTTTTACTGCCACTTCATGATTCCCATTTGCAAGTCGTAAAAATCATCGTCTACCAAAGGCGACGTAATGTCACCCATCACACGACTAATTAGCTCCACAAGCACGCTCATCAATTCGGCTAAACTATGTCGCGATGATCATACTTAGATGACATTGCGCGCATCCATCTTGACCAAAAAGGTGAAGAATCTCCCGCATGAAACCCGATTCGGTTGCACGCTTTATATAGCAGTTGGCATGCGCTCATCCAAACGTCATTCCTTTCGCATCCAGAATTTTTATTTTAATGACATTATTGGTATTTAATTTGCCTAGACCATGGCTTTATGGTGGCAGTGCACACAGGTCGACGCGATGAGGGAAACTCTGCATTTCACTTTAATTTACGCGTAAAAACTGATTTATGCCGCTTGGGAATTGTGTGAACGTCTGTCATTTATCAGCGTTGCTTCGGTCTGGCACATCCTTTGCAATCATCGTGCCGTGCGATGGTAATGGTTAGCCTTAACTTTTCTAAGGTGAATTCACAAGGTTGCAGGTGGTAATTTGCGGATGATTTTATTTGGCCAAGTGAGCTTCGCCTGTGTGTGCGTAGCAAATGAAGCTGGACTATAAATTGTTTTGATGAGACTGTGCTGTGATGCCAATCGATATATCGACTCGACTAACGATGAGACTATAATAAAATTACGAACTTGCAGCAATGCTTGCTTTGTGTCTTGTGTCTTGTGTCTTAGGCCTTGTCTGGTGGTGCGGTGGTTCGTCGCTGCAGTTGGGGTGTCGTGTCGTCTTAAGGTGGAAAGGTTTATTATGAGTTCATTGTATAAGCTATGACCGAGCACCCACCATTAAACAGCTTACGAAGCCAATTGATTGCGTGCGGCGGTATTCCTTTGTAGGACGAGGCAATTCATATTTAAATCGAGAAAATACTATAGAACCGAATGCAAAACTGCAGTATAGCTTCGATTCTCAGTGGCATTTGACTTGAAAAAGGGAAAGTGTTGATTTAGTGCGGTACTGTGTGGTTGTGGTCAAAGTGTGGTTACTCTTACATGCGCACGTTTGGGTGAGTCTTTGTTAAGTGTTGAGTTGGCTCTTCCAAAATACACATTTCCCGTGCCACTGTTCAATGTCTAGACAAGTTTGTCAAAATCAGGGTGAAGTTGTTAAAATGAAATTGTGAAGAAAAACCCATTAACTTTGAGCTTACAAAGGCAACGAGGAAAATGATGCTGGTGTAAAAAAGGGTTAGCCGAACACACGGATTTAATTAAAGCAATTACACAAGGATGAAAGGATTAAAAATAATTGTCCTTATCCTTTGGCGAAATCTAATCCTGGAATTTGAGTTAAATCGAAGTCGACAGAGGTGAAGAACTCTATTGGCATAAGGCATTACCAAGAGTTCTTAAGTCGTTTATAACAAGAGTTCATCCGAGGTGGAAATGTCATCACTGTTTTTTAGAAAGTTATGTAAAAAAAACGTCAGAGTATTGGTTGTGATGTTGTATAAATTTACTGCTATAGAGATCATTGTTTGGATCATATATTAGACATGAACTATGAGTGTTAAACATGTTTAACTCTTTTGGCACTCATCAACGGTGGTATTGTGGATATCTGCGTCGACTGCTAGTACTAATCTGTGCCAAAACTCTAGGTTAGGTTAGGTAGTAGTGGCTGACTGCTGCAGAGCAGTCACACTTAGGCCAGAGTAGGCCCATTGAGATACCACGCGGATTGACGCTGGAACCAGTTGGTGCTGCTGATGAACCAATATAGTTGGCCAGTGTAGGCTCCTAGGTGCAGGAACCTACGACTGGCAAGAGCACTGCAGGAGCAGAGAAGGTGATGAGTATTTTCTTCCTCCTCTTCATCCATGCAGCTTCTGCAAAAATCATTATATGGGCCACACCTCTAGTAAGAGAAAAATATCACGGAAACACGAGTGTTTGCTTTAGAAGGCCCAGGCCCGCTACGGGCTATAGCGCCATCTATACGATTTTTAAAAATACATCTCATGGGCATTTTTATGCAGCATGGATGCAACATGGCGTCAGAGAAATGACCAAAATGTCAGTAACACCACTTCAAAACAGTGCATCTTGGTATTAATTTTCGGAGTCCCATAATTTACCAAATTCTAATCGTCCATGCTTTGCGCTAATCTTGTACTTAAATATAGACTTAATTGATCGTTAAAAATAAATGAACATTTTAATATTTTTACGCCATTGCAGTTTTCCAAGAACATACAACCTGAAAATGCAAAAAGAACAATATTGGCCCGCTCTGTACAAAGACTACAGTAAGGTTTGGCTATGGTAGATTATGTGGCTCACATTGTCATCCATGGATTCATTTAGACCCTAGGGTTAATTGTGTTGCCAGTGAGCCGGTTAGCCATCCGTTACTCTTGGAACCATTAAGCTTCCAAATTAATTTGACATCCTTCTAAGTGCGCTAATTCATTGAATTTGTATTGTCCCAGGTAGTAGTTGTACAGGGTTTTCCTCTTCTTATTCGTCCATCCATCTGCCGCAGAAGTCGTTGTGTGGTAATCCTAGTTTTCGAAAGTGTCTACTCATTCTGCAGTATCCTGTAAGAACTCCTACTATGTTACTCTGGTTTTTTGTACCTAAACTGAGGTTCTCTTAAGTTAATTCCTGGCCATATCTGTTTCGCATTTAGGCATGTGTTGATGCTGTTCCATATTATTTTCCACGAGCATTCAATCTTATGTCCAATGATTGTTCTTCTGTAATATGCCTTTGTCCAGGAACCCAGCAAAACCTTGGGGGGCAGCGTCTTGATGTCAGAGTCTTACCAATTTCTACGTAGTTGAATGATATAAAATATGTACTACGTGCAGTGACTAACTTATTATTAGTGTGTCCTGGGCATGGTGCCAGCCACCAACCAACCTATCAATACTAATATTTGTAATTATGGAATTGTTGGTTTAACTGTACGGGCTGTACAGCGGCATGCACCTAGTTAGGCGTTTTCGGATCTTTCGCTTAAGATGGCTAGGTCATGTAGAGCAGATCGACACCACAGCTCCGGCCTGAAGAGTTTTCGACACCGAGCCATTGGGACAGCTCAAAAGAGGACGTCCTCGCACTAGATGGAGCACACAAGTGGAAAAGGACCACAACCAACTTGGTGTGCGCGGCTGGAGGCAGCTGGCGAAAGATCATGCTGGCTGGAGAGGCATGTTGGTTGAGACCCAGGTCCACCCCGGACTGTAGCGCCAATCAAAGAAGAAGAAGAAGAATTGTTGATTGGAAGTCAGTGTTATCCCGATCTGTAGCTCAACAACAAAGGTTAGGTATTAGTTTTTCACAGATATTCGAACCGGAAACCATTCTAATCTCGTTAGCGACGAATAAAGTAGAAATGTACGAAATAAGAAACGACACCCTGTATATACCTACATTTTTTAAATTGTCATCCATTTAATATCAGTTTCCAAAAATAAACCCTTTTCACATTTCTTTGATAAAGAAACGGGATTGTATTAATAAATATTATCTAGAAGTGAATAATTAATACAGGCAGCATTGTTCCGACCTTTAATTGGATTAGCATTTTATATTAATGTGTCCGCCGTAAGCAAAGCCACATTGTTGATCCTAATCATTCAGTGAGCAACTCACTACCTCAACGCACATTATTTTACATTTTCTTTTCGCATCACTTTGTCGTCCGCTCATTTGTCCACATCAAGACCAACCAATCTCGACGGTTTTAGAATACATATTTCCTCTTTTGAATATAATCAGTCGATCTATTTTAAAACAGCGAATTTGTACATTCCTGCGTGATTTATTTCCACATATTTAGATCAAGGCAAGCGTACCTTCCAACCGAAGCATCAATCACTTACGCAGGCACGGTCATGGCCCCCACATTATGCATATTGTCTTCTCTCACCCGCCGGTAGTTTATTGACCATAAAAGTCCTTGATCACGTCAAGGTCGCTCACTCCAAGTTTGCGTTTTTGCTCAAGTCACATACTACAACTATTAACCATAAGATCATCTTAATCAGCACATCTCTCAAATAAGCGCCGTTATTTGCGACAATTCCCCGTTTAAGTATTCAAAGTACGTTTTATGTTCCCGTTCAATTTCACATCGTTGCCAGTTGCCACATTCTCGACAACCAAGAACGGACAATAATACAGAATTTTAAGTTCCCACCAAGTCGAGGAGATTTTTTATACGAATGCCTACCGTTCCCAAAGACCCCAAACGAAGAAAAAAAACAAAAAAAAAAACAAATCAGAAAGCGGAAAACCCTCGCCACTCTTTTCTCAGACTGAAACTAAATAAATTTGCATAAGTAATGGATTTGCCGTGCTTCTGCAAACCGACCTCTAAACAGGTACGCCGCCACACACAACAAGAACGGATCCGGCATGCGACCTGCGGCTAGAAGCGGTGGTCTCTCGAGTGATATCATCACTTGACATCACCGGCGATTTCCACGAAACCGATTTTTGATTAATTGTTCTTTGATTTGGCAGGGGACCATTCATCATGATCGGTGTTAATGGGAGTCATTTGTTCGTGACTCCGCGAGCCGTCTGGAGGCTAACATAAAACACTTTCGAGTTCGCGTGTCTAATAAGGCGTTGGTGGCGGGTCTCCTTTGGCCCGGAACCTTGCACTTCTCCCTACCACGCTACAAACGCGTTAGCACAGTCACGCACCATACCGCCACCATTATCTATGGTGGCGATCTCATGTTGCACGTCACAGGATCCCCTGCTTAACTCAAAATTAAGACACAAACACTGTACGGATGGTGGTCACAGAAGTTCGCCTGTCAAATGACATGCATTGTTTAACAGTTCACACAGAGTGTCGACAAAGAAAGTACGCGGAGAATCTTACAGCGCTCATATCATGCATGAACTGAAGTGGAAGAATGCAGCTTTGAGATCATTGTAACAAATTTCTCTCATTGTTCGGTTTGACGGTGCACCGCACACCGATATCGAATGCAGGAATGGCTAATTTGAATTCCTTACGTTGAGTAGTGCAATTTTTTGTTCGATTTCATTTGTTCGCAACGAGATTGAATTGTTGTTTATTCGAATGAGGCGGGTCGAGATATGGGAATGAACAATCTGCCAGCAATTAATTTCCATTTCAGATTTATTCCACTCGCCTCTCAATGAATGGTTGCAATTGAACTGAGGCTTCCCATTCCCAGGGAGGATGCTTTCAGTTTCCGTGGATTTCGAAAGTGCGGATGCTGGTGCATGGAGAATGTTGGGAAATGATAGTCACGGTGGTCTTGTTGGGTTATTTTTTTTTTTTTTCTTCTTTTTTGTTATATCTACAGCTTCGAGCATAATTATGAGGAAACATTTGCAGTGCCCACTATTGTCTGAGATGATTGCAATTTCACTGAACTCAATATTTTTTGTTTTAATTGCACTTGCAGGTAATGAATGAGCAGTGTGATTGGTCTCGGGCCTCCTGAACCTTTTAATTACACTTAAGGACGAATAAAATATTAGAAAATTACTCGAGGGGTTTTAGGTGTTCGTGGCAAAAAGTTGAAACCTGGCCTTGTATTGGGTTACAGAGTAGGGTTGGGTTCAAGGATGTAAACACTCATGCCGTAAACTTGAACTGAACTATTCCACATCTGCCTACGGCACAGAGGTCTAGGCAACACGTTCATGTAACCGCATACTTACAAAGCCCATAGTTCAAGTATATGTAGGCAGTACTCATCACGTCCTAACTTCAACAAAAAAGTTAACGTTTCAGACTTCAAGCCGAAAAGCGAATACACGTTGACTAATTCTATCTAAATCGGGCTAATGGATTGAAGCACCGCCAAGTTCAGGGACTGGCGTACGACGAATGAGGTGGAATTAATTTTTTATTTGCTTTTCTCACAACATTAACGAAAACCATATTAAATTCATTCATTTATTCATAACTTTACGAACTGACGGCATAAATAAAATGTACACTGAACCCGGTGATGGGCTGCAATGACCCCGTCTCCTGCAGCAGATCGTTATTCGGATTCGTAAAATCTCGTCTTCACCTCGTAAAAAAGCAAACAACACAATATTTAAGTACTCCCCATTCATGTGAAACTCAAACCACATATCTGCGGTGTCAAGTCCAAAATTACACTAGACAAAACGATCACACCTTTTCCGGTCATTAGAGTCCGGCGGCGCTCATAATTATATACCAGCGGACAACGAGATAAAAAGATGCAAAATACACAGTATCTCGCCTAAGAATCTTCTTTCAATCTGCATGTCACGTCATTGTCCACTTATTCGTGTCATGCAAACTGACAGATATGAAGCCTTCGCGCAGACGTAGTCTCCAAATCGAGCAAACAAAAAATCACATACACTTGAGTCTCAGGTCTCCACCTTGAATTGTATTGAGATCCGTGAAACTCTGAGCTTTTTCTCTTCGCGGTAGTGAGGTAGCCCGGTGGGAGTCACCGTTAAAAACGAGACGGCTGAGGCCGAATGCCAGTGTTGATCGTGAATTTGTTGAACTTTTTCGCACGTTCCAAGTGTGATTTCTGTTGGTGTGTTTGTGCAGGGGCCGCGGCGGAGTGCGCTTATGTGTGTGTGTTGAGTAGCTCTTTAGCTTGATATTCTTAACGCAGCATTTTTTCATGTGAGCTTCTTTTTCGATTTCAGATACGCGGCGAAGATGCTAGCACGAGCAACGTAACGACATCGAGCGGAGATCAACCGGTTGATTTGTGCGGAATTTTTTGTTTCTGCGTTCTCTTACCTTCTGGCTAACGAGCCCTTCCCTTCATTCCTTCGGTTCAAAGTGATCTTGTGATTAAGTGGAATTGGATAAATGTTCCTTAAAAGTGAAAAATAAATGATAAATGTTAAACGGAAGAAAGGCGAAGCTAGAAAATCGAGTGCGTAATAAAGCGGAGTGTATTAAAAGTGTTTGCTTTCAAGAAATTTCAAAAAAATCAAAAAGTTCCTGCTTGCGAACAGACCGGATTCTTCAACAAAATGGGAACGAAATCTCCTGGAGCTCCGCAACGTTGCCGCCTCATATTGCAGCAATGTCTGGCGATACAGCTTAGTAAGCCAGGACATACGCCTGAGGATTTTTGGATGTACGACTCGGGATATATGATCTTCCAGGTGAGTCATACCTGACCTTTTCAACGTGTTTTTTTGTTTCTTATTCTGTTTTATTTCCTATCAACTGTCAGATGGCGGTGGGAAGGTGATTGAAAATTTAAATTTCAAATTTATGGACAGACGTTAACCCAGATTCGTATCTACATAATTTATTGGTGTCTTTTCACATAATTTGAAGAGATCAAAGAACGGTGTGGATTTTGGCAAATAGGTCAACGGGGGATTAGCTTTTGCATTTAATTTGTTAAATGGAATGGAATGCGCAACGAACTTGATTGTTTGCTGAAATATTTTCAAATGCCTTTAAGCTAGTTCTTATCAAATGTTTAAATTTAATTCTGGAACCCTGTCTAATTTAAAAAATCGCCTTGCTACCATAAAATTAATCTCTTGTTCATCCTAACAGCCTTTCGAACCCATTTGGATAATCTGATAAATATCCACACTTTGCTCCATGTCAACAAATTCTCTCCCAATGCTTTTCTTCCTGAAAAATACACATATCCTTCCATCTCAACCCACAGAAACATCCAATATATCAACACCCACACTGACCACATATCCTGCCACCGGCACTACAATTCTCTGGCTCCTCCCTTAGTCCACCATTCATTGTGCATTTGCCTTGTTTCCCTAGACGAACACCAGGTTATCAGAAAGGTATTTGCAGATGAAAATATAAAGCATTAGTCTAGACAAGGGACCCAATCTGATATCGACTTACATGCGAAGGGGGACGTACAGCAGAGAATGCACATGGGGCGAATTTACGTTTTTCGAAAATTTATGAGAAATAAACAACCCCACCGGATCTCTTATCGATACACGTGAGGGATACAAAAATCCAATTTAAATGAAATTAAAAACAGCAGTGTTCGAAAAGTTCCCAATTTGGAGAATTTCTGCTTACACTTGCTTTGATTTTTATCACCGACAGGCGCATGGGGTAGCCATTCAACCGACCACGGGCAATGTGAGAGTATATTTATTAGATTCCACTCGGTGCAACATAAAAACGTAGCTACATCATGCACAAATGGATCCTTAATATTAAACTGCAATTGCAACGAGACATGTTTTTCGCTACTCCACTTGCATCAGCAGCAAGACTTCTTCCGTCTAACGATTTATGCTATCGATGGCGTCACAGAGGCTAGACGAGAGAATCGCAGCGATGTTTGCAACGTCGTTTCTGGCGACGCTCGAATGCAATTTTAGCCTTGGAAATGAGAAATGGGTTGAGTTTTCCCACTCTGCGAGAGAAGAACAAGATAAGAGACTTCCGAAATGTGGTCGGAAAAGTGGGGTGTAAAAGGGATGGGATACGTACGTATGCATGCATTTGGTCTGTGCGGTAATTTATCATGTTTTCTTGTTGTCGGCAAATTGTTTTTCAATTTCATGGGTGAGTGTTCTTTGGTGGCCGGAAGGCAAACTGAGTTCACATTAGGAAACGTATTGACAACAGAATTGCACTGTTTTTTCTTGTGTACTTGTCGATGTGAGGCAATTGAATACACATTGTTTTGATGCGACAAAGAAAATCGGAAGATGTCAAAACCTTACGTTTGAAAGCAAATGTGGTGTGGAGTGGCATTTGAGTGGAAGAAGTTTCTTCTAGTCTCTTCTAGTATCACATTGAACACGTAGCAACTGACCTGAGTGGCTTGCTTTATTCCTCCTTCAGTATAGACTCGGAATTCTTACAGTCAAAAAGTCGTCGATAAAATTCGAGGCGCTCGTGTTTAAAGCATTGTATCACATTTCATATGTAAATTTCATCAATACCACCCTGAAGCAGGAAGTCTGCTAATGATGCAAAATGTGTTAATGTGATTAAATGTCCGTTGAAGTATCAGTGAAAGTGCATTGCATAATAGCGAACAGTTTTTTTCTCCTGAAAGTCTCATAAATGCATTTGTGAGTAAAGGAAATGCAAAAAAGTTACCTAAATTGACATATGTGAACACGAATGCATCGCAGCCGATACCATTAATTACCATTGCAGCCACACACGATGTTAAAACCACCCGTTTATCTCATGCTTTGACTTTCATTAATCAATTGAGTCATTTGCTAAGCTCTATGGAACGAATCTGTTTAACGTTTTCCCACCGCACTGTCAACATGCTTGTGCTTAACGATATTTGAAAGACCATATGTGCTGCAACATTGTCAAATGAACCACTCAATCAGTGTGCAACCAATTTGTGTACCTTTCTCAAACACTGATAGTTTGGGAACTAAAGCCAGCATATGCATACATAGGAAAAGAAAATGTGATCGGTATGCTAACAAACTAATGAATGTGACTATATGTCCGCTAATTAGCGCTGACCTTGATTTGGAGACATAGACGTCCGGAAATCATAGACGCACCCAATCGAGAACAAGAAACATTCGCAGAGTACGGGCTTGAAACTTAGTCTCACAGTCAGTCTTATGTTGACGTCATTCTCAGTTTTATGTCATATTGATTGATTTCTTAGGGAATCAATTAATTTTCTGCGTTGAGTCTGTTTGGCAGAGTGAGGGAATAATTATATTTAGAAACTTACGTGTCTTCTTGAGCCTTGCGGCAAGCACTCAGAATGGGTAACAGGTTTGAATTTGTACGTGCCATTATAATTCCAATCCCAAATACTTACTTATGTACGTCCGTTTTGGACAATTAGGCGGAGTGTTGCCTTCAGGTCTTGTGTAGGATACAAAATTAATTACCGAACGTAAAAATGCGCAGATTTATATGTTTTTAAATGGAATCGATAAATCAATATAAGGAACCGAACACACTGGAGAAATAAAATTAAAAGGTGAGCGAAAGTGATTGGTCTGTTTGCTGTAACAGCATTTGCTTGTGCTGGGGGAATGGCAACTGATTTGCAAATTTAAATGTTAAAGTGTGATGCTCTGAATATCCATTTTTCAGTTCACATAGTTATGGAGGAACACAAGAACAAATTTAATTCAATTTGACTTGTAACCCGCCTAAGTGAGATTTTTTCAAAATCAATAAAATCCATACGATTAATTACCCAGAATTTATTCTCTATTAAAATTCAACAATGTGAATATCCATCTAGTCCCTGTACTCCATTCATGTTTGTTCGCTACCACAAAAGCAAAATTAATTGAATTGCATTATGTCGAGCTCAGTCTGCACGCGAGCCAGCCTCACCCCCGACTACTCGCCGCTGGCATCGGCAAAGTAAATTGGTCTGCACTCGATAAATTTAATCAAATTTAATTTAATTTTAAGCGGCAAATAACACCACCATCAATGTCCCCCCCGTTCACTCACAACGGGTTGGTAATCAATGAAGCACAATGACAGAGTACAATTGCATATCGTGTTTTGACTGCCGACGAGCCAACGGGCATCAATCAAGAATTGCAATCAATCACTGGATCCACATGTGGAGCGATAGTGACAAATTGGCAGAGTTATTACCTCATGAGGGGAGATTGCCATCACAACCGACTCGGAATCCATCAACGCAATGCATGCCTAATTGAATTACATCGTCAAAAAGTACGAACTGACCGCGAGGATATTTTAGATGCATTTTTTCATTGCGATATTATTTGGACATAAATCATATGCTGCTTGATCCGGAAATGGGAGACAAATCTTTCCATGACCTTGTCGTCGATGGGAATTTCAGAAAACCAATCAAATGGTCATGACCCTTGACTGATTAATGCATCGATAGCCGAAAGTAATGACTACCTCGGTCTGTCGACAGGTTAACCGGTTATGTGGATGGCACAAGATCTATCGACGAGATTGTACATCACATGATTGATGTGTGAAAAAATAAAAAGACATTTTTGTTATTATTTGTGGGAGTATGTTTTCTATTTGAGGTTTATTGCGAGGGTAATACTTATTGTATTAGTGTTTGACTTAACCACAAATTAAAGCCCAAATCGATCTATACGCTGGCTACTGAATTTGATAATTGTATAATTCAGTCATAAGTGTTATTATTCTTGCAGATCATCAATTGAATGATTCAAAAAGTTCAAAAGCTTATCTGAAACAGATATGGGCTTGACTTAATTAATTATAAGGGTGGCGACCCATGCAGGGTACGAGCCTTGCTGTCTTATATCCGCTATAACTTGTGTCACTACACCGAAGGTTCGGTCTTTCTGTCCTTCCAGAACCAGGAGGCTCTGAATCGAAAACCTTCTTAGCTGGAGAGTTTGTGTCCACGCGCTCGATGAGGCCGAGCCAGTATAGTTTTACCTTCCGGACTACATCCACATCCTGGTGCATGTCGTGAGCGTTTGTGTCTTCTCCTTCATTCCCGTTCCTCGCAGACGTGAGTTCATATCTGACGCAAATTTTTCCTTCGAAGGCGCTAATAATCATCTCCGCAGTTTTGCGAATCGTCAATCTTCCATAAAGCAGAACTGGCAGATTAAGAGTCCTGTAAAGCGCAATATTGGTTTCCAAGGGAGTTTTTACGTCGTTGTCCACTGAGATATTATTTAAGCTTCAGTTTTTTTTCCCGACGCGAGATAGATAAAATCCTTTACGAATTCAAAATTATAGTTGTCGATTTTGTACACAAGACTACGCAAATTCAGTCATACAATTTTGTATTGATTGCTCGTGCTTCGTGTGCGGTTGCACCCTCTACTTGAAACCTGATGTTTCTGATATGCATTTCTAGCAATAAGAAGTCGTTTACCATGGCCCTGAAACGTTCACCAGGCCAGCAATAGTGAGTGTACTGTCGATGTCATCTTAAAAAAATGACGGCCCAATCACTCCTCCTGCTGAACTTACTTACTTATCAGGCAGACGAACCATGAAGGGTCTAAGCCTGAGCAATTGCTGCCTTCCATCGGTGACGGTCCTGGGCATGCTGCTTCCAGTCATCAAGGCCAAGCTGTCTTACATCCGCGATGGCTTGGTCTTTGTACCGGAGGTTCGGTCTTCCTCTCCTTCTCGAACCCCTTCTCGAACCAGGAGGCTCAGATTCGAAGACCCTCTTTGCTGGAGCGTTGTTGTCCATTCGATCGATGTGGCCGAGCCAGTGTAGTCGACGGATTTTTGCCTCTCCGACTACATCCACATCCTTGTACAGCTCGTAGAGTTCGCGGTTGTGTCTTCTCCTCCATTCACCTTCCTCGCAGATGGGACCATATAACCTCCTGCTGAACGACCTTAATAAATATAGCGCTCCTTTGCTTGTCTGACTTTATACTGTAGCTGCTATAAGGGTATTCTTTATGAATAAAGGAATTTTAATGAATCGTTGTCAAAGCACATGTTTGCATAAGCTTGATTCATGACCAACTATGACAATACACAACTTACGCAAAATTGTCCTAAAATTTCATGTACAAAAAGCCCTAAACTTATATAAGTTTGTAGATAGTTGCAATGATCTATTACAAATCCACGACTTGGATAAAGTCACGAGCCGAACGAATAAAATGCCTATCCTATTTTGCATTATAAAATGAGATCAATGTCAGATGATGTAATCTAGTACTTTCCAAACATAATAGACAGTTTTATTAAAATGCCAAGTATTTACTTTTTTATTTAGCTATGATGCAACTGAAGACCGCTAGTGAACACAATAACAACATATGACATGATCTAAATTACACATTCACCAATTCTCACTTACTTCAATTGTTTTGTTTTGCGACGGCCCTACATTTAAACTTTTTTCGTAGCTCCTAAGGTTATAAAAAGGATATGGAGCACGTTAAGTGTAATGTTCGCTTATTATAGTTTCCGCTGCTTTTAATGAGTTGGCGGTTAACTTAAAGGTTAACGGTATGACTAGTGTTTAACCGAAAATGAAGAACTCGTGTAATTCGTATCGAGGTCAGTCAAGATTTCGTAACACGAAAAAGTGCATGAATCTTGAGTAAATTAACGTATGTGCGACGTAATTAAGGTCAATCTTTGCAAAGGTGTACGTGGTTTGGGTTTTTTTTTCAGCAGCACCGCAGATCATTTCCGTCGGTGTTCATAGAACAAAAAATGAACAATGGTACATACAATCAGTTTTTTTTTTGCTTGTCTTTTTCGTTTTTATGAATTGTGGGTGCTACCGAGAATTCAGGACCAACGATATCAGCTACTTATAATTCATATATATGTTTTTGATTGCCTCACTGAAGGGCACCCATTCTGTCAACACTTATTTGTATACTTCTTTAGAATAAATACTGAACTACAAGCGCACCATCTGCGTATTATCAATATATAAAATATCGAACCAAAATGCTTTTGTGCATTCTTTATTGTCACAGCGATCGATGCTGATCACTTAAACACTATTGGAAGCAAGTAATACCACTCTTCACAATCGTGTAAGAAAAAACGAACAGAACACCGCACACATATCGACATGCACCCCACCGCCTCCACAACTACCAACGGACCAATGACAAAGCAAAAACAACAATTCCAACTAAGATGACTACAAGGAAAAACAAAATAATCCAAGGACCAAGACCAGTGCAATAGCATCCACCATACAAACAGCAATAAAACGTGCAAAATTCCCAGTTTATAATACCAGGAAGCATGCCATATAGTCACGCTAACAAATTGAATCCGAAGCAAATGGAATTTCTTTCTTCATGGTATTTTTTTTTCTCTTTGGCGCGGACACTGAGCTGAGTAGCGAACAATGCGGGTAAAATTGCTCTCCGTTTCCCACTCCACATAGCTGCCGCCATCACCGTCACCGCCACCACCTCCGCTGAGGTGTAGCCATTTGGAGCTCATGAAGACGAATTATCCTCTCATCTAAGTTGGCGCAAAAGTTATTTATCAATGAAACAATTCATAATCTCCTTGCGAAGATCTTTGCGGCGAAGATACATACCTTTTTCTGTGTGTATACGAGCACCGCACCGCTCGGATGTGAGGATGCGGATGCACCATCACTCCGGTGTAAATTACGAACTGAAAGTTCCATTCCCGGATTGATTAATTACTATCTCCGGCATAGGAGCCGAACGGCAAACGGCACCAATTGTGAAAGAAAAAGAAAAACACTTTGCCGATGAGACAAGATGAATTGGCGGTAGCACCAGTAGTGCTACACCGACAAAAATACTTCTCAATTGTGGCACTGATAGATGACAGATGTCTACGTTGGACGGATAATGGCGTTAATAAGACACCGTGAGCTGGAATATCTGGTTTATTTTTAAACTCATTGAAATTCCTCCCGGTTGACATCATGGACCTGTTGTGGTACCTAAAGAAATTCACTCTTCTATTGACTGAAACGGAAATGGTCCGCATCGCTGACCGTACCCTTAACCTTGCCTGCTTATTATGCAAAATGCCACATAAACCGAAATGAAATCGTTCGAGTCGATCCGAATCCGATAAAAGATCACAAGTCGCTGCGATCGTTTAAGAGTCAAGTCAACCACCTCGACGCGGACAGGTTTTCATATACATATTTTATAATGCAAAACAAAATAAATGGTAATAACATTGGTTGTGCTTAGAGCGGGCGTACTTAATACATATGTATGTACATATCGCGGTGGAGAAAACGCTGAAAGGGGGAGGCAACTATGTGCTCGTAGATTCTCTCTCAGTCGTGTATGACTTGAGTTTACCTTAGGCTTGACCTGGAATATGCTTGTATTGTTGATGTTTACTCACGGCGTGTCGCGGCTTGAGCGGCCAGCGGCTAATAACGTGCCTTAATGGGTTTCTCTAAGATGAGTTCTTTGTAATAGGCGATGTGATCATTGGCTTGAGAGGTGGTTGTCTTGTGACATTTTTTGTCTCTCATATTAAAGCGACTTGAATATTTTGTCCAGATTGCGGAACGGAAAGAAATGACATCCAGCCATGTTGAGCCAAATTCAACTCGCTAATATTCTTATGTTCACACGAAAATGTAACAGATATGATGGTGCAATGGACGCGATAGCTGATACTCGTACACCTGCTGAACGGGGTTTCTATAAATCGAGATTTTGTTTATGGTCTTGCTAGCCGAGCGTTGAACACTAATTGTGAGTTTGCAAATCGGCTTGACAGTCCGGTGTAACAAATTAGTGTTCATGATGCTTGGACGGGTCTTTCCAGTCGTTAGCGGAATGCTGCAATCATGGAATTCAAATGTCGCTACTGATTTCATTCGCAAGAATTATTTGTTCGCTGAATAATGCCACCGTTCAAGTGACGTTTTGATTAAATGATTTCCGCATAACATTCGGCTTAAATTTAACACGGTGCAAATTGACGCTCAATGAAAGCCATACATGGGTAACTCAGTATTAACCACTGTGCAAGCTTATAACATATGGGCTTTTATGAGCACTTACATAGGAGTTTCTTGCAATATGGTAGTTTTACATACCAAGCTGTACATATGAATATGTGCATTGAATTTTGTCAATACAAGCAATTATCGAGTCATCGTGAAAATTTAAATATGAGTTAATTTATTACGGTAAACAACATTTTGTTCGACAGCTTGAGTTGTAGAATTTTGTACAAGTGTGTTAAGAATGCCATTTATACCGACCTACTTCCTTTCTACAGAAAGTGTGGGCATTTTCGGAGCATCTCCTAAGCTGCTGCATTGATTAGGTGGAAACCTCCTTATGAAGTTTGACTTATATTCAGCAAATAGTACTTTGTTGTACAGCCGTTATTTGTATCAACTTTACCAAATACTGAGTCCAAAAGAATCAATTGTGACAACGAGTGGGAGTTAGTTTTTGCAACGCTTGTTGTACGACACTACATAGTGGAGGAATGGAGCAAAATCCAACTAACTGCTATTTTTCACAATGCTAAAACTTGCAATCGCAGGCAATTGCCATTAGGCTGCTACTCAATTCACAGTCACAATCGCCGTTTGAAATCGCACTCGGGGCTAAGTTGTTTTTTTCCATTCACAATCGCAGTTTAAAATCATACATACTAAGCATATTATTCACACTAACGATTTCATAGCATAAAGTCTGGTAGATGTGAATGAAATCCGTGCAAGTGTTCAAAATCGTTGTTTCTTATGTATATATACATACGTGCTGCCCATTTTTTGTCGTACGCGTATACACCGTTCTAATCAACCGAATGGCATGATACCTATACCATTGGTAAGATATGCATTTATTTGCGAAGCGATTGAGTAAAACTTTGCAAATACATTACCAACATACGAGCAATTTTACGTAGCTTACTGACAGAAAAATATGTGTTTTCAAGTCTGCCTGCCTTCGAATGTCAATAGTTGAGAAAATGAATGGCAGCACGTATTTATAAATAGATACTCATCAAATTTGGACGACGGGCCAGACAAGTACTTTTTAATGTTATCTCTTTTATAGAATATACCTTTACCAACGTATCACGGTCGCCTTCTATATACGATAATAGTGGTATGAAAAAGTTTGAATACACAATCTTATGCAATCAATTACAAAACTGCAATCACAGGTGTAGATATCTGAGATAATAAAACACAACTTAGACCAACTGTAGTTTAGGATCAGTTATATTTATTTAAACCAAATCATACTCACCTCCACCTGAGACCTTCCTACTGAACCCAATTCATTACCTTGTTACTTGTGTTGGTTTGGTCGTTGTCCTGTTTTAAGACACATTCAAGGTAACATCACTTTATCTAAGATTTCAGTACACAAATTCTTATCCATAATAACATCAATTAAATCTATTATTTGAACCCCACTCCATGATATTAGCTCCTTCGTCCTCAGCGAATTGTGAGTGTGTTGTGTTATTTGAATCCTGTGCTATGTGGCCACTATGAAGCAGTTCAAGCACCAACAGAACAACTTTACTTTCGTCAGAGCATTTTCGTTACAAGACAACGAACATTGTTTTTAGCAAATCATTAACGAAACTCGTTAACAAAAACATACACTGAAATCATTTCAAAAGGAAACTGTCAAGTAACTGCCATTTGTTGTACAACAAAATGACCAACTCCTTAAGCCTTAGTTATGAAGGGAATTACACGCTAAACCTTCAATAAACCATTCATTCTAAATAACCAGCAGTCAGGCATTAAAATGTCATCTTATTAATAAATATCCATGCAACAATCTGCTGCACCTGCAATTCGGGCCAGACAGTCGGGCCATAATTCACAGTTAATGGTCAACTTAAGCCCCAACAGACAACTACACTTGTGAGTGATATGCTCACAGCAATAAAGCTTAAACATTGGTATGCCTGTTCCATTGTGATATCCGTAGACGGACGCGTCGTATGTATGCACGTAACCCAGCAGTGTAAATGTGTAAGCCCCAACGAACAATGCAAAGTGCAAAATTTCTGAATAAATTATTTCTCCGCACACCCTTTTATCTATCTGATCCTAAGATAACAACATCCGCAGAGTCTGTGTCCGTTGACACAGAGAAGTGCAGGAGGTGACTGGCAAAATTAAATTTCATAATTCGCAAACAATGCAGGCTGCCGTCCGAGCACATAAATGCCATGAGGTACGCGTACACGAAATCCCAAATGAAAACACAGTGACGAGGCCGCATGAGCACTCTTCAAAATTTCCGGCATAATAATGTCCACCGGCAACAGCAAATAATGGGAGTGTTGTGCAAATGTCAAAAGCAGATTTTTGGGGATGCTTCAGCGACGCACGTTCAAAGAGCAGGACAGCACGGAATTCAAGGGTCGGTAATTTTGTTCGTGAAATGTAAAATCAATAAATCAGCCCTCGGAAGGGATGTCTCTTTTGGCTGGTGCAGATGTGGGGTTACTTAATTGCAGATACCGTTGTCTGAAACGTTCATTAGGGTGATACTTTCACTATCCCCATCAATGGAATATGGATTCTGCCCGCCGGGAAATTCCAAAACGTCATACTGGCAAACATCATCGCTAGTCGGGAACATTTGAAGTGTGCTCAAGATAAATGTTATGACCTGTCCTGGGAGTACGTCAGCTGACTATCTCACTGATGACTCATGAGACCACATAGACGCCCTGTCAGAATGTTATACAATTGGAGAAAGTTTAGCTGCTATCTTCTCAACTCGAAATACACCCTTGAGGATGTGTGCACTGGCAGAAGTGCAATGAAAATAAACCATAAAAACAATTGCTCCTAGGCACCGGGTGGGGGCGCAAATGAAATTATATTGTTTTAGTATTTGTTCAGGTTTGGTGGCCTGTCGAATGAAGATGTCAGTTCTGTTCTTCCCAGTCATTGATGGTTCGAGTTGAGGCTGTGCAATGATTGGAAATGATGGCGTTCGTCTAGGAAAAATAGGGTGATGTTCACTGATTTCGATGGGATAGTTTGCACGTGATGATAGTAGTTGATGACTTGGGAGAAGTGCTCAGAGCGAACTGATTAGTGTTTTTATGTACTTTTCACTCTTGACTGTCACGGAAGTTTTCGTGAGTTGGGACTATTTGAAAGTCCTAAACTCTTGTGTGGTATGTTTTTTTCTGGCTCTTCGATTTCGATATGAACGAGATAGAAAAGTGAATCCTCACTTCAGGGCACAAAGCTTATTAGTTTCGCCTTTTTTAAGTCTGTAGCTACTTGCTACTTGCTACTATGTTGTAGAGTTCTAAATCTAAATCTATTCTAAATCTGAATTATTAAACGAGGTCAGACATGGACATTTTGTGTATATTTTATCCCACTTATCTCTCATCATCACTCAACTAATTCCTCTATTATTTATGGCGTGCGGCGTCTTAATACATCACAGCAGTGCCAAATCAAAGAGTCTCCACAGTTCGCTCGCACTCATCTGAATTATTTGACACACAAGATACTTAATCCATCTTCACACTAAAGCCACACCTACTTGGCGCCATTTAACGTGCTACTTACACAGGTTTTTACTGCTCATAGCTCTCGAATGCACACATACACACCTCATCGATGCACTCAATAATTTAAACAAACAAGGGACTCAACTAATCCGGCCCATTCCAGGTAGAGTGTACAAATATCGTACACGTATCCGCCATTTGATGGCGGTACACAGGACAATTAATCTCTGTGCCTGTCAAATCCAATTAATTTCAAGTTGTCCTACCGAGCACACTTTACACTGCGGCGTCGGCGGTGCGGCGGTGGTGTTGGCGCAGCGTCGAGAGCACAGCACCATCACTCTTTACTCACACAAATCCGGAAGTCGTTTGCTCGCGCAAAAATTACGAGCGCACAAGAGATAGACGAAAGTCCAGGACGGAGCGCTACGAGGGTAACAGCATCAAAAAGGAGCACAGAGCGAGTGCTCCTGTGTATGTATGTACGTCATGTCCGGCGCAGTATTATGATTGATTTCGAATTTTTGTAGCCTTACCAATTACTAGAATGGACTCTAATGTTCCGCCTCGAATCACAAATATCGAATGACTACTTTATTTGGAATTAATCCAAACGAAGACAGATGTTGGATTACATTGACTTGCAAGTCGAGACAGTGCTGTGCGTTTGATTATCGGGTATTAGTTACCCTTACTTGTTGAACGGAAAGAATAATCCGGAATTCCAATGTAATCTGGTGGGTATGATGACATCAAAACAACCCCAGTTTCGTAACACAGACGGCTTTTTTGCCAGCTTTTCTGCCATGAATGACTGCGGCTTTGAAAGGAATGCTCGATAGCATACTAGGCAGATGAAATAATTCCTCCTGAAGCCATCATTCATTAGTTTATGCCACTTTTATGTCACATGGCAATGTTCAAGCAGCATTTACATAAATTGAAATTCTGTGTTAAAACTTACTACTCATCAAAAGTCCTGCACCCGCCTTCGCTTCTTGAATCTGTAGATCAACATCCAACCTTCTCCCGTTGCAAAATACAAATTGACACAGATGATTTCCACTCTCTCCGTAACTCTGATGGATATGATGGCATTGAAGCCTTCATCAAGGATCATATGTACATCCCAGTTACAAACAGCCTTGCAGATGTGTGTGTGTGTGTTCTGCGAAAAACCATTTACCATGGCTGCCACTGGCTCTTTATCCTCGTTGACAAGTGAACGTCAGCTGACTGTCAGGATTGTGTGTATGTGTGTGTTTTAGTTCTGCAACTTTCCTGACGGTGCAAACGGTTGAAATCCAATTTCCGAGTGTCAGTGTCGACGAGTTGGAAAATATTTGATAAATGGGCGTATGTTGCATGTTTCGATTAACTGTTCGAGAAATTCATTGAATCATTGATTACGTTGCATTCCCAAAGTTTACTTTTGGTTTTTATCAAGTTAGCGAGCAGGAAATTGAAAAATTGTTAATCACAACGCTGTGGACTTATGTAGGTCTTATGGCCGCCAATGCAATTCAAATATCAATGAACTCAATAAACATAAAACTCATGCACATACAGACTTATGACTATGTTCGTACATTAGTATGCTGAATGCAGTTGCCACTCACATCAGTGATTGGAGTGATTTATTGTTATGCACAATGGAAGGATTCATGGAAATTAAGTGAACCAGTATTCACTATTCAGAGAGGAATGGTTTCGATATCATAGCACTGCAGTGATGCCGTTTTTCTATGCCACCCTCTAAGCACACAGACATTCATGCGCGACAACCACACTGCCTGAGCAGAGCGCGGTAACAGTTTGGCACAACTTCTGGACATGATTTCATGGTTTTATGGCTACCAAGTCACAGGAGCATTGTCCCCTTGCCAAAATGATTCGTTGCCCTATTCGCAACAATATGCTTGGGTGGAGTAATAAAAACCGCTGTCGGTATATTTTGTCACAAGGATTTGGCCACCCCTCTGCTCAGCAGGAATGCCAAAAGTATTTTTTAAACGAACCCTTTGAATGGTGGGAGGTGCATGTGTGGTCTATGCGGACAATGGTTTTTCTGATAAGGTTTTTTTTATTTTAATTTATGTTAGCACGGCATTTTTTTTACTAAATTTATGCCAAACGGCATCTGTTCTAAAGCAGACAAATAAAAATTAGGAAATAAAAATGAGCATTCCAGCAAGAGATTTCAAGAGTGACTAGCAAGATACGTACATTATATGATCTGTATGTTGTAGGCTGTGAAAAGCATGACCGACGAGTAGAATCTATCGTTCGCAGGATCGCAGGAAGAGGGATTAGGGAGACCTCCTTCTAACAGCACGAAATATCGAACCGTAAGCCTGCAACACGTGTTGTTACCCGGTCAAGATTTTCTCTGAAAATACCTCCGTGCAATTTTAGGAAAACTTCTTCTTATTTGTGTTGTTTCCAGTTTCGCATGTCAACTTGGTTGAGGTCCTTCTTCACTTAGTTGAGCCACCTTATACGTGGCTCGCAGTCGAAGACTCATCGAGCCGGAGCTGAGTTTTATATTACTCTTCTTGGCCCAGTTACTTTAGACGTTATTGCCGGCTAGGCTGTTCAGCCTGTACAGTTCCTGTCTGAATCTTCTCATCCAGATTCTATCACCGCAAACAAGACCAAAGATGCCACGCATAACTTTAATAATGTCCATGCATCCGATTGGCCTCCGGGGTTATGAGCAAGAAGCATCAACATTTTTAATAAATAATGCTATTTACTCTAAGAATCTTCGAATCCGAACCTGTCGGGCAACGCAACAGAGGACGCCCGCGTTTAAGGTGGCGCACCCAAGTGGAGAAGGACCTCAACCAACTTGGTGTGCGAAACTTGTCTCCAGTTCGCTAGTCAGGGATCGCGCTAGTTGGAGAGGCATGTTGGTTGAGGCCCAGGTCCACCCCGGACTGTAGCGCCACACAAAGAAGAAGAAGAAATTACTCCTTAAACGCACTGCCAAGCAACCAGAGAGAGACTACCTGTACCTCGAAGTTTGTAATGAAAGTTGGGAAGTTAAATTGTGATGTGATTTCCGAACTCGTCATTCCGGTTTCGGTAGATATTCACACTTTGGGAAATCAAAAAAAAAATAACTGGGACATGCTGATCTCTGGCTACTAACCTGTTCGATTGCTTGCCTGCGGAAGAATTGACATTTTTGCGGAGCGCAATCGCGCGATCTTAAGAAAGTTCATTGCTACGCAAGGACATTTTCGGTCAGTGAGAAGTTTGCTGTCAGAAGCGAGGTAACCTGGTTTGGCCGTCAATCAATGCAATATGAATTGAATATCGTCGAAAAATCTCACACCATGGATCATCAAAGGACCCACACTCTCACCATATCTTGAATAGAACGTCACTATGAGCAGCCATTACATAATCAGTTTACCTGTAAACCGTGCTAAACAGTATCAGTACCATCAGTACAGAGATGATGACTTACGCATATTGTCTTGCCAATCGGTTCTTATAGTCCTATAGTCTCTGGTGTCAATAGATCCCAGTCTGACCAAATCCCAACTGACATTGGTCATCTCTATCCTTCTATACGGGGCAGACAAGTGTAGAATACAAGAACAAAAAAATCTAAAGCAGCTCTTAAAAGCTGAACTTCACCCGTGTGGAATGACATCAACCAACTTGGTGTACGTGACTGGAGGCTGGTGGCAAGTGATAGATAATCTTCTCCGTATGCTAGTCCAAATCCACACCGGACTGCATCGCTACAAAAAAAGAATCACAAAACGTACGTTTAAATTGATTCATCGTATCATTGTTCTGATTTTGTGATTTACGTTTAGTGCTAAATGGATTCATTTTGGGCGTTAACCTTACAAAAGGGGTTCCCATCACGTAAGACGACAATCGCGTGACGACGTCGTTTCGTCGATTGCATGGCTTCGTGTAACGCTAAAATATCTGAGTCTGCTTTTATACGGAAGACACAAATCTTTCCAGATTCTTAAACATCACCCTTCTTCTTCTTCTTTGATTGGCGCTACAGTCCGGGGTGGACCTGGGCCTCAACCAACATGCCTCTCCAGCCCGTTTAAACATCACCCAATAGCTATTAATATGCTTTCAATGAAGGTGTTTTTCACCACCCATCATTGCTTTCCGGGACATACATTTGATTCGGACAGATGCAAACCCTAAGGGTGCGCTTAGCAATTCTCTGTGATACACACGGAATCTTGGTCTTTTTAATTCGTTCACTTATATCGCATCCGCATTTGAACTCCCCAGTGAATCAGGGTTCCCTGCAATTTGTCACGGGTAGTGAAGTAAATTTTATTATGCCTCTTGCCGCAGCATTTCATATCGTCCTCAAGCTTAAGTACATTATTAACAATCCATTTTGAAAATACCTTGCAAACTTCAGTAATCCTCCAGATGCTATTACCGCCTTCCCCGAATATATATCACCCAGTCGTCACTGATGCGTTTGTCATTTCCACCCTTGTGGAGGATTATTGCCGCTCGCAAGGAATGGTACAGAGAGCATAGCCCAGAGGGGAGATGTGGGTTTCAGCACGTGTCGAAGCTTTTCATTCATCCCCTATGGCATTTCGGCTAATTTGGAGTCAAATTTGTCGATTTCTTTATCATCTGTGGGGGGATAGCGACGAACCTGGAGGGCCGATAACCCCTTGCACCTAGAAATGATAAACAAAACAATTGGAGGCAATCAAACTGCGACCCAAATTCCAAAGTTAAATGTTTGCAAGACACAAACAAATCTCTTGACGGACCCTCGCTGACATTTCTCTTGACTTTGTCTCTAAAAGAGATGCGTGAAGTGTACACTCAATCAGAGCTCATCTCAGCCAGAGCAGTGATGGAGACGTGGCTCTGCATGAATTCAATGAATGTGTATCCGAGTAATTGATCGCACTTAGTCGATTACCTAACTTGCTTTGTTTTGGCAAAGCAATGCTCAAAATTCGATTTCAGACTGACAGATGGCGGTCCATTTGAATGAATCAACTCCTGTTACAGTTTTGTGTGCAGTCAGTGATTTATGGCTGGCTCACTGGAGTTGATAAATGATTGCTCGTTCGGCGAGCCAGGAAAAACGAAATTCGCTGAAGCACGTAATTGAGATATAGTGAGGAACAACTTCTGGCTGGTGGCAATCGTTGAGTGATTAGTTGCAATTTTTCACGAACAGAAAATGAAGTGAAAACCACAAGAGTGGTGAGCACCATTTTAGTACGGAACTCAACAAATTCGGCAACCTTATCAAACTGTTATGTTGCTTTAAGACATTTTCAAGCTTGTTCAGAACTCATAATCAAAGAGTTGTGTTCACCTCATATTTTCTTATTATTCCTGAAATGCATTTGTACTTGCAGTCGACTTGCAAAACTGCTTATGATTCGTGTTTGCCCGCTCAATCTAGCTTAACGGACTGCTAAAATTATCCACAAACAACCATTGCCTCTAATACCACAGTAGTGACAGTGCAAATCACACACTAATCCATCACTAATGGGATATTCAATATCCGTGCTTAACAGGCTATTTGGTCTTTAAATGCGGAATTTAATAGTTTTCCAATTATTGCTGATGATAGGGGTTTGTCGGTGCACGCCGAGTGCATGAAAATTAGTGTAAATTAATCGAGTGATGTTGCGGATGAACTGCAGTCGCAGCTATCTGAGTTGAAACAATTGGAAAACCGCTGCAGTGGCTGTGGTCGACCAATAAATCATGCAGAATGCAAATGGTGCACAACATGAAGTTGAATGCAGTGACCAACCACTATAGACGCCGCCATAGGCGCACTCATTGTTGTGGTCGCCGTAAACACGGGACACATTGCACTCTTCGCAACCACTGTAGCCTGTGCACATTGTCTTGGCATGGTCGTGCCATAGTGTAATTGGAATTTTTTGTTAAATTTTTTAAATATCTTTCCAAGATTGTCGGTTGAAGTAGAATTTATTGCTTGTATAAATAGTATGGGGTTAGCTTATTGGTACAGCTTGATTGGAGGATTCGATTGAGTTATTATTTATTGTGAAATAGGCTGAAATGATTGTGGTTTGAAACTAATTCCTCGGAGTCTCTTAAATAAAAACCACTTACTTCGAGTTATTTGTTCGCTTCTATTTAATTCTTATTTTGTGAGCAAACTTATCTTACTACTTCATCGTCAACATCATTTTCATAATCGCATGATACACTTAGGGGGTCGCGGAGGTAAAGCAGGCACTGGACATCTGCAGGTCACTCGATGCTCTTTGATTGACTTTAACTCATCAGGATTTATGCCAATTCGCTTAGTACAACTACCAGATATACCGGTATGAAGTGAGCGTCAAGATACAAATGTCTCGATATGTGACATTGGATTCATTTTAAGAATCCTAAACGGAAAAAAATATGGGTTAATCCAGGATAACCATCAACATGGACTGCAAAACCAGATCGATTCGGCAAGAAGACAATGCTGTGTGTTTGGTGGGACCAGAAAGGTGTGGTGTACCACGAGCTCCTAAAACGTGGTGAATTCGTTAATACTGATCGCTACCGACAACAAATGATCAATTTGAACCATGCATTGATCGAGAAACGACCAGAATTGGCCAGAAGACACGGCAAGGTAATTTTGCTCTATGACAATGCACCTGCACACAAAGTAAAACCAGTTCCGGATACCATCAAAACACTTGGCTGGGAGCAGCTACCCCACCCGCCGTATTCACTAGACTTGTCTCCTTCCGACTATCATTTGTTTTCATCGATGGGACACTCATTGACTGAGCAGCACTTCGATTTCTACGAAGTAGTCGAAAATTGCGTGTCTGATTGATTTGCTTTAAAATACGAACAATTTTATTGGCGTGGTATTCACAAATTGCCAGAAATGTGGTCAAAATGTGTAGAAAGCAATGGCCAATACTTTGAATAAAATGTGTTTACTTTCCCACTAATAATTAGGGTTTTATTTTCAAAAAAATTACCGGTATACCAGGTATATCGTGCTGGTTCTGCCAAGCAGTCACCTTCCTTAGGGAGTCTCATTTAAGGCACACCTCGACAGACGTGATGATGAGGACATTCGTTCCACATGTCCAAACCATCGAAGCATAGAATTTCCGTTCAGAAAAAATAGCTGCACGAGATTGAGTTCCTCGCGTACTGCCGCGAGCTCTTCGCGCCACCCTATTCCGAGGGGTAACCACAATAAAAAAAAAAATAGTCCTTTCATTTTTTAATGCATTTATAAGTAACAACTGCCGTGTTCTTTTGGGTCATTGCGTCGACTCCTACGCACTTGAACTTTGTCACAACTATAGATTCAGTTCCCAGTACGGCAAAAATAATTTTTACGACTCCAGATCTTGCGAGTCACTGACAATGCTAAAAGAGTTAAATTTTCTGGAAAAAAAGTTTCGCAAACTTGTCCGTTCGGAATCGGTATAAGGCTGTAGGTCCACTGGAGAGAGAACAATAGCACTAACAAAGCGAGCGGTTACTGAAAAGCTAGACCTTGGCACTCTATGGGCTATAGCGCTACCCGTGAAAATGCTCACCACAGACAATTCTCTTCTGTTCAACTTTTCCTTCCCTAATTGCCATAGAACTAAACTCCACTTGCAAACACCCGCAACATGAGTGATTTGTAAAAAAGCGACTACCGTAGCTCCAACTATTGAATCTAATTTCCACCTACACAAATCATGATGTCACCAAATGTATAAAATCTCGTTAAATAATCTTCAACCAAAAAATATTCTCGTAAATTTCACCACAACTTCCAATTGGCAAAACAGGCTATACGATGCACAGATTGTATCCAGTTACCGCTCATGACATAACACGTACTCATCGTTGCATTGTAAAAACCACACGAAACACGCACGGCACGCACACCTTTGTATGGAAGTATGTTCGTGCAAACGCTAACACGTAGAATGGTTCAAAAGGTGCAACAGCTATCGTAATTGCAACAATTCTTGTATCTCTGTGCCATCTATCTGGCTATACAAATTGCAAGTACCCACCAAATGAAGTTGTATTTAACCACATAACTGGAAGATCCATAAAACGAGCCGAGTCATTTATTTTGTCACTGTTAAATGTTTAACAAGGATTGACCTTTAAAACTGAAAGTCGGTATTTTGTCGTTTTATTTGCACCTCGGATCAGGGGAGGTTTATAACGTTATGTGATATAGAGCTTTGACAGAACTACAAAGCTTCCGTTTTTGTTGATGCATTGTTATTATTTGCTCCAGTTGTTACTTTACATGAGTCACTTTCTAAAACTTCTACGCATCGTTTAAGGCAAGACATCGTGTGCAAATTGTTTGCCAAAAATATGCATTTCGCCAAATTGATTACTCAATCTATTGAATAATCTGCCCGACCAGGAAACCCATCTACCCGACCAGTGGCCACTAAGTATTCGCCTGAAGTAGGAAGTGTTTGACTGACTTTTGTAAGCTTGATATTCACATGCCTTAATCGTTGGACATCACATCCACTCGTCAATCAGTGCTGAACTGTGCCCGGTGATCGGCCACACCAACAAAATATGCGAATACCACAAAACAACTCACATCAATTGGCTGCGCCTAATTAGCATATTGCCGCATCCATCCGTCAACGAGTTTTTGTCTTTAGCCGCCACCAGACGTAGGCAGCTTGCATTTTGGATGCGATCAAACAAACCACATCATCACGCAGAGAGTCATGTCCGTCCGCAACCATTACGAATAACTCATCCAATTTCTTAGCACTCGTCGGCTCATGTGTCACGCTGTCAATGGGTGGTACTGTGGGCATCATGTCTAGTGTCCATATGGATCCACTCTGACACTTCCTTAATAATCACTGTCGCACACTTGCGTCTGCAGACGGTGCCACTGACAGCAGAATGACATATGCCAATAGGGATGGACGCATCGGCTTCAGAATCAGACAACAACACAAGAAGAGTCCTCCGTGAAATTCCGTGTTTAAATCTTTTTTTGCCGGTCCACAAGATTTGTTGTGACTTATCTGACTCCTCCTCGGCCAGAGGAATGTTAATGGGTGCTTGACTAGCGCCTGCTGTTCGTTTGCTCGTAGTCGCCGCTGCTGCCTGACAGGGTGATGTGATGTACGATCGCGACGTGGGCAGCACCACTATGCTAAAGAAGTGCAAACTGCGTATAACTGCGGAATGTTTTTCAGTTGCAATTGTTGTTGTTGGGGTTTTTATACGCGATGGCAAGTCCCCATAGCTCACGCTATAGCTTCCCCCATGGTTAGGAAGTTATCAGGGTGCATGCGAAAATGATATATGACGGTGAAATTACACTGGCGCCGGCGTCAGCCGTTCAAGGCGCACTAAAAGGGATGACTGATTGCCATGCTGCACTTTTCTTATGCGCGCTACATTGGCGCGTCTGTCGAAGCTCTGGGTTCCCGGATTGCGGTTGTTGCAAGAAGAAGGAGATTGTATTGATAGCTTGCAATATGGTTCTGTTCTTGGGAATCAAACGCATTTCTCTTCATTCGAACCTTGGACTGAACTGAAGCGACTCATTGTTCCAGAAATAAATCGTCATAGTCATGTTCGAGAATAATGAGTCGTATTGTTGTACGCGGCAACAACATCAGTACTGAGATTAAACGCAGAATAACTCTTGCCAACCGCTGTTTCTTTGGGCTCAAGAGGCAATTGAGTAGTCGAGCCCTCTCTCGAAAGACCAAGCTCACCTTATATAAGACCTTGATCATCCCTGTCCTGCTGTATGGCGCGGAAGCTTGGACTATCTCAAGAGCGGATGAAGACGCACTTGGTCTCTTCGAGAGAAAAGTTCTGCGTTCAATCTTCGGTCCTGTTTGCGTTGAAGGTTCTTGGAGAAGGAGATTCAACCACGAACTGTACGGGCTGTACAGCGACATGAGTCTAGTCAGGCGTCTACGGATTCAACGCCTAGGATGGCTAGGCCATGTAGAGCGCATGGACAACACTGCTCCAGCCCGAAGAGTCTTCGACTCCGAGCCAGTGGGACAACGCAATAGAGGACGACCACGAACCCGATGGCGCACTCAAGTGGAAAAAGACCTCAACCAACTTGGAGTGCGAAATTGGAGGCAGCTGGCTAAAGAACGTGCCAGCTGGAGTGGATTGTTGACCGAGGCCCAGGTTCACCCCGGACTGTAGCGCCACAAGAAGAAGAAGAAGATTGTTGTACGCGGCGCCGTCGTGAGAAGTACACACTGAGGTAGGTGGAGAATTGAGAATAAGAGTCCTTTGTGCTTACGTAGCCCTGCACTGAAGGGCACTCCGCATTATAAATGCAAAATGCAATTGTGGCGTACTCTTTAACTCATAATGAATGTGGGATTCAGAGGCTATAACTTGAGTGATTAATTGACGTTTTCAGTGGCAATGGGAGGGCTCATGAATATCTGGCTCCCTGCTTTTGTGTGGTTAAGACTCCACTGCTTGAATAAGAAAATTTTGCTTGTTGTAACGGACGCTTTTCTTTGGAAATGGATAACTTTAACTTGGCAACATTCATCTCCGTGACAGCTGACAGCCGATGCTCTGAGCCAAGGTTGGTTTGGCAATTCATTAGAAACACCGTCAAAATTGCTCCATTTTATTTCAAAAAACATGTTTCAATTGGAAAAATCAACTAAAATCCTTGTAAGAACACCACTTAATCCATCTTGTCGCACGTTTTTGGAACTCTGAGACTCAGACAATGCTCAAGAGTGCAACAGTCATTGGTCAATTGGAGTTTTTGGAACTCTGAGACTCAGACAATGCTCAATGTAGGAGCCTCGTAAAAAACTAGCGGTTCTTACAGGAGTTACGACTTGGTCTGGTACAGTGTATCCCTTATTATCATTTGAATTCACTTTCATTGATATTATTTTTCTTAACTTAAATAAATCCGAATGAGCGCTGAGAAGCCAGTTCTAACACCACATACTGGGCCTCTACACGTTGTCTGCTCCTGTCCGACTCACACAAGTTGCATCCATTTACTGCTAAATACCTATAATTTGAGGAGAGAAATTATTACTAAAGTGGCATCATAACTAAGCACACCACGATGATCGCCGGCTTGGAGGCCAGCATGTCGGATCTTCTGTTTTGTGTTGTTTTGTTTTCAGGCACATACTGCAAGAAGTGCCTGCGTTGCATAATAGCAGGTTCACGACAATAATCGGCAATTTATTTAGCAAATTGAAGCCTTCAACTTGTTCCGGAGCTTAAAAAGTGGTGGCGGTGCACTGCCGTCTGGGCAGGGGCAACACCGCCACGAATATCGGGATGCTGACATTGATGTAGCCATAGTTGTTGGCATGCAAAACGACGACGTTTATCACGAGTGTTTAGCCATTTAGCCTTTGAAGCACGTTCCAGGCACAGAGTTCCTTTAATGAATGGGTTTACGAATGAAATTATTGGTGCCGAACATCGCATGAAGTTATGTACGGATCCCAAAGTAAAAATTGTCTGAACATTGGGGGTGGCATCAGGGGGGGAATGTCTCGGACTGAACAAGAGTTTTCGCCAAGGATTAATTTATGCACACGCGCTTGCACATCGACAGCATGTGTGGGGTTATCCCCTTTAAGATTCCATTCGATAGACATTCGCTTCCTTCCACTCTTCGCTCTGATACATTCCGGAAGCCATCCGTGTAGTCATATGGTGCACATGATAATTTGTTGCCGGCAGACTTGAAAACGGAACTCGTATGCGACGGACTCGCTGCGGACTGAACACAAAAAGTACGGAGATGTCAAAAAAGATCTTCATCGGTCTCCTTAAAGGGGTCCTACCGCTTCGGTGCCAGTGCAGCGGCATGTCTCACTGTAATAATGCCCATAAGTGGAAATTAATTTTGCCTCCATTGGACAACGTTATTGCAGCGGCATGAGACTATCCGTGTGCGCCTATTAGCCTGAGCTGGGTGTCTCGGTAATGCGAATACCTATCGTGTGCACATGCATCCATGAATGCATGTTCTCCTCGACGTGCCTCTTCGATGGAGAGTAGCTTTGGCTGAGGTTGCTTTGGAATGTTTTGTTTTGTTTAGATTTTGTGGGAAAGTCAATAGGGGTCTCGCTATTAACCAACATAACTATTTAACATTTTTTAGACTTTAAACGAATTGTTCTTGAAGATACCAACATTTGCTGCATCGCCACATTTCAAAGCTAAATGTGAAAATGTGCACTTTAAGGAAGCAACTTATGAAAACCATGTTAAGGGCAAATCTCTTAATCTACTTTCAGACTCCATTGCTTTTCAACTAATTTCAAAACAATAACAATCTCAGTAGAACCCCAAAGCCAAGTCCTCCTTCTGCATGCTTCCGTTTTAGGCAAGCAGCCAAAAAACCAGAAGGCACCGATAAGCTTTCCCTGCCGCAGTACTCCCGGAGTGGTTTCATTTTGAGGAAGAGCGTCTACCACGACATTGTGTTTCAATGCGCCATTTCTTGGGGATGTGCTTGTTCAGGTATTAAAGGGTGGCATCGTGTCGGCTAAAAATGAAAATCCCAACGAACACACAAAAGCTCGGTTAATTGAAACAAGGAAAAGAGAGAAAATCTGATTGCTCATAGCCGTTGTCTACCAGGAACAGCTCTCATCACCCCCTAAAGTTGAACAGTCAGACAAGCAGACATCATCGGTTTATATGGAACGCAACTTCCCAGCCAGCCTCTCTATGCGACAAGGCACTGTTCGTGTATATGCACATAGTTGCATGAATAGATTTGGTGTTGCCGAGCATCATCAAACGTTTCACGACAAAGTCTCGACCGCAAAAGGAAAAGTGAAAGCACACACAATGAGACAATGCCCATAAGATATGGCGGGCTGGGCCAAATCAAAGAGCTAACCATTCCCAGTCGGCATCAGCAAAAACTTTCCGTCGCTCACAAACAGAATATACGAGCACAACAACGAACCTCGCATTCTCCGATAAAGGTCCAGCATTGATCTGTGTCCCTCCTCAGTTGAGGCGGTATGGCCGGGTGCGAACCCTAACCCATTTAATCAAAGTCACACAGCCGTGCCACCAGTCCTAGCGGAAAGGAACTAATTTAAGATTTCTATGTCATCAATTCCTCCAACTGCAGGATGAACCTCGTTCCATGTCGTGCTCTGCCACGAGGCATTGACACCGGAGGCACCACGAAGTGACGAACATAGGATGCATAAAGCCGGATGAGGAGGAAGGAGAAATTCAATATAAATAATGGAAAACTTGGCTCAGTCGAACTGGCGTTTAAATGGAAATCTCACTTGAGGCTGCAATGTTATATTTCTGCAGATCACTGTTTTAAAATGCATATTCAGCAAACTATTAGCCCATAGCCTAAGCACAGATGGGCATGGGGGGCGAACGGGACAAAACGACAAAGACTACGATGATGACGAGTCTATGATAGTGAGAACCCAGCCATGGCACTAAGGAGCGAAACAAAACCAAATATTACCAGCGTATCGATGGATATGCATTTCGGGGCGATACGTGATTAGCCCATAACCGTCGTCATCGTCGTCATCACTGAAGGAGTTACGAAGCGAAATGGACAAGACCCGAGATGGGATCTGGGTCCAAGTCGTGCACGACTGAGATTCAGTGGAAGTGGGTTGATTTTTTTTTTTCAAAGTGTGAGTGAGTTAGGCCTATGCGAAAATCTTTTCGCATGCACGTCGACTGCCCTAAGGTGGTATCCCATGTAAGAATGCGATTTATGCATTGCAGATATGCCTTTATCCAAATTGAAGTGCTCAATGGATCTAAATGTCTATGTCATGGTTTGCTGACCGACTACGGAGGTGTGCCTGCCGTGTGGATAGGAAGAAAAACCATGGGAACTTATTTTTAGGTCGATGATCTGATGTTAATCTCTCCACTTCGTGTTAAATCAGCGTAAACACAACGCGATACTCGTTCAGCATAGCGTTTCGCTCGCGAGTACCTTTCGGCAATTTCAAAGTGGCACGTCATCGAAGAAAATGAGTTTTCTTTGAAGGACTTAATGTATGATGATGGTTATTGTTAGAATGAATTATTTATTTTTACTTGCCATCCAGTGCTCATAGCATTCCACTTTCCATCATATCTTTATCTCAAGCAATCTTTTTCTTCTGTTTTCAGAATTTCCTAGCAGCAAACGCGCAATGTTGGTGGAATGCCCCACTTACGGCAGCAACCCGTGCTCTCAAATACGCTGGACACGTAGCGCCTGGTATGCTCCTAGTTACAGCCGAACCCTGTGCTCTGGAGGTGCTACGTGGCGCATATGCGCGCAGTGTACTCAAGCCTCCAGCGACTTATGTCATCTGTTCGGTCGGTAAGTAAAAACTGCATACTGCATACAATTCACTTCGAATAAAATTGTTACCATATCTCCGGAATACATTACTCCATTTTGGCCGAGACAAGCCATTAGAGAGCTCCCAATCCAGATTTCATCCGCATCGCATAAAGATCTCACTTTCCTTGAATGCGCTCACACACAGGCAGCGCTCATGTCAATAAATTCGTCAAAGTCCGCCTCGAAGAAACATAAGGTTGCACATGTTCGCACATTGCTGCCGGTACTTTTGTTCGCCGAATTCCAAATCCGGTGATCGTTGATGATCCGTACACCATTGCCGTCCATCCTCCGTATGCGGATGAGATTTACAGTGAGTTTGCCCGTGTGGCGGCAAGCTGACGAACGTGTACGTTTAACTTTCCTTCATCAATTTTTCATATCTTTAGGTTATGGAATTTACTCCCAATCAATCGATCCACGGCACAGCCGTGCAGCGGGGAAAAGTTAATAATCACGCCTTGAGGTGACAACTATTTTTCTCCGATATCTTTCTAATGTCTATTTTGGCTGCTTCGGCGCGCTTGATGTGCACATGTGCACATGAACACATGTATGTGTATATGGTTTTTAATTGAACCCACAGCACCTACATCGAGATCGAGAGTTGGAGAGTACTGAAGTGAGAAACTCGTGATATCGAATTAACTATGACATCCTTAGAGAGCAGAGAAGAAAGCCACAAGCAACTGGTTATGCTCAGCTTTGCACTGTCAAAAATGATTATCTACCTATGGATATGTCTTTCAACACATTGTTGCAGTGCCTATCTGCACTCCACATCTGGACACGATCATATTTGACTTCACAACCAGACATCAGAAGAAATCAAGAAAGCCTGCACTGTGTATCAGCACGTTTCGTTATCACTTTCGATTTCACTCATGTGTCAATACCGTTCTGCGGGCATTAGCCTTCGTCAAAAAAAATTCAGGAAAGCTTCACTTGACGGCCATTTGAACAATACCTACCATTAGGGGAAATGATGTGGCAATAATACACACATCCCGCGTGACGTCAAACATAAAAGAACCATATTGCAGCCGAACCCGTGAATGATGAAAATAACGCTTTTATATTGGTGCCAAGTGATGTCTGGCCAACCCAAATCTAGTGACACTTTAAATCAATTAATTGTTGCCACACACTCTAAATTGATCTTAATCGACATCACACACCGACAGCCGACGTTCCATAGTGCGTTGCATTTTGTGCACGAATATTGCCCAGGCGGAGGCGATTACACGTGCTGTTCAATGGTATTTCCTTGTTGATTGATTAATTGTTTAAAAAGGAAACAATGAATTGATTTAATTAATGCCTGAAAGTGGCAACGACGTTGTGGCCTCTGCAGGGTGTTCGTGTTCGCTGGGGGATCTTGGTCAATGAGTCCGCTGATGGTCGACAATTGACAACACGATGCGAGTTTATTGATGTGAATTGGGTGACCTATTGGTGATCATTCTGATGGATGAGGGTTGTTTGGGCTGTCAGCGGTGCAAAGGAAATGACCGAAAAGACCAGGAGATCCTCCTTTCACTTCCTCGGTTTCAAAGTTCTATCGCCAACACAAGTAAATGTACTTAATTAGTTGAAAAAATCCACTGTAATGGATACTACATTACAGTAATGTTTCAGGTTAGTCTGCTTTGATCTAAATATCAAAATTTACGTTTCTTCAGAGGATTTAAATTCACATAGTCTACGATTTGGTGTCAATAATCAGCCTTTTGCGTTCCAAATTTTAGTGCAAACATTGGCAACGTTGATATGTGTCAATCAACGGATGAGAGCAAATTTAAAACCGAATTAGATGAAATCGAGGAACGGTCAAGTTGGTGTTCTGATATTGGAATCACGCGGTCGCAGTATTTGAAGCTTAATGACGAACAGTTTGACAAGTGCAACAAAACACTTTCTCGAAATCGTCGCTCAGTGCTCCGAATACAAGGAGGTGGAGTTTACCCTCGTGATGTCTGGGATATTTTGGCCAAAGCAGCCGAAGATATCGAAGAACTGTATGAGAACAAGAGAGTAGCAGCGTTGAGATCAAATCATTCAGAATTGCAGTCCCGCAACATTCAACTAGTCGGTAATACGAGCGCGAGAGTTGGGACAAGTCAGACCGCTTGTGCTGGCTACAGGGACAACAGTGGTGATACAAATTATCCAAACAGAACGTATCCCACGGCAGACATGAATCAGACTGCAAATCGATCGCGGTCTGCCTGCGATCAAAGGTTTCACGATGAACCTGTTCCACAACATCCTGACCTTTCGCGATCGGTGAGAATGCAAGATTCTTCACATCCCACGCCCAGACAGTACCCAGGTACAATGGTATATAGCGAGGAAGACAATGCTTATGAATCATGCCAATCGCGAGCTTCAAGTGGTCGTATACGATGCGAAGCAATTCCAGCGTGTCCCTCCAACAGAACATTTGACTTTTACGCCGCTGGCAATATGAAGCCGACGGTTCCGAACAGAACCTATGATATAACATATTCAACACCAAGATCCTGTGCAACTTATGATATAGATACTGAGCCGGGAGAATGGTCTTACAGCAATTCGTGTCCAGCTTCCGTCCGAAACAGGTCTTGTCCCATGACCCACCCGGAGCCATCGCATGTGAACGAAATGGGAGAATCCACCAGACGCCAAAATAGAACCTATGATGTCAATCGAACGGAAACATACCAGCCTCGTAATTTAATGAACGAATACGAGTTATTTGAACCACATCCGGTTCTGACATCGACCCCTAAGCCGGAAAAGCGAGTTTGCAATGTGAATTACACTGATCAATCAATGGAGTACAGTACCGTTCATAGTTCTGGACCAAACTTTACTTCCAACAGCAACCGATCGGGACAGAGCCAAACACCGATAGTAGAGCAAGTTTGTAATAGGTCACAAGATCAGCCGAGGGCTGCGCACACATGCCATTCAAAAGCTTGCAGGAAACCTAACACATCTGCGTCCCCACAAAGGCCAGCAGCCGGATGTCCTGTTCATAGTCCACGAAAGCCAAGATGTGGTATTATCTGTAAACGGTAGTGACATTAATAAAGACACCGCTTTAGTCCAAACCAATAGCTTCAATTTGCTTTTTTTCATCTATGTCTGGCAATTCCTCGCCTGAATGGTATACTGGGAAACATTTTATCAGCTCTAACTTTGATGCCTCACACAAAAGTCTGTCCAAGTACGACGACCGACCTACTGCTAAAAGGTTTTTGTTTCGCTTCTCGCAAAAATAACGACCAAAACTGACATTTCCCTCGTGGGCTTCCTGCCTCCGCTGCGCAAAACTCTCTCACAAACATTTTACCATGAACATTCCTCTAGGTGGAAGCGCTGCCGCACCGTGGCGAGCTAAGCAATAATTGTTGTGCCCGGTTATTGATTGCTTTAATTCGATTCGAATTGGTGAGGGATCAAGCGCCCGCTCGCTCGCGCGCACTTCTCGGTATAAGCCGATTGCGCAGAGTTCAGCCATCGTTCACGGTACGCGCACTGTGCCTACCTCGCTGTCCATGTGCAAAGCGATACCAGATAATAGGTGGCAATAATCGGATGTAAAGCGCTTTTTCAATCATTTTCCCAGCTGGTCAGTGCACAAGTAGATTCAAACCTACGCCATACTGACCACTTCAACAGGGAGATGGTAAAAAATTGATTTCGTACTCCTAGTCTCGGGGCAAATGCTGGTACTGCTCGACTATTTATTGATCTGCATGTACGGTTTAAGGCATTTCATCAAACTGCATCGAATGGTCATATCTTGGGTATCTTTGGTAAGGTTAGATGCTCATGGACGTGAGTTTGAATTTGACTTTTCGCTGGCAGAATGTGAGAGCTTGCGTCAGATTGAGAGTGACCGGTTGTAAGGAGTTGGATTTATTTTGCAGATCAAAAAATTGGTATTTAGGACATCCTCTTCTGCATTGTGTAACAGGTTCTGAATAGAAGATTCATTGGGAGGAAGCTAAGCTACCAATGCTGCTCTACAATATAGAGCAGGATGATCCCTTGTTACCCCTTTTTCTTCTGTAATCGCGCTACAGCTCGGTTGACCTGGGCCTCAGCCAACAAGCCTATCTAGCTAACAATATCCTTAACCAGCTGCTTTCCATTCTCCACACCAAGTTGTCAAGATCCTTCTCCACCGTCCTCTATTGCGTTGTATCACTTTTTCGGAGTCGATAACTCATTAGGCTGGAGCACTGTTGTCCATGCGTACCACATGGGGTAGCAATCTTAGGCGTTGAATCCGTAGACGTTGAATCCGGTGCGTGCGTTGCGTCTTGTCAACAAATTGACAACTCATAAGATCTAATAAGAGAGAGCGAGACAACGAGTGTGGGCTATATGTGGAACGCATCAGAATGGATGAAGTTGGCGAACTTTTAACTTTTCTTCCGTTTGACAGTTTATTCTCACATGTGTGTATCATTCATGCATGCATGTGTATCATTTTACTCTCAGGGTCGTGTGGGATTGGATGTATATATACATATTTCGGACGCAACGCACGTATTTCATTGGGCACCTCTTTGCAGTCTGGCAAATACGATTTTTGTGGATGTCAACTGCAACGCACGCACAGGATTCTATGGGCTTGGGCCTTAACCGACGGATATTTGTTTTTCCGGACTACAACCACATCCTGCTAAGACTCAAAAGGTTTGCGGTTATGTCATCTCCTCCATTTACTGTCCCCACGGATAGGATAATACCATATATCCAAGATAGAACTTTTTTGTCAAAGGCAGCATTTGTAAAGCATGATGTTGGTCCTTCGAGTCAGAAGTTTTGGGCCCTGTTGTTTCGACAAACCGAAGAAGCATGGGTTGCCAAGTGCGATTCTACGTCGGATTTTACGTTTTCTCCGAGGTAGATAGACTCTTTCTCTACCTCGAAATTGATCGGTATGTTTTATTCCAGGTGGTGTGTGTCGGGTCGATTCTTGCTCGACAGCATGTACTTAGTCTCAACCTCACTGCAGACTTGGTATTTATTCCAGTGGTTGAGCACAGTGATTTTCGGTTCTGCACGTGGAATGTGAGGTCCCTGAACAGACCACGTGCAGCCGATGAACTCGCGGAGGCCCTAGACTGCTACAAAGCAGATGTCACCGCCATCCAGGAGATGCGATGGGATGGGCCGGGCAAAAGGAAGATGAGAAACTGCGACATCTACTACGGTGATTGCTACAAAGAGGGAAGGCAGCGCTTATTTGGATGCGGATTCGTTGTTCGAGGCAGACTTAGGCAAAAAGTCTTAAGCTTTGATTATATCAGCGAGCGCCTCATAACAATCCGCATCAAGGCTAAATTCGGGAACATCAGCCTGATTTGCGCACACGCCCCGACGGAGGAGAAGGATGACGATAGCAAGGATGACTTCTATGATCTCCTAGAAAGAACATACGATCGATGCCCCAGCTATGACACCAAGATCGTTCTAGGAGATTTCAACGCACAGCTGGGCAAGGAAGAAATCTTTGCTAGAGTCATCGGAAAACACAGCCTGCACGACAACACATCCGGAAACGGACTCAGGCTGGTAGATTTCGCCTCGGGGCGTAACCTCTCTGTGATGAGCACGCGGTTCCCACACCTCAACATCCATAAGGGGACCTGGCGGTCTCCTGATCAATCAACCGTCAACCAGATTGATCACGTTGCGATCGACGTCAGACACTCCTCCAATATTCTCGATGTCCGAACGTTCCGAGGAGCCAACATCGACTCGGACCATTTCCTTGTTGTAGCCAAGGTAAGGATGAGGATATCGAGAGAAGTACGGAGTCGAGAAAGAACACTACGGTTTGACGTCGGAAAGCTACAATCGCAATCGACCGCTAGGAACTTTGCCGACCGAGTCTCCCTGAAACTCTCTGAAAGTTCGACGCTGCCTGCACACTCAATAGAAGAAGAATGGAAACGTTGTCAAAAAGCCATCAAAGAAGCTGCCACTGATGTGCTGGGTTTCACGACACCACCCAGAAGGAACCCATGGTTTGACGACGAGTGCAGGCAGGTACATGCAGCCAAGCAGGAGGCCTACAAGGCAACGCTGCATCGAACAACGAGAGCTGTTCGTGAGCTCTATGAACAGAAGAGAAGGGAAGAGCACCGGCTTCTCAGAAAGAAAAAGAAAGAGCATGAGAAGCGCGCGGTCGTGGAGATGGAGAGGTGTTACGACAGGAAGGAGGTCCGAAAGTTTTACCAAAAGGTAAAACAAGTATCAGGAAGATATAGACCCCGGACCGAAGCCTGCAGGGACGAAAATGGACAACTAGTAGTAGAATCGCAGTCGATGCTGAGAATTTGGAAAAATCATTTCTGTAGACTGTTAAACGGCGATGACGACACAAATTCCGCTGTCAGGCAGAATGTTTCACTCAATTTGGACGATGATGAACACGAATTCCGTCCCCCCGACTTAGACGAAGTTAAGATAGCGATATCTAGAATGAAGTCGAACAAAGCTGCTGGAGCGGACGGATTGTCCGCGGAATTGTTTAAGGCAGCTGGAGATGACCTGGTTGGGCGCATGCACCAGCTCATCTGTAAGATATGGTCGGAGGAAAGCATGCCCGATGAGTGGAATCTCAGCGTCGTTTGTCCGGTCCACAAGAAAGGAGACCCCTTTGACTGCGCCAACTATAGAGGGATCAGCCTCCTTAACATCGCTTATAAAATACTCTCTGCCGTTCTGTGTGAACGCCTGAAGCCCTTTGTCAACAACCTGATAGGTCCTTATCAGTGCGGTTTCAGGCCAGGAAAGTCCACAATAGACCAAATATTTACACTCCGGCAGATCCTGGAAAAGACTCAAGAGATGCAGATCGACACCCACCACCTATTTGTCGATTTCAAGGCCGCATATGACAGCGTGCATAGAGACGAGCTATACAGCGCCATGTCTAGTTTTGACATTCCTGCCAAACTCGTCAGGCTGTGCAGGATGACGATGGAGAACTCTCGCTGCTCCATCAAGGTCGGTAACGAACTCACCGAGACCTTCAATGTCAAAAAAGGTTTTAGGCAAGGCGACACGCTGTCATGTGACTTCTTTAACATCATACTTGAGAAGATCGTGCGAAACTCTAACGTCAACACCCGAGGCACGATCTTCCAAAAGTCCGTTCAACTGCTTGCATACGCGGACGACATTGACGTGATTGGACGAACACAGCGAGCCGTCAATGAGGCGTTTGCTGGCATTGAAGCGGAAGCGGCTAAAATGGGTCTAGCGGTAAACCAGGGCAAAACAAAGTACATGCTGTCATCACGAAAGGACGCACAACACCGACGTCTCGCACAGAGCGTCATATTGGGCAGCAGAAACTTTGAGGTAGTCAAGGACTTCGTCTACCTAGGCTCCGGAGTAAATAGGGACAACAACACCAGTACCGAGATCAAGCGCAGAATTACTCTTGCCAATCGCTGTTTCTTTGGGCTCAAGAGGCAATTGAGTAACAGAGCCATCTCTCGAAACACCAAATTGACCTTGTATAAAACCCTGATCATCCCAGTCCTGCTCTATGGCGCAGAGACATGGACGCTATTGAAAGCGGATGAAGAAGCTCTTGGTTGTTTTGAGAGAAAAGTTCTGCGTACGATCTTTGGTCCTGTTTGCGTTGATGGCGTTTGGAGGAGAAGGTTCAACCACGAACTATACGGGCTGTACAGCGGCATGCACCTAGTTAAGCGTCTTCGGATCCAACGCTTAAGATGGCTAGGTCATGTAGAGCGGATGGACACCACAGCTCCGGCCCGAAGAGTCTTCGACACCGAGCCATTGGGACAGCGCAACAGAGGACGTCCTCGCACTAGATGGCGCACACAAGTGGAAAAGGACCTCAACCAACTTGGTGTGCGCAACTGGAGGCAGCTGGCGAAAGATCGTGCTGGCTGGAGAGGCATGTTGGTTGAGGCCCAGGTCCACCCCGGACTGTAGCGCCAATCGAAGAAGAAGAAGGTTGAGCACAGTCTCTACCTCTTGTCGGAGGAAAAATTCCTGGCTGGGTCTGTCTCCTATCTCAAGAATTTGCCTGCAAGTATAACGTTTGGTTCTAGATAACGATAACGAAGCTTTGATGTTTACTCTACAGCATATATGTTTCGTTGCCCTCTCCAGTATCAGATAGTATCATGGTAAGTATTCCGCTCAACCACCTAACAGCTAATCTAGGTAGGGTGGCGCTTTCTGTACACATTAGTTCATCTCTCAAGGATTGGTGTATGAGATAACGATACTGAAGCCCTTTCATCCTTTACTCCTACAATACCGACTAAAAATTACGAAACAAATGTAGACACGTTCAATAAGCTTCGACAAAACCAACCATAACTCCACATATCTGCTAAAACGAACACTGATTTACTTTCATGCGATTGTCAATTGATACATGATACGTCCCTTCGACCAGGTGGCTTCTTCACAAACAGGAAGTCAACTTACTTCACCGTGTATGCTCGTGAAAACGTCAGCCAGATGCCCTGTCTGACAAAATAATAATTGATAATATTTTATTTGATTTAATGTCGCTGCACTGCGTTGGCATTCAATTTTTCACGTCATCGCCGTTTGTTTGCGGTCCTTGGGCCTGCAGTTGCGAAAGCTGTCAATCAGCGCGACAGCACTGTGAAGAAGATTTGCATATTTGTCGAAAGGATCGAGATGGGCATAAATCAACGATTTTTTTCTCCTTGCTGTTTGTGAATTGTCTTCGACAATTTGCATATTTGCTGCAAAAGGAGTCCCATAAGGCAGGCGCTCTGCCACTTGTTGAGGCTGTCTTATCGCATAAGAGCACTGAGATCCGATGAAGAAATTGCTGCTGCTGCTGCTACTGCTGCTGGAACATAAGGATGGGGTAATTTATTGGGATTTCAAGCAGCGTGCTGCGGCGAGTAAAGTAGTCGTGCTTTATGACCTCGGAGAGTCATGAATGTGTTGATTATTTGGTTTCCTCGGTGGTTAGCACTAATTGGTAATTTGTTAGTAATGGAGCAAATGCTTCATGCAGCTTCTGCTGATGGTGTTGCTAGTGGCTATGGCTATCGGTTGGTGTAAATGAAAGTAGTTATTTTTAAGAGCGCCGTATACTTGAGAGGCTGTTAAATTATGTTATTAATTTTTCGGATGGGCTTGTTGACAGCTGCCCCATGGCTACATCTTAAATAAAAAAAAACCGGTTGTTTTGGGAACAGAACAGATAACTGCTGAGATGTGATTTTAAAGGATATTGAAAGTCATTAAACGCCATATGGGAGCAAGTACATCCCTGTCTTATATTTGCTCGTGGTGGCCCGTGGCGTTGTGGGTATGTGCGTCGACGTCAACCTCGACGTCGCAGGTTCGATTCCTGCTCTGTGCGACGAAAACAATTTTCACGACCCCACTTCTTTCGAGTTACTGACAATGCTCAAAGATTATTTCCTGTCTAGAGAAAGCTTCTCAAACTTGGCCGTTCGGAGTCGGCATAAAACTGTAGGTCCCTTCCACTCGTGAAAGAACAATAGCACGCACAACACGAGTGGTTGCTGAGAAGCTTGGCCCTGGCCCTCTATGGGCTGTAGCGCCACCCATATTAATATTTTTGTATTTGTTCTTATTTATTGTAAATTATAATAATTCAACTGAGCTTCAGATTGTATGTAGTTGAATGAACTCCTTTCTTCATCTTCCAATAGCCATTAGTGATTCACAAGGCTCCACTCGCTTAAATGAAAACACGTTTGTTATCTGCACATTTTACTCAACTATCAAGACGGGCTTGCCCACAAATTACACAAACGATTTTCTTATTACCCCTGGGAAAAGTTAAGACAGCCTGTCTTTACACTAACCGTCACCTTTAAACACCCAAGAATAAATTGCTTTCTCCCGGTCATCTTCAGATTACCTCAAGCGGAAACGTGAAGCAATTTATTACAGCTGTGTATACACGCTCTGTGCTCTTGGTGAAAAAAGATCGTCAAGCAACTGAATTGTTCTACAGATCCAAGCAACATCAACACGATGGCTATGGTTCGCTGAGCAGTTCCCAGGTTCTGGCAAGAACACAATACAGATGCATCCAAAGAACCTGAGTGTCGCACGCATTCTAGATCAGAATCTAGGACTTAATCATAGTCAAACCCACTGGGTAGGCATAAAACTACAAACACAATTGTTGTGCAGGTTAAACCGTTTAAGTGCGGCAAGGTGGACTGTAATCTGTTTGTAATGTCTTAGCCCCCATGCATCTGGGTTAAAGGAAACATAATGTCGAACATGTAGAATGAGCGACAATTAGAGAAATTAAATGTTGACACGCTTCCCCGGGGTGGTGAACCCGCATGCAAATCAATTGGAAAGCCTCTTTATTTGTCCGCGGACATGATGTACACCTGTTGTGTGTCTCTCGGAGCCATATTTGGAAAACACGTATGCGCTGCACATTGTCTTCGTCCAGGCAATTTTTATCAACTTGACCAGAAATTCCATTTGAGTGTAGGTGGCGACCGCAAGCACAGCCATCGACATACTCCGCATAGAGCAACTTTCTATCTCAAGAGACACGGTGCAAAATGAATTTCTATCCATTGACAGTATCGTCCATTTGGTCATATATCTCAGTGATCCACCGAAATGCCATTCAATTATCCAGCGTACACTTGAATTTTTCCTCTCTGTGCAATTTGTTCACTGATCTTGCAGTCCAAGAAAACCTCCACCTCCTTTCGCTGGACATGGTAAATTTACATTCAGCACTGAAGCAGTTGCTGCGGTTGTCCAGTGATAATCTACTCGGACAGAGACACACGCTAAGATTAACTGCTAAGAGGTGTAGACCATGAATAAGCATTAGGCAAGTGAATGCCAAGTGCACATAGGCACGCTGCTGACGTTTCAAGTGTAATTCGAGGTCGTTTCTTGATTATTTTTCTTTGACCAAATGCCTGAGAAGGTGAGTTAATGATTTGTGAAAACAATAAGCGCACGATAAGTAGATTGGAACATAGTTCTGGAATTCGTCTAGTAGATGAGTGTCAACAAACTCATTTCAAAAGTTGCTGCTTTCATAGCGAGTCCATGTGCATTGCGTTGCATGTAAAGTTGTGCACTTCACTAAACGCATTTGCACCAAGTCCGAATGACGCCGCTCAAAGTCGTGCATGCTTCCAAGCTCGCAACATTGCGACAAAATGCTTTGTCAATGCAAGTCACTGATTTGTACCGCCTGTCAAGTACGCAGAATCAATCGGAAAAACGAAATTTTCGTTCGTTTTCGTTTTCATCCCGATCACGATCTGTGCTACCGATGCCGCCATCAAGAAAAAATCAATTCAAACCTGTGATCTATATCTACCGTCTACAGCGAGTACCCAGCAAAGATCACCCGAAGCATTAATCACATCCGATGAGTGTGGCTCTTTCTCCGGCTCCATTTTCCCGCTGCTGCGGCGACGTTGTATGTACCACGCAAGACAACAACCATTATTGACTGATCATGTCTATGGTGAACAGTATTCTCTACCGCGTTTAGCTTCGTACTGAGGGTTCCCTTTGTTCGCGGACTGATTGCGAACCAATCAACAGCAATATCATTTGTTTTGCGGCAGAAGAAACAGAAACAGAAAAGAGCGCCGCTGGGATACATCATCATTATTATAGATCATTACGAGCATCTGCGTCTGCGTTGTTGGAGATGGCGAAGCTCTGCCAAGCTGGAAGGTAACCCCATCATCTGGTTCATGAAATGAAATCGTGATATATGCGGGATCAATGAGATGCATAATTGAGCTACCAATTGCAGCTGATTGATTGCTTTACTGCTACCAAATGATTTGTTTTCCTGAAGACTAACTTTAATGAGTTTAAATGGTTTTTTCACTCTCTATTGTCTGGTTTCACTTTCTTCATATGGTCTGTTGTTTGCTGTCGTGTTCGCCTTCCCGGTTTTGGGGCTGGTGTGGTTTCCAAGAAATGTAACGCGATTTATTGTCCGGACAGCAGACACTCATGGATGCTTATTGGCATTTTTGTTTCGAAATTCTAATGCAACTGACAGAATGAAAAATGAATCCTGTCTGCCATACATGTCATACGTAGATTGTATGTATGCGCGTTTGTTGCTTTCTCGTTGGCCTCATAATAACGATGAATGTAGATCATATAATGGAAATGATATACATATATGATGTTGGTTGCGTTGGTCTTCTCTAAAGAGGTTCTACTTGAAACTGAAATGCTACTGTCCGATGGAGGTCACTTACAAACGTCGTAATTTTTTTAAATTCGCGAGGATTCTGTTCGAAGAACGACTGTACAGAAAATAACTTTTAATATAGTCCGAAAAAACAAATGAAGTTTCGAAGGTTATACTGGCCTTAACTAATTTCAAAAATGAAACACTTCTGATATCAATCATCTAATTCCAAAAGATTGCTTTGTAATGCAAGTGCAGTGGAAAGATGGATGGACAGACCTGTCGTTTCCTTTTTCTCATGGAACCTTAAATAAAGGTAATCGATATAAATTATCTTACCCAATTACCTTAGACACATAGTAGATGCACAAAAACACCCACTCAAAGATTATTGCCTGCAAAATCAAATCAAACCCTCACATTACCTTACACAAACTCGTGTAAAAATTCCAGTAATCGCCATTCAATATCAGTGTATATACCTTAGCAAATTATTGTAATAATGCATTGTAAGGAAAAACGAAGTCACTTTCAGCCCATTTGAAAAGAAATTCCATCTAACCTCATATTAATAGAAAATAACCCACGAATCGCCGGAGGTGTACAATCGACATCCGAACTTCGGTTAACTTAATTGCTTCCGTCATATGAAAGGTATTCCCTAGTGGAACTTCACCAGTCTCATGATCAAATGCATATGAACTGCCACACTTCAACTCAACGTCAGCCAACATTGAAAATAACAGTCTAAGGACCACATTACAGTGCCAAGAAAAAAAGCCCACCACAACAAGCTCTTCAAAATCAAAGATCTCCCCAACATAATCGCACACTCTGCTCTCAAGCACTGAGTGTTGCCAGCCTCTGCCGTGCATCCACCCACCGCCCAATCGAATGTCATGCTTCCTTACGACAGTTGATTGCCAAGCATTTTCGCACTGTCTTTGTCGTCGCTTGAATCACCAACTCGCTGCAACAGCACAACCATTGTGGTCCAGCCGAACCAACGAAAGCCCCTTCCTACATCCGCGTGGTGATTACGATGATGATGGGCATCGAGTGATTAAATAGATGGTACTCATAAAATAATCGTGAGCAAACATCCGAACGTTTCACGGGGGAAAATAAAAAAATCGACTGCAACGAAATGCAGTCCCCGCAAAATTTCTTCTATCCTTTGGTCTAGCCTCAGGCGGGGGATTCCGCCACGACCTTTATTACACCCGAGATGCGAACGGTTTTCCGAATGTGTTTGACACGATTTTAATATTTTAACATGACAGTTGGCAGTTTCTGTTATTATTGTTGCTATCAACAATTTGCTCTTTCTGACTCTGCGATCAGTATGTTTGCGTAAATGTGCATCTGCATGTGCAGCGAGTCCATATGAATTATCTGCATCGAGAAGAGAACGCGCCAGTGACTTTTAACTTCAAGTGACAGAGTCATCTTGTTAATTATTGCGTACACGCTTTTGCTATTCGGATCAGAGTGTTGCACTGCATTCCGCCGTACACTGATACTTCATACGAACTCTGAAACAATGTTGCATTTCGAATTTAAAATTTTGTGCGCGACTATCAGACAGGAAAAGATGCGGCCAATTACATCGAATAGTTGTTGCTTGACGATGTGATTTATTTTGGATTTTCGGATATGTGCTGTGCATACCGCAGCCGGTGTAGGTGAAGACAGGAGTGTGTGGAATCATATGCAATTAGAAATGCCTAAACATGAAGTTTGGCAAATGAGTGAAATTGCGGTAGTGAAGGAAACTATTTGGAGAATGCTGCTTAGTCTAGTTCTCACAATTTGTTCGTATGTTTTGATAAAGTATTGCCTGTGGTTTGGCATCAAGAATTGGTTTAAATAACATAACATAGAATATAAAAGCAGACGTAAAAAGCACACACAGGCAACACACGCTGAAGTTATAGATCTTCTTCTTTGAATTAGACCATTTTTAGGCTTGTGGAGATCGTAGTGCCACATTTGAATGAAGCTTGGTAAATGGATGACGGGCTACAATATCTTTTAATCCGAATTGGTTAAGTTACTCCACGCACATTCATACACTTAATAATAATAACTTCGTCCCTGAAAAGTCATTGCAATCAACATCATTGTTCAAATTTTTGAAAGGAAACTCACACATAATCTTCCATCCTGCATGTCCAGACTGCAGACCTTAAAAGAAAAAAAATTCTCATAATCCTCTTACACAAGCCCACTGACATAATTGACCCAAAATTGCCTGACAAATCACTTAACTTACCTAATGGTAAATGGATCTTTCAAAGAATCCCGACGCCAAGAGATTTTGTAATCGCCTCCAACACACAATTACCCTGAATGGGGGAATGCACCACACTAACCAAGAAACTGTGTGTGCATTTTTTTTTTGTTTCTGTCTGCATACCTATCTGACTTGGACTCTGCCACTTTGGTTCATTTCTGGTGAAAGTGATCCAGTAAAACGGAGTCCTTACGGAATTGCAAGACCAACCAAAAACAAACAGACAGGCAACATACAAACATAAATTTTCCATTTATCGACAAATCGGACAGCAGCTGAGATGGCAGCCTATTGATAGGAGCTCACAACCTTTTTCAATCAAAACTCTTTGCCTAGCCGCTCTTAACTCACAATAGATACACAATATGCGCGGTTCCGGTTAACGGAGCTAGTGCAGTACGCATCATATTCGCCTTGCCACCAAGTCAACGAAGATGCTAATCTTCTGCTGTTTGGCTCGTTAGCAGCTTCGATACTTGGTAAGAAACAACATTTAGATTAATTATCCGATTGTTTTAATAATACCGGGACTAATAATCGTGATAAGTCGAATAGGGGGAGACTCTCGTGGGAGGAGAAATCAATTTTCAAGTGTAAACACTTTGCCAAGTGAATAGGCGAACAGTGAGTGGGTACAAATGGTTTTCTTGGCTGGCGGCGATCTTTGTTTAAGCCATACATAGACCATTGAATATATTTCATGGGAATATGACCTGGTAGGCTGCTGGCTACGGTGATAATGTGTGCACTTCCTTTTGTTGACCGGGTGAGGATCATTAGCAGATCTTATATTATATCCAGGTAGGTAGGCTTATCGGGGGAATTGATTGCAAATAATGGTATTTGTGACTGCAAATTAATTCATGTTGTTGTGATTACCAGAGAATGGATATAATGTGTTCAGGTTTATGAAATCGAACCCCGCATTATGATATAGCTTATTATAGTGTCCATAGTTCACGATTATACGTCTCAAGACATTGATAGTACTTAGGAAGAACTTGTATACATTTTTATTTTGCAAGATTTTGTTAAACATTATCCATCGGTTTATGAACCACGTTGCATTTCAGATTATAAGAGCATCTCAAACATTCTTACCAGATTCATAGTCTCTCCTTTACACCAACTAACATAAATGTACCTCCAGTGCTCACCACTGAAAAGTAGAACTTGCACAATCTATTCTACATCATCTATGCACATAATTGACTCATCCTAGCAACTTCCATCGCTGACTGTGTCGTCTGTTGCAACAGGCACTCCTTGACATCCAATCGATTGCAACAATTACAAGTAGAAACAGCGCACTGTAAACGAAACGGATACCCAAGCAATTATCGTGGTAACTTTTTTGCACCAAGTCCAACTAATTTTATCGCTTGTCACTTAATTATGTCTGGCACCGTGGTCTAATGCTGAACAGAATGGAAAACAGATTGCGCCAACTTAGTAACATGCACCACGATTTGGTAATAAAGTGCATGGCACACCATTGAGACAGGCTTAGTGTACAGTCTAATCATCTCATTAAACGCTCAAAATGTGTCTGTCGTGGCTGTGAGAAGGAAATTATCTTCCGGCGCTGATTTAACTGATTTGAACACATGCACCATTTGCATAGTGCACACGTTTGTTTGTATTTTTAAAGAATGCAGAGGGGGCCTCCGCTTTGGACCTGTTACAAATGACGTTTCTGATCAAATCTGATAGTCTAAATGTACGCTACACACTTCAGCCGGGTACATAATGTGTGCGTATCTGATCTTACTTGGAATTTATAAATAACCACGGTAAGCCCACTCTAATCGACCTCCAAACACTAGACGTCGTCGTAAGATCTATAGTGAAATGAATAGCATCCGCTTCCTTGACTACAACATAACACATGACCAAGCACAACCAGAAAATCCATGACAGTAAAGCACAAAGTTCACCCCCTGTTCGACCTGTTCCTGTAATTGAGGCTGATCGACGCGATGTTGTACATGATACGCGAGGTGCGCGATAATAAAATTATGATTGATCGATCATCGATCTCTTGACATCGGACGTGATGGGAATATTTGTTCACTCCATCTATGGTAAGAGCACACGTCAATGATGCAGGAGAGGTCGAGAAAATTGCAAAGCATGTTGTTGGTGTTGTTGTGTTTTTCTACACTGCTCCACCTAATGAAAATTGAGGCACGTTTTAGCGATTTCTGTTTCCTCACCGAGACCATCGTGTCTCGTCCTCCTTGTAAGACCTCGTTTTTAAATGAAGTCATAAAAAGGAATTTCCACCGCGGCACGGTGTGGTATGGCGTGGTGTTAACTTTTACTTTACCAACGGGACCCAACTGTGCGGCGCGCAACAAGTGTCATAAATATCGGAGTTTCTTGTAGGCGTTTTTGGTTAGTTTTCCTGATCTTGTGTGTGTTTCCTAGTATATTTTGATTTGTGAACAATTTGAACAACATGACTTGGACCTTGATTACGTGAAGAATCTGGCTGGTTTCGCTTTCGAGAAGAGAAACTCATTAGTTTTCCTGTTGTTGACGGATATTAATAAATTTATTTTTCTTCGCAAAAGGCCATATCTCTTCAATGCAATTACTCGTAATGAACTGTGGGATAGAGCAATTTGAAAAAGTCATACAGTCGGTCGGTAGCCTAATCAGTAACGTTTCGCGAGAGTCCTAAGCTATTTACTTTCATTAATTATTGTGAGTAAACCCTTGCACATGTACATGAACATGGACGATGGATTATAATCCGGTTCAGTACGAAGCGTAGATACATATGTACATACAGAAGAGGCCCCAATTTTATTTTGGCCACTTAAAGCTGATGGTGGAACAGCAAATTGTTCAGTTGCCGCATTTAAGTTAACTGTAGCAGAATCCAACGATCCACTAAATTGCTGACAAGCTTCTTTTCAAAAATAAGCGGAATCTCAGCTATTCCTCTGAAACAAAATCCAATTGAAAATTCATGTCACGAAAACTACCAGTAAGCTCCCACTCAAAATCTCTCGCAACTTTGTCCTTCGACAATGACGGGGTAATGTGCAGTCAATCGAAGATAACTCAAGCAAACAAGCAGTGCAAGTTGTGCAGAATCTTCCACAAATGAACATGTCAACAATGCGCATCTTGACTGAAACGAAGCAACGTCGTTGTTATCTGTTTAAGGAGGAAGGCGCATAATAATTGAATAATTCCGATAACGCCAGTCAGACTTGCTTTTAAGAGAAACCAGCTTGTCAGGAATTATACATTCAAACAAAGTTGCAAGTATCTCTTACATTCGTAATCGGATTTGCGCACGACTGAAGTGAGAAACTATTTGTCCTCATGGTGTCGGCGAACTTTCTTCGCTAAAGCGCGTACTTATCAGACAAATATATGCATTGAGGATATTTTCTAAAAGATTCCCTAAAACCAAAAAAATCTGTACGTAACTGCAATCGTAGAGTTCCTTGCAAGACCATACCTCGACATGAAAGAAGAACTTCCGCATCCCATAAATGGATGCACAGCGGCACAGCGATTAAGGAAAAAGATATTTTGCAACGCCTATGTGCTGAAACCGGGTGTCCATCCACTTGTATCTCGGCACGGTTCTTGGGGGCAGAAATGAAGGAAATCCGAGCCAATTGATCGATTTTTCTTTCCTTGAACTTGCTGATGGGTGCTACTCTGTCTACAAGTCTGGCACATTTGTTTCTCCATTTTCTCGTTTCCCTCTGTCTTTTCCATCCATCACTTCACTCTCACGCCATTAGGCGACGATTGCATACATATTGATTCGTACCTCCAACAAAGAATGTATCACTGGTTTCTTGTCTCGTGTACATCTCCTTCACAAGTGGTGAAGAGGGTAAAGCATTTAGCAGGTTTGGGTGTCATGTTTGGAAGTGGTCGCTTCAGAGTTCTCTTTTTAGAAGTTTAATGGAATTCTTGCACGGCTGCATGATGGTGATGGGGACACCCAGCTGCATACTTCCTTATGGCAAAAGAGTGCGCGGCTTTTGATTTTGTTTTCGCTTCATTCCAGCAAACCAACGATATGGAAAGTACAAAGTGATTTTCTGCAATAGAGAAAAAAATGAGAGTGAACAGTCTTTCGAGTTCAGACTTTGTTTTTAAACTGGATTATTTGAACTTTTTCGATTCTGAGAACTAAACGTATTTTTTTACTTTTAATCATTTTTGGATAATGTATTTTGTATCTCAGGTGGATGTGTTTTGTATGTGCATCCACATTGAATAGAGTGAATCGTCTTATTTTTCGTATGTGAACATACATTCTCGATATAATAATAATAATAAGGGTGGCACTACAGCCCGTAGGGGGCCAGGGCCTAGCTTCTCAGCAACTACTGGTGTTGTACGTGCTATTGTTCTCTCACGAGTGGAAGGGACCTACAATTTTATGCCGAATCCCAACGGCTTTGTTTGAGAAGCTTTCTCTAGACAGGAAATACTCTCTGAGCATTGTAGTAACTCGAAAGAAGTGGGGTTGTGAAAATTTCGTCGCCCAGAGCAGGAATCGAACCTACGACGTCGAGGTTTAGGTCGACGCACATACCCACAACGCCACGGGCCACCACATACATTCTCGATGCTGTCATTAATATTAAATTATGTTAAAATGATTTCGACGCTATCGAATGTCAAAGACAAGTAAAAAGCACCCAACAAATCGAATAAACCTCTTCCTTGGCATTTTTCAAAACTATTGAATGCTGCGAAAGCGATTCCCAATGCTGGTGAATATAACCGTGGTAACCTTTCCCCGCCTGCAACTGTTTGGAATATCTTAGCTCGACAGTGGTGCCTGGTAAAGCTTATAGACTTCCCACAATACACCATAGCTAACCAACCCACAAACATGAACACAACGCTTGCTGAAAGAACGTCTCCTACCTGTCCTTCACTCCCCCTGAACAGAGCACTCAAATACAATTATAATTTAAACTCACTCGAGTGCATTCTTCACTGCACAAAACGCAAAAACTATTTATGAAAACATTGTAATCAAGGTTATCTTCTTAAATGGCGAGTGATTCCAGTGGTACTATCTATGTATTGCCTACAGCGATGTACCTATAACAGCTGAGAGCCCTCTTGGGTTTAATGAAGCGTATGTCCCACAGACAGCAAGATGTTTGACGCTGCATAAATTGATTATGAGGTGCCATTGCAACCTTAGCAGTGAATCACAGTGATTGTGAGAAGAAACTTAGCAAGGTTATTGCGAGGCGAACGAAAGCATGTTAATCGATTGTAATGTTATTTGTCATGGTTGGTTGAAGATGAGAGCTCACAGATTCTGTCAAAATCACTAATTCAAAAAGTGAAATCTTTCTCACCGAGGATTGCAGTGTAGTTAGTATATAAGCGGTGCCAAGACAGTAGTTAGACTGAATTGCACATTCAGGGTTTAAAAGGAATGTGCCGATGCTCTATTTTGATTAACCATTTGAGTGTGATTGGAAAGTGGTCTATGTAGCAGTTACCAGTTAGTCTAAAGATACCAATTGGATTTAAAGCTTCCAGCAACGAAAAACATCCATAATTTACAGCTCCACCTCTTTCGAATCACGAAACAAAATCCGCCACTTTATCTTTAATATATAAGTCTTTAATATTGCTATTAAAGAACTCATATACAAAATTAAGTATGTAAGGTTTGCCACCCAGAAAAAAGACGGAACAAGTGTTAATCGGACGATCGCTTTATTGCAACTGAATGATGACAATGCTTAGCATACTTAGCATAACAACGAGTGTACATAGCGTGATCTTATATTAATGTTAACTTAACTCAACTGTACGTCATACGATCTTGTACTTTACTTTACTTTATCAGGCAGACGAACCATGAAGGGTCTGAGCCTGAGCAGTTGCTGCCTTCCATCGGTGACGGTCCTGGGCACGCTGCTTCCAGTCCTCAAGGCCAAGCTGTCTTGCATCCGCGATGACTTAATCTTTGTACCGGAGGTTCGGTCTTCCTCTCCTTCTCGAACCAGGAGGCGCGGATTCGAAGACCCTCTTTGCTGGAGCGTTGTTGTCCATTCGCTCGATGTGGCCGAGCCAGTGTAATCGACGGATTTTTGCCTTCCGGACTACATCCACATCCTTGTACAGCTCGTAGAGTTCGCTGTTGTGTCTTCTCCTCCATTCGCCTTCCTCGCAGACGGGACCATATATCGGACGTAGAATTTTTCTTTCGAAGGCACCAAGAATCTGCTCTGCAGCCTTACTTAATGTCCAGCTTTCGGCTCCATAGAGTAGGACTGGCAGGATAAGGGTTTTTGTAGAGCATGACTTTGGTCCTTCGAGTCAGGAGTTTCGAGCCCAGTTGTTTTGACAGACCGAAGTAGCATCGGTTGCCAAGGGCGATTCTACGTCGGATCTCCACTACGATGTCATTCGTGGAGTTTACATTTGCCCCGAGGTAGACAAACTCCTTTACTACCTCGAAATTGTAGCTGTCGATTGTGACATTTTGGCCTAGGTGGTGTGCGGCGGATCGTTGTTTGCTCAACAGCATATATTTTATTTCTCGTTGACCTTAAGACCAGCTCGTTTCGCCTATTCGTCAATTGGCGTGAAAGCTTCCACGATGGCACGTTGGGACCGCGCGACAATGTCGATGTCATCCGCGTATCCCAACAGCTGGACTGACTTGTAGAAAATAGTGCCTTCCGTGTTGACTTTTGCCCGCCGCACTGTCTTCTCCAGTACCAGATTGAAGAAATCACACGACAGCGCATCTCCTTGCCGAGATCCGGTGCAGGATTCGAATGGTTCAGAGGTTTTTGAACCGAACTGCACGGTGCATCGCGTATGTGTTAGCGTGGTGCGATACAACCGGATCAGTTTTCCCGGGATCCCGAATTCGGCCATCGCTTCGAATAGCTCCTTGCGATGAATGCTGTCGTATGCGGCTTTAAAATCGATGAAAAGATGGTGAGTATCGATTTGAAACTCGCTGGTCTTCTCCAGGATCTGCCTTAGTGTGAAGATTTGGTCTGTAGTCGATTTGCCCGACCGGAAGCCGCACTGGTACGTGCCGATTAGTGCGGTGCAAAACGGCTTTAGATGTTCACACAGTACGCTGGATAGGATCTTGTAGGCGACATTGAGCAGGGATATACCTCTGTAGTTCTTGCAGGAGGTAGGATCGCCTTTTTTGTGGATGGGGCATATGGAGCTGATATTCCAGTCGTCGGGCATGCTTTCATCTTCCCACATTTGGCAAATGATTTGGTGCATGCTCCCTAGAGAATGTATTTTTATATATATGACTCGATCTTATTAAAACTTCTACAAGTACTCAACAGCAACACTCAAAACTTCGATTGTACTTCAGAAAATTGAAAAGGCTTAAAGTCCCTCGAAGCTGCTTTTGCCTTGAACGCAATTGAATCTATTCTTCTCCCACTACTAACTAAAGCATACATTAGTTAAAGGTCATTGCCAACACAAATATAACTTATGTCGGTTATGACTGAATACCAGTCTCCCTGGCCATTTAAACATGCGGTGTAAGTAAAAAACCGCATCGATAAGCATCGGTGTCTACTTATTTACTAGTTATACCAAACGTGGATAAGACTTACTCGTAATATCATTTAAGTGTAGAAAAACAAATCTAACCATCTTGGGAGGAATTCCACCTCCAAAGAGATAAGTGCAAAGCTAGTACAACTAGTTGCTGTGTTATTGATACCTAATCCAATAAGTAAATACAGAGCCATAGCGAGAAGAAAAAAAACGTCTGGAGTGGTCATTAACCATTTTTAGTGAGGGATTTTTCTGTGATTCTCTCTTCGCTTACTAATTAGTCCAAAGAAACTAAGAGTTCAACTCTCATTGGTGATACACAAGATTCATTAACCGGATTCGTTGGCAGTTGATTTCATTTACATATATAACAAGAAATGTGTCTTTTTTTGTAATCATTTTAGGTGACATCGATGATTGCATCGTAACACCGACAGTTCAAGGACAATTTACACCGCTGCCCGAAGCTCTTTGTGATGTGATTATGGACCTCACAGCGGAGGGACACTCAGCCACCATCGAAAATATACGAACGAAGCTTGGGCTACGATTTCCGCACATGACCTCCCCAGCAACTGAAGTTATTTACGATACACTGGCACAACTGATGCAAGAGCAGAAAATTTACCAGACATCGAAAGGTTACTTCATTTTCACACCTGAGTGAGTGGCCGAAACATTTTGCGCAGGCATTTGTTCTAATTTTGATTTCATTTTAGACGACGTCGAAGTCGATCGAGGCCTCGCAACCAACAGACCTATCAAGAATTCGACGAGGAAGAGGAACCTCATGAGGCGCGAACTATGCTCATGACCAACTCCGAAGCCCTTCATTCCTTTTACGGAGAGATATCGACGGAAAGAGATGGGGACTTAACGCACCAGTGTATCCAAACGAATTTAGCCGATGTTATTTGCGGAGGCACGTTTTTGAACTTCGTTTGCATTTGAATAACATTGAAAAACTAACACTCATGTTTGTAGGAAATCCAAATGACAAAATCTTGTATCCACGGGCAGCGAAACGACGAAGTGCATCTTTTCCAACACCACGCAGTTTGGAACGAAGACATAGCCTGCGGCTATTCGGCTCCTCGAAGAGACTACAGCGTTGCGCGTCAACACGTAGCCTATCGAAAACGTACGCACAAACCTTGGCCACAGACAGCAGCAGCTCGGAATATCAAAGCACAGATTCGTCATCACCAAGTATGTAACATTGTAACATTGATTTTCGAACTCGCATAAATGTGTCAGTCGTTGCTTTTGCAGAAAAAGGATCTCTTCTATCTCGATTGTTTCGTCGCAGTGGTAGAACTAAGCAGCGGCAGATCGAAACGTATTCAGCGCAGTTCCCACCAGCTGAGTGGTTTAATTCACGGGCTGTTCATTTGCACAGTGTTGGCACCCAGACTGCTGATCATGTAAGTACAGCCGTTGCTTATGATATTTTAAGCGCTATACCGTTTTGGAAATTTCTTCTTCACAGGATATTCCAGTTTCACACACACTATCCAACTCAACTTTTTACGATGGTTCAGAGCTCAGCCAACGTTCCTCGACCCTGCCGAGGCGTCACCGACGTCATATGTCCAGTGAGTCAACGTTTGTGATATCGTCACGTGACTGTTCACCCATTCGCCGGCGGTCCCCAGTTTATTGCAGTAGTAGTTTACCTCGATCAACACAATCGATACCTGCAACCGCATCTAGCAAAACGACGTCTAATCGTTTATCATCGTCACATCTCCAGCCGCCAACTGGACAAGCGCCCGGACCTCCTACAATGCCCAGCAACGCTGCGAAAATAGCTACCAAGTCTGTTTTAGGGAAGCATATTTTTGAGAAAACCCCCACCCACAAGCGTCTTGAAAATCCGCTAACAATAGACAATAAAGCAACTTACCGCAGTGTTCAGAGCGGTCCGTCGAGCTTGGAAAGTGGCAAAGCTTCGTCAATGTTCACCACCTCAGGTCCGTCGAGCATAGACAGTGGCAAAGTATCTTTTAGTAAAACCAGTGGTCATTCTAGTCTTGAATCGCAAATATCTACAAATACTATGCAACAACATGGGTCACCATCACGATCTATCTTAGTTTTAAATGGATCACCAAGAGGTACACCTCGTCACCAGGCAATGAAAGCACGTGCAGAACAAAATCAGCGCAACCGTTCATCGACTCCTTCCAGAATTCTCGAAGAGATAACCTCCCAACGGGGTCCCAATGCTCGAATACCGGGCAAGACGCAATCGATATCCACCTCCAACTCCAATAACTCCATAACGTTACAAGTTACCACGTCAAATGGCAGCCAGAGCAGTATACCAAGCACAAAGATTTTCGTGCAAAACTCTCCAGTGCGCAGCGTAATCACTCTTGAAAACGGAAAGCTTATGGAAAACTCGAATGTGTTCATCATCAACAACGAGACCACCACCAATGAGAAGGGAGAAATCATAAGAAAAACGCTCTCCAAACAGCACCATCCTGCCCCGTCATCAGCTGCCTCGGCTCAAATGAGGAAAGAGAATTCAATCAGTGAAAATGACGCCAACTCTGAAACGTGTGACTCTATTTCGTTTATCAGCGAAACGTCACCGGATCCCGGCGAAGAGATCGACGAAGTCAACTGCAAGTTCACCAAGAACATCAACAACGATGCCACGATGAACAACAGTCGAAAACTATGCCTGCAACTGCCCCAAAATGGATCGTCAAATATTGTCTATAAGAATGTGCTAAAAAACGACGCTTCACATCCAACCTCGCCCACGGAAAATGTACCTACCGCATCCAAGCAAGACTTTGAGATCGCCGGCTCCGTGGGCAATCTTCGCTGCTGTTTTGAGAAAAACACCAAAGGGTCACAAAACAAACTCAACTCCAATTGCGATTTGAAAAATCTGCGCTTTGAATCGGCAGGCAATTTGAATCTTCAAAAAGGAGGCAACCTACTGAATTCCAATCCAGCAATTAACAGTGATTCCTTGGCACACATTCTGCATAAGAACATAATAGCCGTGGGAAGTGAGCCCAATTTGGCTATAAAGAACTGCGATCAGCGTCTCAAAGGCAATTGCGACAAATCGATTGAAAAAGAATCCCTTCTTGATCGGCGATTCAGTTTATCGAAGGAAAGTACCGCCGAAGAGCTGTACAACTTCCCCAGCTTGACGGACTTGAGCTTTAATTTTACATCGCTAGCAGCGCAAAAAATTCTCCAGGGCGTCAGTTTGAATAGTATAGACACGTTAGTGGAACTAAACATGGCAGCAAACAATAAGGAGAAACAAAAACAGCAAAATAACCAACCGACACCTGTATCGTGTACGGATTATGGGATGGTTTAGGGAGCTTAGAATAAACAACACCAACAACCAGGGATAGCCGCGGTTTATGCTTTAGAAATAGGAAATGGTTTAAAATCTGTACTAACCAATGCGAATATAATTTTCTTGTATTAACCAAAAGCAATCTTAGTCATAGTATGCTGCGAATTAGAATATACAATAATGATTCAGCTTATTCTGTCTGCACTGTAATTTGATAATAAGACTACTCGTCGTACATTGTATGGTATACTTTCCAATTGGGAGAAGGCACCGCTAATTCGATGGACCTGCTGATGTCCATTTCAATCCTGCCGAGTGGGTGGCATTCAATTTACCTCAAAACTGGGCTGAAAACCAAACGAACGTCCAACATTATCACGACTCAAATTGAGGAAGTACATTAACATATTTTGTATTTATTCGTACCATCGGCATTAAGACTGATCAAATAACACGAGCTTTTGAATAGACTTTCTGCCACAGAAAAATACATTTTAATTCTTTGTACGTATATGTAGAACGAAAATAAAAATCGAAAAAAAAGAAGAAAATTATCGCAATGACAATATGTATGTATACTAAAACTTTTCTGGTCTGGTCTAATAAAACGACACAGTTTACCCACAACTTTCACGAAATGTGTCCATATAACAATCCTATTCATTATTCATCAGAAAATACTTAAAAGCAAAAGCTACAGCACTTCAGTTTTGTTTTGACCTAAAGATTCTTTTTTAAGTGCCAAATTCACAGTTGATATATGTAACTAACTAAACACTAACAAACTAACTTGTATTTCTACTCACATTTGTTTGTTTTTGTTGCATTTCTCTTCGAGTATTTTTTTAGTTTTACTCTCAAACCATTTTTTGTTAATTGTAATAATTTGAACCTTTGTAATATATTTATATCTGTGTATTTTAATTTTAAGCCGTGAATAATAGAACACGTTGCATGTACATTTTTAAAACATAAACACAAATCAGACGAAAGGAACGTTTAATTTCACAAAACAAAGTCTAAACATTAAACAAAACTATAGTGAAATAGAATGGAAACATTAATCCATAGGCATACATATATATTTTTGATTGTTTTATTAAACTTATTGCAATAGTTTCAGTAAAACAAAACTAATGTCTGTACATTTCTAATGTTAGGTTAAACATTTGTAATTATTTTTTATCAAAATATTATCAATTACATACATATATACAAGGCCTTATAACTTGTGGTATACAATTATAAAAATAATAATAATGAGAACGAAAAACGATAAACAAAAAATAATATTACTCTTTTACGGATAAACGTGTATACAATAAACTAAAATAAAACAAAAAAGTTTACATGATTACCATTTCTGTTCCGAAGGTGAGTTGTTTGAGATCTAATGGAAGGCGTATGCACTAAACATACCTCTAATTAGGTATTACTTAACTACGTTAGCATGATCTTACATTGTTCCGAATGATACTTACTTACATACTTAGTTAAGGTGGCGCTACAGTCCGGGGTGGACCTGGGCCTCAACCAACAAGCGTCTCCAGCCAGCTCGATCTTTAGCTAGCTGTCTTCAGTTTCGCACGCATAGTTGGTTGAGGTCCCTTTCCACTTGCGTGCGCCACCTGAGTCGCGGTCTTCCTCTACTGCGCCGTCCCTCGGGGCTGGATTCGAAGACTTTTCGGGCCGGAGCATTGGTTTCCATCCGCTCTACATGACCTAGCCGTCTCAATCGTTGGATCTTCACTCTTCTGGCTAAGTCGATGTCGCTGAACAGCCCGTATAGTTCGTCGCTATATCTCCTCCGAATGATACATTGATATTTATTATTGAAGTAACTCTGGCTAGATTATGTTTGATTACCAGGTATACCGGTATAAAGTGAGCGACAAGATACAAATGCCTCGATAGGGAACATTTGTTGTGAACGAGCCCTTATTTTTTTGTTTGTTGTTTGTTTGCTATGACATCTGTGAAAAATATTTAGTATACATCAAGTCATTGAACAGACAAAATCATATTTTTTCATCGTGTTAAAAATGTCGAACTTTGTACCAGAAAGTGATGATATGATTTGCGGAAAGCATTCATTTTTTGTTTTCATTTGAAGAAAAGTGCTGCAGAGTCGCATCGAATGCTTGTCAAGGCATATGGTGATGATCTCTATCAGAAGCAACGTGCATTTCAACGGTTCAGAAATAATGATTTTGATGTGAAAAATGAAGAACGTGGAAGACCACCAAAAAAGTTTGAAGACGCCGAATTGCAAACGATATTGGATGGAGATGACACTTTGAGTCAAAAGCAAATGGCAGCAATGTTAAATGTTGAACAACAAACAATTTCTGACCGTTTAAAAGCTATGGCAAAGATCCAAAAGTGTGGAAAATGGGTGCCACATGAATTGAATGAAAGACAGATGGAAAACCGAAACAACATTTGTGAAATTTTGTTTCAAAGACACGCAAGAAAATCGGTTTTGCATCGGATTGTTACTGGCGATGAAAAAAAAAGAAAAGAAAAGAATCCTAAACGGAAAAATCATGGGTTAATCCGGGACAACCATCCACATCCAAACCAGATCGATTCGGCAAGAAGACAATGCTGTGTGTTTGGTGGGACCAGAAAGGTGTGGTGTACCACGAGCTCCTAAAACCTGGTGAAACCGTTAATACTGATCGCTACCGACAACAAATGATCAATTTGAACCATGCTTTGATCGAGAAACGACCAGAATTGGCCAGAAGACACGGCAAGATAATTTTGTTCTATGACAATGCACCTGCACACAAAGTAAAACCGGTTCAGGATACCATCAAAACACTTGGCTGGGAGCGGCTACCCCACCCGCCGTATTCACTAGACTTGGCTCCTTCCGACTACCATTTGTTTGGCTGAGCAGCACTCCGATTCGTACGAAGAAGTCGAAAATTGGGTGTCTGATTGGTTTGCTTTAAAAGACGAACAATTTCATTGGCGTGGTACTCACAAATTGCCAGAAAGGTGGTCAAAATGTGTAGAAAACAATGGCCAATACTTTGAATAAAATGTTTTTACTTTCCCATTAATAATTAGTGTTTTATTTTCAAAAAAATTGGGCTGCCATCGAAATTCCCAGCATACTTAGATCATTATTGATCCATTGTGATACCCATAGTCAGACTACGACCACTGATCAGTGCTGTTAATTGGATCCCAACGGTAAATGGTGGCCAGATTGGAAACGAGAAGCTGTTCCTTACTCTAACACAAGTAAAAAATTGAAGCGATTTCCCTACCGTTCGAAGAATTAAAATGATAAATGCTTACTTACTTAAGGTGGCGTCCGGTGTAGACCTGGGCTTTATCTTCCTTCAGTTTCAAAGACATAGTGCTTTTCCTTTTGAACGCGCTCCCTGAGTCGCGGCCCGCAGCCCCATCTACATGACCTAAGCATCTTAAACTTCTGATCTTGACCCCTCTTGCCAAGTCGATCTCGCCGAACAAGTCGTACAGTTGATTGTTATGAACTCTTCTCCACTGATTATCCATACAAACACAGCTTCGTCCGCATTTGACGAAGTCCGTGCATCTGCGGTGTATAGAAGGACTGGGTTGATTTATCAATTGTTTCATTGCCTTTGTTTGATTTCAGACGTGTTATCTGAATTTACAGCGATTCTAGATGTTGGCTGCCCTTTCGAGTTGACAGTATACATTTGGTTTTGTCCTCATTCACCGTTAAATCCATCTTCGCTAGTGAAGGCCGCGAAGATACTCAGAAAAGTGTCATCGACATCACGCTGCGTTATTCCGATCGTGTTTATGTCGTGAGAAGTTGGACGCACATCTGAATGATTGCTCCTCCGGTATTGGCGTGCGAGCTTTAACCAATTACTTCCAGAATAATGTTGAAAAAAATTCGCATGACAGCGTCCACCCCCGTCTGAATCCATTTTTGAGCCACGGTTAGTTCTTTACCGAGCTTGAATATTGCAGTGTCTATCGTAGGCGTGTTCTTCCTTTACCCCGTTGCTCCTCCGGGTTGGAGTCGAAGACTTTCCGGGCCGGAGCATTGGTGTCCATTCACTCGACGTGATCTAGCCATCTGAGACGAGAGATTCGAACTCGTTTGGCTAGGTTGAAGTCGCTGTACAGCCCGTACAGCTCGTCGTTCAGTCTCCTCCTCCAAATCATCAGCGGTAAGATCATCCATATCCGAAGCTTGTTGTTGTTGTTGCGCATGTACAGGGATCGCTGCCGGCATCTCGCCAAGTTGAGAACAATCAACAGCTTTGCCTTACGCAAGCACATGCCTCCGATGTTCCAGCTATGGTTGGTGCAATTTAGTGAGTCTCAATTTTTTCTGGATCGGGTAAGCAACGCTATGTGAATAAATATTAAAATTAGCGATTTTCGCAGATCGCGGCTCATTTGCATGGCAAGTACTGACCCCCAATCAACTCAGTCAACAGTAAATGATTCATGCGTTAATTTGTACGTGATACAACTACAAGCGCATTTCAAATTCGCCTATACTGCGGCATTACGATTGATAGCGATTTTATTTCAACACATGACCATGAACTGATTAAGTTAGATTTCTAATGTTTGGGGTAAAAAACCAGCTGATTGTCAAAAATTGCCATCTTGAGGCATGTTTGTAAACACAGAACCTGTTTTAATGATTAGAAATTCGTAAGAAGAACAAGGCATATACTATGGTACCTGATTACTGCTTGTTTACATACAAATGTCATGATCGCCCTTGTGACGTAGATATCTGGTTTGTCCACTTATCTCTCTTTTTATGTGTTGTGTTGTTTAATTTGTATTCAGTGAGTGATTTTATTTTTCAGGTTTCCGCGACTCTATGGCTGTGTACATATATAATTTTCACTTTTTCTCTGACTTCTAGAACTAGTGAGGTGTCATAGTACTCATTATTGCTCCAGTAGTCCTAGTGTTTTTCTAAGAACATTATTGGAATTGTATCAGCGTTTCGTGAGGAAAATACTGCGAAGGCTATTGGATTCAATTAGCATTGATAGTTAAGAAGAGAGAAACTGAGAACAGTTGAAACAATCCATAGTTTAGAATTCGACACCGGGCGATATCATTAAGACTGTTGTACATTAAAGTTAATGCATCCAAACTAGTGCTGATTGCGGCAATCCGCGGAGCAATGTACCTTGAATGTCTATGTGCCTGGTATGACGCAAGGGATAATTGATCCGACTTTTAGACTTATGGTATGGTTCGGACAAGATATGCTGTGAAAACTTGCAATGTTCCCAGAGTTTCGGTTCAATGACCTCGTCCTATGTCCGCCAATGGGTCACATTTCTGGTGGAGTCCCATGTAAGGCACACCTTGGCAGACGTGATGATGATCTTTCCGTTCGGAGAAGTAGTTGCTCGACATTGATTAACCTTGCCGTGTTTCTCATCCCATCCCGGCGAGTAACTCCCACATAGCACGAAGAATGGGATGAGATTCCCCTTATGTGTATGTAGAGATAAATCTACTTTAGCGCGTTAGTTTGCGCAAGTTTTGTCTGAGAGGATGTGAGGGTAACCTTGTCTGAAAACTAAATTTATGCAGTCTTAATTTTCTCAACGGCACAATTTTATTAAGTGCTCCTTGTGGATACCACCTTAATCTAAGAATATAACACAATGAAATCATAGTCTTTATAAGAAACCTCATACCATCCCTGACTTCTTGCAATGACAACTAATGTCATTCTTCAACCGTGTGCTGTATCAGAAAATCAGACTGTTGAAACTTGCAGGAAAATTTCGCGGCTGGAAGTTAGTAAATTTGTTCAAAATAGCTGATAAAATGTGCAATGGTGTCAGTAGCTCCGTTCCTGACGAGAGTGAATATGGCCCAAATCTTAAAATACTCAACCGCAATCCACAAGTCGCCGAATTGCAGACAATAATACGGGACAAGTAAGATAAGTGTACTGCGAGCAATTTAAATAATAAGAGATGCTGGCTTTCAGAAACACCTCACGCAGTGATTTCAAATTCTATGCTGATCGGCTAATTCGATTGGTGATTGAAGAAAGTCTGAATCAATTGCCATATTCGGACTGTTCTGTGGAGACACCGACTGGGGCTATATACGAGGGCTTAAAATACCGGTCTGGCAATTGTGGTGTGTCAATTATCCGCTCAGGAGAAGCAATGGAGCAAGGACTACGAGATTGTTGCAGATCAATACGAATAGGGAAAATTCTAGTCGAATCTGATGCTGATACACACGTGGCAAGAGTGGTATATGCACGTTTCCCTGATGACATTGCCAGGAGGCAAGTGTTACTAATGTACCCCATTATGTCTACTGGGAACACTGTGTTACAGGTGCGATGTGAAAATTGTATTAATTACGCTGACTAATTTATTTATTTCAAGGCTGTGAATGTTCTCAAAGAACATGGGGTTCCAGAGGATTGCATTATCCTTTCAAATCTATTTTGCACTCCGATTGCAGCAAAAACTGTGGTCTCCGCCTTTCCAAGAATGAAAATCCTCACGTCCGAGCTGCATGCAGTCGCCCCAAACCACTTTGGGCAAAAATACTTTGGTACTGATTAAATTTCTTCCTAACGCTATGCGTATCTACTAAATTAGTCATTCTCTAGAAAATGGTTTTGATCTATAAGAATCCTATTTATGCACTCAAGTTTCTAAAGAACATACCTACTGTAGCTATACGATCACACAATTGGCATCCGGATTTTAATTGGTTTCTCTTTTTACCCTTTTTAGATTGCTTTTGATTTGTGCTTTGGCGTGTTTTTATTATTCAATTTTATTTTTATATATTTTGTACTTAACATATTCACTGCGTATCTTGCGTATTTACCTATGGCGTGAAAAATAAAGTATTTAATTATTTTTTTTAATGAAAAAGATTACTAAGAGAATATTGTGTAAGCTAAATGATAATAAAGTGTCTTATACATTTGACGACATGTGAGTACCATTATTTCGATGAACAAATTCAACCCATGGTTTATAAAAAAACACGAAGTGATATGTTCCCTGATTTCGGCAATGCATACAAAGGCATCAGATAAAGTTCAATGAATTTTGTAGTCAACGGATGCGGACGGCTTTCGCACACGCTAAAAGTTTGCCGATTTCAACGCCATCGGCAAGGAAGGTGAAACAAAAGGGAATCGCACAAATCGAAAATAAAATCACATATGTCACTGGCCTATGTAAGAGGAAAGGCTGACAGATTTAAATTCATTCAAAGAAAAGACAAGGAAACACATTTAGTTAAAAATTTATTCAATAAAATCACTTGACATAAATACTAAACAATCGCAATACAAACATTTTACAAAAATGAATAATTTATTTTACCGATACAAAATACATAAACACGAAGGAGAAACGGACTCCAAGATTTACGTCATTTTATAATTTACAACAGTGTCCACTTTGTGCAAGCCAGTAGAGAACGATCTCAGCTGAACCGCTTGTGAATTCTGAATAAATACGGCACCAGTCTCATCCCAACTTTCTGGAATGTCGCAATTCTGCAACGTGTGGATCATCACGTCGAAAGTGCAAATGCAGTCCAAAAGAGGCAAATAGCTCACTGTGGCTGAAATTTGTCGCATCACGTCACGAATTTCCTGCTGAATGCGTTTGGTTTCTTTGCTGGATGTCAATTTCTGTGGATCTGTAGTGTCCCCATCACCGAGTTCTGCCTGCATCTTAAAATCCCAGCATTCAAGCACTTCTTTGGTATGAGCATTTGTTATGACCATGGACACCTTGCTAATCATATTTTTCGCCAACCAGTCTAAGAATAAAACAAACAATAATTTGCCAACATTCAAGTTCATGACCTTACCTTCAGTTTGCGCCAGTACATTCTTGAGGAATTCTTCTATTTTCGGATCTGTTGACATGAGGATAGGAACTCCATACTGTTGGGTGTTGATGAAGGTCTCTGGTGGGTAGATTCCACGTTGAAACAGTATAGAATTGATACCGTATTCTATGAAAGAAACAAATAAACATTTTATGACACTCGACACGATTACACCTTTAATAGCTTACTTAAGTAATCGGCAATAATTTGAGCAGAGCCTTTAAGTGTGATGCAGTTTTTGGTCGCCTGTGCAGTCGTATTCATTGTGGCGAGTAATTTGTTCCAAAAAGAAATGTATGTTTATGTGAAAACAATTTAAAATCAACAAAATGCTTAAAGAATCGCGCTTTGACCCGCCGTTAGAGACAAACAAAAAAAAACCTTTTCTGCAACTGCAAAACAATGATTTGACAGCTTAGACCGGTGCGAAATTTAACGAAAATGATTTGAATCCATCGGCATGTCCATCTGGTGGCGAATAGTAGTCCATTTGATTTGATTTGACTGTTTTCACACGAGCCATTAGTTCATCCCATCTTTGTTTATACACGTTTTCTAATGCTGTTATTAGAGTTCTTAAACATTTTTGGGATGTTTACGTTGATTATTTCTTTGTTCTTAAGGCTCAAGCCCATACAATCCGGTGCGTGCGTTGCAGTTGACATCCACAAAAATCGTATTTGCCGGACTGCAAAGAGTTGCCCAATGAAATACGTGCGTTGCGTCCGAAATATGTATGCATACATAGAATCCCACACGACCAGGAGAGTAAAATGGTATATGTACATACATACATAAATGATACACACATGTGAGAATAAACTGTCAAACGGAAGAAAAGTTAAAAGTTCGCCAACTTCATCCATTCTGACGCATTCCACATATAGCCCACATTAGTTGTCAATTTTTTGACAAGACGCAACGCACACACCGGATTCTATGGGTTTGGGCATTTATTCTTCAAATTTATTGCTGATCTATTTTTATTTTGTTTTGGAAGAATTGTTGTCGACTCTTAGGCGCAGGACTGAATGCTGCTCCTCATTGCTCAGTTACATGTTGAGAAAGGGGATGTTGATTATTCTGTCACATTTAAATTTAAACGATTCGTTCATTTGCAGGTAGCTTGATTTTTATTTGCGATTTGTATCTTTGTGCATCGTATCTGCGGGATTTTGATTTGTGAATGGAAAAATAATTGGAGGGTAATATTTGGTATTATTGTGGCAATCAGTGATGTGGTGGCCCGTGGCGTTGTGGGTATGTGCGTCGACCCAACCTCGATGTCGCAGGATCGATTCCAGCTCTGAGCGACAAAATTAATGTTCACGTCCCCACCTCCTTCGAGTCACTGACAATGCTCAAAGAGCATTTCCTGTCTAGAAAGAGCTTCTCTAACTTGGCCGTTCGGAGTCGGCATAAAACTGTAGGCCCCCTTTCCACTCTTCTGAGAACAATAGCACGCACAACACGAGTGGTTGCTGAGAAGCTAGGCCCTGGCCCTCTACGGGCTGTAGCGCCACCCATATTATATATATATTATATATGGCAACCAGTGACGTGTAGGTTTGAGCCAAGCCAACAATATCTAGAATTTCGCTTTGAAGCGAATGTTACCGCTCGCTACATTCCCTAATGAAATACCACCACGGTCTGGATAGAGGGTCTGAATCAGATGGGAAACCCCTCAAACCTCATCAGAAGCATCTACAGCTTTCGTCATTCTAGAATATTCTACTTCCAAGTGGAAAGCAGTCAATCAACTGAGCGGAACACAAAGGCGGGAGAAGCTGGGACCAATACTCTTCAACATCTTCACATCAGATCAACCGCACAGTGATCTGTTGTCTGTTCCCATATGACTCACTGGCTTATGCTAGCTTGAAGTCGCCACTAGTCGCCAACCAAGGAGTCCAAATTCAGACAGCAAAATACCCAAATGGGGTATTCAAATAAATTCTGTAAAATCGGTACTTATGTATTTCAGGAGATCATCCCGAGATGGATGCAGGTCAGAAGCCAAATGTTGGGGGATAAAGATTGTGCGGATGTCACGGAAAATTTAAGTTCAACTGCCACTCGGAGCTGACCCTTAAGAATACAAACCTAAGCTTCTATCACATGTATTTTTTGATGCGTATGCAAATTTAGCCAGAAGACAAGGCTACTGCTCTACAAGCAGCTAATACCGCCGAGCTGATTTGTACGACCGGCTCCCCAATATGCCACACAATCTCTAAGACTGGCATAGGGAAGTTTGCAGTTTTCGAAAGGATAATACTTCAAATATGTACCGGTCTCACCTTCGATAGGGACCGTTGACATGGCGACACTATTCAGAAAACAGCTTCCAGACATAAGCAACTATACCAAGGAGGCAAGCCCCGGACAACGCTACCTCAAAGCGCTAAATCTGCTAAACAAGCATAACTTCCCAGCGACGTCTGGGATTTGAACAACCCGATGTAGGTAGTTTATTGGGGCTGTCAGCGAAATTGCAAGCACACTTCCATTTTGATACACAGTGTCGTTAATTTGATCCCCACGGCAAATGGTTACTGGACTGGATTTGAAAACCAGAGTATAGTATATTAACTTTTGCTTTCGCTGGGATTCGAACCTGGAGTCCCTATAATCAAGAGCAAGTACTCAAACAACTGCGCCACACAATCCGATGTAAGTACTTGACACCACACCCATATTTCAAGACAAAATGTTTAATTAATTATAACAATGTACATCTGTTGGGCCCGTATTTTTAACCCAACACCCTTACCTTTAGTTATAAGGCTAGTTGTAATTTCAAAATGTTAAAAAATATCACGATAAAATTTTGAAATCATTAAAATAGGTTTAAAGTCCCTTCGGGTTCGTTGTTTGGAAATGTGATTTTTGTCATAGAACACACATAGCAAGCAGGGGCTGGATACTGTTAAGCTTCGATAAGGTGAATGAAATTGGTTGGTGTCACGACTAAAATTGACATGCAATTTTTACTTGAGAACTCGAAGGAATTTGATGATGGCTCGAATTATCGAAGGTCTACTGTATGTACGTTGAAGGTATAGCGATCGGGTTTCATAAGAAAAATGAGTTTTATGAGTTCGACTTTCTTCCAGATAAACTCACAATTCGCAAGTTCGCTATAGGCGCCTTGCCTTCATGTAGATTCTATAATGTGGTTCACAGGTACAGGGTGTCAACAATGTGTAATATTGAAATATAAGCAACTAAACTTTTGGTAAACGATCGTCGATCTTTATCCCTTTTGCGTTGTAAAGAAAGGGGCTCTGCAGGGGAAGGCTTAACCATGAACTGTATGAATTGTACATCATGAGTCCACTTGGGCAACTGCGCATGCGAAGCTTAAGTTGTCAGGACGATATAGAGCAAAATAACAACTGCAAAGTAGTATGACAGTCCACTCTTCAGAAAGTTGAAAACATAGCGATCAATAGCTATAACTTTGAGGTAGTGAAAGAGTTTGTCTACTTCGGTGCAAACGTGATCTCCACAAACGACATCTGGAGGTCCATCGAAACAACTGGGCTCCAAACTTCTGATTCGAAGGACCAGAATCAAGTACACTTTCTTTGCCAGACCTGTCTTCGAAAGTAAAACTCTACTTCGGATGTATGGTCCTGCGAGGCAGGTAAATGAAGGAGTAGACAGACAGACAGCGAAGAATGTGGGTGCAGTCCGTCAAGTGTTTTGAATGTGAATTCGAGACTGCTGGTTGAAGAGAAAGTGGAAGGTCGATAATTCGGCATATGTAGCAAGTGAGAGCGAACGCATTATCAGTTGGTTTCGATGGCTGGAAGCAGCTTTCCAGTACCATCAGCTATTGCTCAGACCTTCCACAGGATGTTGACCTGATAAGTAAGCAAGCAATATGTACCTCAGCAAATAATTTGACTTGGACAATTTTGGGCGATAAGTTCTTGGTGGCCCGTGGCGTTGTGGGTATGTGCGTCAACCTCGACGTCGTAGGTTCGATTCCAGCTCTGAGCGACAAAAATAATTTTCACGGCCTTACCTCGTTCGAGTCACTGACAATGCTCAAAGAGTATTTCCTGTCTAGAAAAAGCTTCTCAAACTTGGCTGTTCGGAGTCGGCATAAAACTGTAGGTCCCTTCCACTCGTGAAGGAACAATGCACGCACAACACTAGCGGTTGCTGAGAAGCTAGGCCCTGACCTCCTACGGGCTGTAGCGCCAGCCATATTATATTATATTATTATAAGTTCTTATTAAAGTTACCAATACTGTGAGCATCGTTGACAGAGATATGTACATCAGTGATTTTTAGCTCCTTTCTTCGATTTACTCGCACGAAGATTGCACAGGTAATAATAATTAGTGGTTGTTGTAACATAAATAGCTTACGCTTCAAAATCACTTCTTTTTAGAACCCATCAACCATAAAACTTACCATCTTCCTTTTTCTTATCAGATCGCCTGAATGCAGGAACAAGACAGTTAAGGCTCACAAACTTGCTGTAATGCTGAATGAAATGAAACACACTCAGACATTCATTTTGGCGCATTATTTTCAGTTTTAATAACAATTATTTCAAAAATGCGATTCAATATTTATAAATTGATCGGTTATTGTTTTCAAAGCTTTCAAGCGTTTCCTTGGTTTTTGTTTTTGTTTTTTAATGTAAAAGAAAAGAGTGAAAAGCCCGTTAATCGGAAATAAAAATAATTTCAAATTGTTAACCATAAACAAAAAAAAAGAACTGTTACGTCTTGTCTTATTTCGTTTGCTTTTCATCATTCGAGTCTTCATAGTTTATAACTTCATTTAGTACTTAAATAAAAATAAATGTCTTAGTAGTTAATAAAATCAGATGAAAAAAAATATATATGTATATTGTACAATTCAATTAGAGATTCTAATTAAAGTAAAATGTCATGTTAACTTAAAATTATTCACTAATATTCGCTATTTTGTGTAAAACTATTTTACATCTTTGGTATTTTTGTTTTAATTATTTAATTATTGTTACGGTAAATTTGTTAGCAGCTATGTAAGATTGAAATCATTTTATACATGGAATTTTTTTTAAAAAATGTTATTATTTTTGTTTTTGTTTTTGTATTTGCTTTTAATGTAATATTTTATTTTGAGTTAATATTAAGTAAATTTGTTGTGAGTTGAATCTCTCGTTGGTGGATAACTAAAGTCGTCATCGTCATCGTCTTCATCGTTTTCGTCGGATTCGATGTCGGTGGCATCGTCAACATTAGGATCGTCTGCAATGTAACCGGTTTTGTAAGTTGGAACTGGAAATATAAATATTTTATTGATATATGATGGATACGCATAAAAGAATGTAACTCAAGTTGAAGATATAAAAGTCAATAACGAATTTTGTATTGGCTGTGAATGTATGTACATAAAGTTATATTTTAATTGCTATTATAAACACTTTCGTAACTAGAGTGACCGGTCCATTGAGCATAAAAGAAAGTTGACTATTTCGTTAACTGCCTTATCAAAACCTAAACAAAGCGCATACTAGTCGGAATGATGAAAATAAAATCGGAGAAATTCAAATGTCACTATAGAAAAACGTAGAGCCCTTAGCCTCTTACAAAGACTCATGTCACTGGTAACTCTATAGTAAATGCAACTCGAACAAAAAAATGTTTACACGAGATCAAACGTGTTTTATTAAATTCACATTAATGTCTCGTATTTCGTCTTCATGCATTATATATTGATCTCTATTATGTCAAAGACGTGTGGCAACAAATCGATGTGCATTTTTATGCGGAACGAAAACGTATCAATAAAGAAGTCACTGAAACCGTTTCATATTTCAAGGTTAATATGCCCACGAATTTTCGAGAAATTAATTTTACGACAATACGTACGATGAGATAGACCGCTGAGAAGATTTGCAATCATGTTGAATGACAAAGAAAGGTTTTTTTTTCTAATTCCCAAAAATGAATGCAGCTACAAAACGAGCAACGGTGCGAAGAAGACTTCAAGAGTTGTATTCATGTTCCGAACAATGGAGTTTGGACACCTTGACAGCTATAAACTTTAAAGATTCTCATGTATGTGAAGGAATCATAACATAGAAATCCCACGACGCTGCGGGTGCCTAAATTACACGTCTGTTACCAACCTTTTCTTATTGCTATCTCTGACCATGACTAAATTAAAAAAAGCAACAAAATGTTAAATAAAATTCACAAAGGATAAACTACAAAAATAAATAGATACTCTCATGCAGGTGGATTAGTGGTGAAAGGCAACTCAAATAATAAAACAAACAATACAGCTAAAAGTTAAAACAAACGTTAAGTTTATTCGCAAGCAAAATTATTAAATTTACACAAAAAAGCGTACTACATTAAATGCTAAATGTTAGGATCAATATCGCTTCTTAGTGGAAAATGTTAAAGCAAATGTTAATCTGCTTTACTTTGTAAGTTCGTTTTTCTAAAAATTAGTAATCCATGTGTTAAGTATTGCAATTGCAATTATTAATCAGGAAATAAAATATAAGGACACAGTTATTTTTTTATTTTCTTCCTTTCTCTTATTACTTTGACAGTTAAATATATTTTCTTTTTTTTTGTTGTTTAATTTAAAGTTATTCGATATTCGATATATAAATGCATTATTCTGGTTTTTATTTTACTTTTAAGCTACAGCGGCAAGACGTCTCACAACATATATTCATGAAAAAAAAAGAAATTATTACATTTTGCATTTGCATGTCAGTAAACGAGTTAAATAATATTAGGACATTTAATATTTCGCATAACGTAATCGAGTGCAGAATAAAATCGAAGTTAAAAGTATCACAACAGAAAAAGAGGGAAAAAACAAAATTCAAATTATGTGTCAAATAATGTCTCATATAAAACTGATTTTCTTTATATTTTATTTCATGATTCGCATCTGGGATTCATGGTTTCAATTTGAATTGAAAAAAAAAGTTGACACAGTATTTTGATTACAATATACAGAGTAAAGTTGTTAAGTTACTAAAAAAAATAAATATTTGCGTTAAACTAAAACATAAACGTATAAGAATAAAATCAGTCTTACCTCAAACATCGTAAGTAAATTCAATTAACTTAATGAGCAAATTATATGTATATTTGATCGAAGAGCAAACAAAGAGTAAGAGACGATAAAGAAAAAGATAATAATAAATAAATAAATTGAATTTTAAATATACAATTTTATTTGATGGTATTTTTCACTTTGTTTTTTTTACGCATCTTTTTAATCATGTTTTAGTGGCTTATCATTATATTTAATTACAATAAAAAAGTATTTTAAAATAATTTACACATAAATTAAATAAATATAAATAGTATTAAAATTATAAAGAAAAGCTAATAGCAGTAATTGTATTGAATAAATAATTTCTTATTTTAACCTAGTTTTTATATTTTATGCTTGGTTCATTTTATTTTGTTTTTTGGTATTATGTTTTCTTTTTCTTGCAGTTTTCTGTTTTGTTTTGTTTTTTGTTCTTTGAAACTTTTTTAATGTTAGTTTACACGAGAAGAATGAAATAATAATGTGCTAACATTCTGGTTATTCTTTTCTATATATATATATATTGTGAGGCGATTTATCTAGTGTTTTCATATTTACAAGAATATAATGTATTAAGAGAAAAAATACTGTCATTTTTTGTTTTGTATTTAAATTTAACTTTTGGTTTTTTTTTATTTTATTTATTTATTTTTTACTTTAAGAAAAAATATTTACTTTCCAGTCCTTATGCAAGAAGAGAAGGAAAAAGTGGGGACTCGGGGATTCTGGGATGGAGGAGATTAATACCTAAACGAGATAGTAATTTTTTAGGTATTAGGTATTTCAACAAAGTTCAACAACCATTTTCCAATCTAGCTTTCCACAAAGTGTTTTTGTTAAATTGCTAAATATGATCGAAAGTGTTATACTTATCTGAAAGAGATTTTCTGATATATCTTTTCATTCGTTTGTTTCTTACTATATACAAGAATAAATAACAACTAAATCAAGAGACAATGCTTACAAGGGGTTGGATGACTGAGTGTTTCGAAAAAAAAAATAATCATAGTTGAGAAAAAAAACAATATGTAAATATATCGAGTGCAAATAATCTACTAAATTGATGTAATCGATTCGTTTCGTTTTAAAATATCAAAACAAATTTACTTCTGAGTTTCGTCACACTAACTTGTTTGCGATATTATCATCAACTGATTAATAACAAAAGAAACAAAAAAAAAACATAGTTGACTTAATTACGTAGAGAGTACAAGTGAGACATTTTCTTTTGCTAAGAGAGTGAAAGAGAGATAAAGTGGAGCCTCTAACGCGCACGTGAAGCCTGTTTCTGACTGTTTCTATTTATTTCATAATCAAATCAATATTTTTTTCGCAAAAAATATTTCTTAAAAATTCTAGCAAAAATAATATAAATATACTTTATGTATATGTATATATTTTCTTTTGGAACAACATAAGGCAAAAATAAACTTTCTATAGCACCTTTGTTTTATGTAAGAATTTCATATTGTTTAGGCTGATGTTGGGTAAAAATATAATATAAAATTACTTTCTTTTTTTTTTATCAAACTTTTTCGTCTATAATGGAATGTGTTAAAAATATATAAGAATATTCTTTTAATTAATTACATAAAGAAGATATAAATTTACAAGTAAATTTTTATAGGATTAATTTAAGAAATAAATTTATAAATAAGTAACTTTTGCCAATTATTTTAAAGCCAATGCTGATTTTTCAGTTAAGATTCGTTTTTTTTACTTTTTTTCTTTTGTTTTTCTTTTTGTTTGAGTATAGAAAAAAATTCATTTGGTTCATTTACAGCTATTAAGTAAATTGAATTTGTACTGTTAATTCGGGGGTGTTTGTTATCTTAAATGAGTTGAGCTCGTTTTTGTTTTTGGGTTAAAGTTGCACGTTAAGAACTATTTTTTTGTTCATATATTTGGTGAAAGTTAGTTTACTGAGATTTAATTTTTTTTTTTTCAATATATATGTATATATTCTTTTGTTTTTTTTTTAATGTGTTTATCGTTATCCATTGGAAACAATCGATGCTATAGAATAGCCTATTTTAGCAGTAATAAGATCCATAAAACTTGTTTTCACGACATTCATGTTCATTGCTGTACGTACTGGGTGGCATTTCCTTACGATCGCAGCGTTCTCCGATGAAACCTTCAGTACAACTGAAAAGAAAAAAGTCAAAATAAACATAGATTATATACCTTGACAAAATAAGGGATATGCTTATGTATACTTCATTTATTCCTAGTCCTTATAGTACACATACCGCATTCAATACGATGTATTTGTTAGTGGCAAAGTAAGAAAGAATGGTTACTCAAATATAAGAATCGATTAACGAGACCTCAGTACGCACATTGAGTACACTTAAACCAACCGAAATTTGATATATCCATTTTATAGCATTTTTATGCGCATTCTAAACTCGAATTCACTATCTCATTGAATTCCATGAACAGGAAAGCGCCCTCTTAACCCAAAATCGTAATTCAATACCAAAAGTATTTCCTCCTTCCATCTCCCCACACAAATAAGAACCTAGATAAATTTTCAAAGAATTACATTTGTATTTCACTTATCATCTCCAATATTGATATACACATAGATTTAGACCACAGCGGCGCTATATTCGTCCCAAAGATGGGTTCGCTCAGGATGATGATATAAAATACACGCACCCCAAAACCGAAACCGAAGTGTATTTGCATCGACTGCACTCTATGTATACCATATACATATTCCCCAGTCGTGGTATCTGTAATTTGTTTAATGGAAATTTAGGGATGCAACATGTGTCCCGATTTGTCTAATTTTAGCGCGGCTGTCTTCGGAGTCATCTCAAAAGAGGTTAGGTAATGTTATTGTTTACGGCGACATCGCGACCGACGAAGGCAGACTTGTATGCATTTTACGATGTCATTGACTGTTTGGCTTCTCCTGCTGTTTTTCATTGCATGGCAACATTCACTTTTGTTATTTTGACATGTGTGTCAGATGATCCGTGTCACGGAATTGAGTGATAATGTGTTCGGTATCAAGGGGCGCCAGTTTTCCCTTTTTCTCGTTTGGGAGAAATAAAAAATTTCACTGACGTATTCTGTATCGTGCCGCAATGGCCAAAATATCACTCAATGTGATAATGATATTTGTGAAAATAAAATGTTCCTGAAAATTAATTGCAAAGAAAAATTAAAAAAAAAATCCCAGCAATGATTGTTTGTTTTTTCCTCATTCAATCGGTCTTTCGTTTTTTGTTTACATGAGCAGTGAAAATTCGTTGCACCCACTTAGAAGCAATCGAGATACAGAACTGTGGATACAAATTTTAGGAGAGCATCTCTTCTCAGTCACTCCGGATGGATTTAACTAATTTTTTTTTTGTATTTTTTCCTGACGGGGTAATAAATAGTTCGCTGAGTTCTTGGAAATATTGACTGGCAGTAGTAAACAATTTTCTATTTTTGGGGTCATGATACATATATGTGCATGAGTGTTTTTTTTCCAACCGACATACATGAGAAGAGTATTTGGATGATAATGGTTTTAATTTTGATCGCTGCCACTTATCGATTATCGGTAGTTTTGATAGTTGTTATCGGATATTTTTAAGAAAATACGGTTTCAAATGAATGGATCGCATAAAAATTGTAAGGCGGGTAGTTCGTGGAACATCATTTGAAGATATAAGTTGTATTTTGAAGGAGTAGATAAGGATTCGCAGCGATAATTTGTTCGAGTTTAGGGGATGTCATCATGTTCACGCATTGGAACGTGGTGCATTGGTTATTGTGTAAATGCTATCGCTTGAGAGTCTAACATTGAATTCTCGGCAAGGAAAGGAGAACCTGAACCTTTTTATTTAACTGCGCCAAATCGTAAGACAGTTCTCATTAACGACATTAATTTAGTGTCTGTCCCATCATTCAAGGATACCAATAGAACTGTACGATCATTGGAGAAAACTTCAAATTCAAGCATGTTCATCAAACATTTTACAGTCAACTTCAAGAACAGAGTACTCCCACGATTAAGAAAAATATCTCTGAAAGGAATGGCGCATTTTCATTCCAAAATGATGTGCCTTGCCAAAATGAAATCCATATGTGATATGTCTTTCATCAATCGCATTTATTTCAACTTGAACTGAATGAAACAAAGTAGATTCAATTGTATATATGTACAATACAAATGAGGTGCATGCGCGGAGATGCAATCATCGTATTCCGTGTGATTTCTTCTGAATTTATTTGCCACTTCTGGATACTTGTTATTGTAGGCAGCTTTTGCACGGAGTCATACAAATCAAAACGAACACCTAACTTATCAAAACTGAGTAAGACGCAATCTGATGTTGTTACAGCTGCCTAATATTGATGATTTTTTTGTGTGTGTGTTAATTTGTATACAGACTTATTTCATCGGTTTCATTCTTTTTTTAAAACGAAACGTATTTTATAAATTTACTTACATGCAAGAGTAGGAATGGATTTCCATGAAAAATTTGCAAGTCCCTCCATTGAAACAAAATTCAGATACATCCTCAGGACACTTTTCACCGGACTGTTGCGTGGACACGTCACTTCTTGGCTCTGCAAAACACAATAAAATAATAAATCTGTTATTAATGATTCCATCAAAATATGGTTACGTCTTGTCTGAATATTATGTTTATGTACATATTTAAGAGATCATATTAAACATAAGCTATTAAGAACTTTTGACAGTCGTACGTCGAAAATAAAAATTGTTCCTTCATAAAATGTCTTTATTAGTTTTTTCCACATATTTCTGCTATTTGTCATAGATTAGTCGTTATTTAAGTGTAATTAATTTCAGTTCAGAATATACAAAAAAAAACGGGAACTGAACTCTTTCAAGAGACATATTCATGGCAAAATTTAAAATTTCTTTATGAGTGATTGATTAAAATGTTTAAGTTTAGATCTTAAAATGCGTCTAAGGAGCTTCTATGAAAGACAGAATTCCATTAAGTAGGATTATACATGAAATATGACGCAAATAAGACGTCTGTTAGAACTGAACACAAGACCATTGAAGGCACATTGTACTCTAAAACTTGGAATGTTAATTAAGTCAATTACTTTTAATGTTTATAACTGAAACATGTCTTAAGCAACAAATAGAACACCAAACTGTTAATAAAACAATTTCCTCGACACCGAAGCAAATTGTTATTATCAACAAATATGCATTTGAATTCACATGGAGCTGAAAAAATAACCGAACAACAAAACAAATGATGGAACAGGTAATTTGATAAATCATCGTTGCGCAGGTCATGGTATCATTAATCAGGCAAGAACAAAAGAACAACACAATTTCGACTTACTCTTGGCCTTTATCACTATATTTTTTTTCTCCACTTTTTTGTTAACTTTGTTCTTTGCTCGGCATTCATATATTCCAGCGTCAGAGACGGTAAATGATTTGATAATCAGCTCAGATTTCTTCCTGTTGGAAAAAAAGGTAAAATACATTTTAAATAAGTAAATCATAATTTTGAATGGAATATTTTTTTTTTTAATTCATAAGCAAAAGTTAAGGTTCATCCAGTTTATAGAAAATGTTGTTCAATCTACTTAATATTTGTGGCAAATGATAGGTCAATGAAGTAAAAACAATCGGTTGTTCGAGCTAAACGAACTATATTCATTTGCTGTGACTATGTAGTTTTGATTTGTATTGTCGTTTTTTTTTGTGGAAAGATCGGTCTTTAACTGATGAAATAAAAATCACCTGAATGACCGATAGCTTTTCACAGGTTCATCTGGGACATTAAGACACTGTTAATGATTGTCATTATGGATATTTATTGATTTTTAATTTGCTGGGCTATAAAAAGTGGCAATTGTAGTTTCCTATCTATAATCATCCTCACCTGGGTGTGCTTGGTATGTGCTTTTTTGGTTCTGCTAATTAATATGTAAATTCAGTTAGAGAACGAAACTGAGAATAGTGCGTTTTTCTATTGACAATGGTTTTAAGAAGATTATGTCCGAGCATTTACAACAAGAAAAGTCTCTTATGAATTTAATTAACTGACTCTATTGATTTAAATTGTAGTGAAAGAGCTGATTAATACTAAATATAGTTATTGATAGTTGTTTATATAACCTAGAAGCATTCTCAGAAGTACTTTAGAAATCAAAGAAATCTAAACCAAGCTCAGAGAAAATGTTCTAAGTATGATCAATGGAGGTTGTATTTTAACTGGCTTGGTCCTAGCTTCTAAAGCAACCTCTCGTGTGTGCGGGCTATTGTTCGCTCACGAGATCAGAGATGTCGACTCCTATGTTGATAAAAGCTTTTATAATAATAATAATATGTGTGGCACTACAGCCCGTTGAGTTTCAGGGTCTAGCGAGTGGTCCTGAACTCGTGTTGTGCATGCTATTGTTCTGTCACGAGTGGAAGGGACCTACAGACTCCGAATGTCCATGTTTCAGAAGCTTTTTCTATACATGAAATACTCTTTGAGCATTGTCAGTGACTCGAAAGTGGTGAGGCCTTGAAAATTATTTTTGTCGTACAGATAAAGGATCGAACCTACGGCATCGAGGTTGGGGTCGACGCACATACCCACAACGCCACGGGCCAGCACAAAAGCTTTTACAAAAATTGTTAAAAGTATTTTAGTGTGTAGTGGAATTATATCTCAACACTCCGCAAGTATTCTACCATCATTTTAGAAGTATTCTCTCAAGCGGGAATTTTAATGTATAGAAACTTAATATATATGCAATTCTTCTGAACAAAATTCTAAACCGGATTGATTCTTCTTTATAAATCATTATAATTTTAACTTGGTGACAAATTTCATTAATACATCAAACACTGAAGTGGACACATTTAACTTACTTGTAATGATTGAATTGATATAGCCTTCGGTTGTGATTTATCGATTTGTGATCCTTAAACCACGTGACCTTTGGTGGCGGTTGTCCTTGCACTTTACACACAATTTGCAATTCCCTTCCGATCTCTCCAGTTCGATTACTAGCTTGTATAGACCTTATCGATGCGAGCTGTGCTGTAAAAAATTAGAATATAAACAATGAATTGTTTTGTTTTGCTCACGTCTGAAAGGAACACGAATAAAAAGCGAAACTAGAACATGAAGAGATTTTTAAAATCAAAACGAGCAAAATGTTTGCCTTTTTTATGTTTTTTTCTCCAATTTTAATTTTCAATTTGTGCAATAAACAAATTAGAAAGACACGTTGCCTGTAAACAAATACCCATAAAAGTTTAACCAAAAAAAAAAGAGTAGACGAAAATCCTCACATCAAGCAAAGTCGACGAGCAGACAACGAATGAATATAGAAGAGGGGCCCCGCATGACCAGAGAGTGCACCTGAAGTAAGCGAAGTTGGATGTTTGCCAAAAAATATCCTTTTCATCAAACAATCATCATACACATACGCGATTCGCTTAATAAATGATTACCGAGATATACTCCAAGGACTTCTTTTCAATTTAATTTTAAACATTATAAATTCATGAAAGAAAGTAGCAAGGAGTCAATAAACTCATCTGTTCGATTCCAATTATATTCTGACATCCAAAATGATTCACCATCTGTAAGATGTTATATTCGTTCGTGCAGTTGCAACAGCTAAAGTGAAGGATTATGCAAAATGCGGCGTTCTTCCGGGTTCCGGAGTGAGATGTGGAAGACGATGATGGTGACGACGATGGGCGACACACTAGCTCATCTATGTATTCTGAAATTGTGTAAAAGAACTACGAGGAAGGGTGGACACTTTTACTGCATAACCAAATTCCTCAAAGTCGTCTAGGATGACGTAAGACGTCATATTTTATGATGTGACACATCCTATATGTGAGTTGCAGATAGTATTGCATGATGTTCCATAAGATGCGAATACATTTATTTTTGCATTTTCTTGTGATTTGATGAATAGACAAGGAATTAATAAACCGGTATTAATACAAGACGTAGGATACTCAGCCTACACAAGAAGGAAAGCGGACTTCTACAGCTGTGTAAGCCCTCTCATTATTTTCATTTCAACCTAACAATTTAATAAATATCTCTATTTAATAACTTATTTAACTGTCCAGCTTTTTATTCAAAATGTGAATGAAACAGTTTGAAAACTACTGTCCAATTTTTGCCTCTAAACACTTTTCTTGATTTGCCAACAGAATAAAAGTCCACTACATTAAGGATTTAAACCAAAGCGGCTTTCCTTTTACTTTTTTTTGGCACGCACTTAAAAAAATGCAAGAACTTGACGTAAAACATTGTGTGCGTTTCAAAACGTAAACAACAAAACGGAATCCAAAAATTATATAAAATCAAACAAGCGTAAGCTATGTCACCCACTCAATTTGAATTCCAAAATGTGTAATAAATTCCAATAGATGTCTAATAGTGTCACTTGAATTATCCATTAGTTTTCGTAACTGTGTACCCATACGTGTTTGAGCCATACGATGAAATATAAAAGAGAAATTATACAAATAAAAATAAAACAATCATCTTCACCTGATTTTTATTATGTGTTTAGAAATTTATATCTTCAGCATATGTAATCTCTTCACCGCCCTGCCCTCTGTCTGACGTTTATTAGTTGTCTGTCTCCAAAGTGCTATGTCTGTATTCTGTGACCAATGGATTGATTTGTTATGCAGTTAACTGACTTATTTATTTTGTTAAGACTTCTTTTAATTTTTTTCAAGTCGCCAGGAAACCTCAAGTCCTCGAAAAAAAAAACGTAGCTTGCGTGGATACTGATCGCGTGTTTCCATTCTGTCTAAGATGTTTCGCCACCTATTTTTAAAATCTCTGTCTGTTCACTACGCGTGTGAATGTACTGGGTCGGCTATGGCAGAACTTTTATATGCTAGCTGATGTTGAATATAATTTAAATTTAAGAAGTTAGACTGACATTTACTCACGTGTATCGTCAAGTCTGTAGATTTATTATTTGGCTTTAGATCTTAAGATTTAAATTACGTCCCTGGAGACTAATACACATTATGAGGGGTGTCTTCCCCCAATAAAAAAATACGAACATATTTCATATAAAAAATAATTCAAAAGACTTTTAACTTCAAATAGCAGGCTGCACCGCACAAATTTGTGTGATGCGTATCGTTGGCTTGGAAAAAACGCTTTTCTTTCGTCTCAGCCTAAAGTATTACTGTACCTAAACCACTTCGACCAATGTACTCATTTATCCTTGAACACCAATGACCGGGAAGTGATTCCGATTTCCTGTATATTCAAGAAGTATACACAAACGTCTACGAAACAAATCTAAAAACATATAGTTCACGAGCCATTGTATAATATATCACCCATGGCAGCAAAGTGAATCAGAGCACAATCTTATTCAACTGGCACATCTATCTTACGTATTTAGAGACAATAAAAAAGGTCGGCATGGGCATTTTTCTTAAATTGTATTTTACACTAATTGGGCAAGTAGTGCACGGGTATAATGTAAATAAGACGTTTTCATCATCTCGACTACTAAACAAAACTATGGAAAAACACCCAGGCTCTTGTTTATTTTAATATTTAACTCCCCTATCAACCTCATGGATACAATAGTAAAAAGAGAGTCGTTTCGCCTTGCCTAGAGAAGAAAACCCCACCAAAATTAGTTTTTGTTGTAGTAATGTAGTTTTTACATTTCTTTTTTATTCCTCTCTTGATATATTTAAGATAGTCCATTCGTCGCCTGTCTGACTTTGAGGAGAAGTGTGTGCTAAATTAAGTTTTCACGAGTTCTTTCGATCTATTTTTTGTGAACACATTTTTATTTATTTAGATTTTCATGAGTCACTCGTTCTCTTCGTCTCTCTTCAATTTTTTCTTGTGTTTTTTTTTTGTGGTTTGCTAGAGGAATTGGTGAGTTCGTGTTCCTTTCATCTTTTTAATTGTGATGAGAGTATCTGTTTCTACATTTTTTTAAACTTTGCCTCGTCCTTCTGTTTTAAAGACAATCTATTTTTTTTCTCTCGTGTGACAGTGCGCTCATTAAGATGGCATTAGAATTTATTTGATTTGTTCTTGGATATTTATGTTTTATTCTATAATATTTATTATTTTTTGTACACACATACATTTGTAGATATTTTGTCTGCTAAGATCTATATACGTACATACGTGTGCTTGCTTATTTTTGATGTTTTAGACTTTTATTGTTGTCCCAAATTTATTGTTTTTCTGTCTACGCTATGGGAGAGGACGGGGAATATGTACATTGTGTTTAATATTCTCGACAAATTGTTGTAATGCTTCAACAAGCAGCCTTCCATGCATGAAATTGCTTCTCTTGCTTGGAGTCACGAATGCGTTTCATTGTCTTGTGGGGACACTCAAGATTATTGTGAAAAGTATTTTGGTACACAAAATTATGTTAATTGCAAACGAACACATCATAATTCATTTTTTTTCATTCATTTAATAATTTTATTAAAATGTTGCGCATACGCCACCTTTTCAAACGCTTAGCTGGTTTTACTTTTTATTGCCGCATTTGAAAACATTTATCTGCGCTGAGCATTAAAACACTTTCCGAGAAATATTTTCTAGCATCAATATCATCCTCATTGTCCTTTATATCCTATGATACCTGGGTTGCACACAAAAAAAGAGCAAGAATATCTCCGCCATCTCATACTCCGCAGTATGCACTAGTGCATCAGAAACGTACGCATGCAATTTTGAAATGCTCGCATAGTAATAAATTCAATTACCAAAGGTACTGCGATCTATTTTTGTGAAAGAAAAAAAAACAATAATTCATAGGGACCATATTTATGTAGGTCATTAAGACTTTTGTTGCTGCTCAGCTAAAGGCACACAAGTATCCATCGCTGACACGCCCCATCAATGACATTTCCTCGTCGGTTCCCGTTTCATTTCCCCTTGGATGGTGACAAAAAGCGTTCCAAAAGTTTCTCTTCAAAACGAGATATCATAAAATTTGGAAAATAATACATGCGTTCGCTGAGGTTTTCTATTTTCATTTTCATTTCGCATAAACTTTAATGATTATGAGCGAAATCTTTTTGTATATATGTATCTATCAGTATTGTATGCGGTTCCAGTTGTTTTATAGTTTATGATTTATTGAGATGGTTGACAATTCAAGCGATTGAAATTTATGTCACACTATAAAAATGACGTTCGCTTCAATTGTGTATGTATTATCTGCGCAAACTTTTGCTGACTAAACGATGAGTTTCGGCAAAATATTTAAGATATTCTTGTTTATTTTGTTCAATTTTAATTAATTCTAATTCTTCCATTTTTTTTGTTCCAAAACAGATTAAATTATTTGTTTGATTAAATATTTTTTATTAAGTGTTTGCATATGTTCGCTTAATGTGCAATAAATAAGTTTATGTACAACAGTTTCGCTTTGTGAATAGTCGTCAATTGGCAGGAACTGATCTCTGGTGACAGCTGAGAATTTGGGCGCCACACATGACTTTGACAGTTATGTCTTACACAATCCTTGACGTTGTTTTGAAAATGGAGAATATTTGTATTAAACAAAGGAAAGCTATTCGCGCATTTTTTGTATACACATATATTAGATGTTGTTTTTAAGCAGACACATTTAATAGATTCGTCTACGTTCCATAAGGTTTATGAGTCGTGACAGAATCAAATAAGTTTAAATAATATGATCTATCCTGACAACTATCAACAATTCATAATAATGATGACAAATACAAGAATTTCAAAGGAGCACCCGAAGCATTCCACCCTGTCAATCAAAACGTTAATTTTAAATTATTTTTATATTTAAATATGTCTCTGCGGCTTAGCTTGAAAAGAAAACATTTGACACCATGGTTCAGCACAAGGAAAGTTTATGTTTATAAGCACCTCAGTTGGGAATTCTTTAGAAAATAAAATTCATGTTTTTTAGGTCATTATGGTCGTTTTGAATAAGGGAATACATCTCTGCTTATGGTTGCCCTTACAAGGGAATATAAATGTCACGTAAATAACGAGCGTTTTCATCGGTTTATATTCCGGTGACGCTAACCTGATCCAATCATTTTCGTACAACGAATTGCAACAATGTTGCAAGAATCGTATTTTCATTGGTGGGAAGTTTAAGAAACGTGTAAATTGGAAATTGTACATGCAGAAAATTATTTAAATGTTAATTTTAATGCAAAAATTAGCTTAACAAGTAATCTACATAATCGCATAATCGGATTAAGCCTGCCATCAACCTTTTAGATTCTCCCAACACCGAAATAAAATCGCAGACAATTTTTTATATGACTTTACATTTCTATTTTTTTTTTCTTCCTTCAATAAGAGATACAAAATATCACTGAAATAAATAAATCAAAAATATTTTCCTTTTCTTTTTTTATCGAAAATATTCATACGAGAAAAATTTATACGCTTGACGTGAGTAAGGCGGCGGCAGACCCCTTTCGCACCCACTCAAACATGCCACTACTATTTTTATTGAGATTCTAATTTAGACTGTCTTCAGTATCTGAGCACGAGGAGGATTGATCGTTATTTTCATGTCGGCATACTCTACAGCCACGGCCATCACATCGCTCTGGCTCTTGAAGAGGAATACTAATCGTACGACTCATCCGAACCAGCTGACGAAATGCGTTTTTGTTTTTTTTTTTTTTTCGTTTGTTCCTTGTGCTGTGCTGATGTATGTATTCAACTTTTACAATTATTCTTTCTTGCGGATTGGTCTCTATATATCGTGTATCGCTTATTTGGCTAACCTCAAGGTTAGTAAATCACACGACATAGTTTGATAGTTTTTGAACCTCGACATGAGGAGAAAATAAGACGATACAAGATACAAACCACTTCGAAGAAATCTAATTCTAGAATCCGCATGATTCACACGAATCACATTGTATTTTGGCGGTTGGCTAGCGTATGATGATGACTGATCGCAGAGCAACCAATATTTTTTTTTTTTTACAAATTTTTTCCTCGTATATAAATAAATTATAGAATTTAAGGAAAAAAAAATAAAAAAAGAAATAATACGTAACAGACGGAGAGTAGTATTTTTATCGCTTAATATGTGATATGATAAAAGACGAGACGACCTTCGCAAGAGCACAGTTGTACACAAGCATATGCAAGGGTTTATATTCACGTTTGCTTGCTCTTGCAATCGGATGCAGAATCAATGTTAAATTAAATATCATCGGAAATACAGATGGGCATTAATGGATGCAGCTGCGATCTGTTAAAATAATTGCATTTTATTTTTGCTTGAGGTTAATGATTGTGTTATTTGCATTTAATACATTCAGATAATGAGTGTGTCAAATGTGTATTAAAATAAATGACACAAAAATGTCAAAAGAATTTTCAGCAAAATGCCATCAATTGAACACTGAACTGAATTATAGAAAACTCTCCCGAGACCCAAATGACGTAGACGGTATTAGTCATCATGACGTGAATTCTCAGAAAGAGAACTTGCTCTGACGTGAAAGTGATTAAGTGGGATACTCGTCAGGTATATTTGTCCGGAAACGCTTATGCCTAATTCTATGCGCACAAACTGCTTTACACTACAGATGTCTTTTGAAATAATCCTCCCATATAAATAACTAAATACTGCATCAAACGTGCTCACCGAGCAAACACATAGTAGAAAATGTTTATTAACCATGCGTTCACAGTTCACCATACGGATATGATATGGCATTTTATTCATGGGATATCAGACTATCTGCATTTTCACACGAAGATAATATCTCCGTAAGACAATCAGAAGCATCATCAAACTAAACACTGATAAGAGTAACTGACATAAATTCAAAAACAAAGAGAAAAAAAAAACCTAAATATTTATTCAACTCAAAACGAAGACAACTCCACGGCCCATACTATCCAAGACCAATGAAACAGAAGAACATAAATCAATTGCAATGAAATTAACAGATAACAACACCAACACATTACACTTCATCGCCATCGTCATCGTCATCGCTGTTGTCGCATTAGTCGTCGAAGTCGTTGCTATCGTTTTCGTTATTGCCTTGGTCGTTCCGGGTTGCATATTGTAGGGTTTTATTTTTATTATTTAAAGCTTAATTCGTACACCACCAACACTACCAGTACCATCACTATTACAGCAATAACTTAAATTTCCACCAGTACATAAAGTGAAAGGGAAAATATTCTCCCAGGACCACCATGTGATCTCCTCCACTGATACCGAGTGTCATGCTCATAGTTGCTCTTAGCCATGCCGACACTACCACTGGGTATGGTGCTGTCTTGACTGCTGTTGTTGCTGCTGCTGCTGCTGCTGCCGCCGACGCCGCCGCCACCACAACAAACAATCAACGTAAACAAACCTCAGCAGCCACCAACTAGGCAACCAGGCAACCAACTAACCAGCCCAACGACCAACTTACCAAACTCTCAGCACCAAAGATACAAAAAGAAAGCAAAATGGCTCCACCACACAATGTGCATACAGATTAATACATACATCCATGCCATGCATCCATACATAAATGTGCACTGAGTGCCATGGTCAGTGAGTAGTCAGCTGCTATGGCTTGGCCTGGTTGTGGAGTGTAAACCCGAGGAAAATTCTCACGGTGCAGCAGCGGTGGTTCATTGCTGTCGGTTTTGTTTTCTGTGGTGGAAACTCTTTTCACTAAAAATTGCGGACAATTCGTCTGTCTGTTGGTTTGTTTGTCCGTATGTCTGTCTGGGATTTTTATGCGCGTGCACAAAATGCGACACGTAATGCAACGCGATGAAATGCACTTCGGGCGGGAGTTAAACTTCCTAGATTTACACACCATTTTTGTTGGTCATTTTGATCACACTAAACGAACGCACATCTTAAGAAATGTTTCAGGGCCTTTGCGTGAACGTTGTCTGGGGAATTTTTCAACTGACAATGACGAAAGTTAGTCATCTACTTGCATGGCTATCGGAAGCATAAGTAATGTCCCAGTTTCGGAAATTAATGGAATTGGCGGCATTTTGATAGGCATTAAGTGGATCGTATGTGTTTGTCAGCATCTTGTCAGTAGCATGTTTGTCAAAAGGTCCAATTTTGAAAAATGGAAATTTCGGTATCACTAAACAAAGAGGATTTCGTGATACTACTTCAGACTCCATCGTACTGCCTATGAAGCGATAGCTACTTCTATGTTATTTTAATTTCTACTAACACGTGAATGAAATATTTTTTAAGCTAAGTGTCATTCAACATTCATGCCAAATAAAGTCAAACATTTTAACTCAAATCCATAACCTGCGGCTTACAAGTGCTCCCGTTCAGAATCGATTTTATATTCTCACGACGTTCCACAAAGCGTAGCCCGATTTTACACTCTCAGAATAATCTTTACATAAAATCACAAAAAAGCCGCTATTACCAAAAGAATCTCTTCCTGATCAAAAGAATTCACCTAACACACCGCTCTCGACTCCAAAGAAGCACATTTAAACTCAAGTCGTAGCTTTATAACAAGATAACTACACTTAAGTACCTACCACGAAAATAGATGATGTTATAACCTCCCTGACTGCCAATGGCAAGCATCAACTCCAACTGCACCTACACGAACATACACCGTACCCATAGCTCAAGCCATGCTTGTCTTACATTCAACCAAAAACATAAAACGAAAACCCAAACCAGCTTCAGAGGTGCACCATTCGCCTGCCTCCGCCCAAAAGCTGAGCTCAAAAACTGCACAAGCACACTCATGTATATCTACACACAAGGCACCAGTGCGCCGCCACACACTCCACCAGCACATCGTAGCACGGGGCCAACGAACGAAAAGTATACTGTGGGAACTTTATGATTGGTGACACATAATTGGCGCTGCAATGCGCATTCCATGAGAAAGGCCATTATAATTTCAGCTAACCAGATGTAGTGCTCGTGCGCACTCTCCCAGAGACCCCACAAAGCAGCAGACAAGAAGCAACAAAAAGGGGAAAACCTGTAACTGACTGTCAGCCGCACACCTAACTCCGCCGCTCAAGAAGGAGACTCCACTTGAACGACGATGACTACGACGACAAACGATGAAGACGGTGTGCGAGATAGGCTCTAAAAATTCGCCTTAGGTAAATGTGCCGCGACTGTGACGGCGGTGGCTGTGGCGGCGGCAGCGGCAGCGGCAGCGGTGGCAGTGGCGGTAACGGTGGCGATGACGAAGGCGGAGGTGGAGGCGGCAGCTCGATGATCTTGAATACAGATAATGTGGGCCAGTGCATGCACCAAGTACAATGTGCGGCTGCCGCGGCCAAAAGAAGTTAAGGTCCCGCGTTCGTTGGGTCCCATGCGAAGAGCCATTTTATGGGATACGTTTTAGGCATTGAATTTGTTTATTTTATTTATTTTCGGGAAGTACGCACTACACGCTTGGCTTTAAGGCTCATTTAATAACTGTAAATCATGTTGCAATCACTTAACATTTTAATCGATCTTTCTTTGGATGCGAAAGCTGTTTGGTATTGCTGTTGGCCATAGCGCCTCAGAGGCCGACCGCAGATCCTGCAATAAACGTAGTAATATGGATACATAAGTCCCAGCCCTACTGATAAGCCATCAAAATATCGAAGTGAGGTAGGGTCGTCTTGTGTGAGGATTACTCGCCCGTTCGCGAATGCTGACGAACTGGAAAATTAATTTTTTTTTCTTTTCGTGTTGGTGGGACTTTTTCGAACGTGTGTTCCTGTGCGGCGTCGTTGCGGCGATGATTAATTTGTTTTGCAATTGTTTTCGATATAGGGTGAGCATTCGGTTGAAAATTAAATTTTGATTAAAATGTTCACGATCGTCAGTGGGATAACGGAAGTGAACTCATATCAACTCAAGAATAAACTCATATGTACATGTATTGCATATGCACGTTGTACTACCATCACGGAAAGAGTAATAAATTAAAGCAAGCGCCAGTTAATTTACTACACCCAAGTTTAGTGTGTCGGAGTTATAAATTGCGTTTGTTTGTTGACAGTTGTTAGTCTTCTGGCGTACACAAAAAACTAAAGAATAGTGTTAAGCTGAATTTAAGAGGACATTGATGTATGTACATATTTGTTATCCTTTTCGTTGGAAAAAATCGGATTCTATTTAATTTGTTTGAAGCTGTGATCATTTTGATTAACCCGATTGTGGAATATTTTGAACTACTTACATCCAACTAAGGACCAAGCACTGCACATACATATGATCCGTAATATTTCCGCAATTTTTTAAAAATATTATTACTTCTCTTAAATTAAGGATGAACCAGACAAAAAAAAATAGAATAACAAAAGTTTGAAAATAACTTAGCACACAATGGTGATACCGCCAAGAAAGTTCAACTTAAATTTATAGTGCACACACACACGCCACCTGTATCTGTAAAACATTGAGATGCGCATCTTGGCAGAACGTCCAACTGAAGAGTATCTACAGCACGACTATTTCCACCGCTTCACTTGCACCACCGCCGCCACCGTAGACTGCTATCAAAATAGTTGGAATAACAAAATGTTAATTTTCCACTATTCACACCATCTGGCCGTGTCTACTGATTGGCTGGCGGATTGCTGGCATAGAAGAAGGAAGCGATATCTACTGCAAAAGAAAACGAAACTTCTCGAGACACAGGCTCTCAGTATCTGACTGACTGATCAAGGTGTTGGCATTTTAGGAATTCTAGTTTTCGTATCTTTCTATCTTTAGCATGAGGTGGTCGATCTCGTCGACTTCTAGTCCCATACAATACCCATTTACTCCTCACTTAATTGATTTACGACGTATAACATATACGAAATATGAAGTTGACAATGACAGAGCATTCTTTTCCTTTTATTCACATTCTGGAGGTAGCATTTGTCTGTTTGCATCATAAATTCACATATTGATGAACACCTGTATTCAATTTTCCCTTTTTGTCGCTGAGAAACTGGATATTTTTGAAGTTCATATTTTGAAAATTAGCAAACACATACCACCAGCCTGCATGTATGGAAGCACAATTTGGACCCATTTGCTTGAACTACTTTCACTTAAGCCATTTTTTGTTGGGTTAAAACAATAGGAGCACAGCCATGTAGCCGCCGGCCGGCGCAGGGATAATCGAAAGCAAGCAATGGATAAACAATATGTTCTCCGTTTCATCGAGTGAACAGAGAAGAATAAATTAACAAAATCAACCCGATGATTACTAATAAATCATTTTATCTAATAATTCTTGAATGTATATGCACACACACAAAAACCAAAAAAAACTCCTAACTGTGCCCCCAATTGTGAGTTCAAATGCCATTCTTTATTTTGGCGCTTCAATTTCACGGTCGATAAAGCCACCATTCTTGGTAAACTCCGTTTCTATGCTCAGATGCTGAATTCATATAAACCTAGAGAAAACAGAACATTCGTTCTTATTGAATGTTCGGTATCACACTAGACACCACCCGCCTGCGCACGTGAATCGCACAAAATAAAAATAATGTGTTGGCCGCTCGAACATTAATTAATGACAGTGAAAATGTTAACCCCTCTCTTACTCCACCACCGCAACTCATTTCTTAGCGATCTATCGTTTTAAAGAAATAAAGAACGTCCGTACTTGGAGTAAGAATTAATTACAATTTTCTAACTTCCATCGGGAGTTGAGACTGAGAAAAAAGATACCGATACGAGAAGAAGAAAAAAGATGCCCCTTCAACCACCTAGCGTCTTTTGTCTCTGCTATGTGGAGTAAGAATCTAAAAAAATTATTGCTTTTTCAGGGGTTACCTCCTCCAACTAATGAGACTTTTGCGAGCTTGTCGTCACATTAATATTTCGGATTTCTTACTTTCTTTCTTTTTTTGATTTTCAAACTATGAACGCACAACTAATGCGATCCTTATCGCATTCGATGACGATCGTAATTTGTTAATTATGTTTAACGAACTAAAACGCGTCTAACGACCAGTGGCTGACGAATGCAACTAAGCTGGCGTCATTTGGAGCCCGCTGAGTGTCTTAAGTTTCGAGTGCACATGTGCTCAGGTTACAGACCGAGTCCGAGTTGCACAACTGAAGTTGGGGGATGACTATCGTCGAGATGTTGTTGTGTTCAGATAAAAATCTCTAGGCTGTGGGTGGATGATTTTTGATTGTCTTAAACTTGGTTTACTACTTAATAGTAATGGCTATGGTTTAATGACTTCTTCTATCTCTTACTGCGGTGGTTTCTCGGTTGGATATGGTTTTGATAAAATTTCACCACAGACTATGCTTTAACTGAATAATTAGGGTTGGGACATATGTATTAAACGCCTGCATGTCTGGATATTTAATTGTTTACGATGGGAATATGAACAGAATTATGAAACGGTTTTTATGACGAATTGAATGGATGGATGGGTCTTGCGGATGCGCTTTTTGTTTATTACACTTGGGGATAATTAAGTCTACAGAGGGAGACAGAGAACCACTGATATATGTATGCATGATGAACAGACCGGATGTATTGTTTGTGCCAGTAACGGTAATTAATTAAAGAAAAAATACAGAGACAATTCATTTCTCACGATTTTATTTTAGAAATTTTGTACAGCAGAAGTGCAGTAGAGCGTTTGTGTAAAGCTTAAAGCATTCATACATGTGCATCAACCAATTAATTATTTTCACAGTGCTTTCCATTTTTCTCTCAATTCTCCGTTATCATCTTGATTCTGTAGTCTGGAGAAACGCAAGACAAAGTGTTTCCCGAATAACTGCCGCACAACTGAAGATGTCAATCCAACCGGCAGTAATTATTATACTTCTCACTGTGGTCGTAGGGCATTCAAATTTCATTTTTACTTTGCTTAACCGGTGCTTATACACTTGATCTTTCCAACACCTTTTTCGTTCCCTTCGTACACATGGATTTTTCTATCACTCAACATGTCACCCATTAGACCTCAGACTCAGTTGAAATGTTGATTCATTGCGTCACAAAAATATACACATGTATGCATAACATGCTGGTTAGGTATATGGTAAATAAATTCGCTTTAGACATTTAATCCCCAGTATGAATCAGTGGCGACAATTATCTATTTTGACACAACTCTCTTTATCTTATTTAAATTCTGGCAAAGTACTTAAGCTTGGATAAACAAGACGTACATCATTTTCTATCGTATGCGAAATATTTGCTGGGCTTAAGATCAGTAATCTTCTAAGATTATGTATCTCTCAGCCTAACTTCTGAAATGAAGACGCAAAGCCAAACAAACCACAGCTCGCACGTACGTAAGAACGCAAACGTTGATATATCAATTGTCGGTACATTCGACTGTGTCACACTCACTGTAACTGAGTTGCATGGGAGGGCATTCTGCCATTGCCTGATAAATGAACTCATCACGTTTGTTTGCTAAAAAACAAAACAAAAAAACAACTAGTGTCATCGTAATTAAGTCCTTTAAAGTCTTCGACTCACAGTCTCCTTTATTCTGTTCACAGCCCCTATCAGAAATGATTGAGTTATTTTTGACATCGACATCACAACGCAAACAAAACAAGAGTGCGGCTGAGGGTTCTTATTAATTTCATTCATTATCCGTGACTGCGAAACACAATGAAATATGCATTCACAAATTATTATTTTTATTAACGAAACAATAATAAACGGTGTGATCGCCAGGCGCAAGTCTTAAGATTAATTGTGCGACACCTCCATGGACGCTGGTGTCGGGCGCATTTCGACGATGTGTTTCAAATGTTTGTGATAAATCACTTGACAGCAAATGATGCACTTCATGTTGTGGTGAGTCGTTCAAGTGAGGTAGTTTTTGAAATGTTTTCTATAAGACATGAATCACAATCTGAATTGGTTCGTTGGTATCTTTATCGGAACGTGCCTGATGTTCAATGAACTCGGTGCCACCTAATTTATGATCACAGTGGCTAAATTACGAAGGTAAAGAAACGACAAAGTCAATCTTCAACCTAGTCACATGAGACTAATTAGGTCAGGAGAGTGAAATTATTCAAAAATGTCGAGAGTAGGCATAATTATAATTACCACCCACTCAGCTTGAATTCACCAGCCCAGGGTAACATATTGCCTGCCCAGGGTAACATATACTGCTCTCCAATGTCCTTTATGCACGCAAAGAAAACGTGAAATCACAATAATTGCATATGTACCTACATACGTAGGTTGTAAGACAAATATCCAAACAAAGATTAAATATAAATTAAATATTAATACCTTTTATGCGACAAACCACTCAACTTCATTGTTATGCAAACAGAGTTGCACTACTTACCCAAAGATGGGATTAACTAATGATTTGCCTTCGCGGCGCACTGACATTCCAACCAGCGCCATCTCAGCACTAGCGTAGCAATGCTGACGTTGATGTTGATGTTGATGCTGATACTGGTCTGATGTTGCTACGGACTTGTGCCGCGGTTTTTGATTTGTGGGTTTTCTTGCTAGCGATTCTTATCTTGGTGAAGGAGATATGAAATGGGAGGTCGTACATACCAGTGGTACTGGTGCCAGTGGTGTTGGTAGTTTTACGAAATTAAATTAAATTAAACGCATTCCGAACGAATTCTTTTTAATTGAATGGTAATGAATAGAATAAATGACATCTTTGGTTACAGTGACTTGTTTTGGTACCGCTATTTGGAATGCGCAAGCATGTGTATGCATGTGCCCACCTTACATAGCCCATAGGTAGGTATCCTCATTTGAATTAGAATTCAGGTTAAAAATGTCACCGCGAATGCAGCACTTGTCACTAAGCAGCAGGGGTTTGACTCTTTATCTTATCTATCTTACATACGTTCGGTTTGTGCAAAGTTTTGTGCATAGATAAGTCAGTGGCAATTGGTATTATTTCGTCGTAGGCAACACCACACACATATTTGAGTTGAAGTAAACAGGTTAAAAACCTTGCCGCACTGTTTATGCAAGACCACACCAGTGGTCGAACCCTTATTTATAATTATCTAACTTATGTTGCATCTCTGTGGAATACCAATCATCGTGCAACAAAGGAAACCCCTATCCACCCCTAATTGCTATCACAGTATCGGCTCGCATGCCTTAATATGTCACATAATGGCTTGATATTTCCATCTATTTCCCTTGCCAAGTTCCTTAACTGCCCATTAATACCACAGTCACGCAGCTTCACTTAAGTACATGATAGACTAGTGTCTTCCCACATACAGACATACATCTGTGTTATGCGTATGCAACTCCATCGACCCATATAACCACATTAAAACAATTAACGTTACCTGCATCGCACCGACTCGCCGCAAATCTGATGCGCACCGTCCCATTATTGACAGCAACATAAACGCCGTCAGCAACATTCTCATCTGATGTTGCTTCTGCCCGTGATGACGAGCTGACCATTGTTGCGGTCATCACTGAATGTTGTGTTTACGATCGGCAACAGTGCGGCCAACCGATAACGACTTGCTACTGCTTTTGTTTCTTGCACATGTCTCTCTCTCTATCTGTCTCTCTCTCCGTCTGTAGTCGGCGGGTTTGTTTTTTCCTCTCTTGTCTTCTTGTCTGTTTTCAATTTTATGGAGTTCGCAATTTTCATCCCAAATTTGGAATTGTAGAAAGCTATTTGCCTCAATCTCTTTTAGATTATCATTTGTTATTATTTACTTCGGCTCCTCTTTGTTTTATTTGCAACAATTTTTGCTTATGCGGTAGCGGCAGTGGCAGCGGCAGTAGCAGCTAGACGAGCAGTACTAAGCCGAGCTATAAGTTGGCATAGCTTTATTGGGAACATGAAACCGGAGCCACCGCCGAAACAGAGTATAGAGCTAAGGCCGACGCAGGTTAAGCTGTGTTGCCAATGGGATATGTTGGGTATGCGGTGAAGTGTAGATGGAGGAATGGATGACTTCGGCGGCAGGTGAAGAGATTTCGATATAAATAGATAGATCAAGTGGTACTGGTGTGTGTTGTGGTGGTGGTCAACTCTGATGGTCGTCGCGCCGCGCAACGCCGTGAGAGTTAGTGTAACACTGTGCGAACGCGTTGGCTTAACAACAACTAGTTGTTGGCTTGGTTAGTGCAACGAAATGTGGTCTTTTCGGAATAGCTTTTGAATTGCCACATTTGGCATGTCTTTAGTTGGCCATGATTGCATCCTGAAAGTACCTCTTCTAGATGTTGCTCTTGTGTTATTGTAGATGTGTGAAAGGAGTAGGAAATCATATGTGAAAAAAATATTCATCATTATTGTGGTTAAGATGAGGACAATTGTAAGTCCCGTTCCCATTTTCCTTTTTCTGCTTCCAACTGAATTATGTAACCATTTATTTTGAGCAACACATTTTTCAAGTTCAACAGCACACATGTCACTAGCTGACGCATACATACATGCGAAGTCTTGAGCTAACTTATCAACGATTTTATCAACAAGTCTCATACCAATTATGCGATCAATGATCGTCACTTCCTTATCTCGGTGCCACTAATCATTTCGAAAACCCATGTGCTCGGTGATTTACCCGAGAACACTCACTTACATTAAGTGCAATTTTTATCTGTCGCCATTCAGCCAGCCCAATAATTACGATGAGGTCCATTGCTACCGGGTGAGACGAAGAGTGGACTAGTAGCAGGGGCTAGTAGGCGCTATGGTGAGCTATAAAAGTCGATTCATGTTCTCGGAAATTAATGTGGAAATGACTTTCTTCCCCACTCGTCGTCATCGTTTTCGAAAATAAAAGCGTGGTATTAAATTATCTGGTTAAGAGCTGAAGAAGTCATGACAATTTGTTGAGGGGTTAATGGGGGTGCCTAGCGGTTATATATACTTTTTTATTCATTCTGTTAAATCAAATATATCTAGTGGAAAGTGGGCGATAAAAAAGATGTGTGCCTTTTTCTCTTTCTCTCTCTTCAATTTACGACAACAGTTTACCATCAATGATGGCTGTCAATTAATAATAAAGAAATGTAAAACATAATTTAAAGTCAAATTTTTGAGGCAAATATTAATTAAGTTATTCTTAATGACACATATTAAAATTCTTGGAATTCTTTGCAAGAACACAGATTATGACGAGCTTCCAAAATATGCTATAGCAAGCACAGTCAACTACAGTCAGGTGGCTTAATTGTTACGCGAAAGTATTTAAAATGCAAATTTTTACAATTTTTAACACGAGACTTTTTCTCAAAAAATGCCAACACAATGCAATTTTCTAAATGATAAATTTAGAAGTTGTGTCATGTATAGCTGATCGGCACATCAAAGTTGCGTATGAAAATAAGCAACTGCCTCTAATGCCACTTGCTTATGTACATTTTGAAATTTTAACTCATTTTCTGCGCAAGCATCACCATGGTATTGACCACATTTCTTTCTTATATTCATTTCTAATTGTCTTTGCAAAACATTAATAGTCGTGTCAACCAAACCCAGCCTGCCAAGGTAATTTATAGAGCTCTTTTTCGATCGCACTATGTTGTTACTTTGATTCATTAATATTTCCATCACAACCAGAACGGCGTTGAAAAATCTCATGAAAAAATATTTATTTTACCATTTTTGTTTGTGATCATTTTATTCTCAATTAAAGACATGCCACACTTAGACAGCAATAATCAGGTGGAACCAAGTCATCAGCCGACTATAAAGACAGCACGTCATTTACCCAAACTTGTAACCCTGAGTACGAACTCATTTAAAGTATGTATCTAAGCCACCCATGGGTTCCTCTTTGTCGTAATCATCGTAAGCTGTCATTTTTTCCTCTTCTGTTCCCTAAGCTTCAGCGGTATTTAATGGTGAGGGTCACCAACAAAGCATAAAACACAAAATAAGTAAATAAACTTGAAGATATTTCTGCTGAAACTAAGCCAGAAAAAAAAGAGACAATTTTAAGGAAACAGAACTAGATGTGGCGGTAAATCTTAACAAAACTCGAAAGCTACCGGCCGCTGTACGTTTCCTTGAATTCGGGGCGAAGCTCTTCCGACGGGCAGAGAGAGAGATGTGCATAGACCGACATTTCAGACTTAACCTGATCCGTATGATGGACACTTCCCACAGTGACTGTTGTTGTTGTCAATTCTAATGGGTCATTCCAGTTAGAAACAGATAAACTAATCACCGTAATAAACATGAAATGCCTTTGATGTGCGTAGCTTTAAGCAGCAACATGTGTATGCTTTACGAAGACAAGGCGTATAATATACCTCGCGAAGAACAACTAGATCTGTAACGAAATAAAGCTATTCGCTTTTTACGGACATTTCATTGCTGCATCTAAGATGTTCTTTGGCTGTGATATTAACCCTTTTTTTCCTACCCATTTATAGGCTACCACGCATGATAATCTGATGAAGATTTGTTACTGGTACGTAACTGACAAACCTCAATTATTGATTCTGTGCTTGGATTTCAAATTCATGTACAAAATATGAAAAGGGGAAGGAGTCAGAGTACTGTTGTTAAATCAAATCAAAACCTCGATCGTCATTCGTTTGAAACATGAAACGTTTTTTTTTTTATAAGTTTAAGCTTGTACACCTAGTTGTCAAAATAAATTATTCAACGATAAATTATTCTTTCCCTTCCACTCATTCATAGCTAAGCTACATACATTTAACAACGTACTTGCTTGTTCTTAAGTATCTGAATTTATTGCAAATGCAAATTTCGCACACAGAACCTATTGTAAATACGATGTTATGATCAATCTTTTAGAGCAGTGACATAATTTTTACAAGCCAGTCATCGAATTCTGACATCACGACTGACACAGCAAAGTGCTGAAGTCAGGATGGACGAGAAAAGCAATCGGTCAAGATCAAATGCACATGCATTGTAATTAACTCAAGCTCCAGAAACAATTCAAGGACTGAACAGCTTTCCAAAGAGTTAACATTCGGCATTTCAAATTCAATGTCAAATGTATGAAGCAATTTTTTTTTTCAATTCTATTCGGCGTTCGAAAGTACCTTCACCACAATTCTTGAAAAATCTATTAGTAAAGCAACTTCAGCCTACTCGCCGATTTATTTGCGAAAGTGCTCTTCACTGTAAAATGTATTTGAGGTCATGCGGCTCTCCCTCTCTCCTCAAATAAATGAGTTTCCAACGAAACAAAAATAAACAAAAAACCTGGCGCCATGGTTTCCGTGGAAAATTAATGTTTTCCACTAAACGCTGTGAGGTGGCTTCGGTGAATTTTCGCACACTCATCTGCCCGCAAAAGCCACCTGACAATATTCAGTTGCTCTCGTTCAGCTCTGAAACGAACGAGATCATCCATTTCACGATCTTGCCCCATGCGGCAAAGGGATTATCTCCGTGGAAGTGGATTTCCTCATACCCCATTCTAATGATGACACACTTAACGATTGACTTGGATATGACCCTACACATATTTTGAATCTCTTGCTGCTGAGCGGATACATAGTACAACCCGTGGCTTCCCCACCCACAACTCTCATACAGTTGTTTATTCAAATGATATCTGCCAGACAGCCAACGACTAGAGACTACCGCCAGGAGCTAACTTCCACCTCAGGCGTAATTAATTGAATATCGATGAGAGATTAATATGATCGCCTTGAGGAGAGTAGTCTCTAGTCTCTCCACTACATCTACAAGTTATGAGCTTTCTTAGATCAAAGAGGTGCTGCTTGCAACAATGTCTGTTGCTTTCCTCTAACTGAGTGTGTCTCGGTGTGCCTGTGTGCCCCGCATGTGTAGAGGCGTGTGTGGATTCCCTTCGGTCTGCGTTTCTCCAATGAAATTGATGACGACGAATAAGCCTTATTAGAAATCGAGAATTGAGTGCTCAACTGAAATTTATTGCCACTCAATGTGAGTGGAATTGTGTGCAGCCAAAGGTGTGGGGGGAGGAACGAAAATTGATTAATCTGTCTTGGTCGGGGCATCCGGAAGGTGAAGATATGTTTTTCGAACAAACATACAGGTTACCCAATGGCACCTTTGATCTGCCCTAAACCACGACTACTTAGTGTTATTGTTCCGCCGCATGGCGCCGTCAATTCTCTTTAAGATTTTTTTTCTCTGAGAAGTAAATCCAATGTACGAAAAAAAAAATGTTTCATCAGCCCAAAAGAAAACGAAGATGTGGTCCCTTTCTGGTGGAGATGGAAACAAATTCAGTGGAAGTTGTGGAAAAATTATGAAAATAAACATGATTATCAGAGAAAGAAAAATATACGAAAAGGAAAAACTAGACACACCTACGGCGCACACTAGGTGTTTGAATACACAGCGGACCAGCAGCGGACAGAACTTAAAAGAGCAAGAGAAATAAGCATAAAAAGATTATAGAGTAGCAAGAGTTCCACTGTGACGGAGGTGGTCGGTCATAGTAGCCGAGACGCTAGCTGATCTGAGTCGAGTCGAGTCGAGTAGAGTCGAGCATAATTTAAAGGGCCGTCGATCTATATGAACTCCTACAACTAAAAATATCAGAGGACATAAATTAGATGTGATATTTCATCATCGTGTCCTATGGGGGGACGGATGTCAAAATATGTGTATGCCACGTCTTGGAGATGTATGTATCTATATAGGCATTCTCACGCACACAAACACACGCACATGTACACGGCAGAAGAAGTTATTAATAGTAAGTCGCTACTATTCGTTGGCGGTGTAAATATGTCTTTTGGCTTTAAGTGAGTTTGAGGTTTTTTTTTTTGAAAACGGAAAAAAACTAAATTTACAACATTTACATGTACGCATATGTGCACATGTACTGTAACAAGTGAGTTTGTCAACGCTTATAATTATGTGCTCCAGATAGTAAATTTAAATTAGGTTTAGGTAGGTTTAAGCTCTTGGTTAATCTTGTGTATGTCAGAATCCTCTGTAGGAATTATTGAACATAGTTGTTAGCACTTTATTTGCGATCGAACAACGGATGTTACGTATACGCCTAGTTGCTCATTATATATGTTTGTCAAAAGAAAAACACCAAACGTTCTGATTATGTGTAAGTACGTGAGATTACTAGACATCAGTTGAATATGATTAAGCATGAGTAACCAGGGAATAATTTGCTCCAACCAATATGTGCATTCATTTGGCTTGGCAGCTTGACGTAGGTATCGCGTACACGTTTTCAACTTTTGATACACATTCTGCATAAATTGCTTTTCTCATCAAATTCGAACATTACAAGCGCCTATATCAGATTGCGTCAAGCGAAGCAATATGTTTGAAGTACATGTGTACTCAAGGTTAAGGCACTGTGAACATTTTTTTTGTTCACTTTAGTAAGTTTATAGCGTGGCGCTACAGCCCGTGAGGGCCAGGGCCTAGCAACGACTCGTGGTGTGCGTGCTATTGCTCTATCCCGAGTGGAAGGCACATGCAGTTTTTTTGCCGATACCAAACTGCTAACTGTTTGTGAAGCTTTATGTAGACAGGACAGTTGTTACTCTTTGAGCACTGTCAGTGACACACAAGAAGTGGAGACGTGGAAATTATCTTTTTCGTACTAGAGTCGAACATGGACACTGTAGATTCAAATGCATAGAAATCAATGCATAGACCCACAACGCCACGACCGCCTCTTATTTTACATTACCACAACAGACTCTTCCTAAGTCGAATTGTCACGGGATATCAAAAGTTGTTCAACTTAGAGAGAGTCCACTGTATAAGTTTTTTGTTTCTGGTACCTAGGTTAGGTAAGGTTAGGTTGTAGTGGCTGACTGCTGCAGAGCAGGCCAGAGTAGGCCCATTGTCATATTATAGATTTAGTTGGCCAATGCTGGTCCTTTTTAGCTCGTGACGGCTGCTGAAGTAGTAGGCTCCTAGATGCAGGAACCTACGACTGGCAAGAGCACTGCAGGAGCAGAGAAGGTGATGAGTATTCTCTTCCTCCTCTTCATCCACGCACCTTCTGCAAAAATCATTATATGGAGCACCCATCCTGCGAGCATGAGTGCCAATTACACAGTGCCCGGTTATGACTCCTATGAGGGTCCTTAATGAGGTCTTGCTGAGTCCAAGTAGACTGAGTGACCGTTTAAGGTTGAGTGATGGCCAGATTTCTTTTGTTTTAAGGCTAGTACCTAAATAAAGTATCATGTATTTTTTTTATTTTGAAAAATATAAACAATAAAAATTAACTAAAATCGAATCAATAGTAAAGACATAACTTCAAGTACGGATAAGATCAGCAGACGACGAGCAGATTTATTTTACAGCGAATTTCACTGACGACGCCAAAACACATCTGCTTTGAATCAGAAATCGACAATGGCCTCACACAGAATGTGTAATCATTATTTCAACATCACATCAATTTGAGTACATCGTCTAGACAGGTACTTCCCCTATATTGCACCGTGTCCTTCATCTGCTGTGAGCTAATTTTGTTTACGTTAGGGCAACTTATAAAGCTTAATATGGCCCGCTTAGTGTTATATACACGATGAGCTGTAAAAGCTATGATGTGCCATAGACAAAACTCGACTACACGCACACCACAACCAACAACAAAGTACGAATTCCGATTCTAGTTCAACGTCCTTATATGCGTTACATAATTGGAATACCTAAATATCCCCCGGGCTATGAGTGCAAGGATGAACTTCAATCGAAAATCATATCCATAAAAGTCCACCTGTTCAGTTGTGTAGCGGCTGATGTCCCTCTCGCATGGCGAGCGGCGAGCTGCGTTTAATCGATTCCGCTCGTTAATTTGCATGCAAATGGTAGTGGCTCAACTCGATAGAGGGATGCCGAGGATGGGGTTCCATATATTGATGAATACATACTCCACAAATCGTCTCATCGAACTTGAATTGTTTTTTTTTCCCCTGGAAGTTTATTTATTTTCTTACTCTGCGAACAACTCCTGAAACTATTTGCATGCAAGAGACGGACAAAAGCGGTTCGATGCCTCAAGCTAAATTGCTTCTACATTCAGCACAGATTGTCCACAGCGTCGATGAGCATCCATTGATGGTATATAGTTAGCGACGGTATGGTGGTGGCACTGGAAGATTCACCGGTGTAATTTTAATAATAATGCCATCCCCAGGTAGCAAGCACCAGCAGCATAAGCAAGATCAGCCGAGATCACCTTCGACCACCGTAGTCCACCGTCTATATTTGGACCACCCAGAGGTTTATTAGTGTTCGATGCAACACACGATGTGTTGCAAAAAGATGACGATCGTCATATTTACTGGGCAAAGTTTATAAACATTCTCCAGTCACTTGTGTATTTACCTTTGATTCAGGGAGTGAGAGAGAGAGAGAGAGTGTGAGCAAGAGAGAAAAAAGAAAGAGCGAGCGAGAGGGAGGGAGAAGGGATGGATACTAAATCTCTTTGAAGACATACATGTATAGCCAACAAACATACATATGCCGGAAGTGTGTATGATCGGAGGTGTGCTAGTAATAAAATGCAACCAGAAATGATGTTTCGAATTCATTTTAACGCAAGAAGACAACAGATTTTACTGCACAATCCACTCCGCTGCCGATGCAGACGGTTCCACAAAATGTATATTTTTACAGCGTGCATACAGCCCAACGTTAGCACCGTGGAAGCAATAGGAATCGCATCCTATTTTGAGAAACTCGCGTCCCCAGCTCGGCCCTGTGCGACGAAATGATACATTTTTGTCGTGCTCTAGGTACTGTTGCTAAATAGAGGTTTTTTGACCTCTTTATCAACGGTTTAGTTGCCGTTGTCAGCATCGTTGTCCTCGCGCGTCTTTGCCATTTAGTCGTCGCCAAGAGGCATACACACCATGTACATATCGTTTGTCATTCATTCATAATATTTCTGATGAATATCCAAAATGTACCAAAACGACATAAACAAATATGTACGCGTCTGTCTTTGGCAAGTTTTTCAACTTGCGCGCACAGACGCACACTTTTATTGATTACATTTTGGGAGACAGGAGCGACGTCAAACCAAATGGTATTCAGTGAACTCGCAGTTGGGTGACGATCGCGTGATTTACCACAGGAGTGGATACAGGGTATGCCTATGAGGTATTTTATGAGGCGCGTGTTATCAATTTCAGAGATGAAAGTAAAAGTGCTACAGAACACACAGAGAAGGTTGAAAATAATATATTTTTGTTCTTTCTTTTATTTTATAGATCATTTGTAGGGGATGTGACTTGGTTCCTAGATTGTCAGGGGGATTCAGAATTCAGATCTTTGTGTAGGCAATAAAAACGTGACGGGTCGTGCCCGCTGAGCTTTTTGAATGTATGAAGTGTCCAAAAAGAGAAGAAGAATTTAAATGAACACTTCTTTTCGTCCTGATTCTGCATAATGTCGTTGTTGACAAGATGCATTCATTTTGAAATGCGAAGAGAGGCAGTTCCGCTTGAGCGCTTTTATTGTTTTGTGGGTTGCTTTCATTCGATGGGGGTTTTATTTGCCGAGCTGCGATCTGAGTTACTGTGACAGCTAACGTCAATATGTGTCACACTCACTTTGTTCCATGTGCTATTAAATGATTTATGAGCTCTGTAACTAGCTGCAGATGGATGGAGAAATGGTTAAAATTGAAAGCCAAAGAAAATAGCATAACTTACATGCGGACTTATGTAAGAATTCGATCATTATTCCTCATTTTTATCCCATGCAACTTAGATAAGGTTACGACATTCAACATCAACGTAAGTTCACTTCTTCACCTCGAGTGTAATACTTTTTTTCACTCATAAATAATATTAACCAGTGAAAGCAATACATATTTATGCATTAACACTTTTTTTTTTGTAGCATAGTTTCTATTTGTTCCCAAATAACTTTATACCACAAAAATAACAAGTGTGTACGTGCAGGCTAGGTATGGCACCAATGACACGCCAATGACATATCAATGATCATCCACGTATCCGTTTGTTCCACTTTATGGACCTGAATTTTCAATTAACAAAACCCAGAGAATAGTGATATTCGCATTTGCGGTATGTATCAGTGTATTAATCTGACTGTCAGATGTCTCCGACGAGATTATATCACATGCGTGGTGCCATATGGTGGTGCGATTTCCACTTGCAAGGTGAAATTTCTAATCTATGCATTGCTTTGTCAATTTCACATTTAATGGAATCATGTGCACGAGCAAGCGCCGCGCCGTGTCGCCGAAAATCCAAACAAGATCCGCAAACAAAAAATTCACTTATTTATTTTTATTTTTGTTGTTTTGTAAACACACCCACAAAAATGCTAACACAGAGTATCTATCAATCTTCGGTCAGATTGATCGATCGGTCAAAACTGCACATCGAATAGATAATCTTGTGTTCTTATAAGATTGATGCATTCATAAAACGAGGGTGCAATATGGGAAAACGAATGCGCTTTGTGCAACGGCACGACGCTACGCGACGCGACGCGTACGCGTGACCTTCATATAAACGCGTTTTGTTATTTTTTCTTTCGTCGTTGTTGTTATGTTTGCTGTTTTGACCGGCACACATGCATCACCAAAGTGCACCGAAGCAGACATCGGCTAACAAAGTGAATTTCACAGCTTTAACAGTATTCGTATCCATAGAGTCGACAACGCTACTACTACGTCTTCTTGCAGCCGCGAATTGGAGCTCGGCTACGTTCATGAAATCGTTTTTGATTTCACTTGTAAATCGTCGGCCAAACATGCTGTGCCGGCCGACCAAGCCAACCAAGACTCAACCACCAACCAAGCAGTCATCAACCAACTGGCGATTGTGCGGTGGCTGGATTTTATTACCCAGCTGCAACGGCAAAGCATCTGATGTAAGAATTCATGACATAATGCAAAGACGGTTCTGCATGAGATGCATGAATTGAAGGTGTCAGATTAATGCAAGGCGGGCAAACAACACAAAAACAACAGCAGCGTCTATGCATTTTCATGTGTAGACCGATACGCAGTGGCGGACTCACGGCATCCTCAAAGGATGTCAGGACTTGCAGCAATGTCAAGCATTCCATGGCCCGTAATTAGCAAGCCCACCGTGAGAAAATTCTACCGTCCTTGCCCGTGCCTTGCTCAGTTGCAATTCCTGCTTAGCAGTCACAACAAATCTATGTCGATGCCAGATCGTATGTCACCAATAGGAGAAACACAAACAGCCTCCCAAAACAAGATACTTATCACTTTGATTATTGATTACAGTGCCAGAGTAGTGCAGGGTAACGCCAGACCAGTAGAGCCAACCGGATGATCTCACATGGATACTAGACCTTATACACATGTATAGAAACATGTACGCAACTGTGTGAAATGCAAAATGATTCCGGCAACATTCGTGTGCACGATGATGACGCCGCACCGGCGATGAGAGTGGTGGTGCATTTGTAGGGAGTGAGTTGCGCACGCCAAGCGAAATTACCGGCCAAGTAATTCGCAATAAAATCGATGCAAATTTATCAGATGCAATTTAAATGTCATTATCATAACGCTCTAGCACCTTGTTTTGTATACAAAACAAAATAATACGCGTCCACACATCTACACACAGGTGTATGCATACACTCGTGAAGGGTTGGGAATTAGTCATGCAATTGTTTAACATTTTTAAAATACGACTTTTCCTTTCTAAATGGTTTTAGTCACAGTTTTGTGTGTCTGTCGGTGCGAGAAAAAATTAAGTCAAGCTTTCAGGGAACAGAAAATAGGGTATTTTGTGATTTCAGTTAGTTTTTTAGGGTTTTACAGGGGTCTTAATGGGTCATGGTTCAGCTTCACTGCACCACCACTCGCAAGTTGGTGATAATTCCCTAAAGTATGTATATACCTAGTTGGGTCTGACGTCTCTTAAGCCCCGCTGGGTTTAGGAGTCAGAATAACACTATCGGTCCCTCAACTAGTAAGTGCAACAAACATGAGCTTGATTTAGCACTTACACAATGACTTCGACTATTAGAGAAAATCTATTCAAAATTTTGAGTTCCAAAACTCACGAAGCACGTTTTTTTTTCAGTTGACACTTTTTAATGTTGAGTATGCTACCCATAGTTACCGCAGTTGCATTGCATTGTAACTCCACTAGCCACTACTACAGACACCATCACCACCGGCAGTCGTCGCGTAACAACAATCTAAGCATAAATCAGTTGTATCTGCGCGAGTTCCCATGGATGCTTTTTGCATGATGGACGTTTTTTTCGCCTTCAACTTCTTACTTTTTCTCTCCCTGTCTTTCTCACACTTCGTCTCATTTTAACAACAGCGCTGACGATGTGCATTTTTTGTCTTTAGTCCAAGCAAATTTCAAGGCATGAGAAGTTCGACGCTCAAAGTTGCGATACATGTTTATATGCATAAGCTCCCAAATCGGTATTTAAATGTGAGTTATGTTTCGGACAGACTGCACCGACTAATGTGAGGACGTTAGTGGTTGTGCTGTTGTTTGGGGATGGTGGCTAACTTGCACTTAGGCTGAAATCTCAACAATTTGCCGACAATGACTATGGTCTGAGCACAAATGTGAAGCTAAGAAAATTGCCACAATCGTGCGTGTGTACGGTTTACGTGCGCTCCTAACTGGATTTACATGTAGACGTCAGTGAGTTAGTTATTAAACACTTCGTTGCTCTCCACAGATATTTTGATTGGGAATAATTAGGTGAGTGTGTACCCAGCCGTGTGGCGGCATTAGCATTGACAGTCAGTATGTGCCTTGAATGCCGAGCAATAGTTTTATGTGTGTAGCTTGATTGGTGACCAGCGTATTGAGCGATTAATCGTGATCAGTTAGTGAAGTAATTAATTAGGTCATTTTTAATTTACGATAAATGGATATTGAAGATATATGTTATGAGGTGTAATACAATGAGGGGGTGCCTCTGTTCGGTGTTTTTTGTTGAAGGCTTTCATTCCGATTGTCGATATTTTTGCATTTCTTATATTGTGTTTTAAATTAACCGCATAAAGCTTATAACCCATCAGTATTATATTCATTTTAAGCCGGAGCGAATATCTTCACAGGCACGATCAATCGCAAAGGGCGTATGGAATTCAATTCAGACCAGACGAACCCAGACTAAAGATCACCAAATTACTTGAGTGGCTCATGTGAAGTAAGGCACATTATAAGTTCTTTGCCTCGTCAATTCATAAGATTTACATTACCCCGATAAAGACTCGTCACACAGTCACATCACGATAGTCGGTTTTAGCATAATTGTTAGTTCTTGAGAATTAGTATAACTCACACAGCTTGACATCATGTTAACAAGCACCTAAATATTCAGCAACTGAAGTCTCACAAAACAAAAGCACGAATCATATATCTTTTCTTATTCCTCATATGGAAGAAAAAAGATACCGCAAATATTCATTCAAAATCATTCCTTTTTTTCCAAAAACCATTTCTTGCGTCTATTTTGAAGTGGCAAATCTATTTTCGTATTCATAGAACGAATAAAAATCAAAACATTATCAACCTGACACAAGACACGCAACCGAATCTAAAGTGTGTACTGTGTACGAATTCCATTTAGTCTGACTGGTCTTGTCTCGACTTTATCTTCGTGATCCCTATATAGATGAACGCGATTGCGACGATAATGATCATTATCCACATCAACAGCTCGGCACAGACACTAGAATAGGCAGCTATCATCATTACCATTATCATCTTGATCGCGCGCGCAGTACCGTAATCATCATTGCCGTCTCGTTGTCGAGTAGAATCTTTGTCTTCAATCGCAACTAGTGTTCTAAATTTATATGCGTGTATATCTATTTCAGGTTTAACGCGGATTCGATGTGCTTCAATATGAGCGCGCAAACTCGTCGTCGCGGTCGTCCTTCTGTTCACCGTTGCTGGCGCTGCTGTTGGATTCAGATTCAGATAACCAACTCAACACCCAACTCGATCCGGATCGTCTTGGCTCGATTGGGCTAGGCTGGGCTGGGCTATGCCGAGCTGATTTTTTCCAAGAATATTGTATTTCGAGATATTCTGCGATTCTCTCCTCCTCCTGCCACTGGACTGCTGTTGCATGCTGGAAAATTTCCAAAATCATTGCAGCGCACTGAGTACTGGTAAAGAACAAAATAACAAAACAAGTAAAAATATTCAGAATGGCTAGACGACAGACATCTAAAGCAAGCAATTCTGAATTCTTTCGACTTGCGTGTGCCTCCTGTCTCCGTTGCCACTGTCATCTTTTTCGAAGTCATCACGGTTGTCTGCTGTGCAGCATGTTTTCAAAAACGACCGACTCAATGGATTTTTTTTCCAGTCAGAAACACTGAAGCAATTGAAATATTGGACTGTAGCTGTGGCTGGATGATATGGCTGGTTGCTTGGTTGTTTTGTGGCTATTTTTGAATTCGTGCGTACTTTGCTTATGTGTATATTTTGCTTGCGAATCACTGTTGCTAGTTGTGAAACACGCCACTAAAGGCCAATGCCTGAGTGTAAACAGATTTAGGAAATATGTATATGTACATTGTAGATATAAACATTATCCTATGCCGGCGAGGAAAAGAGCCATAAACTAAGCACTCTTAAGCTCATCGTATACCCGATTCATTTTCACTCTCTTCCGCGCAATGGTGTACGCATCATAGCTTTGCGTGTACTTAAATGGGGATTAATGTACTTATTTTCGAAGCACATTCAAGAACATTTCTCTAAATGTGAAATTAAAGTTTTGTAAACAAATTGTTAGCCTTTTCTAATTTACATTTCTTCACATCAACTTGTTCTTCCTTATTCCTACAAGAGTACATCTAAATTCAGCTGTGTGCATAGACTACTACGAGCGACACCAACGTGGGATTTCCGTTGTCACAGTGAACGCCTTTGTTGAACACACGTAGCTACCTTCCGAAGGCGTGATCGGTCATAAACATCCTGCGGCTTCTCTTTACAGAAAAGATCACACGCACAGAACATCAGTGTGAAATGATTCCATCACCCATCAGCGAACTATGGCAGCAACAAGTTCAAACAACACGAATTTCTCAGCTGAAGCTGAACATTGATGGCGCACTGTCCCGCCAATAGTTTGATACATTCCCACGCGCCCACCACTACCTGACCTTTAAATTGCCGGTACCATCACCGCACACCAGTAACAAAATAAATTACGTGCCTTCAGCGATTGCATGTCGGTGGCACGTATTTTCCCAACATTCACTGAATCAAAAAACACGTAGAGTCACATGTTGTCCAGATGTTAGGGATACTTCAAGCTCACTTGTAACTACCTTCTTGGGTGATTTAGGGTCTTAAATTGAAATCCACTGAGAATAGTAGCCGTGCGTTATGTGCCATAGGTGAGTGTGATTTTGTTTTCATTCAACGTTTGAACTGGTTACTATCAATGTGTGTAAGAATGTAAGCTCGACAGTGTCGGGAGAATGGTTCCTTTGGATAACTGTGTTCACAAGTGTTTTAAATTAGGCCAAGCATTTAAGTCAGAAAGTGATGCGTTTCGCCTATGACGACAAAGATGCAAGCCAAGACAAACAACACTGAATGAAAGGAATGTGAAATTAAATAGTTTTCTTTGTATTTATTTGAATAACAACTAAGCGGGCGAAGTAAAAGAAGGCCAAGCAAATACATGTTGATCACATTCTCCTGCCATGTGCAATTGAATTTTCAAATTTGTGTTCAATTTCTGTCAGAGACAGAGCACAACAATGAACCTCAGCAAATATGATTTACAAATGGCAGGTGATTAACCTTTTTGAATGAATTCATGAATCCACCTTTAACCTTGGCGATGTTCTTTCACATAGCCCCTTGAGTCACCTACAAATCGAAACATAATTGCCTTCCATTAATACGGCCAACTACAACTACTGAAACTGTTTTTGTACCAAATGAGTACATGTTTTTTCCCAGTCGGTTCTGTGCCAAACAAATTAATATTCGTCGGAAGCCCTAGGGCGAGCATAACTTATCGTTTACAATAATCTCTACAAGCAGTTGTCCCATTTCGCTTCAAACGTCATAATTGTAATCATTCGCACTGATCTCTTGCATCTGCAGTGTGAGTGAGCACTCTGTTTGATAATTTTTATGTATATATCGCAGACAATCGTAACAGCTGAGTAAGAGCATACACAGAACACTTTTTTTTTCTTCTTTTTTTTCGTGGTCTACTAAGTAAGAAAGTAAGAAATGGTCCACCAAAGAACTTTTATTTATTTTCTTGTCCTTTCTGAGATGTATTCAGGCATATGCAATACATGCCATGTTAACTCAATCCATCTATCCATTACAGATCGAGCTCTCGTTCCATAGGTTTTTCGACGGTGATGATGTCTGTCTGCAACATCTACACACATTGGCAGAGCGACTGAGCGTTGACTTTTTGTTGCTAATGTCGTTTTAGTCTTCTTTTTTTCAGTATTTATCCATACATATGTATCCAAGCGTATCAATTTACTTGCATATGACCACTACTCATGGTTGTAGTAAGATATGCGATGAGTAGAAACGATCAAAATATTTTTTATGAAGACGAAGTTATTCTGCAGTACGTTCGGTAAATATGACGTTTGTGAGAGCAAAGACGATTCTAATCACCAGTCGTCTATGGTTAGCAACACTTCTAGGGCTGAGTGTGAGCTTAAGCGGCGGCGGCGATGGCATCGTCATCACGATGTTACGTATGTGTAACTAAGAACACGTGTTTTCAGTTTAAAAGTGCTTCTGACGGATTTCTACGAGATATAATCGGTTCGCGTGGGTGGCTGTAATCAACTAACTGATGGACTAGTTCATGTTGATTTCTTAAAATCGGCGCCACTTGACTGCATTGATAGAAACACCCAATTGATCTTTCGTCCGAAACATGTGGAAACTAGTAAACTTAAAATGAGCGTGTTCCGAAATAGGTCACAATAAACAAAAGTAAAAATATCTCATAAAGATTGGACGAAGTAATGTCCTTTGTCGAGACGTTCTAGTTTTTTTTTGAAAATGCGTGTTTTCTCTTTGTCTTAAATTTAGGAATCAATTCTGAAGTGGAAAACAACATAAAAGCACACACCCGGTTTCTTTATTAAAAAAGTGATCTGTCATAAATTTCTGAAACAAACCGTAGACACAAACCATATTGCTGACAGGTGACAACGATAGTATTTTTGTTTTGTTTTCGTTCGATTTTAAACTACTTCGCGCAGCAATTATCACATCCAAGGACATTCAACTATGGTGCGACGAGCAATAATTGGCAAAAGCAATCCTTCCCCCGAATCAAAGGATCAGAAATACACTTTGACACTGTTGGACAGGATGTTTTCAGAAATTTCAGAATTTATCACACTATTTGCACGTAAAGTGCGCTACTACGTTTTAGTTTATAATAAAAGAAATAAGGAATTGTTCATATTAATATGTGGATAACGCAACACTTTTTAGTTGCTCATGCATTCCATTTCACTGCACCCTATTACACCACAAAAATCGATTCTCTTTACACCATCTTTATGTGTCTCTGACATTCTTTCAAGTACCCGAACATATTCATTTGGTTCTAATTAAGATACGGAGTCAGTAACCTGTACAATGAGGTGCACATGTATTCATTAAATTGTTTTAACCTTAAGCGAAACCTTTCTCACGTCTCAGTTTTCAAACACACCAGTCGTTGGCGACTTTGGTGCATGTAACAAAGCTTTGACTTCGATGCCTTACGTGCAGCAACTTACTGGTAGCGCGAAACGGAAGCGAAATGCCATACTGCTGTAATTCCATTAGATTGCAATTTATCTTCTGCCTGCCCACAATCCTATTAGTTCGTGTCTCCGCGTAAACACAACTCTCATCCCGTACGTACCCAAGGTACGCGATTGAATATTTGCGACTATCGAATTTTTAGTTCCCTTTTGTGTCTATCAATTTCAAAATATGATATGACATAACAGTCGGGAGAGAACATCAGATTTGGCTTAAGAGGCGTGTTCACTATATTTTTACGTAAACGCCGCCATTTCCGATACAGAGTGTTGTATGCTGTTTGTGTGATGTATCATATTGCAAAATAATAAGTGAATGTGCGGAGTGCACGCGTCTCAAATGTAGAAACGACGCCGACGCCGACGCCACTGTCGACAACGACAACGACAACGTTGACGATGACGACGACGACGTTGAATTTCCCATTTCACGAGTATTTGCCTTTCTGGCTATTTTCACAGACCGACAGATGAATCTCGAGCACAGTACTTCTACATTGCTGTCATCCATTGCCGTTCTCGTTGTCGCAGTCGTTAAATGTGTTTCAATTTCAGGGATTTTCATGGCGCACTACACTACACAAAATTGAGATCACCGTGAACGAAAGTGTAAATTTATTAATGGCATTGGCAGGCGGCAAGCAGCATGCGGATTTATTTGATCCACTTCGTGCGGGTGCGGACTGACTCAGTGTACCTACTCTGTATTTACCGACGACATAAACATTGGATACTCAGGCTACTGCCGAGAGAGAGACACACAGTGTGTGATGCTTTGGAATCAATGGACTCGATTGTTTATTGTTAAATGCCTGCGCAAAGCCTCTGTAATGGGGTGATTGACTGCCCAACAATCAAGCACATAACTGCGGGCCTAGCTTAAAGTTAGTCTTCATGAAATAGGTTCACATTGTACACGACGTCTGAGCTGCTTTAAAAAGGGCTTGAGCTTTTTCGTATCGGAAAATGCATTTTAGACTCACAAAGATTGATTGCTGTGACACTCTTGATTAAGCTTAACGCCTTCCATCGCCTCCTTTCATCGTTAACTATACACTGAAGTGACTAATGTCGAGTATAATTAGCATTCCATTCTCCTTGAGATTTTCTCTCAGAAATTACTCAGACTTAAGTGCTCAGTCACTGACTGAGAAATTCGACTGGGAAACGCAAAAATAGCAAATTCACATAAACTTTTTGTACACCCAAAATGTTTTTCCTTCAGGTAAGAAAACATATCTTTTCATGGCTTTTTCGTCCAAATGTGCACAATTCTCTTTGCATTGCAAACCAAAAATCACATGCAACTCCTACACGTGAGCCTTTGCTTTGGTTTAACGCTTTTCTGACACACATGATAAAACAAATTTTCTGTCGGCTTTTGATTGAAATCGAAAAAGAAAAAACAAAACGAAAACTTAAGTTGGACATAATTTCGCTAAAAACACGTATGCTCTTCCAAGTGATTTATTACAGCACATTTTCCAACCCTCCAAAGTGAACTCCTACGAAGAACAATGTTTTACGAAAGCAGGTGTGTCTGGGATAACTCCCTCTGTGTGTATATACAGACATACGTATCTGTCAGCCGATCGCAAATATATTCAACGATTTGTTTGACAAATTTGGCATATCATTGCAAAAAGATCTTTGTGAGCTTAATTTGTCGTTTGTCGTCGTTAGAATTTACCGCCCTCATTTTCAGATACATTTCGTAGCAGTTGTTGACTATCGCCATATAGATTCGAGTGGAAGTAATCAAGTTGTTTTTTTTTTTTTTTGTTCGATTTTGTAATTAATTAATTTAATTGGTTGACAGGCAGCGGAGAATGCGTGTATGCGTGTCTTTGGGGTGAAATATTGTGTACGTAAGAATTTCAACAATTTTTCATTGACAATGTGTCTAGTTTGTAGATAGATGTATTGGTTTAAATTGTTTCTTTGAGAAGACTTAATGAATGAATGGTCCCCATGGGAAAACGTTTTGAGAGCGTGTTCTTTTTGCCCGATCCTCAAACCTACAGATTTAAATTGAGGAGACTATTGTGTATTTCGATCATCAATTTCTTATCAAAATTTTATTACACAGCATTTGTGCAGCACTCCTATGCACTAATTGTGTTACAATTTAATGTAATCCATTTCAAGATGTACAAAACTTAAGGACGTGTGGAAACTGAAGTCTATATGATATGTCACTTGGCATAGGTTCGTTAAGTTTCGTTAAATTTTACTTAGTTAAGTGGAAGCGAAATCAATCGATCTCTAAGTACGTTAATGACAGTCTCCTTTGACAGTTTGGACACCTTCTCAGAGGCGAATAAAGTCACTTTGTAATTTAACTGACTACTTTTCTTTCGGTTGTGACATGAGCTTTTTGCCAAGGATTCAACCATAAAATCCGTTTCTTCTTTAATTAATTCATTTCGGAATGTTCGTGCCCAAGCTAAAATAGATCAGAATATCATGTACTGAGACAAAATCGGCCAGATTACTTTCTAAAGTCCTACTTTCCATTCTAAGTGCTGTCTGCGTTTAATTAAACATAAATATACGAGCAGATTTGTGTTCATAAAAATTCAAATACACACTGTAACACTGCGGCACATCGGAAACCATATGCACCCATATCGGTCGGTCGACGACCACCTCCCCCTTCGTTGTTGTGTTTTTTTTTTCTTCTTTTTTTTATTCTCTTTATTGTATTTGTTTTTGTTGTTGCTTGTTGCTTGAGCACAATCAAAGGTCAATCGAAAAGGAGATGAAATTGAAATATACCGCACATAAATTTATTCGTTCTCGAAATCGCGGGTGTGTGGAATAAATTATTTCGGTCTAGTGAATATTACCGGAGCGTGAAGTTAGCGAAATCGAAAAAGAAGGTAGCTTCTACAACTCGTACTTATAAATTGTACGTACGCGTATGTACGGATACGTGTTCTTCTCTTTGATTTAATGTGGTCTTGTATTATTGTCTGTCTGTAGGGTCTGTTAAAAACAAAATGCGTTTGCCTTCTCACATTTTGTAATTGTCCATCTTCGCTTTTGATGACTATGTACGAGTAGGAGTACAAGTATATCCGCAAGAATACTTATGAGGGATTCACACGTACAATTTTCAGCATGTGTATAATCGTTGGATGGAAATCTTCAATGTATGAGGGAATACAAGCGGACAACTTAAAGTGGTATGTACTTTTTTCCTATTTTTTTTTTTTTGTTGTTGTCTTTCGTTGAATCTTTCTTTTCTTTTAAATAAAAATGCATATTCATGGTGAATTAGAATAATCTGAAAGCAGAGAACACGATATGCACCGCTTAATGCAAGATGGACAACGCCACCATTACTTTTCTAGGGATAGGGCTACTTTTTGAGTACATTTACATGTTTCAAATACAATACATAATCTAGATCAGCATATTCTTTAAAATGTTGAACTTTACATGTTCAAATAAAAGCAAATGATGAATCTCGAATTTTGCAAAAAAAAATAGGGCACTCATAATGAAATCAAATTTTGTGACAATTATTGACTGATTCACTATCAATATAAATAAGAAGAAACAAAAGCCGCACCTAATCCTAGTAAGAGCGTCGCGTAGAGGCGTGTACGTATATGCAGCACTACCGATATGCTTGGAAATATCCATGCGTAAGTGCGACTTTTCGATTTGAATTTAATTATCTCAGTTATATGACACAAGCGGTTAAACTCTGTCAGTATTAATGCGTCTTGAAGAGACACTTAGAAGATAAAAAAATCAAACAAACATAGGCATACATAATTACTACCCCAAAAAGAACATACACTCTTGGGCTAACCTATTAATTCAACCAATAGATGCACAGTTCAATATTATTCCGCTTACAAAACACAGCACTTAAATCTATTTGACAATACATTTAAAAAATATTCTCAAGCTGTTATTTACTGCTCCATCTTTAGATTGTCGAGTAATATTCGAGAAATAATTTATAAACAAATCAATAAACGTCAAATCAAATGCATCTCAATCCAATCCCTCATTCATTCTATCGCCACACCATCTGCTGCTACTGCTGCTGGACAAGTGCTTTTTCATATGTACACACAACTAAACTCGGACTAGGGGTGCTGCATGCATAGCTGCAAGAAGGCAGAAGATAAAGGCAGTACAAGAAGCGCACTACAAACAGAATATTGATTGCCACTTGAACTGCATCGAACGTAGTGTTAATATGTAGCAAATTGATCGCTCATGTTTTCATTTTCGATGAATTTATATATATCGTATCGCCCGGAGAGCGGTTTTCATTTTCATTCCGTCCATTTTCATTTATTTATTTTGCGTCCCGACATTCGCCGATACATATACATATGTATGTAGTACGCGATACATTCAATAGATATCTGAATGGCAGTACGAATGTGCCAGCCAAGTGGCGCTTTGCCATAGATAAGACAAATATTCATTCATAGTTTGGAGTGGGTTTTCCTTAGAGTATGACCGTTTTACGTCAAATACCACGAGGGTGTGTGCTTGCAATTGTTCGGGGAAGAACAATTTCAATGTGTGACTCGGTGAACTGAAATTCTATCCGGCCTTAGTAGTTTTTTCACCCTGCCAAATGGACTTGGTAATATATTGGATGCCAAATGGACGTGAAATAGTGAAAATAAATACAGATGACAACATCGCAACTGTCACAAAGAAACCAACATCACAATTAAACAGTCAGACAAGTTAGTTCCGGTTGTAAAGCATGTCAGAGACGGTGACTTTTGTTCATGGGAAAACATGACATGCTTACGACTGCAAGCCGCCCTAATAGTGAACCTAATTGAGTCTAAGGACAGCTAAATTAGAAAAGATTTTCGCGTTTCAACTGAACAATTGTAACGGCTGTGGTTGGGTTCAACATGAGCACAAATTCGAGCGAGTTTATTCTTATCAAGGTCATTTTTAAGGCCGTGCACACATATGTGACAGGTTCCCTTATTTATTTCTGTCAGTGGAAAAGCTAAGCATGTACATATTATTTTTTTTTTCTTTGTCTTCTGAATAAGTATACTGTCTAAGAATAATGAGGTATTCTAAGATAGCTAGATTATGTTCACGTGAAAAACGATTACGTCGTCGAGAGAATGTTCTTATCTTCGTAACAAGGTATTGCCATTTAATGCACTTATCGGCGAATAGACGACGGAATGCTCGGTGATTTCTGCATGTACATTACATTTTCTCATTAAGTGTTCTCTGCATACCAAGCTGTGTTTAGCCAGGGATTATATAAAACTCAGAATTAGAAAAAAATTAAAACCATTAAAGGTCATCTCTTAATGTCTGATAAGACAATTGCATCGGTGCTGAGATTAGTTGTTTTATATAAATACACACATTTGTCAGCAACAGTTGAACGAAAGGCGTAGACTCAAAATGAAGGGACATAGAAACATTGAAAAATACAAGCAAGTCGTGAGAGATTAATTTAAGTTTCGACCACTCAAACTAACCTCGACTTCATAAAAAAAAAATACATACAGTCTAGCATACAGAAGATTCAATAAAAATAATTATTGTCATCCAATAAATCCGTATTTTGTAACAATTAGCAAGTGGGTATCCCACTCACAACCAGTTCACACATCTTCTGGTGTTTCACAATACAAGCGTACAAAAATAAGATCAAACTATTTTATTATTTTTTGTTTCAACTCACCATAGTCTTCGCGCACAGCTTTCATGACCGATTCAGTAACGCGTTGTGTCCTTCGAATTGGTTGTCCCAAAATTTGAAAATTACTCTGATCCATTTGCTGCACAAACAGTATGTAGATTCGGCCCTGTTCCAGCTCTTCGCTTCGCACTAGCCCACGAGGAACGAGCTTCTCCTTATAAATATCGCATACAGCGCTCGTATTACGCTGCGTAAACTGCAAACGCATGTAATCGTTTCTTTTCAGTGAGAATTCGATCTGCCGTTTGAATACCTTTTGCACAGCAAAAGAGACTGCGAAGTTAGCTAAACGATCGGCTTCCATCGAGATAATTTTACTCTCGACGACGGTTGGCGCTTCGAAGGCTAGCTGCGCGGGATCACGAGCTGAACAATAGCGACGTTGACGTTTACGATGATTGTTGTTAATGTTGTTGTTATTGCGTCTATTATTATTGTTGTTATTTCGAGAATTATGATTTTGATGATGTTTTGACGAATGTTGATAGCTGCCTGCTGTCGATGAACTAGTATTCCTTAGATATCCATATGTTGCTGAGTCTCGTCTACTGCGTGCCGCCGCCGCAGCCAGCAACATTGTTCGATTATGCGATTGTTGCTGCAGCAATTGTCGGAGTTCGGCACTATCAATGAATTTTATCGGTATCGGTGGTGATGATGATGATAATGATGATGGGGATGGTGGAGATGGAGATGTTAATGGTAATGGTGCTGACACCATCTCTGCTGGCTGATGATGAAATGTTGCTACTGCTGCGACCCGAACTGGACTGTGATAGTTTGCGTTTGATTGATTGGCGTGTCTTCTTAATTTATTGCTTCTACTATTACTATTGTCATATGCACTTTTAGTTAAACTATTTGCATATGACCTAAAATTAAAATTTATTTGACTATTAGAATTTGGAACATTTGGAACATAATAGTTATTATCGTTGTTATTATTGTTATCTATGTTGATGTTGATGTTACTGTTACTGTTGATGTTGTGATTATTGTGGTTAATGCTATCTGCGACATCGGTTGCGATGTCAGCGGCTGCTGTGGCTGCTGCGGCGTCTGCGTTAACAGGAGTCTTAGCTCTGGCATTGTGATTTCTTAAACCACTAAATACTGCTAACGGATTATAACTATCATAATATTTAGTATTTGTATTGCTTATGCTGCTACTACTTATGTAACTACTACTGCTGTCACGTTTTGTTTGTTTGCTTTTAACTCTATTACTATTACTGGCGTTTGGCCTGTCAAACCACCAGTTTGAGCTTCCGCTAGCTGCAGGTGTTATCCGTAGTGCTGTATCTCCTGAGTTTGTATTTATTGGCAGATGCATACTTGTTGCATTTGGGCAGTAAACTGATAATAGTAGCAATGTGACCATAGCCGATAGCCACAGAAAGGACATTTGATACTTTAGACTCCATTTGCGCAATTCTCGCGCATACATGGCGTCCCGTGTGAAGCCACCCCCCGTTTCTAAGTTGAAATTGTAAAAAATTATTCTTTCTACCGGTTTCGATCACCGTGGGGTTTGTTTTCACTATTTACTTCTTTAGTTTCTTTTATTATCGACGACAAATACCGATAAGTTATTGTCTTTGTATTCACAGTTTAACCGATTTCTTAGCAACAAATAATCTTGTGCCACTTGATGATATCTCCTAAGCGACGCTCCAAATGTATATCACGGGTGTGGGTAAATTGTCGTAGAATGTAATTAGAATCGTGCCGATAAATGATCTTCATTGTTGAAATGTTTTAATTCTCAAAACAATATCAAAACGGAAGTCAAACAAATGTTTCGCAAGTCCTTTTATGATTGTAACTTATGATTGACAGTTCAAACGTCTTCGTTTAGAGAACATTTTCAAAGAATTTTCTTAATAAAATTTATATTAGAGTCGTATTTAATTCGGATTAATTAATTTCGCGTCAGTCTGCTGTTTTGCACAAGAATTTCGGGCACTTGACACACTTCGAACACACAAAATTTTTACTTTTTTTATTTATATTTTTTTTCTTTTTTTTTTTTTGCTTGATTATCACTTTTTCACCTCAGGTGAGAATATTTTTATTCATTCGCTTTTCGTCTAACTCACTAAAATCTAACACTTTCGATAAATCTATAAGTCGGGGAGAAAAATATATTAAATAAAAAAATAGGAAACAAAAAAATTATAAGTGCACAATGCGCGGATGCGTATGCGTTGAGCGCGTATTTCGTTACTCGACGAACCTCGAAGATGATTATTTTACACAACAATTCTCTCTCTTTTTCACGTTTTTACTCTCCGCATTAGTAGCATGTAGTAGTATACGTTTTGTAATATTTTATACTAAATATACATGGGCGATTCGGCTAAAGTATAGCAGAGCAGAACGTCTGTCTACTATATGTACAAGGATGTGTGTATGCTATCAGTTTTATTCTTATTTTTTTTTGTCTTAAGACTGGCTGCGCGCTACTGTTTTTGGGGGCTGCTACTGTCTGTTTGTTGCTGCTACTGCTGCTCCGGCGGCTTGCTACTATTTGACTATGTCTTGGACTCTTTGCCAGACACACTCGTTTTCTAAATTTAGCCGGGAGTAATTATAAATCGACAGAAAACGACGGAGACGTAAAGTAGAAGGCTCAACACGATTCGACTATATGTGAGATGTGAAAAGCATTTAATTTATTTTTTACACAATTTCTTTACTTTTTTTCTCTCCAATTTTAATAAAGCACTTCTTTTAATCGGACTCTTCGTTTAATTTAATTTAATATTATTTTTATTTCATTACTATTCTTTTTTTTGTTTTTGAGATTTCAACGAAATTTTTTTTTTGCCAAGAAGGTGTATGTTTTCTGATTCAACAAAAAAAAAATATAGTCTGACGTGCGTAAATCTAAAGACTCATGCCCGTCTGTACGTCTGCGATATTTTTGTTGTTGCTGAGTAAAAAAAAAAAAATAAATAGAACGACCGTCGGGTAGGGTGCCTTGCTAAGTTGCCAGTCTCTCTATCTTTCGTTCAGAGTATCTGAATGTGATGTAAAAAAAGCTGGCTACTGTTGTTTATTTCTATATCATTATCTTTCAGTGAAAAGATATATACGTATATATGTTCTCTATTTTTTTTTTGCGGCCAAGCAGTTATCAGTTTGTTAACGAATTTGTGTTTTACGCGATATACCGTACCGAAAACAATTAATTGAATTTATCATTATATTTTGTCTATCAAATCTTATTCCAAGACCGTGTGTGTGGTTTTCTTATTTTTGCAACGGTGTAAAGAGATTTCACTGAAGGGAAGAATACCACTTAACCGATGCCTTCCTTAGCCGACAGCGAAGACGACGACGAATAACAACCAACATGCGACCAGAACGATTGACGTTTATAAACTAAATCGTGAAATTATATAGTCTTCCAATTCAAGTATCTTAGGAAGCAATGTGAGCCTACTACACCACCACACAAGCAGCGTTCATCTTTCATACAACATTGCTGTTTGATTGAGACAACAGAGTCTCTACAGCCAGATACATACTCAAAATACTTTTGTTGACCGGAATGCCGGCATTAGATATTCACTCTCATGTACACAGTGGATGTGGATTCTTTATTTTTCGTTTTCGTTTCGTGTTGTTATATTGTTGCATGAACGCTCGAAAGGAGAACTTAGGACATGTTGTGTTTATAGTTGGATGCTGGTATGAAGTATGAGAAGACTGGTTCGTATCTTTTCCGTCTCGTTGCGGTTGTATCCTAATATGTGAACTGTGAAGTTATAAATGCGAATGCACTTCTCTTGGTTATTCTCGCTTGTTCATGATCGCTCACGTCAGACCGAATTATTTACACAGACGCTCAGTATTTGTGTGCAGTGTGTGTATGAGTAAGTTCGACGGGGGTGTTTTTGGTTCGAGGGATAGATTGCTGCTGATTTAACACGAGTTGAGTTGCTTCTATTGAATCGTTAAGATACCATTTAAAATTAGACTGCAAATTTGATAACGTTACTTGAAAGGTGTGTAAGGTAAGTTACATGATATTGAAGTCTATTGCATTGTACTAACTTATCTTTGTTTAATGATTACTTCAAATACGTGCAACTGATTAGATGGCATTTATGTGTGTAGTGAAGGTGTTGTGCGTACACAACTGACGAGTGAAAATATTCGCCAAATAATATCAGCCGTTTGAGGCTCTTACATAGTTTCTTGCTTGAGATTCAAGATTAATGTAAAATAAGACAACAACAGAGCAGACATCAATCAACTTAGAGTCCGAAACTGCTAACAGACATTTCCAGTCTTCGTTGGAGCGTAGTCTATAAACACCTCCTCAAAACCTATCTCCTCCATATGATGATGGAAGTTCTGTGTCCAACATGCATTTTATTGAAACCCTTTGGTGCAGTGGCTAATCATTATCTAGGCATATTAAGTGTAGAAGAGGACGGCGACAAGCTTTTCGTTGCACGATTCATCACAAATGGGGTGGTCCCTGTCCTCTCTCTTTCGCAGCACATGATTGTAAACAAACCATCGTCTCTGCTGTCTGTAGTGTTCTATGAGAAGAAAAAATATATGGGGTAAGTTGAGGTGGGCCATTTGGAGGCTGTTGGGAACAAAGAAACGAAGAGGAATATTCTAGGTATTAAATTAAAGTAAACGTCATTTTAAATCAACCGAACCGTTTAAGCCCATTAGGTTGCGCTACATTTTAGAAAAGTCCTGGGACAAGCTTCAGCAGCTGACACTATGAGTGAGAATTTGAAGAAGCTTTTCTTGGACCCAGACTAACTCTCTTATCACTATGAGTGACTTGAGAGAAGTCATGGTCATGGTTGCCTTGGGCAAGATTTCATCCTCTGTGCACGTGAACGTTAATTTCTTGTCTAGCTTGTTACCAAATGTTATTGTTTATTGCGTCGGCTTTCTGAAATTTGTATTCTCTGTGCACGTGATGGTGTGTACACTGTTTTTCTTTTTTTTTTTGATTGTGCAATCGGCAGAACAAATGTACTTATTTAGCGAATAACTCAAGCTCAAGGAATGTGGCTTTACGATTGGAGCAAATTCGAATGTAACTTCGGCGATTATCTGATAAAAAGTGATACAAGAAATTAGTGACCGAAGTTCAAACGAATATTTTTAAAACGGATCATTCCGATCGCACGTTTGATAACATTCATACTAGATAACTTCGCGAACAGCTTCAACAAAAGAATTTCACAATCTTATCTATACTAAGCCCAAGACTATATGCAACGGAAATTGCAATCGTTTTTCACGAGAGAGAATTTCGCAATCCATGAGTCAGAAGTAATTGACTCTCGAGTGGTGCGACAGTTCGAGGTTGACCCATATCAAGATTCCACAGCTTATGTCAGAAATGGACGAAAAATAGCTTCGTCCATTTTCAAACCGTCCGTGATAACTTTTGGAAATCTTTAAAAATTTGAACAATATTCTTGACACGCATTGGGCTTAGCATATAATGGGTATACAATGTACATTTATACATTTGAGATGCTCAGAAACCTGACTACATTTCCATATCCAAAAATATGACTTCTAGCATGAGAATACCCTATTTTCAACAAAAACTCGTCAAAGTGTCTCGAGAAAGAGTAATCATGGTAATCATGTTCCGGTACTAAAAATAATAATAATAATGGGTGGCGCTACAGCCCATAGAAGGCCAGGGCCTAGCTTCTTAGCAACCACTCGTGTTGTGCGTGCTTCTGTTCTCTCATGAGTGGAAGAGGCCTACAGTTTTATACCGAACGGCCAAGTTTGAGAAGCTTTTTCTAGGCAGGAAATACTCTTTGAACATTTTCAGCGACTCGAAAGATGTGGGGTCGTGAAAATTGTTTTAGTCGCACAGAGCAGGAATCGAACCTACGACGTCGAGGTTGGGGTCGACGCACATACCCACAACGCCACGGGTCACACCATGTTCCGGTACTGTTGATTGTAAATTGCTAAAATCTACCTAAATAAAACCATGAAATCAGCTGTCACGGAAAAGAAAACACCCTTCAGAAGGGACGAATGACGTTCCCAACCCTGCTGTAGGGCGTAGAAGCATGGACGGACGACGGAATCATTGCTGCTTCCGTTTACTATGCTGCATCTAAACTGATGTTAGTGAATTTTTCCTTGAAGCGTTTTGGTATGACGACTAACACATCCAGGTCTAAATAAGTGTCAATCTCTTACTTTCATCCCCTCTCGTTTCTCTGTTTCAAATTACAATCACAGTTTCACAACGCCAGTGGAAACATTTTTCAAATAAAATCAAGTTCTTTGCTTGAAAATACCTCGAATCTATACTCTGCGCACGAAATACTCCTAGTTTCAGTACATACACGCATATCGACCCTATGTACCCATCTTCACACATGTTCCCCCACAATTGAAGATCAACTGAAGACAATCTTCAAACGCGGACATTAAACCAGACACCATTGTACATCAGTCTTGATTAGCAACAACCTCCCCGCCCCATCTCCCCTAGCAAATAACATAAACCTCAAAATTGCCGACTAAAATCCTTCTCGATAAGTGCCCACTTCAAGATGACACTCTCCCATGGATTATCAAGAAGCCACAAGTGCCACTGCCAGCCACAGTCGTCAGCGCGTTACCAAAGCCGAACTCAGAAACCAATCAACAACAAATGTAACAACATTAACCCGATCTATGAAGTTGATGGACCGCCACCGAAATTCCCGTCATCTTGGCCGCCTGAAAAATCTAAGCCGAAGCCTCACTCTCTCTTTCTCTCTTTGTCGCTCTGTGACCACTTTTTTCCCACCAACATCAACCGCATTGCCACCGCTGCTGACCGTTTCTATTCTAATGATAATTTCTAAGACCAAGTTAAGAACTCGCTTTTCCCATGGTTATTTACTTTTCGAGCTCCGGTAAACAATAACCCAAAAATAACACACAGTGGACAACTGTCAACAATGGCTCACCTGTGAAGTGCTGCTGCGGCTGCTGTGCTGTTGGCGGCGATGCTGGTGCCGGTGATGATGTTGAAGGTGTACGTGGTGTAAGAGGGGGGCACTGTTGGAAAGCTCGCAAACATGACAAATGAATCTGTGCCCTGAACCTGGCCCCATAATGACAATAATCAAAACATAGATTAGCGCGACTTATTTTCCCGAAAAAATGTTCACAAAAGATACGAAAATACGAATGTATGTGCCCGGCCAGAACCAGGGGACGTTTTTTTTTCCTCTTTTTTTTTTCTTATATCGTCGCGATGTCTATGTTCGTTGTCCGTTTTGACCATTTTGACAACAATTGTCAATTTAAAGAATTATTCTTCATGGCCTGGCCATTTTTTGTCTGCGGATTAATTACTCTCATTCCCACAGATTTGAAGTCCCCAAGTACACGATTGTGTGATGTTTGTGTGCGCTTGTGATGTCTTTGCCTCTTTGTTGGGTGATTCTGGTTTGGGTACTTTGGTTGGGACGGTGCCGCGGCCGGTGCGCCTAAGTTGATGGTACGCGGGTGTGCATGTGATTGTGTGCGACTTCGACTGCGACTGCGACAGCGGCTGCGTCTGTCGCATAGACCTTAATGACTCAAAAGATGTTCCAAGTAGTAAAGGGCGATAGAGCGTAAGATTGGATTACAAGAATGCTTCAATTGGAATCCTTATTGTTATTAAGCAACAGCAACCGTGGCAGTAGCAGCAGTAGCAACAAGGGGTTCGCGTTAGGGCGGGGAAATTGTGTATAGCTAGTGTTTACATTGGTACAATGACTCTACAGTAGAACCGTATAATTGGTGCTGAGGCGAAGGGAGCTAACAAAAACCGCTGGACACATTTATCAGGTCTGGCGATCCATTGCCCTTGTAAATGGTTATATACAAGTGCCTGCTCGATGGCGTGAAATGAGCTGGTCTTTAATAATTTCACGATGAGAAAGAAAAGAAATGTGAACAGACACATAATAAAGGGGAACAGATGCCGATGTATTGCTAAAACGACGGACGGTTATCGAAGTCACCCGAAACTTTCTCTTGTGCAACTTGCAAGCGCACATTTAGATATGACCACGAAGAGAGTAGTGAATTGGTCATTTTAAGAATATTTTTGCACAGAAATATAGTACCAGTACCCTTGGCACAGCAGTTGTTATTCGAGCCACTTTAAGCTACATTTTCTTCCAGCTTTGATGCAGCGAAGGAGTTAGTATATTGTCATCAGACGGTTTTTGATCTGACCAAACACTATTAGCTGTGTCGTACAAAGTAGCCCTGCTATGACCAGGAGCTGGTCACATTGATCCACATTCAACTGCAAGGCCACCAGAGGTACAAATATACATAATTTCGTATGTAAATCTTAATATTAATTTTCTCCCCTCATCCAGTGGCGATTGTAGTGCAAGAAGTAAACAGTGACTGCCTTGTCTGCTTCACATAATTCTTTATTCATGCCTAGTTGATCACCAACTGAACTGTATAATTATCACCCACAAACCTGGTTGACCAAACTTTTGGATGCATCACTGCGTCTGGCTAGCTGTTGGCCTTCGCTCACCCTGTTCAGTTAAATCCATCCATTAATATTTTCTTTTTTTTCTTTTTTAGTTTCTCCACGTTTGACATCTGCATGTGTATGTTAATGCGCGACAAACTCACTGCTAGAAGTAAGAAAAGATGCACCCACGCATGAATATCACAAATTGTTTTGTTCTGCCAGAATGTCTGCAGTGTCTGACTCCATCACTCTTCCAGACAAATCTCATCAGTTTAAGTCAGAAAAAGGTCGTACCAACCTTACATGGACTCCCGTTCGCTTCGTGCCGACCCAACGATGGTTATCATCTTATAAGACCGCAGCGCAATGGCAATAGGCAACATTTCTTTTATCTTCCCTTACTTCCTTTCTCCCTGATGTCCCTCCACCGTACACGCACACCTGTAACACATGCCCTCAGATTTACCTCTGTGTCTTTGCCGATGTCGTCAAAGTAATATCATCATCTTCCTCGGTGGCAGTCTAAGGGTCACACTGCTGGTACCTTGCCACTTGGTGCTTGCTGTTGCTACCAGCGATGACGGCCTGGTGTCCTATATTACTATTTACACGGTGTCATGTGTGTGCACTTGAAACTTTGCGCGGTGGAAAGTTGAATACAATGACAATGACTATCAAGAGCATTCAGATGGCCATCGTCGCCGATGGCTGCTGAAGCAACAAAGTGAGATAAAAGTATAAAAATGCACAATAATCGTAAATAATTAAAACTGAATTAGTGTGGGGAATCTCCTGGTCGAAATACTTTTTAAGGCGGCGCGGCGCAGTGTGATAACCAATTTATCTGCATGTGTATTTACACACAAACGGAAGAGCTTGTTATGAATACCGGCATTTCATAGGTGGGAGTAATCGTTTCCGATGACAGCTGCTCTTCAAATTTCACACTACAACGGCATGCTTGCATACGTTGGTACTTACATACATACAGATAGACATTCTGAACATGTGAACGCGTTGGGTTCTGCAAGAAATGGTTTTTAAAGCTGACTTAATTCGAATGTTGGGGATGATTCAATGCTGGAGCCGACGTGTTCATACGTGTTTTTTTGCTGGGAGCTTTGGTTCGTTCGTGATTGTTCAATTATGACACCTAATTTATTTGTTATATTATATTTATTGGGTTGTCAAGCATTATGAATATTGGCATATCATAGAAGAACGCACTTTAGAGTTGTGTGTACACTTAGTAACTAAACCCTTATACACTAGTTGAGACAGGTTCAGAGTCGAAAGGGCTAGCTTAAGTTAACACTCTAACTAATCAATAAATCGAATGTCTGTCTAAAAATGGATACATGTAATCTTCCATTTCTTTTTTGGGTTGGAACTCCTGATTTCTATCGGATTTATGTAAAATTACTTAAAGTCCGCTCATGAGCCTGCAGTGTTGAATAAAGTGCCCTGATATGTGTAATTGGCGTCACACATTGTTTTGTTATTCAATAAGTCTGAGGATAGTGCAATAATTTGGAAAACATTTTTTGATTTAGCTTTCGGTACAGTGACATACACAAACCAAGGTATAGTTGTTCGTAATCGAATCCTACGGTCAGTAAACGTTGTTCTGGAACCAAAAGTTGGGAGTTCAGCAAAACTACAGAGCTGCTTCCTGGTGCCCTCGAAAGAATTTTGTCGTCCCGTCTGCGAGGAAAGAAGAGAAGACACAGCTGCGACCTCTAGGAGTACGTAACGTAAATGTTGAACAGGAGGCAAAAATACGTCGACTGCATTGGCTCGGTCACATCAAGCGAATGGGCAACAATGCTACAGCAAAGAGGGTCCTTGAATTCGAGGCTCCTGGCTAGAGCAGGAAAGTTAGCCCGAACCTCCAGTACAAAGACCAAGTAATCGTCGACGTAAGAAAGCTTGGTTTTGATAAGTCACAGCAGTCCGGGACCATCATCGTTGGAAGGTACCTGTTGCTTAGGCTCTGATACATATCATAGTTTAGTGATCCTTTCTAGTTTAGTGCTCCTCTCTATTTGGTCACTCTTGCACCCTTGTAAACTAACACCTTGTCTATTCTGGAACTTAGCCGACTTGGTAACTACTGTGGGGTTTGCACTGCACATTCGAGAAAACGCAGACATAAGCCTTAATGTGTTATTTTCCAGAATTGCAGGTAACAAAGTTCCAGTGAGTCGTCCATTACTTCAAAAAAAGCCAAGCAATTGGTGGATGAACTGCAAATTGCAGACTTTCGTTCTAACAGTTGGTAGATAATACACAATTTTGACAAGTGTGCGGAAAGAATACTACTGCAAGCCATTAGGCTGCAGTCAGTTAGAATAGCAACCTGCCTCAACTTTTAAAGGACTTTCCACCGCAATACTAGTTTAACGCAGATGAAGCTGGAATGTTTTTCAGCCAGCCTTTAACAAAAAGTATTTCTGCTAAAGGCTACAATTGTAAAGGCCGCAGAATGGTTTCAATAAATTGTCTATGTTTACCAAAAATGCTTACATCGCAGCTAGCCAACTTACTCAGGCTTCACTGTATAGATACAGTAGGGGTTAAGATACAGTGCAAGGTGGACCTGTGTTTGATTTTTAGATCAACCAATTGTGTTGTGCGTGATGTTGTTCTCTCACGAGTGGGGTGTGCCTACAGGCAAGAAGTACAAAAGCCGAAAATAGTTTATATCCATATCATACAATTTGGACCATAGGAAATCGATTTGATGGACAATTATAGTTGTTAAATATTGGATAGTAGACTGCGAAGGATACGCATGTACCAGGTGTACCAGTATGAAGTGAGCATCAAGATACAAATGTCTCGATAGGGAACATTTGTTGTGAACGAGCCCTTATTTTCTTTTTTTGTTTGTTTGCTATGACATCTGTGAAAAATATTTAGTATACATCAAGTCATTGAACAGACAAAATCATATTTTTTCATCGTGTTAAAAATGTCCAATTTTGTACCAGAAAGTGATGATTTGCGGCAAGCATTAATTTTTTGTTTTCATTTGAGGAAAAGTGCTGCAGAGTCGCATCGAATGCTTGTCGAGGCATATGGTGATCATGCTCTATCAGAAGCAACATGCAAAAGATGGTTTCAACGGTTCAGAAATAATGATTTTGATGTGAGAAATGAAGAACGTGGAAGACCACCAAAAAAGTTTGAAGACACCGAATTGCAAACGATATTGGATGGAGATGACACTTTGAGTCAAAAGCAAATGGCAGCAATGCTAAATGTTGCACAACAAACAATTTCTGACCGTTTTTACTTTCCCATTAATAATTAGTGTCTAATTTTCAAAAAAAAAAAACCCTCATACCGGTACACCTAGTAAACTGTAAAGTTAGTGCAACAGGCTGTTTGCAGAGAACACCCAGATGTTTAGCAATATTGTATCAACATAGGCAATATTGCTCGATGCTTAGTCCTTAGTCTATAAAATATGAAAATGGTCGGTATAAATTGCTTACGTCAAATTTTGTATGGTGGCGCCTGGCGTCGTGGGTATGTGAGTCGACCCCAACCTCGACGTCGTAGGTCCGATTCCTGCTCTGTACAACAAAAATAATTTTTCACGGCCTCCCCTCTTTCGTGTCTGACTGACTATGAGTATTTCCTGTCTAGAAAAAGCTTCTCAAGCTTGGCCATTCGGTTGTCAGAAACTGTATGTCAGAAAACTGTATGTCCTTTCAACTCGAAAGAGAACAATAACATGCACAACACTAGTGGTTGCTGAGAAGCTGCGCCCTGGCCCTCTTCGGGCTGTAGCGACATCCATACTTTTTTTTTGAAATTAATGTCTATGATTAAATGTAGTTTTATTTGCAATAATAATATTAGTTGCAGTACGTGTTGATTCACATTCATTGATTTCCAAAATTGCCTAGACTACATGCAGACACCACATTTCAAGGTTGTGAAGTATTTAATGCCCTACAAACAATCACCAATGACCACTTAAATACGACCGAAAAGAAACAAAAAAAAAACATTTCAGATCAGTTTCAGACGCAACCACAGCCTGCCATTTATTCCCTGGGGACAATCATTATTTCCACAGAAACGTTTCCATTACATTGATTATGGCAATCCCTATATTCCCATTTGTATTGGGGCCCAAACAAAAGCTGACAATTTAAAGAGTGCCACATCGAACTGGTAAACTCCCACCGAACACCAAACATTGACCACAATCGTTGGTCCGGTGTTTTTCCTTTTTTTTTTTTTTGCAGAGACAAATCGATTTTGTGGCATTTAACTTAAGGCAATCGCACATTAAACGTTCTTAAATCAAGTCTTCCTAACTTTGAGGAGTTTATTCCATGTCGATGTGGCCTCTGGGGAGTTTATAGCGAACCAGAAGGCAGCGAAACAACAATTGTCACACGCATTCACGAGATGAATCCCTGGCTGGATGAGCGAGAATAAAAACACTGGCAAACTACGCGCCAAGACCACAATCCATCGATCCAACTCTATGGATCCCACTGGATATGGTCACTGGAAATGATGTTACTTCTGGCCAATGATGACAGTGATGATGACGATGATGCTAAAAACAATCGGTAGCTACGAGCGCGAACAATAAAACAAAACGGTTCATATGTGGAACTGAACTTGAAGAATGCCAGTCCTTGCCTAATTAAGGAAACGATTTTATTTGGTTAAGGTCCCTTACGTGCACATATGAGGACGATGAGAACGCTGTTCACTGAATTCATGAGACAGCGCGAACAAAGTACAACTTCATACTTGATTGTCCTCGGCTCCTCCACTCGATGAACATTATCACCGACGTGTACCTAATCTAGGCCGACGTGGAATCCAACGAGACAGATAGGTGCCTAGTCGCGATTCGCGACTCGCGAGAACTCGTCTGTTGTGTAGTTTCTCGATGAGATACCACAGAGAAACAGCTGAGCTCATGTCTGAGATAGATGGGTGACCGCATTGCTGAGACAACACTTAGACACACTGACTGCAAGTGGTGGTGCTTCCAATACACAATCACATTCGAGATTCTGGAATTCCAATGCTGCCTGCTTGATTGGAGTCTCCTTCTGTTCGTTTGGATCGGTCGACCTATGATGTTGTAAATGGCTATGGACGAGTTTTTTTTTCCTACACACCAAACCGGCCTTGAAACTCTGCGCAAAGCCTAGTGGTTTTTCCACCAGCGATAGCAGACATTGCGACGTCATGCCTGCCACACGTAGAATCTCGTTGCTGCGATGACGATGACGGCCACGAAATTTTATTAAATTCAGTACAGAGTAGTAGTAGTGCTGCTCCCCAAATCAGACTAGCGGAAACTTCTCAGTCGCTGAGACGATTTCGGAAGACTTGCATTGCTAAAGAATGCATGGGAGAAATTACCATTTTCATTCCCATTCTCATTCCCTTCCCAAAATGCAGCACATGAAACAATCTGGAATCTGGCTCGCTTGGACGCTTTTATGCTGCTTCCTTTGCCGACCACCAAATGAGAATTATTCATTGTTGTGCATACTGACAGAGTTGTACGTTAGCTGTGGCCGTAGCTCTGTTGCGCCGGCTTCGGCTTCGGCTTCCACTTCGACTTTGACTTCGGCTTCAATTTTAATGTGTTTGCGGGAGCGGAAATCTTCTTCTTCGTCCGCTTGTTGTTGTTGGTATTGCCGGTGCTGGTGCTGTTGGTCTCCTCGGCGATGTCGTTGCAATGTTTTGTGGTTGGGAATTGCCCCTTAAGCAGACCTGCCAGTTGTTGTGTAGATAAGTACAGATGCACAGTATTATTTTTTCATTTTTTTTTTGTTTTTTGTGTTTAATTTCATTTTACTACTGCAAGTATCCGCATACGAAATTCGTTTCGTTCTGGTCTCTTGAACATCACCGCACAAAGTTAATAAGTCATTCTTCAACAGTCATCTCCACCTTTTTTGTTGGTGCTGTTGTTGTCTGGTAGCTCTTCCGTCAGTATGTAGTACGTAGTACTACTACCTAGAGAGCCTGAAGAAATACCTGGCACGGACTACTTTACAAATAGACTTCGATTCGGTTGAAGGTTTTGGAAAATAAAATTAAAGAACGGAAGACAGCAAGGAAGAAAAAAAAACACACGCAGAAGACTATCGCGACGAACGACGAACGCCGACGGTGGCGATGGTGGCGGTGATGATGATGGAAGTGAAGACAAGAAACGATTTTGTTAGCCAAACAATGCAGACGCATTTGCACGACCGGTGGGTTCCCTGTCTTTTCATAAATTAAGATCACTTCATGCCGCATTGGTGGGGTGTGTGATCTTAATCGTCGCCTTTGCAAAAGCGCTGTAAGTTCAGTGGAATCATTGGACAATAGACAGAGTAAGCAAGTACAAACATTTTCCGACCTTCGTTGTGGTCAATTACTTAAAAGTATAGCCGCAAATTCGCGAATAGGTTAAGGTCACACAATTGCTGGCAATTTGCGAAAGTTCGTGTGAGTTTCTGAGAAAGGTGGCCAAATCTGTAGCGCGAAACGATTGTCAACTGGGTTCTTTGGACTGTGTCGAAGTCATGGCCGGCGTGATTCATGTGAAACTTAAGTTCAGTGCTGACCACAGAAATGGTAACAATTAACCTTCTGATGTTCAACGTCTAGCTGACATCTGTTTGTAGTCTATGTATTACAAGTCGGTCTGATGTTCAAACATACATACGGGTGTAAAGTCTGGCAATCAAAGCTCAAGCGCATAAATTTTCCGGCTTTATCGACGCCATCAACATTTAGAAAACAAGTCTCCAAGACAGTTACTTTCTGGGAGCATTGCCTTGGATGCTTTTAGTCAAATTCAGTGTTTCGATGAGTCCGATAATCGACGTTATAAGTTAACAATATTTCTCAAAAAAAAAAAACCATAAACGCAAACCCGAGTGAATTCCTTTCTAGTAATCATCCCTGCAAGAGAGAATTCTATTCAAAATGTGTGCTAAATAAGGACTCACCTTGTCTGCGATCCATAATAAACTTTCTTTATCCGTAAACCTGCTTGTTACGTGATCACATCACGCAACGGAACACAATCGCTTGCAGCGTGTGCAGCTTAAAGTCTACACAGGCAATGCGCTTGGCCTGTGTGCACAATTGCCAATGTACGAAGGCGTGGGAAACTGAAAACAATTTATGCAGACTACGTGAATCACACGATCTTTTATTTCGGACTCTTTGTGTGCCTGTGCGTATGTGGTTGTGATTACTTTTTTGGATAACTTGGCGACATGCAGCATGACACATTGGACAACTTGTCTGCTGGGATGATGCAGAGTTGGAGCAAAAACCAAAAAGAGATAGTGGTGGGATTTGGAAAGAAAATACAACATATTTTTAGTGTGTTTCTATATAATACACCTGGATTAATGTTTCTTCAAAGTGCTTTATTTCAAAGTTCTTGTTTTAAAGTATTATTATTTTTTCGCTAAAGGAGAACCGCCTTTAAAGACAATCTTAAGAAAATGAACAAGGCTACTGCTACTGCTGTCAGGCTTAGTACCATTACCGTTAACTTCCATAGCTCCAAAACTTACTGGTTCTAGGACCAAGAAGCCGCCAAAAACATTCCACGTTCGAATCTGGCTCCACACATGTCCATGTGAACTGAACGAAAACAACAAAGTATGCAATTTGAGCAGCGATACACACGTTATTGTCTGAATTTGGACACCCTCAAAGTCATCAAATAAAAAAAAAAGCGACCAAAAAATTGAAATGAGCTGGTCATATAGAAAGATCGGCTACTTGCCGCTTGTCCCAAATAACCGAAAAGGAAATGAAACAAAAGGCGTTCTGTGGTATATAGTTTTTGTCGCTGCTTCTGAGGTGCATTTATGAATTACATTATTACGTACATATGAACCAAGGTTTTGGCTTTAAGCTGAGTGCCTAAAGGTGATACAATGTATGCTCAAGTACAATGGGTATGATAATATTCGGTACTTTAAAAGCAAAAATGTACTAACAATTTAACACACAAATTTAAAAATATGTTAAAGCATGGGACAGAACTTTTAAATTGAACTTGGAATTCTATTCTCAAATTACTACAGTTAATAAAAAAGACCATATCGAGGATGTTAGGATATGGTCGGAGGAAAGCATGCCCGACGAGTGGAATCTTAGTATCGTTTGCCCGATCCACAAAAAAGGAGACCCCTTTGACTGCGCCAACTATCGGGGGATAAGTCTCCTTAACATCGCCTACAAAATCGTCTCTGCCGTTCTGTGTGAGCGCCTGAAACCATTCGCCAACAACATGATAGGGCCTATGAAGTCCATTATCGATCAAATTTTCACATTACGGCAGATCCTCGAAAAAAGCCAAGAGAAGCAGATCGACACCCACCACCAATTTGTCGATTTCAAGGCCGCATATGACAGCGTGCATAGAGACGAGCTATACAGCGCCATGTCTAGTTTTGACATTCCTGCCACCTGATTTTTTCAAAATTGTACTGGAGAAGGTCGTGCAAAACTCACACGCCAATACTAGAGGCACGATCTTCCAAAAGTCCGTTCAACTGCTATCATACGCGGACGACATTGACGTGATTGGCAGAACTCAGCGAGCCGTCAATGAAGCGTTTGCTTGTATTGAAACGGAGGCGACAAAAATGGGTTTAGCGGTGAGTGAGGGCAAAACAAAGTATATGCTGTCATCAAGAAAGGACACACAACATCGATGACTCGATCAGAACGTCACCATAGGCAGCTACAACTTCGAGGTAGTAAAGGACTTCATCTACCTTGGCTCCCATGTAAATAGTGCAAGCAACATCAGTACCGAGATTAAACGCAGAATAACTCTTGCCAACCGCTGTTTCTTTGGGCTCAAGAGGCAATTGAGTAGAAGAGCCCTCTCCCGAAAGACCAAGCTCACATTATTAAGACCTTGAGACCTGTCCTGCTGTATGGCGCGGAAGCTTGGACTATGTCAAGAGCGGATGAAGACGCACTTGGTCTCTTCGAGAGAAAAGTTTTACGTTTGGTCCTGTTTGCGTTGAAGGTTCTTGGAGAAGAAGATTCAACCACGAATTGTACGGGCTGTACAGCGACATGAGTTTAGACAGGCGTCTACGGATTCAACGCCTAAGATGGCTAGGCCATGTTGAGCGCATGGACAACACTGCTCCAGCCCGAAGAGTCTTCGACTGCGAACCAGTGGGACAACGCAATAGAGGACGACCACGAACCCGATGGCGCACTCAAGTGGAGAAGGACCTCAACCAACTTGGAGTGCGAAATTGCAGGCAGCTGGCTTAAGATCGTGCCAGCTGGAGAGAATTGTTGACCGCGGCTCAGGTTCACCCCGGACTGTAGCGCCATAAGCAGAAGAAGATATCGAGGATGTTTAAATTAAAGAAAAACTGCAAAACTCAGTCCAGCACTTGGGCCAAATAGAACAATTTTTTGGCAGAATACAGTTAAATCAAAATAATTTGGAATGGAAAGTTAACAATTTTTAGGGGATAATTTCTTGTATGGAAAATTGAGGCAAATACCAAAATATGGCAAGCAACATATTGAGTTACAGAGAAATTCGACTTAGCTGACCAGAAATCACATTGCACGAGCTATGACTTCTTCCAACAGTCTGATCTTTGCGGCTTATTACCCCAGCGTTATGTTTCATGAGAGAGTGCGCCTTTCCGGCTTTATTCCTCCCGAGGCGTTCCTCTATCTCGACACAATTGGCCTAATACAGGATCCACACGGATGTCCTGTAATCTTCCACGTCGTACGCCGAACAGTGGACAGGCGACTTCAATACGAGCGGGATGTAGCTCGCAGTCGCGAAAATCTCCTCCGGTTCAGTAGAGCGATCTCTGCTCGAGACGGGAGAGAGTATGTCAAAGAACGGCAATTTTATTGGTGGTTACACCAAAACCAGTCTCCGCCGCGGGTAGCTTCTCATAATGACGCGCTAGTTGACCATAGTGGCCAACTTACATAGGTTATAAGTTAGAGTGTAAGAAAAAAAATTAACAAATAAAAACAAAAAAAAATACAAAAATCCACAAAAAAAAAGTGCACCACGGAGTACAAATTATATATGTTAGGCATATACAAAACATTTACGCCCTGGTGCACGCGTCCGTGTGCCACGGACATAGTGAAGATAGTACCTTAAGTTTTAATGTTAGGTTAAGTTAGTTTAAGATACATGAAAAAAAAACCAAGTTTTTAACAGTTTTCTTGGTATAACATATTAAGATATTAACAGAATCCAAAAGACGAAACAAAAAAAAAATGCTCAAGCCGAAAGGCATTAGTAGTTTGTATTAGCTTAGAGTACCCGTATAGGGTCAGTAGGTTAGATGTTAGAACGTTTGTCAAGTTAGTTAAGCATTTTTGTCTAGTATGTAAGTAAATAAATTGAAAAATAAAATAAAAATGAAAAAAAACGAAATTCGACTTAGAGAGAGTCCACTGTATATATTTTTTTCTTTTCTTTTATTGTGGCATTTGTATATATAATTAACTAAAAAACTATATAACTTTATACATTATTACATCATAAATATGTGCTACTGTACATAAATATACATTGCTTTGCCAAAAAAGTGTTATTTCGTTTAATAATTGGCCGCCAACTGAATCATTGCTCTGCCTACACACTGTCAGCCACAAGAGAAGAGACTTCTCTAAATCTGGATATCTATATAGCTTCTGGCGCTTTGACTTACTGCGTGTGGATTCCCCGATAGTAAAATATTGTTTTCTGTAGAATTGAATTAGGTGTTAATTGTGCGATTTCGAAATGTTTCGCCACATCAATGTTGTTTGCTCCATTATCAATTGCTGAACATTATTACAGTTTAATCTTACATTTTGAGGGATTGAATAAGATATGTGAACTAAGAATAAAGAATCTAATAGAACAAAATATACGGTGTGTGCAAGGCGACATCAAGATCTATAATGGATACGAAAACGTATTAAGATTATTGATCCAAAATTTCCCAATGGCCCCCATAAACTCGCGTATTGCTTCCCTCCCACAATTGCTCAATCGATGGAAGAACAGATAATAGAAAATATAGAAAACCAAACAGAAAAGAAGAAGACGATAGTCTCTGTATTTTTTACTCCAATTGTTGGTGCAATAAATGAAAACCGATTTAAATTAAATTTAATATTAAAAAAAAGGTAGTATATCGTCTTTGAAACTATTTTAACTCACTGTACTCGCAACTAAATGCATTTTAAACGTCTTCTCACTTGTTCGTGAAAGGTGACCATCATTAGGTATGTATGCACTGCAATGGATTAAAATATTCTCAAAGTATATACATACATCCACACACGTCCTTTACCCAAGAGTGTGTCATCAAAACCGTGGCAGACGTCTGTACACTCTGGCAACGAAAAATAAAATCCAACAAAAACCATCGACAAAGGAGACACAAGACGACATCAGAGCGCCGAAATCTTGTACCGTCCAACGAAGATCCAAATTCTAGGAAATCATTTACAATCGATAAAACACTTTATTGGACCGCCGATATAACTAATTATGTGAGAGAAGGTGAACAGGCGGCGCTGAAGGGGAGTCGAAAACGGGACTGATTTCGATTTTGGGTAGATCATGTTCTTACGTCTCCACAGACAGTCCAAATATATCTACACACAGAGTCACAAACTGATGCAGACTCGCTTACGTATACATATATGGGTGTCTGTTTGTGGTACAGAATCGTGTAGCCTCGGAGGATTGGGTGGTCGAAAATGATTTCATTAACACCTAACAACTGAAAAGTTTCACATCTACTTCTCCACTCTTCTCAGCCCACAGTGTACGCGTTCAAAGGACATTTTTTTGTTAATTCTTGCGCTCCCAATATTCGTGCACATCGCTCGTTCGTGTTGAAAGAGCCAGAAACGAATTCTATCAAGTTCGCCGCCTGGTCCGGTGAGATTCTATCTTTCCATGGGAGGTTGCCCCATTTCAAAATCTCGAGGAGCCAATTAATTTTTTAAAAAATTGGCGGATACACTGTAGGAGGGAGGAGGGAGGTATCATTTTGCGTTGCACCGTATTAATTTCTTCGGTTGAGAATCTGCCGGGAGCAAAATTGAATATTGTGATTCAACACACAAACACGTGCATAAAGGCGCGACGCTTGAACATCCATTGATATATGGACCACATACGATACTTAAGGATGTGACAAAGATCTTATTATACGATTTGAAGATCTGATAAGGCGATGATAAAATGGTAGACGCCAGTTTTTAATTTGATTGAATTTTTTTGTGTAGTGGTATTGGGGCCAAAGGGGCACCGCCGCCGCTGCTGCCAACAGCGCTTGGTGCGAGATCTCGTACTGTCGGGCGCGCGAAAGGAGACATGTGATTCATGTGTGAAGTCGAAAATAAACGCCTGCCTTCCAGGTTGGTAGGTTCGGTATTTCGGGTTGTTTTTTGTATGCATATCTTTTATCAGTGGGCACATCTTGATCGAGAATCTCTTTTCGATCTTGTGGGCCACACTGACAGTTTTATTGGCCAGTTTACGAGGATGATTTCTTGGCTTTCTGCTGAAATGTATTTTTTCCCCTGTTTTTGGTTTTGGTTTGTTTTTTTTTTTTTTGTAGAGAACGAGCAAAATGAAAAGAGATTCCTGAACGCACGGTCCATTAGGGTGCTTTGCATAGTTTCATCCGTTCGCGTTGTCTTTGTTGCGGTTTTCGGTTTTTGTGGTAGTTATGGCGATCCCAGTGGGAGGCATCACACCTGATAGATTTATCACGGAGATTAAAGGCGCCTCACTGATACCCTGATACTCGTATATCAAACGGCTTGTGATAAAGTGGGTCCATTATTAGTTTGCGGTTTGTTGTGCCGGCAAATTAAGAAAAAAGCCCAGGAACGATTGATTGGAATTTCTTCGGAATCATATCGGCATCGAGAGGAGTGAATCTTGTCCTGTGACGCGTCTGCTGTTTGCTCTTACGTTGGAATTATTTAATTAAGCCACAGGGAATGTAAAATAAGATTGATCGTATGCACAAATTGATATTTTTGCATTCTTGAAAGCCTTTCGAACTTAATTAAAAAATGTTAATTAGCATAGTCATTGACCAGGGATTCCATGCACAGCGAATGCATTTTTTTTTTTCTCATCAAAACTAATCCCGTTTGAGTTTCAAATTTACCGCAACAAAATACTGCTGCTTGCGGCACACTTTTTGACAAAATTCCTAAAACGCTTCGTATTTCACTCAAGTGGTCCTATTACCGCAATCAAAGACCCCCGACCCCCTGCCATCAGTGGTAGCAACACTACAGCTCAAGATCATCTTCAATAAACTCCAGAGTTACACCCATAGATGCTAACAAGCGATTTAATCCAATATACCCAAGCACATTGAATAGAGATAGACAGAGCAACGTATGGATTTAAGTTCCACCGACCTTCATCAAACGTCCCCACGATATTGGATTTCATTCAGATTGTGGACCGTCGGTTGTCGGTCGTCGCAGACTTAACATCACCTCGGCGTTTTTCGTCCAGAGTAGTAGCTGTGATGGCAACGTCTTCTGTATGTATATGTTTCGGTGATCGGTTCTCTCTTGTAATTCTATGCTGATGATCTTGTTTCTACTACCTACTGACGTGCGATGTCTTAATAAGTCAACGCCAGCAGCCAGGTAACGCAACCTTCATCGGTATGTCTGTGCCTGTGCGGCATGGTCAGATGGACACACACCGAGCACGATACCGAGTGTAGCCAGCAGTGGCAAGAGACAGGGTTGTGCCAAAAAGGGCCGATTGATCGAGTGGATGAGAGTGGATAGGGAAGACCCATTCTAATGAGGCTTAAATTTCGGCTGATTACTAGTTCGGTTGGCTACTCATTCCATTTCAATATTTCTTCTTTTTTGTTTCTGTTCCCCTTTCTCTCTCTTTCACTCTGCCGTAGTTCGGTGGCGCGTTTTGACTCATTTGGGGTCTGCTTATGGGCGGGCGTGATATCTCACGAGCTGATCAAGTGGAACATTCGTTGAATTTCATTTGGCTTTCGAGGAGTTGATTTGTTTAGACGGTGCGGCAAACTTGGAAGAGACAAAAAACCGTAAAACGGTATTTGCTTTATTTGAAGTCGATTGATTTTGGCTCGATTAGTTGGAGATGGAGAATGAAGATATCGGGAATGACAAGATAATCGAAGTTTCTGTCAAAGGAGCATTTAAGATGAAAGTAAGCGTGAAGAATTTCAACGGGTGATGTATGGATGGAAATAAAAACTCTGTGAGAATTGGATTATGGAAATTGTTTGTTTGCTTAAGTGATTTTCTCTTTCCATATACATAAGTTAACATGATCTTTTTTTTTTTTGTTTTTCTCATCAAAAATGTATACTTGGGTGGCTTAATGAATGAATGTCCTAGCTTTAGTTAAGTCTGTTAACGTATGCTCGCTAGATCTGTCGTTTTTTTAAACTGGCTTTGACTCTGTATTTGTTGTAGCGTTGACGACTGCTTCAGGTGTCTTTTAAATTTTATTTTTTTTTACACGATTAGTGGATGCATGCTTTATTGCAATTTTAGTCTGTTTTTATGCACTTTTACCTACGGAACCAAAGCAAAATCGGCTAATGGTGTGGATTAAGATCTTTCAGTAAATTGAAGTTGAGTGGCGCTAGAAACGTGGTTGGGATTGGACATAGCTTGTGTGGGAACCATTTCGTTCAGTGACAGCTGAAATATGGGTTTGACGTTTGCCGTAAGGTGAGGGTGGTTATGGTTATGTAGGAAACAGATTTCTTAATTATTCATCATCTGTCCAATTGTTCCCTTAGCATAAGCTCTTATTCCTGTACAATTCCTATTTCACAAAATTTTCTACCAGATACAAGCTAAATTGAATTTAAATTGAATCTTGTTGTCAAAACTCGTATTGAGTTTCATCGAAAATATACTAAATTCTATATAATATATATTTCTCTCTCAGGGAATGGCCAATGAACTACATATATTTGAGGACGGCGACTCATCCTTTGGTTACCAAAAAAATTTGAATTGGAAATAAAATGAAAACATTGACACGAAGACTCCTTGCTGGAGTTGGTCGGGCAGCGCCAGGCAAAACTAAATACCATTCGCATTCCTTGCGATATGTGTGTGCGCATCCTTTGAAGGTGGAATAATAACCTGCACGAGTATGCTGATGCACTTCTCTTTAACATGGAGCACATTCCAACGCCGTCGGAAAGTGTCTATACTCTGTTTCGCATTCCTCTTCCACCTTGGTCCTCCTCCGCTACCGTCGCCTGCTTATCATTCTGCACGTCCACCTCCATCTCACTGCAGTTTAAGGAAACAACACGTATTTGGGAACCAGTGCCTCTCTCAATTTTATTGGGCATTGATACGACACACCATTGATCTTATCTCCAACATCTTGACGCCATACATCCACCTCCAGTGACCAAAGTGTAAGAAGGGCCCTGACGCAGGGATGGTCTCTGCTGTTGTTGCTTCTGCCGCCACCACTGCTTGGCGTTGCGGCGACTTCTGCTGCTTCTGCTCCTGCTCCTGCTCCTGCTGCTGATGCTGATGCTGCTGCCGCCACCGCTGCTGTTACTGGTGGATTGGATTGGCTTATGGTTCTGCTGCCGCATTTGTCTTGTGTCTCTCGGAATTCTTGCGCTCTTTCGCCTTTCTCATGTAAATGATTTTTATGGGAATCGTTTGAGACGATGGATTATTATAATGTTGGCAGAGTGCGGTCCAGCAGGCACAAAAACAAAAAAAAAAAAAACAAAAACAAAAAAGAGGAGCGCTACAGAAAACTGGACGACCATAAGCTGGCAGAAGAGTTCTCACGTACTCTGATATGCATTTGACCATTGTCTTCATGTAGGGTTACTGCCAAGATGTCTCTGCTTCGGCTCCAACCCCGGTCTTCTTTAACCCAGCCCTGCAACCAACTCGAGTTCGCGTCTTCTTTTTTTGTCCTTTTCCTCAACGCGGGATGCATTTGTGAAGTGTTTTTTGGGAACTGACCTCCACTCGCTTGTTATTGTGTTCAATTTCGTAATTTATAGGTGTCAATAAATTCCTCCTCGAGCAGACGATGGCCATGTCCCATGGATACATTTTTTTTTATTCAATCTTTTATCGGAGTTTCGGATTTGGACAAAGTAAATTAGAAGTTTTGGCAGAGCAAAAGCTGTTTTGGAAAACTCCAACTGCAGCTAAAGCACCACAACAGCGTGCACCATGGGGTAGTTGTGATCAGAGTTTATGGCAGATCATATTTTACGCACTCTTGAAACTCTGTTGCCTGAATCAAGCAGCATTTTTGGAAGATAATTCTAATGACAGTCATTAATAATGCATTTTGTAGTCGTTTCGGAACTTTGATAAGTAAATATGGAAATTACTTCTGAATTCTTGGATTTCGAAAATGCTGTTCGAATGCAAGGGTTACATACGGACATACACATCTGTTGCTGTACTCCGTATGATGAGTATACGGTTTAAATAAATGGAAACATCTAGGAACTTGTTGAGTGGGCAAGTAAAAAAGTTTTTTTTTTGTTTGTTGTTGGGAGTGGATTTCATGGAGCTCAATCAAATAGGATTCTCTTGAAGCGATCCATCTGGCTGAATGTCATCCTCGGCTTCCGACTAAATATATAGTATAGACCAATATAATATTCCAAAGAAATTTGTACCCAATTGGAAAATCTGCTCGGCTCGTGGTAAACACTTGGGTGTTGCCTTGATAAAGTTGTACATTTATAAAGTATTGCTTCTGCCGATTGCGTGTTGTAAATGCAAATTATTATCGCCTTATGAATGAACTAATGTCACTGATGTTCAAAGAGGTTACATACTCCATGGTATTAAAAACAGTTAATAGGCCATTAATTATGCATCTTCTGTGTAAAATGTGGATGCATCTGAGCCAACTACGCCCTGCAAGACAATTACTTACATGTAATGGCATTACAACAGTTAGCAGCTAATAGTCACAGACCTCACGATACCCTTCGCGAAGAACTCCCCAAACTACATCCCCCCTCTTACTGGAAGACTGAACGGCAGACGCTAGAGGGTGCACTGCGACTCTTTACAGACGGATTGAAAAAGGACATACAACATCGACGTCTTGGACAGAGCATCACAATGGGCAGCTATAACTTCGAGGTAGTCAAGGACTTCACTTACCTCGGCTTCGGAGTAAACTGTACAAATAACATCAGTACCGAGATCAAGCGTAGGATAACTCTTGCCAACCGCTGTTTCTTCGGGCTCAAGAGGCAATTGAGTAATAAAGCCATGTCTCGAAGAACCAAGCTGACTCTATACAAGACACTGATCATCCCAGTCCTGCTATACGGCGCGGAGGCATGGACAATCTCGAAAGCGGATGAAGAAGTCCTTGGTCTCTTTGAGAGAAAAGTTCTACGCACGATCTTTGGTCCTGTTTGTGTTGACGGGTTCTGGAGGAGAAGATTCAATCACGAACGGTACGGGCTGTACAGCGACATGAGCCTAGTTAGGCGTCTACGGATCCAACGCCTACGGTGGCTAGGTCATGTAGAGCGTATGGACACCACAGCACCGGCCCGAAGAATCTTCGAATCCGAACCTGTCGGGCAACGCAACAGAGGACGCCCGCGCTTAAGGTGGCGCACCCAAGTGGAGAAGGACCTCAACTAACTTGGTATGCGAAACTGGAGACAGCTAGCCAGATATCGCGCTAGTTGGAGAGGCATGTTGGTTGAGGCCCAGGTCCACCCCGGACTGTAGCACCACACAAAGAAGAAGAAGAAGAGGATGCCGATTATGAAACCATTGTAGCGTTTTGCAGGCCGAAACTACAGCGATTACGGAAACTCTGTCCTGACTAAAAATATGTGATATCCCCAACAGATAGAGTTAACTTTCTGACAGCCAGGCAGCGATCAAATTTTCGTATGACCAACTATTTTAGAATGCTGTCCGAGGCACTGTAACATTCCAGAGAATTCACCAGCAAACGAATTCGCTAGAAAGAGTACAAAGTCAGTGCTCCAGACGTACAAACTCTGTACTCTTTCTGGAGGACGACCACCATCCATGCCTATTACTGCTGTAAAGAATGTACGTAGAAAGTTAACTGGCACAAAACCAAACACGATGTGATGTCACAAAAGAGCACTGTGCCTAACTCCTCTATAATAGGCATTTCCTTCAATGACATCTGCAGGAGCTGTAGAGACGAGGATAAGGAAGAAAACCATTGCAACTGTAGTGCTCTTTCATCCCGCAAATAAATACTTCTGCAAGCCTACCACTTTGATAAGTTAGTTGAACTAATTAACGTCACAGTTGGCCATTTGCTCTCTAAGGAATTTCAACTTTAAAAACTGTTCATTTGAATTTTTTAAAATAAATTTCTTTTCCATAATTTATCCTGTGTAACACACGTCTTGATATTTTGTGAGGTAATTTCCTGAGTGGGACTAGACAATAAAAGCGTTTTACGTACTGTTGCTGACGTATGCATGTCTGAGATATGTCTGCTGTGGAATGTTCAATCAAATTAAAAAAAAAAATAAAATTCGTTTGCATTTTAACAAATACCTTACTATAATTCTATGAAAAAAAATTATCATTAACTATGAAGACATTTTAATAATAATAGATAGTTGACGTTTTTTTTCTAATTTCTATAAGCTGATTATTTTTTTAAAATTAAATGTTTTTATTTCTATTACATTGTATTCCATTTTGGAAGAACAACAGCTTAACAACTAGTAAATGGTAATTGGTCCTTTTCATGGGTTCAATAGACGTTTACAACATCACCGTCACATTATTTCAACTCATTTCCTAATCGCTTAATCTGTTTGTTGGCTCGACACAATCATAAAACCCCTAAGCGCTAGATACAATTTTAGCTTAACGACTATGTGTTTTTCAGCAGGCATTTATTCTCGCAGTTAGCATTTGAACCGATTTTAAGTTCCCGAACCCAAGATTATACAAAAAAAATTAACTTAACAAAAAAAAAAGAAAACATAAAAGAAACCTTTTTAACAAAATCAATCGCTGATATCCTGGTGAAGTGCAGACAACATCCTGTCGTGTGATCAGCAGATATAATTCAGGTGAAAAACCTGATTTGAATAATTGTGCTTAATAGGATTTTAAGTACACGCATACAGTAACATTATTCAGCCACCACCTCCTGTGCATAAATGATAACAAGGGATTGTTGGTAACGTAGAGTAAATCCGTAAAAGAAAAAAAACGATAGGTAGCCTAATGAATGAACCTCAATCCATGACCTCACAGGGAGTAAATATCCTTCACCAAATACTCACTCGTTCACAATCTGTGCGTGCTAATACGTTCCGGTAATTATATTTTCAGTTTTCATTGAGGAATTTCTCCTTATTTGTAAGACTATTCGTTTTCAGTCACTACCTAGGGTCAAAGGAGAATGAATGATTTTCTTATTTTCTTTTTCTCTACTCTCGGTTTGAAGAAAGTTAATCGAACGTGTGTGTAGAGTTGTAGTAAATAGACATGGGTTACCTGTTGATTTTACACAATCGTCTACCTAGAGACATTGCTTTCCCTTCTCTTGATCTATCTTATTTCCTGGCAGTTTCCTTCCGGATGGCCTTCGATAACGAATTAGGAATTATATATATTATATATTGTCTACGGATTTCTGTGCAGAATATATTTGTCAATAACGGTGACCGGTGAATATAAAATGCAAGGAAAGGGTGACGTTGTTTGATAAGGAAAAAGTATACCTTTTCGCAGCCCACTTATGAAGTCAATTGGGTCTTTATCCGTGAAATTCACTGAAACCAAATCACCGTGGGAAACTGAACATTGGCATTGTAAACATGCAGACGCACAGCATTTCATTGAAGACATAATGCTGTGAATTATGCAATGAGGAAATGACTTAATCAATTGCTTGATCGGATCAATAATAATCTGTGAAATAGGATGAGAGAAAGAGTACAATTTTTTCCAGGAGCTGATGGATGCATATGACTTTTTTCTGGTAAGTAGCATTTCTGTAAAGAACGATTATATTATAAAACTAAAGGTAAAATTGCCAAGTCTTTCGAATTAATTGTAATTGATGTTTTAGCTGATTAGCAGAAATTCAATCTTAAGCAAGACTGCTGTAATCGAAAAACTATTTATTCTTTACACATTTTTGATTTTAACTTTGATGCGAAACACCACTCTTTAGCTCCTGTGTCTAAATCAGCAGTTAAAAGGGTAGTGAGAGTTATGAACTGGCAACCACTCATTCAATTTATATAAAATTCCTATGACAACTATAAAATCCAAAGAAAAATAACCACCATCGATCAGCTAAGATCGGTCTAAGGGGTGCAATCGTCGAAGTGTATATATCTGTCGGCTTCCTTAATGCCCAAATTAATTTGTCAGTTAAAATTATCACCTACAGCAACACAATCCGCTGACAGGAAATAAGGTAATACGAAGAAGAAAATGTAAGAGGGAGAGAAGATAAAATAAAGGAAAAAAACAATTACCAAATCCAGGAAGATGCAGGCGGCCGGAAGAAACGATCACAAACAAAATAGAAAATTATTAATGTATGAGAGAGTATTCTCCAAGGACCACACTCGCAATCAGGGCGAATGTACGTCGTGTGTAAGTCTTCTGACTTTTTTTCTTTTTCATTGAATAACAAACATGTTCACGTCCTTTTTTCGTCGTTCTTTTCATTGACCCATTGTTCCCTTAAATTAAGGTTTCTCTATTGTGTTAAATGAAATAAATAGAAGATATTCCTTCACCGTTCAAACCAACACTTCCACAATGGGCACACGTAATACAGGAGACCTTTAAAAAAAATCTCCACCACAAATAAGATTCAGAAGCCAGCAAATTGTAAATTGTACTCTGGAATCCTATCCAATAAACTCATTCTTCGGATTAAGACAGACGTCCTTAGTGTTAAGTAATAGTGTTCGCCTGATGCCAACCATCTAGTCAAAAAGAGAAAGAGAGGGAAGCGGGAAGACAAAAAGATTGTGCAGTACAAACGAATTATGAATAAGTATGTACTGTACATAAGGGAGCAGATGTTAAGGAAGACGTCTATTTAGCTTGGGTCAAAATCGTGTGTCACCATTATGTTAAACTTGCTATGCTCAGATTGTGCGAATGTATTTGGGGGAAAATAGTATCGCTGGTCGCCTATGGGCTTGCTAAATAAGTCTTATTTTTTGAGGTTTTTTTAAATGTCTTAATTAATCAATAAATGTTCATAACATAAGCTGTCTTGTACACAACGACATTTGAGCACTGTGCAATCTGTCAACACCACTCTCTACGCTACAATTGTGTTCACAAAAAAATGTTGAGTTTTATACTAAACCCATTTCTTCTTATCAAAGCGAGTCTTATTGCCAAGAAAAAAGACATGCTTTGAATTGGTCCATGTTTACACTGACACTTACTTGACTTTAACTGATCATTTTATTGTCATTTGATTACCTTTATTTATTGGCTTGTGATCGTTTATTTATTTCTTATTCCGATCAACCATTCGTCGTTTCACTGGATTAGTCATCCATCAATTTAAGTATTTACTTGTTCATTCTTATTTCACCGTCAATTTTGTTAATATCTTGTCAGAATCTGATTATCAGTCCGTTTGTTTGTCACTTTATTACTCTAAGTACCTTCCGGGTTTCCATGAGTTTACGCATTTGTTAAATGATTTTGATGTTTAGACGGTGCTTAGAAAAGGCTTAGCAGAAAACATTTCATTCAGAAAATGAAGCCTCCAAGGAAGGAGTTCTTTATTCCATACTGTAACTGTTATCAATATTTATAAAGTCCAACAATCAAATCAGTTCAGAGTAACCATACAAAATATATATATATATATTATGGATAACAACTTTTTCGATTTTTTCTCGCACGACTCATGCCCAAAAACCAAACATCGTCACCATTGTCCACTTCATCCTGACAACGAGTCAATAAACAATAAACACGCATTAAGTTAAATGTTCACGATAAATTTCTAATTAAAATTCATTCGCCGGCGCGCTGTGACAAATGAAAGATATCTTTAAGGCTTCGCGGCTAACGACACTTTATTCGAGCAGCGAGCAGCTCCTTGACACCGCGCCACCCCCGCTTTATCGACCGATCGATAAACGAGTGTCCCACAAATCTCAGACCAAAGCGAATCCAATTAACACTCGAAAATGAGTAATAAAAAGGTTACCAGTTGGCGGTGTAGTGACAAGATGACATTGAGTGGTCGGAGAACCATTCGGCGGACTCTCTCGCGTTAACTTGCCACCGCAACGAACGCAGAAAAATGTAAATATTCTGACAGTTTAAACGTGCGATTCGTATTTTGTGAAAAGAAGTTGTTGTGTTTGGTGAGGCTGGTGCATCAATTGACGATTGAATTGGTATGAATCAGTTTTTTGGCTCGAATTTCGTGAGTTTTGCTTTTTTGGAGTTGTCTGACTTTACGTGACTATGAGTTGAATGAAATAAATTTGCTAATTAATACCAAGGTGAAAAATCACTTGCAGGCAACATTAGGAGGTCAACAATCGTAAATGAAGTCACCAAGTGTGGACTTCTCCATTCTGAATGATGTATTAAATATTTTACTATTTCACATAAAAGGACGTAAAATAATACAAAAGGACACCGGAAACAGAATTACATTAGTTCACATGCCTGAATTTCTGTGGCTATGAAATCCTTTAAAAATATTTTCTGATATTTAAAATAAATACCCATGTCCATTCGGAAGACTACCTGAACGATTCATGCACCATCCGTGTCCTTAATTACATGCTTGTCTACCCTCTAGTGTTAACTGCTGTAACCTCATCTCATTATCATTACCACTCATCATCGGAACCTTCTCATAATCTAGTAGTTCCACTCTGTCTGCAGCTTCTTTCGGAAGCCCCTCCGGAGACTTACCTTTCATTTTTTTTATTCCACGCTTCCACCGCTGGCACGCCGATCATGATCATCATCAACATCAAACGATCGGTCCTCTTAGTACGGTTGTAGTCTATCTACATCGCACCTTGGCTGGCAATCTGTCTGTCTATCCGCTGAGCTGTCTGTTAGCTCATTCTGTGTTCAGCGTACACACACCTTGCGCAACATCGGTTTGCAAACAGCCCTCAAACTGATACAGACACACATTGCGACTCAGACGCGTGCGCAAATATAATACATGACCCCTGTTTCTCGCTCGGTTGTTTTTCTTTTTGGTTCCCTCTTCTTTTCTTCTTCTGTTTTTTTTTTTTTTTGTTCTTCTCGCTCGTTCCAGCTGTCCCGGCCTTCGTCGGCGGCGAGAGAAATGGGGCAGACTGCAGCACTTGGAATAGTTTACATAACACAAAGAACAAAAGCGGCTCCAAGCACAACTCCCTGTTGCAGATCAAGATCCTTCGTGTCTGGTGTGTTTTATGCGCAGCAATGTGCATTTGTACGAGGAGGCCCATCATAGCCGTGTGGCGGTGTTAGGGGCAGTAGTGGTGGCGCACGGCAAGCAAGCTGCAAAGATAAACACTTCGATGATGTTGACAGTGTATGCGGTGTGGTTGCGATGCTGATGATACTCAAGCTGTGCTAATAGAGTGTTAAGTAGACACAGACTCATTTCATGGGAGATTGCATACAACATGCGGATGTGTTTCCTAGCTCCTCCTGGTCACACAAGCGCTCTACCGACTACCACTGGTACATAGATCGTTTAAGGACAAGAAACAAATTGGTATCGGATTCTTTGCAGCTCAATTCCTTCTCTGTTACCCGCTTTGTTCCATCCCTCGGCACTTTTGTCTGGCTCTTCTGGCTGAATATAATTTCATTAGTCATAGAGGTTCTCGTCTACCCTTTGGACCGAAAAGGATTCCTATAGGCAATCAAAGTAGAGCGCACACATTGTACTGTGTGTACAAAAAGGTAAAATCGAAATTTGCTAATGTACGTACGTATATAGAGCAAAAGCAATTACTCACACCGTACCTTCTGGCACACCGAGGCACCACTATCTCTCGACCGGATCACATCTATTAATTACACACTCCCGTTGCTGCTGAATTTTATGCATTTCAACGAGTTTCCCAAAACAGCCTGTGCGTCCATCCGATAAACAAACTGTTAACATTTCAATATTCCTGTCTATGCCACCCGAAGGATGGACGTCTGTGGAGTAAGAGGGAGATGCCGAAAGCCTTAAAAGGGAACTGAGTATCCTGGCAGATGGTCATAAATTATTGAAATGTCAAAATAAAAGAACCGCCTACATCAATGGTCAATTACTGTCAGCCTGACGCACACACACAGAGACGGGGGCTCCTCTCTTTACCTTCTCCTGCTTCCTTCGTTACCGCTCTATGAATTTACGAGTACGACCTTTTTAGAGGTTTGTGTCTGCAGCTTTCTGACCATTACAAATGAGGTTCCATTTAGTTGATTCTCCTTTTGTCATCCTGCGTTAAATTAGTATTCCCATGGTTGATTCTCTTTGGTTTTTTTCTTCTTTTCCTCTTCCTCTTTTTTCCCTCTTATTCTTCTCCTTCGTTCTTCGTGTATCTCAACCTATAGCACACCCTGCGTCAGCCACTGAGACTGGAGCAGACAAGAATGCTGTGGCAGGATGACTGATTCAATGATTTTTTGGGAAATAGTGAGAAATTTTTGAAGATGAGACGTGGAATTTGGAGTTTTTTTATTTTGTTGTTTTTTTTTTATCATTTTATGGGCTTGTAAAGCGGCATTTGTGAGAGTCAAAGGCACAGGTTAGATATGCAGTTAAATAGGGAAGGGGCCTTATTTTATGTCGTTTGAAGTCATGTGAACTCATCCTTCGATTTGTCGACAGGAATTTAGGAACCAAAAATTCAATTACGTCTATGTACATGGCGCTTAGTTGCAAAGAAGAAAAAAATCGTCTCTCTTCTCGATTATGTTGGGTGCTAGCGAACTGGTTGTAGTGACGGTCAAATAGGATGAATATAAACTACACCTTCTTTAACAATCATTGAGGTAGTGGCACCAGCTATCTAGTGAAGTGAATAGGTTAACTCTTGCGAGAATTTCTTCCCATGACCAACAACTTTCATAATTTACAGATGCACGTCAAGACTCGCCCAGAATGTAAGACTGAGTGAAACGCATACGCGGTACCCACATGATTCGTTATGAGGAGGTGTCCATTGTAGGAGGTAATGTAGGTCTAGGAAAAATTCATCAAAGTTGAAGAAGATTCAATTTCAAATTCATTCTTTTTGTTTTAAGATCCGTTGTAGGTCGCCATTCGCAGTGGCATAACTACTCAATAGGTGTTAGTTTTCATGTCCTTCTCCGGTATAGAGGCGTTCCGTTGCAAAAGGGGTTTATATTCACCATTAGCCCTCTCTCCATACCCGGACCCTAAGAAATTGTCCGTGAAAAGAGGTGTCCTCTATAGAGGGGTGTCCATTAAGAGAACTTCCGCTGGAATGTTTATTATGTTAGTTGTGAGCCTTTTTGTGTTGTTGAACTGAGTTGAACTTGTCGTTGATAGGCTCCTATTCCACCGAGTCATCCAGATCTTAGACTTGGCTTAAACGTTGGACGCAAATGTTAAGCCCAATGCATTTTAAAGGCAGCTAAATCTTTATCATTCCACTTAGAAGTAGCTTTTCTTCCTTCGTTGGTCATTGACGAGCTTTTAAGTCAAATGGCAACTAAAATTTCAGACAAAGCACTCTATGCCAATGACGCAGATAAGGTGAAGGTTATTCCTTTTCTCGCCATTCTTATCAGATGATGGGCTAGTCTACTAGACGTAACTCAGGAAATTCCAAAGATATGAAGTCAAGTTCGCACACCCCTATGTGAAACAGCCGAGTCACAGTCATGGCTAATTCAACCACCATCCCAATCAATAGCCTATGCAAACCAATAACAAGTCAATTTCCCGGCTCCCACCCAGCAAAAGGCAACAACACCAGCCAAGCAATCACAAATGAACGGACTCATAATTTTGAGTTTTATCACCAAACAGCACCCCGGAAAGCGGCAACGGTATAAGATGCATCCAGCCAGTCAACCAGTCACCGATTCGGCCTCGGAAGAGCAGAGATCTCTCAGAGCTCAACCGAAGCAGAGTGGAGTGTGGAGTGTGGAGTGGAGTGAAAAAATCTCTCCATTGCATGATATCTTAATCAATAAACATAAAATCTCATCAGGTCGTCTTAACGATGGGCCATAAAAATAAATCCACTACAGCCTCTGATCGGATCCGGCGCACACCGTATAATAACAATAATAACGACACTAAACCAGACGCTTGTTATGCGGCCACAGCAGCGGCTGGACAGACGACCGGCGGAGACGAAGTCTGTAGTCTGGATTGGTCGATTGGGTTTCCCTTTGTTCTCGTCTCCTTTTCCGATTTGTTTCTCTTGCTTCGATCTGTGGCGCGGTGTTGGCCTTAGTAATTCTCTACGCCGCCGCGCAGGCCGGAATTCCATGTCTCAGTTTAGCTGTGATTTGAGTCATCTTTGGGGGCTATTCTCAGGTTGAGACTTACACTCGAACACCACCGAACTGAGCAGCTCCCCCACATCGCGCCGGGCACACACTGATGTCTAAGTGCGGTACGAACTGTACAGAAATGTATGGGAACCATGGACTTTTTGATCCTTTCGGGAATGGTGGCGTTTTTTTTTTTTGTTTTTTGTTTGTGATTGCTATGCTTTGTGGTAGAGTGAAAGGCACAGAAGGTGTGAGAATGGGAATGAGGATATTCTGTAACGTGTTTTTACGACACAGACTTTGAGGTTGGTTGTGCAGTGAGAATTCTTAAAGTAAATAATTGACTTCATTCAGTGTTTACCTTTTGGGGGGAAATGCACAACAAAGCGCTTGTAAAGGCATTTATGTTATGTTACACTGGCGAGTATACATGCGAGGGAAGTTGTGAGGTATTCCTATGCCGGATTTAGATATGCATAGCTTCCTAGAACCACATTCCACTACGAATTAAAGTTTGTATTAAATTTGCTTATGCTTTTTTGCTAATTCGAAAACGTTTAACGTTGCAGTGGAGTGGTGTGTGTTACTTGTGTGTTTTCTGTCGGATATAACATCTCACTCCTCGTGTACCGTTTACAATATTCCAAAAGTGTAACTGCCTTCGAAGGCTAACCTTACTTCGTTACGATTCAGAATACGATAAAAACTCATAGAACCAACGAGAGCAAATTGTCAAGTGCCCATTTAATAATTCAAAGTAAAACTTGGTAGGTCGTTCTGGATTTCCTTTTTTTTTCACAAAATTGAAGTTTCGAAAGTTAACGAATTATCCTAGAAATACCTTGACCTAGGGGAAGGTGAACTCTAAATTTTATCAGCGCATTTTGTCTCATTTCTTGAAACCAGACAAAAAATGTATAATAACCTTAACAAAATTGGTAAGAATGCCGGACAATGGAGGCCCATGGCCATATCATTCTGCTAAATGTATCAGACAGAGGACGCAACTGTGCAGCATGCAGCACAGCAGAGTGCAGGCCACAGAAGTTGTCTTAATTTTTTACCAGACCACACAGAAGTCATTTATATCAGATGAAGTTGTGACTTTATAAGTCGCTGGTTGCTCTCCTTGTCGCCCCCCCTCTTTTCCTTTATTCGTAGGCGCATTGGTTTGAGCTGGAGCAGCCCTGCTGTCTCCGTAGACCTGCATCATTGATCGGAGAGGAATTTCGTCTGATCGGTGAAACATTTCGTATCCAGCAGGTTTCGTCTTTCGATTTTTATTTATTTTTTGTTTCCAAATAATTTTCGTATTCTCTGCCCATTGTCGTCATACTGATACAAATGAGAACCGGAGTGAGATTGAGGTACTGTGACTTGTAGTATGGGGATTGGGGGTGACATCTTGCGATAAGGAGTTTCTCCGTTTTGAGAATCTTGTCGGAATCTATTCATGCGCGGAGTGAAGAAAACCGAGGCTAAATGTCTGTCGTAATCGAGCGTACGTACACGTCGTATATGGAGAAAATTGTTTACGGAATTGCGGACGAAAAGCAAGATGAGTTGAATCTGATAGTTATGGCTCTTTTCATTTGCGGCGAGCGAACTCAAATAATTACTGTAAGATTCGATGGAATCCGAGAAAGTTAATTAATGTGACTTGTTACTTTATCAAAGGTCTCTATGAAAATATTTTAAATATTAATTTGAATGAGGGTGTAGCGAAAGGGAGAATCATATCAAATTTATCACCAGCGTCAACGTCATCGACTTAGTTTATTGCCGCATGAGTTACACAGATATGAACGTATAAATCGTACGAAACGACTTTTAGAAAATGTCAGGAGCCGCTATTAAATATTCATTCCGATTGGCGTCACGCATTTCTTTGGCTTCAGGAAAAGATTACCATGCTTCTTTTATGCATACCAAAATCAGCATGACGTAAATTGACCGCCATGTGGGTTTTAGTTCAGATGACTTATATCCAGAAGAACGCATCATGCCGCCTTCAAGTATTACGCCAAAATATTTTTATTAAAATGGAACAAGAAAAACTTACGGATTACAAGTTGAGTGGATAAAAAAACATACTGCTTGTACAGGAGTTCATATAATACAATTTGATTTATTTTTATGAACGAATGCGTTACGAAGTACCGGGAAATAATACGTGTGTTTATTTTAATTAAAAAAATTTTAAATTTACTCTTGACTTTAAAAAAAGTGACTAATGAAGCATTTTATTACGTTGGGACTCAAAAAGTCTGTTGGAAAATAACGGTCAAAGGAAATACATATGTGCTTAGTGTTTTCCGGAGAGGATATCTTCTTCTTTGATTGGCGCAACAGTCCAGGGTGGTGGACCTGGGCCTCAACCAACATGCCTCTCCAGCCAGCACGATCTTTTGCCAGCTGCCTTCAGCTGCACACACCAAGTTGGTTGAGGTCCTTTTCCAATTGTGTGCGCCATCTAGTGCGAGGACGTCCTTTGTTGCGCTGTCCCAATGCCTCGGTGTCGAAGACTCTTCGGGCCGGAGCTGTGAGGTCCATCCGCTCTACATGACCTAGCCATCTTAAGCGTTGAATCCGAAGACGCTTAACTAGGTGCATGCCGCTGCACAGCCCATACAGTTCGTGGTTGAACCTTCTCCTTCAAACGCCATCAACGCAAACATTGCCAAAGGTACTGGTGTTGTTGTCCCTATTTACTCCAGAGCCTAGGTAGACGAAGTCCTTGACTACCTCAAAGTTTCTGCTGCCCAATATGACGCTCTGTCCCAAACGTCGATATTGAGCGTCTTTAAGTGATGATTATGTACTTTGTTTTGCCCTGGTTTATCGCTAGACCTATTTTAGCCGCTTCCACTTCAATGCCAGCAAACGCCTAATTGATGGCTCGCTGTGTTAGTCCAATCACGTCAAGAGGATGTCTGCGTGATCCAAAACATTACAATAGTCAGCATTACCCTCGTAGTCAAATGCAGTGAACTCTCTCCTAAGTGAAAGCCAGGGAGCCAGAGATTTATACCGCATTGCCTTCCGTTTTACGTTCTACCATTTAAAAAATAATGCATAAAGTTTCACAAACGTAAACTGAGTAGGAAACTCATTTCACTACCATATCCTCGCAAGTGTCTTTTTTGTCATTCACACTATTAACGCTTTGATTATCTTTGGTCAAATTTTCATTACAGTTTTCATCAGTTTTAAAGTTGCTATCACTTATGCATAAATGTGTGCTTCCCCGTGAGAAAAGCTGGTGGCAATCAAATCGATTACTTATGCAAAATTTCACAGTAGATGTTTAAGTTTAAGTTCAGCTGAACCTTGAACCAAGATCAAATTTTTGACTTAACTCGTCCAGTTTTACAGTGATGCGAACTACTGTTGAGTTAGACCTTGTATTTGCTAATTTGAAAGGGCTTTCGATGCTCATTTCTTTTGAACTTTTGTAGGGCTTCTTTCAAACAAGAATGGGGAAAGTATAGCGGCATGGGAATCCATTGCAAATGATTTGAATTCATGGAATGGACATTATTACCGAACAACGGATGACAGAGAGAAGCATTTGAAAAAGAGAATAAAACTAAATGGTTGCTGTACAGAACTAAGGTACAGTGTATAAACCATAGTATACTTTCGTTTAATTGAACTCAGTTAATGGTTTGAACCTCCACTGTGATACTGGCCATAAGTAATGAATTTGATCGCCTTCAGTTTTGAAGATAACAAATGTGATATTTCCTAAAAAAGAGGAGAGCGAATTCCATCCGTTATCGAGAAAAAGTTGAAATAAAATTTAAATTACTTGAAAAGAAAAGAATGATTCGCATAACTGCTATCGTCCGCTTAAAGGAAGGTTTTTGTCAAAATTATGTAGACACTTTCCATATCAACTTAATGGAATCACCTACTCGAGAGGAAGAAAACACAAAATGTTCATTGAAAATATATGTACCTACAAAAAATGCAAACTATTTTTTATAATACCCAAAAATGTTGATCGGCAACGCATTCCCGCCTCAAAGTAATTTTTGGGTGGAAAAGCTTAATTTGAAGTTATGTTTTTTATATGTTCACCAAAACACATAGTCCTTGTTGAGATATCCCCGTCATTGGTCCGAATTCACTCAATGACGCCATCCAGGACGGATAAGTATACTTAAAATGCTTATGTCGAAGTAGACTTAAATATCACACTAATGTTCGAATGTAACTAGATGCTATACCCTTTTTCAGTAGGTTAGCAGCCCTGTTTATGAACAAAATAAATGACCTTATCGAACCCTGAAGAATAAGGAAGGTACAATGTGGTAACTAGTGAAGTTTCTGTTATCTCCTAGCAAAAAATCTATAAATTATTCAATCCTTACATATGTACACTTCCATATGAATTTGTTTATGTTTATACCCATTTAAAAAGAAATAAAAAAGTCAGCGTGTAAGCACAAGAAGACATCGTTCCGGAGACTGCCTCTGCACATACATATTTGTGTGCTTGTACGTCCCAAGATCTAATAACAGTTGGAGTAAAAAAAAATACATTCATACATTATCCATTTCTTGAAAGTTTTCATCCGCTTTGTTCCTCCACTTTTTTGTTTTGCCTTCAGCCATCTCTATTGCCGCCTCCTCCTCCCGGCACAAACGATTCTATAAGTATTTTTTGGCGCCACAGTTCTTTACAGGGATACAACCGTCAAGACGGCGTCTCCTTCGTCCGTTTTGTACAGAGAGTTATAACTTTCTAGTCCTGCTATATCCTGCTATCGTCTCTCCGCAACAGCTCCGTCCACGTTCCACGTTCCCATACACCAGCGTACAAACGTTTAATTCGAAGCTGGCGTATAACCTCTTGTGGAGAAAAGCAGAAAAGGATGTTTATTTGGTTTGTTGAACGCAAGCATAACGCACAAGAGCGGGTGGTTGATAAACCGTCAGAACATAAGGAAAGGACATCTCCACGCTTTAAGAAAACATAAATATTCTTTAGGAAAACTTACTGCTGGTGACTCTACATGCTGACATTGACGTCTCTGTGGAAATAAAAAATGTCTGTAAGGACATTACATCACGTTGGTGAATGCTCCTTGTAACTATATCTCCTTTCGTTCGTGTGTTTGTTCTCTTTATCATCGTCTGGTTATGTAAGGCCACGACAACAATTTATACATTACACAAGTAAAAAACTGAAGTCAGTTCGAAGGAATGTGGAGGTCTCTGAACTCTTCACTCAGTTCTTAATGTTGTCTAGGTCCGTGCTGGTTTATTAAAGCCCACACAGTATTGGCTGCTCGCCATTTGGCTGGCTTATAAGGGAAACGGATATACAATTTTTAATTAAGGAATCAGTACATGGGATCATAGTTGTTAAGGGAGTTTGGAAGGATATGCGTTCATTCTGATTTCGAAAAAGTTGGACGAAGAATAAGTTTTGAGAGTACTTCTATTTTAATTAATGAGATGTCTCTTCCTTGCTTGCTCAGGACCATTTAATCTTGTACGAGTAAGATATGTAAGATATCCTAAAATATGTATACATCCTCTAAATTATGAAATTGGTAAAATATGAAAACACTAAAATCAGCTATCCTCTGGCCCGAATTAAACGATCACTTGACTGCTTCAAATCAACTGGAAATAACAAACGATATTGACAATGAAAAGTTTCCCGTTTGTCTGCTATACAAATACATGTAACTTCCACTTGATTCGGGTTTCTTATCTAATCCATATGGCAAATCAAATGACGTGTCGCGTCCTCGAATAACCATAAAATGTTATCTCGTGATTATTGCCTGCTCGTTGGTAAAATTGTTGTTTGCACAGAACCACCACCAACGAGATTTCCTAAAAGGAGAGAGAAGAAAAGAAGAAAAAAACGAAGACGAAAAGGCCAAGCCAACAGACCGACTAACGCCAAATGGTCACACACTCAATCGCGGCAACCAAAAGCAAACTGGCGCGGCGACCAGAGTTACTTCTTTCGAAGCGAGTAATAAATGCCACCACCGGCGAAAAGGAGTCATTAAAGCCGATTCGTTCTCCTTGCCTGAGATGGTCCAACATCCTCGAAATAAAACGACTTCGACAACGACGACAGAACCCTCATCAGTTGGTGAGGAAGGAGAACTGATCGCACCTATTAAGGGAAAATTATAAGGCGCTTATTTGTGATCGTTTTGGGTGGCATAACCAAGCCTGTGGAGTTGTGTTTAGCCAAATAAATTTTGTTGAAGGGCCGATAGTTGATGATCCTGTGATGCAACATGGACAGCCTCGTCAATCATCAAAATATCTCCACATTGTGCACAGCAGCCGGTCAAGCCTGGGGCAATGCTATGACGACTGGAAGGATGTCACCATTAGGTAATTCCTGAAATTCGCTTATACAGGTCGTCCATTATTCCGTGATCACCTTACATCTGCTGCCCTTTACCCACGGATACGAATTCCAATAGGAAGAATGTGAAACTATAGCCGGTTAGCGATGTTTAATCTCACCCCGACCGACAAACGAGCTCAGAAATATCGTGCTTTGTTTCACTCCTGTTGTGTCTCGCTGCGGACCTTTTGTCTCGTGCGGATGCCGAAAATCGTCTGTGTACCTTTTAAATTGGTGCCAATTGAGGAGAAGTGATGTGATGAAGGCGGTGGTGATTTGAAATTTCGCAAAAATGCCCGCGAGCTGGTCACCCCCCATGCATCCAGGTAGGTTAACGCCATCGCCGCCATGGATGCACTGTGCCGTATCATTATCCCGACGATTTTCACATACCAATTTCAGGCGGCAGACGATGATGGGGCTTGACTGTGGCGGCTATAAAATCTAATCAGAGTGTGGTTGTTAAATTTGTGGCCAATAATAACAGTGTGTGTCTGACTCGATGCCGACTCGTTTTGGGGCAACTTCGTTGATTTCATAATAATTCATGGCGTTATTGACAGGATGATGCGCCACTGCGTGATGATTTGGTCTGGCGTGTGTTAATTTATATATTTTTTTTAAACCAACAGTATTAAATGATTAATTTTGACAAAATGCTTAACGTTAACCTAATAATGTCATGAAAATGTATTTACCTTTCAAGGAGAACTTTTTTTACGAGGCTGCAGATCGTCTACAATTACTAACAAGCGGGCGAGCGGGGTAGCCATCGTATGCAAGCAGAATATAATTTCACTTTTTATGAGGCCATAAGAGTGGGCAGTGGAACCAATCCAAAGATACCGGCTACCTCTATTCCCTCTACCAGACGATATATCCTTAATTTATTCCACTCAACCGGCCAACAACGTCGTCGACAGACGAATCGAAAAGGGCTATCCGAAAGTACGAACGCAAAGATATCGTGTGTAAATTCGGGCAATCCACAGTTCTCATGATTGGGCGCACATTTAAGGGGCTTGAGAATGTCTTATATCCTCTCCAAATGTCCGTAAGATGCTCGCCATGAACTGCGAAAACAACTATGCCATGAACTGTGCAAAACAACTAACTACAGCTACGACGACCAAAACAGCAACAACAACAGCCACGAAGTGATCATATTCCTGTAAGGAATTTCGAAGCTGCCCTGTAGCGAATACTTTGATCTTGTGGAATTTCGCGGATGGTTAGCTAACCCAATTAAAAAGTTAGATTTTTGATGCTGCGAATCTCGGCTGGTCAAAGAGAGCGGCCAGAAGAGGAATCTGCACTGGTCGGCAGTCAGCCTGTGCCTGGCTGGTGTGAGGTCGGTGCGACATTCAGAGCGATGCTGTTGGTGTTGGAACGGACTCGCTCAGACGTGGTCAAGGAATGCGTACCACACATGGTGATCTTTGATTGAAATTCTATTCATTCTTATTTTATTTGCATATTAGTTTGCAGATGGGCAGTGCATGCATGTCGAGGTGTCGGTTATCATGCGTAAGAAATTCATGCAAATTGTAATGGCGATACAATATTACAAGAATTTAATTACTTTTACTAATATATAGTATTGTTCACATACCTGTGAATTTGTATAGTTTAAGCTTCCTTATTTACAATTAATTTGAATAGCAAAAACAAGGAGATTATTATGGCTGAAGAAAGCTTTTTCGTGTTTTTTTATTTTTACATGTTTATAAAATTGAAATGCAACATTTTACTAGTGGCAGACAATTCTGAGTAAAAAAACAGAGTACAGGAAATCCTTTATAAATTTTCTAGCTATGGTGCAACAAGTTTTGGCTAACAGACAGGTAGCCAATTTTTAAGATGTCTGTTAATAAAAATCTTAGTTTAAAGACATATTGTGGATTTATTAGAACTGTTTTTGGCCTATTTAATTTTGACTTTAGCAAAAAGATATTTTATAGCGGCGGTAAGACATATCACTTACCAGGTGTACCGGTATGAAGTGATCGTCAAGATACAAATGTCTCGATAGGGAACATTTGTTGTGAACGAGCCCATATTTTTTTTTTTTTTTTTTGTTTGCTTGCTATGACATCTGCGAAAAATATTTACATCAAGTCATTGAACAGACAAAATCATATTTTTTCATCGTGTTAAAAATGTCGAATTTTGTACCAGAAAGTGATGATTTGCGGCAAGCATTAATTTTTTGTTTTCATTTGAGGAAAAGTGCTGCAGAGTCGCATCGAATGCTTGTCGAGGCATATGGTGATCATGCTTTATCAGAAGCAACATTGAAAATATGGTTTCAACAGTTCAGAAATAATGATTTTGATGTGAGAAATGGACAACGTCGAAGAACACAAAAAAAGTTTTTACTCGAATTGCAAACGATATTGGATGGAGATGACACTTTGAGTCAAAAGCAAATGGCAGCAATGTTAAATGTTGCACAACAAACAATTTCTGACCGTTTATAAGCTATGGGAAAGATCCAAAATTAAACCGAAAAAACACTTGTGAAATTTTTCTTCAGAGACACGTAAGAAAATCGGTTTTGCATCGGATTGTTACTGGCGATGAAAAATGGATTTATTTTAAGAATTCTAAACGGAAAAAATGTGGTGGCCCGTAGCGTTGTGGGAACCTCGACGTCTTAGGTTCGATTCCAGCTCTGAGCGACGAAATCAATTTTCCGACCCCACCTCTTTCGAGTCACTGACAATGCCCAAGGAGTGTTTCCTGTTCTAGCTTTTTCTAGCTTCTCAAACAAAGCCGTTCGGCATTAAACTGTAGGTCCCTTCCACTCGTGAGAGTGGAGGACACCCGCCGTATTCACTAGACTTGGCTCCTTCTGACTACCATTTGTTTTCATCGAAAGGACACGCATTGGCAACTCTTCGATTTCTACGAAGAAGTCGAAAAATATATATATACAATAACTAACTGCCGATTTCCAAGATATGCAGAGGATTGGGCATACGGAGGAATTTGGAAATATTTGTATGGAATTTTCTTGGTGCTGCCTGCTATATAACTTCGACAGGTGGCTGAAGGTCAGTACAGCGAATAAAATAAATAAGTCGCTTGGATTGGATTTGTAGTTCATTTTATTAGTCGATATGATACTAGAAATTTATAAGTTAGCTTTTTTCGTAAATTACAATTATAAAAAAACACCAATTTGTGATAAATGGTATGAGATGTAAAAATCTGGTATTATTGTAAAACTACATTCATGCCAAATTTTATAGAATAGCACTGGTTCAATTGGTCTTTAAGCGGTTAGTGTAACTTTTGTTGGCTGTGTCCAATGTGCGGGAGGTTCTTCTCGTAATATCGCCTCGAATGTTGTCTTGATTAACTTGATTATAAACGGATGGTGTAAAGATCGCTGATCGTCGTGCCACAAGGTGACTTAGTCGTCCTTTGGATATATTGATGCTGTTGAAGGATTTGTATCAATACAATACAACTTGATAATACTTAAAAATTTCGAAAGAAATTATGTTGCCGGTATACTGTAAAGCAGAGGACGAGCATTCGTGGATTGTACTCGCACTAATAATAGCAATTATTAGTTGTTGTTAACATAGCCGCTAAGCTCAAAATTTAGCTCGTCCGATATGATTTTTTGCCCAATATCAGGATCTCCAGCATCCAGCACGCCTTTTTATTGCGTCAGCAAAATCTTATACTAAACCACATTCCGACCGCTGATGTAGTTACGCCCAATCCAGGTTATCGGTTGTCTTCTTCGATATTGACCGCTCCGATGATGTTTTCTCCATTTCCAGATAGAGCTGGTTATTGGCTTAAGATCCAAAATGTTACAAATGTTGGATGTAGTTACAATTTGAAATTGGAACCAGAATTTCGTTAATTTAATTGTAGAATATCAACCTTTACTGAATAGTTTGACAGCTCGATGTAATTTTTTACTTTGACAAATCATGGCGTTATATGTATATAGATGTTTGGAAAACATCAAATCAAAAAACATTCTCAACATTATGACGAGGAAATCGGGGCAGGGTGAGTAGTTTTCGTAAACTAGAACCATCATAGTAAAGTTTCTCAAAGAATATTACGATATAGAAAAACAAATACTTGTACATACATATCCACTCTGTAGACAAATCCAACAGACAAACCATGCTGTATCGAATAAATCACTGAAAACCACAGCGTATGAAACAGTTTCTTTACCTTACCATTGCACCTACCAATTTCACATCAATTACCTTCCCTGAGATTATAAGCAACAGTTGAAACAAAAAAAAAAAAGAAATGGAAAAAACACGCGAGGTAGAAATCGTCACTACCAAAGTGCCGAAACAAGCTCATTATTTATTCCCCAGTTAACCGCATTAAATTCGCCTCAGAGTCCCAGCCCTTTGCACTTTCTCACGAGGAGCGCGCGAAACGAAAGATCAACAGAATGGAAAGATCATTCCGCAGCGCCTGCAATTTCCATAAATAAGCCCATGAACGTAGTGGAACTTCCAAAACGAAGACGACCAAAAGAACAAAAAAAAAGCAAGAAAGAAAAAAAATTACGAAAAATAATATGCATTCCATTTTTCGGGATCAACTAAAAGAAACACCGACTAACAAGATCCCATTTATTTAAATTGCATTTGCCACAGAATCGGACCGTGCTCCTCGCCAGCACTTACAACACCAGCACCTTCACAGCTACCATTCTGCCGCCGCTGTGCCATCATCACTTCGGCTTTGACGATCGTAATTAATGCAGCAACAAGAGGCAGCGAAAAAGCGCCGGCGACTGCCGTTTTACAAACGCGAAGAAATCAGTCCCCACCGACGGAACCCAAAAGCCAACAGCCAGCAGTCAGCAGCAAGCAGCTAACAACTACCAGCCAAAGCTCTCAACCAATCAAACCTCCTTGCGCTTTGCACGCATCAAAGACCAATTTCGAATTCAAATAAATCATCGCAGGAAATTTGATTTTCCCGTCGTCGGTCTCAGAGAGGAGTCCAAAAATGTACAATTTCAGGGCAAATGTGGCCAATGCACGAGGTCCAGAAACCACAAATCACAATCCTCTTTCACAGATCAACAGTTCTGTCCGGTTTGCCGCTGCTTCTGCTGCGCGGTGATGCCACTGCATCTGATTGAATGAAGTGCGCGGCATAATCGATAATCATACACTTTGACCAGGCGTCAACCGCAGGAACCGCAATAATTTATCTCAATTTTGTGTCGGTTCCAGGTTACAAGTTCCCGCGCGAGAAATCCAACACAGGCTAAAAAAGGACAGCCGTGAGCGACGCGGTGGCAGCGGCGGTGCGAGCGACGCGACTTTGCGGTCCAACGTAGTGATCTCCTGAGGTGCGAATGGCGCAATTGGTGCGCAGACGCCGCCACCGCTACTACCACCGCAACCACTACCTGCTGTCTGCTGCTGTTAATACTTCTCCTTGGCCAAGTCTACAGAAATAATTTTCACAATTTTTGTGCGAAGACGTCCGTAGAGCGGCTGGGCGAAGAATGACAGCGAATGAGTATCGTTTTGTGCTCTTTGTTCGAAAACTTTGTGTGTAGTCTTTCTTACTGTGGGATGCCGGCTCAGATTCATGGTGGTTGATTTCGATGATCTGGATGTCATCGATTATAACAAATAGCTTTAGCTAGACGATGCTAAAACACAGTAAATTTGACGGGTAAATTGATGGGGTACTTCGGTGAGTAAGGTGTGCAACTAATTGGTAAAAAATGGACGAATTTGCGCAAAGATCACAATAATATTTACATAACATAATGAGGGGATCAAGTATTAATGTTATAGTCTATCAAAGTCATGGTCGACTGCCAAAAAAGCCATAAGTAGCCCATAACAAATTTGTGATTATCTGTCATTTCGTCGGTGGACGGTAGTACTACAGCACTTGAGATACTGACAACTCCCGGTGCGACCTCTCTGTTTATATTCGGCATAAAACTGCATGTTGGCAATAGCACGCCCCATTCGATTGGTTGGTGGACGCTAGACACAGTCTACCTCTGGCTATACCCCGTCTCATACAGATATATAACGAAATTATGCGTTTCATATGTGGCCATATAAATGTCTAACGTCACTCGAGGATTGATAAACAAACGATTTGTGGAGACTAACAGCTTAATATCTTAGAAGAGTCATTTATGTGAATTATATTAATGGCCGCATAAATCTTGATGAAAGCTAAAGTTTTCGCTGATTTTAGTGTTCCGTCTGCAGCTCAATTTTTGGCGTGGCACTCTTCTCCCATGAGGGTGTACCTGAGTATCAACCTGCTGATGAAATGTTGAAATTCAGTTGTTTACGCAGTCGAATTTTTTAATATTTTCGAAAGAAACTATTTCACAGATTAAAACAGTAAGATAAAAATTGATCATTTTCATGTGCGTTTTCTTTGAAATCATTTTCGCATCTAACTTTAATGTCATCAGAATAATTTCACCCGGTATCATTATTATTTATTTGTTTTCTCAAATTCATATAAAATAATGTTTTTACAATACAACACGCACAAGCCAAACGACAAAAAAATCAAAAAGATTCAATTAAGGGGGTCTTGAGCTAAGTGGATCTCAAGTGGTGAAAAATTAATTTCTACTAAACGAAACACCTAACTACGAGCCAAAGAAATCTTAATTTCTTAAACAGCTGTAAGCAAAGATAGCACAGTTTTTTTCATTTATCCTAGCTTTTCACTTATGTAAGGAAGTTTCACTTAAATCTCTAATGTTGTGTAAACTGGGATTTGTGAATCTTTTCACTTTAAAGGGTTTTTCGCTTAAGCTAAGACATGCTGTTCTTAAATAATTCCACTTGGTTCACGCTTCTTTTTGAACGTAAACTAAAAACAGAAAGAAGATGACACACTTTTTTTTATTAATCTTGCTGCACCAGTGCGTTAGTGCCACATGTTAATTTTACCTAATCTATTTAACCTAACCTAACCTCACCTACTTAATTAGCCAATATATTGTTACGTTTTACACAATCCTCCGAATGGTGTTCGATTGTTTCCCGCAGATGGCGCTTTAGGTTGGTTTGTGTCCAGGTCACAATATATGGTCTATGCATTGGTCGTAGCGGCATTCTGGTTAAATGCGTCTACACTTACGCTGAATCTCTAGGCAAATCTTCGATAGACCCCATTTAATAGTACAGAGTATATCTACAGGAAAATAACTATCTAGTCACTATTATGACAAGAGATGGTTGTGAACGCTAGACAATCTCCCAAAAGAACCTCTCAAATATTTATTTATAAATTAAAGAGTGTTGCAATACTTGATACCCACAATTGTTGACCTTATTCTCAGTTTTATAAAATATAACAACTTATTTGCTCCTTCTTTTATAATATAAAAATAACAATAGTTTCAATTCAACTGAAATGGATAAGGAAAAAAAATGAAAACCCACCAATATTTGAAGACGCCGCATCTGAAACTACGGAAAGAAATATTAATAAATTTCATCTCTTTCGTCCCGTACACATGCAAACATTAAAAATACGTTCGTGTATAAGATATGAATTTGATTGGCATAAAGCAACTCAAAATATCATCTTGGCCGTCAAACGACCGCACCGGCGCGTCAAATTCATCACTTTAATCACATTACTTGTTAAAGCGGTCGGCGCTCCAATCCTTGTGATTTTTGTCAATTCACCGACCGCATTAATCAAACAAAACATTCACACAGTCATTCCATATGTCGGGGAGCCCCGCATCATTTGGAGAGTGGGATTCCTGCTGCGCGCGTAAATGCAATTTCGGATTCCTTCGCCTGGTATTGCAATTATTTCGGACAAACGACGAAAAATATATCCATACATATACACATTCTATGTGTATGTATGTGTAAAAAATAAAAAAAAAAAAAAGAAAAAAGTTGGAAAGATCGCTGACGAGTTTAATTGGTGTAAAGGAACATGACAATCATTTAGATGGAAATTCTTAGGGAGGGAACAAGAGCCAAACGGCAGTTAACAGACAGCTTACGCTCAGCCAATGGTAATTTTGGCCAAAATTCCAAACATTCCGCAGAGCATCACTTAGGCGGCATCAGCAAGGTACTCGTACAGCGGCAGCGAACACCACTTAAAACAGCTTGAACACTTCTACACCTAATCAAGTGTTCAGCCCTCAAGATGATGCTGCGGGCTGGTGGCGGTCAGCAGGATGATCATACTGCTGTTGCCGGCTGGAAGGGTAATAATTCTTGAAATTGTTACCAGACACTTAACGATGCAATGTGCGCATGAGAAGAGACCTCCTCGAGCAATCTTCACATCGTCGTCGGTCGTCGGTCGTCAGTCGCGTAGTCTTCATCGCCGCCGCATCACATTGGAATCTGTTGAAGAGCGGAAAATAAAAGAAGATGAGACCACTAGGACGACGACGACCAAGACGACGAAGACGAAAATCCGAAGCGAAGAGAATTCATGAGGTGCAAAGGGTTAAGCACGTGCTTCACATTTCATTCCTTCAGGTCAGCGCTTCTGATTGCGTCGTTCACTTCTCCATCATCTCCTTCTTCTGCTGCCGTTGCTGCTGTTGCTTGCTGTTGATCTGCTACTTTGACTGCTTTTGCTTCTGGAGCTAACCATTCTTACCTATGGCCTGACAAACGTTATCCTTGGCACAGTATCGCTTTATCTTTATCATATTTTACCATGTCACAGTGTTGCTTGCAAAACAAAAGTCATCGTAAAAGATGCTGCTCCTTTAATCTATTATAAAAATTATCATGAGTGTTGATAAAAATAACACTTTTCAATAACTTACGGCTGTCCACGCCTTTGTCATCTATCCAATTAGTGGAAAATTACCCAGCTGCAGTTTAGCATTAAATGTTATCTCCGATTAACGTAAAAAGACAGACTCCAATATCTATAAACAAATTTACATAACATTTAGTGATCGGAGAAAAAATGCCAATGGTTGCAATAACTTAAAAAAGAAAAATAAAGATTGCATTCCTCTCTTGACGTACACACTGTATTGTTAACTCCTCTGTGGTACCTTAGTTCTCACACTTATCACATCCTTGGGGTTTCGATTGTCCCGGCGCGAATGGCTCGAGCTGAGAGGAGATTCGCAAAGGCCGTGTGTCGAGGTTGAAGCTTACGCTTCGCTCCTTTGTCGTTCAATGTTAGCGCTGGCGCTTCAAATAATGTACTCCTTTACATGAGCGCCTCTTTATTTTTTCTTCTCTTTTTTAGTTCGCTCATTCCCCGGGTGTTTTTTTCTTTTGTGGTATATTTCATGTTCAGTCAAAGGCCTTGTGTGTGCGCACACAATTGAAGGAAGACACTCCGCAAGACGTCCATTCGTTATTTCGTACATTAGACAGAAGATTTGTGAGTAAAAAAAACTCGTAAAACAATATTTCTTAACGTCTTGTTATGGTTGTAAAACGCTTGTTTTAAAATGAGGACCACATCAATAGTAAAGTTTGTGCGCAGCTAAGAGACCCTATTCACCTGTTGTACAACCACACATGGCAAAACCTTTAAATCGCCCAAAGGTGGAGGTTACTAACCCGATACTGCTTGCGTTTAACCCTCCGACTAATAAAATCCTGCGGGAACTCAGATGGTCTGCACAAGAACTCGTTGACACGTGGCTGAGCCACATTATCATTTCAACCCTCTGAATATGAAAAAGGATTTAAGACGTTTGACTATAAAAAAAAAAATTACAAAAAAAAAAAAACTCATTCCTTGCAGATGTTGTGGCACGCGCTTTGTTTTGTATAAGCCGAAAAATAAACACCTGTACACCAGGTCGAGGAGCTTCCTCCTTCCTGACTGAATCCTTAGCGAAATTAAAATTCTACAGGCACTGTCCCGCCACAGCTTAGCAATTCCTTTCGTCAGTGCAGACTGCGCATTGTTCAAGCGTTGTTTTGTGTTTTTTGGTCTGTCCTTGGACTTATGATTTTAATGTTTTGGACAACGTGAGTACGTGAGTGGCCAGCCGGCATTGGGCTACACCTGCTTTGCGTTGCAATTTTTCATCAATTCACAACCGGTGAATGAGCTATCGAGAGCCAGGATAATGCTTTGCAAAATGCCGATTTTATAATAAAACAGGCCCAGAAGAACTGCCGGTAACGGTGGCGGTCGGAGCAGGTGGATCTTCGATGATATTTGGAAACTTTGTGTATTTTATTCTCTTCATACTTTTTGGTTAAAGTAATAAAGCCCGAGGGGATTCCGTTCGGAGGGAGAGTGATTGACAAGAAATTGGATAAAGGGAAACAATTTGTGGTTACTAATTAAATTCTTCACTCGTGCATTTACGTGCGAACTAATGAGCGATAATTTCAAGCGCCATATTTTCTCATCTTTGTCACAAGTGATTTTCAAACGGATTTTGATTCAATATTTTTCGCTGTTTCAATATTGACTCAGCTTGGCCAAATCTCTAAAAAAAATAGATCTGCCTTTAAAATATTCTAGCGCGCACTCATGTAATAGTTCAATAAAGTTGAAGCGTTTGGGGTTGGCATAAAACGGTTGGTCCCATTCAATTGTCATAGAACAATAGCAAGCACTACACGAATAGCATTCTCACGTTGCTAGTGTTGAGCTCCAGACAAGCTACGAAATTACAACCCAACTTGTTAGCTGTTTTCATTTCTCAAATCCCAAAAAATTAATATTGTGCCCTCACCAGCACTGGTCCTAATCACATCAGTGTCCTGTGAAAGCCTTACGATTGGGGGCCTCTTCTTGAGTACATATCGGCAGTTCAATTTAGGGAGCTAACTTTTCTGGCCTAAGCTTTAGCAAATTTCATTATAAAATGCGAATATTCTGAAAACTTTAATACACTACAGTCGAGTTCTCAGTCGACTTAGAGGATGGTTTTTTGTATGGAATTAAGGGCAATGCCATACCATGGCAAGTAAAAAATTCGAACTTTAGAGAAACTCGTCTAAGAGAGAGTCCAATGTCTACTTCTTATTGACTTTATATTTAAACTTATCTTCCTCACATTACATTTGTCATAAGGTATTTTTTTTTTTTATTTGGAAAGCACAGACCTTCTAGTCTTGACTAGAATATGAGCTTTCTGGTTTTACAAGTGGGGATAATATCGTTAACACTTAATACAATTCTGCCCCATCGTATTCCTTGAAACCTCTCAAAACGGTAATTTAAATATTATTATAAAATAACAATAATAATAAGGGTGGCGCTACAGCCCATAGGCAGGGCCTAGCTTCTACTCGTGTTGTGCGTGCCATTGTTCTCACGAGTGGAAGGGACCTACAGTTTTATCCCGATTCCGCACGTCTAAGTTTTCCAGACAGGAAATACTGTCTAGAGCATTGTCAGTGAAGTGAAGTCGAAAGAAGTGGCGCCGTGAAAATTATTATTGTCGCACAGAGCAAGAATCGAACCTACGACGTCGAGTTTGGAGTCAACGCACACAAGCCACGTAAAACGGTAATTATTATTTTCTTTTTAAATTTAGTCTTAGATCGGCGTGAAACGAAGTCTACATGACATGTGAACTGGCTTCTAGTAATGTTGACATTTTAGTGTATGTTTCAAGACGTAGGGTTGTTCACGAAAGGATTCATACAATGTTAAAAATTAAAATTTGTGTGGGTAACTATTCTGAAAATATTTTTCTGAAATGTATAGTATGTAGCAGTGAAGCAAAATTGGTCGTTGCTTTGCTAAGTTCCATTCCAGAGATCTTACTCTAGAAAACGAACCATGTGGAGGACGAGAATCAGTATTTCAGGACAATGTTTTAAAAACAACGGTAGAGTGAGATCCAACAAAACAGATGCCGAAACGAGTCAAAAGATGGGATATTTGTCCTGACAAACAAAATGGTATCGAGACTATGCCATTTTTGTTATCTTATGTGAGACTACTGTTTTGAATTTGATGTTGTATATGTCATAACTTATCCTATGAAACGTTTCATAGATTACGTACATATCCATTTTTTCTAGACGGGAAGACTTTGACATTTTTATAGGATACACGTAGATGATTTGTTGTGTACTCGAACGCCGTATAGCGCTGAAACCTTAGAGACTGTATTATCGTTGGGTAGAGCACAAAGTTGTAGGTGGATCTGCTACCTCAGATGTGAGTATATATATATGGGTAGCGCTACAGCCTGTAGGGGGCCAGGGCCTAGCTTCTCAGCAACCACTCGTGTTGTCCGTGCGTGGAAGGGACCTACAGTTTTATGCCGATTCCAAACGACCAAGTTTGAGAAGCTTTTTCTAGACAGGAAATACTCTTTGAGCATTGTCAGTGACTCGAAAGAGGTCGGGCCGTGAAAATTATTTTTGTCGCTCAGAACTGGAATCGAACCTACGACGTCGAGGTTGGGGTCGACGCACTTACCCACAACGCCACGGGCCACCTCTGATGTGAGTACTTTACATTTTTTGCGGTTTCCGTAACAAATAGTTGAGTACTAATAGTTATCAATTACACAAATAAATTAATATTTGTTGATTGTGTTATTATTGTTATTATCTTCTGTCTTTATGGGTATTTTTTCTTGTAAAATGAAGAGCAGAGCAGAGCATTTAATAGTCAAACACGCACTCTCAATTTCAGTATAAAATACTGAGGGCACGGTGTTTGACACACGTTCTCGTAAACTCGATAAAACACGTAAAGACACTTATTAAAGTGCGACTGAACGAATGCACAATTGCAATTTTGCTTATATCCTCTGTCAAAGTTTAAGAAAGTTTATTTTCTTCGCTTTCCCAAGTCAACACTCAATAATTGGTATACAAATGATTTGTATATCTGCATATAACAGAATGAAAGCACTAGTTTATACTGCCCAATATCAAAACCTACACTCAGCTTTGTGTAAGGTATTGCAGTTTATTCCTAAACCACCCATGAAATCCAAGTCAGTCTAAGCAAATCCTAGAACCGCTTATCTGCCATCTGCAGGGAAATAGTAGAACTACGATGGTAGTTATTACTTTATTTGCTAACCCCCAACATATCGAAATAAAAGAGCCAAAAGCCAGTCTGTTAATGGGTACTTAACGGTTGCCCATGTTGCAGTTTAATGTACACAGTCTTTTTTACCTGCATTGGTACACTTCCACCAAAGTGACACATGATTATTGAAATTCATAGTCGTTAATCTGTGAACAATCAAAGTTGAACAGACCAAATTCTGAACAACTGATTGCAACTCCGAAAGAGTCTGAAAAAATGTTCAAACTGACTTTTAAGCTACCCTTTCCCCCTAAAGTTGTCCATCGCCAGCTTGATCCGAAGGAATACAACATTTCACATTTTGAATACCTATGGGTGTGAACCAATTTCAGAGTAGCCCCCAGGACATTCTGATGCCAAGTGATTTGTTTTCCATTTGTTGCCCGCATCGTGCCAACATCGTGATAGTCTATCATTATCCTTTCCATTCACCGCATAAATTACGGACGCACATAGGCTGAGCGATAATGATGGAGAAACGGTTAAGGATAAAAAAGTGATTCTCCCTTTCTCCCCTCTGACGCTGCGGCGGCTGCTGCTGCTGTTATCCCCCATTAAATACCACAACAACCACTTTCCCCAATTTCGTTCCATGAATATGAGATGAGCTTATTTTACTTGTTATCCTTATTTTCTGTTTGGCTGCGTTTTTTATCACCTCCCCGTCTGAGTGATGGGAGAATATGTGTAAGCGAAGGGTGGACCTCGGTGAATTGAAAATTCTCAAATCAAATTGCACCCAAAAGCACGGCACTTAAGTTACGACCGATTAAAAGTCCTCGGGATATGTTGGGTGCTGACTTTTCGAGAGATTTATTAATTTGATTGACTGCCTATGTAATAGGATTTCGCTAATTTTAAAGAAAATCTCTGTTATGAATTCGGTTAATTTAAGGGCAATCTTCTCGAAACTTCGCCTTGATTTAGGTGGGGAGGTCAAACTTTTCTATTGATTGTTGTTTCTTTTCTTTTATTTTCTTTTAAGAACTTCTGCGAACATAAAAAATGAAATGTCCGTGGATACGAATATAAATCAAAAGTACTGGAAACTTGGAACGTTCTATCGGATTGACGCCTTTACCAAAGTGGTGACAATTGTCTGGTCAGTTGTGGACTTTCGATAGATGTGTTTAAGAACATCGTGTGGTGTCTGGGACCTTCTTCTTTCTGTGATTTGTGAGATATTAGGAGAAATATGTTTCTCCTTGTTAGAATGAAAATATGTTTTTGAGAATTTTATTAATATTCCTGTTATTCGAAATTTGTAAGCATTTAAAGTTGGAGTTAGCCACATCAAACATTTATAACGGGATCTAGAGATGTGTCTTTTTGATGACAGAATGGATAACATTTAGCTGAAATGAAATGAAAATACCCCTAATGGATTTAAAACATCAATTTTAAATCCATTAGGGGTATTTTATGTTTAGAACGCAATCTTCCGAAAGACTCATTAACTTATTTTATTTCTATTGATTGATACAGTCTATCATATACTAAACAAACCAAAAAAAAATACTCCTTCTTTGGCTGGTTCTCAGTCCGGGGTGAACCTGGGCCTCAGTGAACATGTCTCTCCATCTAGCACGGTCTTGTGCTAGTTGTTTCCAGCCACGCACGTTCAACTTATTCAGGTCCCCTTCAAGCTGCTTTTGCCACCGCATGCGTGGTCTTCCTTTACCGCCTTGTGCCTCGGGGTTGGAGTCGAAAACTTTCCGAACCGGAGCATTGGTGTCTATTCGCTCTAAGTGACCTAGCCATCGGCGACGAGAGATTCGAACTCGTTGGACCAGATCGATGACGCTATACAGTCCATACAGTTCGCCGTTTAGTATCCTCCTCCAAATACCGTCCGTACATACGGAAGCGAAGATAATTCGAAAGACTTTTCTCTGGAAGCGACCAAGAATATCCTCGTCCGTACTGTCCATGCTTCTGTGCCATACAGCAGAACTGAGACTACCAAGGTCTTATATAGGGATATCTTGGTTCTTCGATAGATGGCTTTGGAAAAATGCAGCGATTGGGCAACGTGATCCTCCGTTTTATCTCCGCGGTGGTGTCAATGTTTGCTATTTTATTTTTTTCAAGAAAAGGAACACATTCTAATCTTTCATAGAACATAATTATAAATAAAAGAATGCGCCTAGCAAGAGGGGTTATGAAAGCTACAATGTAATTTTTAATTGTTGATTATACATTATATTCATTAAACAACATAAAATCTACGCTTGTATCTATCATACCGCTGTTTCAAAATGTTTAAGAGTTGCATGCTTTCTGAATTCTAAACACGAACGGTTTGATCTTCATTATTTTTTAGGACACACTGATTAACTTTTGCCTTCAGTGGAAATCGAACCGTGGACTTTAATAATAAAGGGCAACCGCTCAACCAACTGCACCATCCAGCCGTTTTAGACCGAGTTTATTGTCAGTGGTACAGGAACCTCGACGTTGATCGCTGGTCTGAGGAAAAAAAAATATTTTCTCAAACTAGGCCGTTTCTTAGTCGGCATACAACTGTAGGTCCCTTACACTCGTGAAAGAACAAAAGCACGCACAACACAAGTGGTTGCTAAAGGTTTTCTCATTCTTACGTCAAAACTCTCCTATGGGAAAGAAATGTGGAAATGACCGAGAGCATAAGATCGCGAATACAACCGGCCGAGATGAGGCATCTTCGTACTGTTAAGAGACACTCGCTGAACCACTGCAGTACGCGAGGAACTCAATGTTAGGCACCTGCTCCTTCGAACGGAAATGTCTATGCTTCAATGGTTTTAGCACGTGGCACGAAAGTGCCCATCATCACGACTTCCAAGAGGGCCTTTAATGCGATTCTATCAAAGTGGCGACCGCCTGGCATATCCAGGACTAGGTGGTTGGACCAAGTGCAAGAACTCACCATATTGACTCACCTGTTGCTAGCAGAGGATCGTCAGGCCTGGAAATCGTTCTTTAACCCGCGAGCTCTTCAGTGAAGTCAAAACATGATGGTGATGTATAAAACAATTTAGACATCCTCGTTTCTAACAAAAATACTTTGTGGCATGTGATTTAGTCTTCCATTTCACCTGCGCCTCATTTGCTATTACTTACTTCAGCTTTACTTTTTGGAAAGCTTATGAAGACATCACAAACATTTGAAGAGCCCATATAAGGAGGAGAGTAAAACGTAATAGAAGAGGAGCAATTATTGAAAAGTCCAGATAAAAATAACACACATAAATAAATATACTTACAACTAAATAACTTTCACAATTCGAAAGCGTCTCGCAAACAAAACAAAAAAACATTTGTTCACAAACTGAAAAGGGAGTTAAAATATCCAGCACTGATTTAATTATGAGAGGCAACTTATTTAAGCGGAAACACATTTTCCTTATTAGAAATGCGGATTCCCTGTGTCCTTCTGTTCATGTCAGAGTCCCACTAAACGCAACTAAAACAACTGTGATAAAAATAATAATTTATGAGGATACAAAACTCCGACGCATATTCTTTGCACACCCAGACCTCATAGCAACCCCACCATCCAGTCCAACCAGTCCGTACATGTATCTTGTGCACTTGCTTCTCGTCTCTCGTAAATGTGGATACAGAGTGAATTGTTCAGAAAAGTCCTTCCAAAGTACGAAGCTCGTAAATCGACCCCTAATGAACATTTCATTTCGCACGATATTTTATGATTATTTAAAAGGGGTTGTCGCTGCCTTTTGTGTGTGTTCGATTGTCATTCTCAGTTTGATATTTATGGCGGTCCTAATCGCTATGTCATCATATCTCATCTCGCTCGTTGTACAAATCGAATCACACTGTGGGGCAATGCAGTGATTCATTAACAGAAATACATACGCATACGATTGTCATATGCGAGGCATAAATGTAAATTTTTCGCTCGGCGGCGGGGTGCATATTGGGGGATGGCCGGTTAAATTGAATTGGATGTATCACAACGACTGGCTAAAATATTAAAAATATGGAAATGTACCACATGTTCAACACTTACCCAGTCGTCAGCTTAGTATCTGTCTATTCGCTGATGGTGGCCATAACTGCTGAAGTGCAATAGTATTTATAATTCCATTAGGGGGTTGCTTAGTTGGGTAGGTTTAATTTATTGATTGCAGTGCAGCAATAGTTGGTGTGATTTCAAATGGGATGGTGGCGATTTGTCGATATTCTTTGCGATAGGACTGCGAAAATATTTGCCAACGATTTGGATTTGCAAATGGTGTACTTAGCACTATTAATGGTGCGATGCGAGTAAAAGGGGATTTTAATTACATTAATCCTACACGAAGAATAAGTATGGATTTAATAAAAGTTTACACCCTCCCTCCTTCGTAATCCGACTTAGATTTATTGTTATCCTGTGGTAATTTTAGTAAATAGAGTTTCAATTTTATTGACACCCTACCACACTTACCAGTCGTAGGACATGAATTTCTAGTGAGCTGGAGTTTTTTTTTTTATCGAGAGTATTTTGTAAGACCGTACATTGAACTGGATCGGAAAGCAAATATATTTTGTTTAATTTCTAAATGAAATGTGGTAATAATACCCATATAGACCTTGTTAATAATAATATGATGTGTGGCGCTACAGCCCGTAAAGGGCAAGGGCCTAGCATCTCAGCAACCACTCGTGTTGTGCGTGCTATTGTTCTCTCACGAGTGGAAGGGACCTACAGTTTTATAACGAATCCGAACGTCCACAAGTTGGAGAAATTTTTTTTTCTAGACAGATGTACTCTTTGAGCATTGTCAGTGACTCGAAAGAGATGGGGCTGTGAAAATTATTTATGTCGCACAGAACAGGGATCGAACCTATGACGTCGCGAATGGTGTCAAGGCACATACCCTCACAGCTTAAGAATTACAGCTCGGTTATCTACAAATTGTATTGTTTAAATACGTGTATACGTGTATGTTAGTCTTACTAACAGAATACAGTGAATCACCTTTTTGATCACATTCTACTGTTAGAATATAAATCTAAGTGACTGGGCATATCAATCAAAGATATCATATAATCAATAAACGTGGAGAATGCCTGTTGAGAAAATCAAGGATCGTCACACCGCTCCAACACTGAAGTTGTGGTGCATTTGCGTGAATGAGGTTGGTGAATCTGCAGATCGTTAATAGAATCCATGTCATAAAGTATTTAAGTAGTTCCAAAGCAGAAGGATGCCATACGATGTACCAAAAAAGATCTCGCCAAAGGTTGTTAGGTTGCTACGCGAGTCTATCATTTGTTCCTCCGTTCATGTTTACTAGTAACTGCAGCCATCCGTCAATACCTAGCTAATGTTAGTAAGATTTTAATGACAGAAGTAATTATACTTCAACTATATGCTACATCTTTTACCTCGTTGCCATGAAGGTTTTTTAAGTTGCTTTTCCTTCAGACTTAAATCAAATGTTCTGTGATATATTATATTATTATATTTTAGTAGTAAGGTGATGCAAACCAAAAACTGTATGCAACACATTGTTAAATTTGTGCCACTATAATAAATAAAAAAAAATCTTTTACCGATCAACCTTCACATTCAAAATTAGCGACGCATAGTGCAGTCCGAGTGCCACGCATGTGGAACTCAACGCTGGCTATAACTGCTTCCTGTATTTGATACTTTCCTACAACTTAAAACTGACCACATTAAAGACATTTAAAAAAAACGTACTCTTCCCTTCTAGGGCAGTTTGGAATATCAAGAGTATAGACCTCATCCCGGATGTGAATGTAAACACAAACGGTTCAGAGCTGAAGTGACAGGCCGTGGGGACATGAATTCCGACACACTGGGCATCTCCAAGCGGAAATCCTCGCTAGTAAAGAGGTCGTCAACTTAAAGCTCATTCACAACACAACGTCAATGTAAAAAATAGCTAACTTCGCTGACAGTCAAGCTGCCTTCAAGGCAGTTTCAACTACCTTGACAACCTTAGCATTGGTCTAGTAATGCCGTGTGGGTATAGGTCAGGACATCCAGGGCGGTTTTGGTAACGAGAAGGCTTATGAACTGACCAAACAAGGAACTGCTATCTGACTGGTTCTCTAGAAGAGAACCACTACCTCTCACACGCGCACAGCAAATTGTTGCTAGAATTTGAATTTGTAAGAATTATGCATTCCTTAAAGAATAATACGCTTCTTATTTAACAACAGTTTAAACTACTGAATATGTACTTGCATTTTTTGCTGGCAAAGAGCAAGCAGCAATTTGCCCACAAAATATTTCACCGGTGAATAAATTTCCTTACGCTCACGAAAAAATAATCATATTGGAAAGAACATCGAGGGCTTCCTTCCGCCGACAATCGTCAGTAAATAATTCAATTGACAGAATCGAAGGAGAATTACGATTTGTAAGGATGAATATATTTTCGAAGTCGATATCTTCACGGCAGCATTATCGGGATCAAAAGGTTCTGCGCGCAGAGGTCGTTAAAGCACTCCCGCGAGATTCCTGAATCACAATTCTTTTTCGCTTTCCTCGCGGTAGCAGATAATAAATAAATTCTATGCTCTAGTGGTGGAAACAAAAAAGCCGAGATAAAAACAATTCAAATAGACTCATTATCATATGTAATTCAGTTCACTGTGTAAATAAATGAAGCATAAAGGACATTAAGGATTCTAAATATTCTCCTCCCTGCATACGGAGCCGCACAATTTGTATATTCGAAGTTCGATAACTAATCATGTAGAATAAATTGAAACATTTTCGATCGATTACTCGCAAGTCTGGAACGAGGGAAACCGGAGGAGGATACCTCTGAAAGTGTAATTGGATAAGTTTTTTTTTTCTTCTCCACCAGATTCTCTTCAATTAATCCATGGGTAAAGATGTCTTCGACGGACGTGCCGTGAATAGCGAGAAGGTCCTTCAGATGGACCGACAGATAATGTATTCTAATGTGTCAACATTTTCACTGAATAAAAAACTGCACAAGTGCCTGCAGAAGTGTCCACACCCAAGGATCTGAGATACAGGGATGAAAATAATGTATGTATGGGAGTCGTTTCATGCCCAGTCAAGCCACCCAAGCGTTAAAGTATATGTCAACTGTTAGTCGTTCATTGTATTTTCTGGCAAGATGTCCTTTTCCCATAAGGATCAGAAAATCCATACGAGTTTCTCTGCTCTGCGTGAATTTATGGTGTGTGGACACATCCGGCTATGTATGGGCTCTGGCGATGGGGTATGCCGATTATAGATATGTATGTGTGTATGCGGTGATTATTGGTAACATCATTTTCGTATCCAATCTGATTCAAGGACCATCTACCGTAACCCAATCAAGTGGTGTGCCGGAGATGATAATTTTGCTTGCCAGATGTGTGTACGTGCATGATGTGGTATACATTTGGACTACGTTGTCTGTTGCCAAAGCAGCCGAAACCACCCAGACAACCCTTCCTCCGAGGGAAAGGATACCATCGTTTTCACACATAATCGTTCCGAAAGTTCCTGGTCGTCCCTTGTCCTAATCTCTGTTTAATGATTGAATTTAATTAACAGAAGCTTATGTGGGATTGCAGTTACCAGTGGTACCAAGTTGAAGATGTTTGCTGAGGAGCATTCCACCTGAATTGTACGTAGACAAGTGGAATTTGGATTTCTACAAGTAGTCATGTGTACGTACGAATATTTGGAATTAGTACTTAATATGCTGAGTGGGCAATTTCTTGGATACAGACTCGGGTTCAGTGACATCACGAAGTTGTCATAGTTGCTCTTTAATATTTATGCTTTCAATAGGTCGTTCAGTGTTAGATATCTAGTGCATTTTATGAGTTGTTGTTGAAGACATGTGTGTTTGTGTTGTGTTCTTAAATGTTAACTCACTTCAACATATCAACCTTGTCTTTGAAAAACAGCAATTTATATATACGCATTTAAAAAGGTGCACAGTCCACAGTACTTAAAGAAATTATATATTCCTTGAGCTGAAATAGATTGTGAAAGTCCTTGGAGAATACTCCGAATACAGGCAAACAGCGCATAAAACTCCGTCAACCATCTTTGAACTTTTTTGAACAAATATCTCCGCCTTTCTGATCAGTTTTTGGACAGGATCCTGGATTAAACTGGATTCTCCAGAAAATTGACCGATCTTTGAAAGGCGGGTATGATAACTGGCACAAATTGATAATGGTTATTTTTCTCGCACCGTTAAGAAGAAAGGGGCAATTTTAGAAGAACAAAAAATGACAGCATATTAAAGAATATTAAAAAGCGGCACCAGAGACTTGTTTTTTATTTTTTTTATTATTTTATAATTTGCTAGCTTTTGAAAACCGTTAATTTTTGGCACTGAAGTTATCGTACTTCTCCCAGTTTATTCTACCCTACTCAGCGCGGCTGCGTCCTAAAAATTTTCTTGACTATATTAGAATCTGTACGGAATTGTTAGCTTGACGACCAGTAACGAGATCAAGATCAGAATTCCTCTTACCAATCGCTGCTTCTTTGGGCTCAAGAGGCAATTGAGTAACAGAGCCATTTCTCGAAACACCAAATTGACTTATAAAACTCCGATCATCCCAGTCCTGTTCTATGGCGCAGAGACATGGACGCTATTGAAAGCGGATAAAGAGCTCTTTATTGTTTTGAGAGAAAAGTTCTTCGTGCGATCTTTGGTCCAGTTTGCGTTGATGGCGTCTGGAGGAGAAGTTCAACCACGAACTGTACGGGCTGTACAGCGGCATGCAGCCCATCAAGCTAAGCGTCTTCGGATGCAACGCTTGTGGCTAGCTCATGTAGACCGGATGGACACCACAGCTCCGGGACGAATAGTCTTCGATACCGAGCCATTGGGACAGCGCAACAGAGGACGTCCTCACACGAGATGGCGGACACAAGTGGAAATTGACCTCAACCAACTTGGTGTGCGCAGCTGGAGCAAGCTGGCAAAAGATCGCATCGGCTGGAGAGGCTTGTTGGTTTAAGGCCCAGGTCCTCCTCGGACTGTAGCGCCAACCAAAGAAGAAGAAGTTAACTTGACGACAAATTCGTGTTTAGCGTTCACACACAAAAAATGCTTGATAGACTAGCTCAAGCTATGCTGTTACTATTGTTCATCAAAAAAAGTGAGTTATTTTAGATTAAGTTTGTTAACCTTTTATTTATTAATCATACTTCTGAAAAATGTATACAAAACTAAACAAATATTATGTCAACATTGGTTTTTCATATTTAATATCATCTTTCATTACGTCGATGTGTCTACGATACGGCCCATCAAGCACGGTTGTCAAGCAAATCATGCAGACAAATTGTAGAGTGTGAACGCCGCTTTTGATCTAAAAAATACCTTAATGTTTTATATATCTTTATTTGCACACTTAAACAATAGGAAATGGTTCCCATTCAAGTATTCCTTATCGATTCTTTGAAGTGCCCACCATCCGCTGTGAGAGGGCATATGAATTAAATTGACCATATCAAATGTGACAGCGAAACCGCATAGCACCGCATCAAAGGCAAAGCAAAACATAAGTCAACATAATGTCAAGAGCAGTACAGCGATCTCGAGCTGCACTTTTCATCCCCTGCTGCGGCAATAAGTCCCATTGTCTCTGCCATCACCATCAAAATAAAACCACCACACCACTCTCATGTTCTTTGAATTATACCGTTGCGTCACATCCCCCATATTGGACCTGTTACTAGGTCTAATCTCATATACACTAGCCGCCACTTGTAGTTATGCCGTGTCCTGTAATTGTATATCTAAAACCAGACAATACGTTTACAGTTGCAAGGACGACAGCATTTACAACACATATTGCTTCGATTTTGCAAAGCAAAATTGCACCCCTTTGCGCAACCCCAGCACTACCAGCAACGATCTCTAATAGTTCGGAGTGCTATCCGCCCGTTCAAGCGATCCTTATCCAACTGTGAACAAGAATCAAATGAAAACTACCCCCTAATAGAGTGATATTCCAGTACCATCTGTGCACTTTTTAAATGCAAAGAGTGTAGGCCCATTTCTGCTTTTGTTCGACCATAGCAAAGCATTTAGTTTATTGCTGATGATGGCTATGTTAACTCTCGAATATGGATGGGATGTGACAGCCACCGGATTTGGTGGTGGATTTTAAACTGAGAAACAGTCTTTAATTACACCCGCGACCACATCTAAACAGAGTTACTGGGAAATATCTTGACATATGCGCGATAAGTGGAGTACGAATAGATCTCCCTTGGGTGTGTGCGAGCCTTGATTAAATTCTTTTGTATGGTTCATGCGATGCTGCATGAAAGACGAATGAATGTTACATTTAATGTGGCATCAACATATGGTTCATGCGGCGCTACAGTGGGAGACTGGCAAGTCAAATGGAATCTAGAAAATTCCCATTCGGGCCGTTTAAACGGGTGGAATAAGAAGAACTAGGAAACAGGATTAATTACCCAGCAGTTTGAAGATTTGCGATAAATTTGCTCTAGTGAAAATTGATTGCTAGCTCTAGTGACGCAGATGTGTGGCCAATTAATATTATGTAAGTCATGTATCTATTGATTTTATTTTATCATTGTCATGTAAAATTTAAATGATTCACGAAATATAAGACTAGACAATAGAAAACTAATTAATATTACTTGCGCATATACATACATGTACATATACGGCGGAATTTCCCTAATTCCCTAATTGGCACGGGATATTAAAATATGTTCGAGTTAGAGGGAGTTCGACTTAGAGAGTGTTTTTCTGTATGAAAAATTGCATGCAGGATGCAAAAATATGGTTAACAAGAAAAATCGAGTAAGAGAGAAATTCGACTTAAGGGCAGTTCGACTCGAATTCTACTGTGTTAGGCATAAACATTTTATTTCTGGCAAATTTAAATTACGTAGTTGGCTTTTTTATATTCGTCAATCATAATTCGTGTAGTGGAAGTTATTCTTGTCAGACTTAAGGCCCAAGTCTTTAGAATCCGTTGCGTGCGTTGCGGTTGAACTCCACAACAATCGTTTTTACCAGATTGCAAAGAAGTGCCCAACGACCACACGACACAGAGAAGAGTGAATAAAATGAAATATCACACATGTGAGAATGAAGTGTCAAACGGAAAATATGTTAAAAATTCGCCACCTTCATCCATTCTGATACATTCCACATAGCCCACAATCGCTCCCTCTTATTAGGTCTCTTCAGTCCAGGCAAGACGCAATGCACGCAACGGATTCTATGAGTTTGGGCCTTTTAAGGAGCTTATGCTCTAGTAATAATTTCGACCCCTCCAATCAAAAAATTCTTTAACTATACATTCTTAAACTAGGGTTTAATTTATGATTTTTTCTTTTTATTTGTTGACACGTTCCTGCACATTGCAACAATAAACATACAAGATTAGAACGACCTTGTTTTCCAAAAGTGAATCACATCATCATCGCGGCTTTTCCATGCTGGTTGTATGGCTAAAATTAAAAGTCAAATAAATTTTAGACAAAGCTACCCGCCTGAGTAAAAAGGAACAATTGGCTTGATTTTTCATTTGAACCAACTCTTTGAACTTTGTCTTTCCATCCCCATGAAGACTTTAAACTGCTAAATAAATAAAAAATACAAAAGCATTCTAATGTATGTACTATAACATGTGCAACAACATTCTTTTCGGAGCATGTGTTTATACTCCCTTAAAATAAAATTTCCGTAGAAAATCTTCTCGAAAGTAAACAACCCATGAACAAACAATACAGAACTCTATTTTGCATTCGTAATCCACAAGATTACGTGACGTGTTCAGTGGTAGGGACACAATGTAACAAGAAATCAATGAGTTGTCAACCCAGCGGTCACCCTCGGGCTACAAAAACCGCGGGCACACGCAGCACACGCAATCCTCTAAGCAATTCTCCAACAAGATGATGTCTAATCCAGTTAAGTGAATGACAGTCTAATTGGACAAAGACAGATAGAGCGAGAGTGAATGAGAGCATGGCCCAAACACAAAAAAAAAACAACAGCGGAACAAGTCTTTGCCATATGCTCAACAAAAACCACATGTTATGCACGGTCTTTAAACACGAGCAGAACACAATACCACAGGGACACTCGGGTACATTCGCCTGAGGTCTGAACTCGATACCCAATAAGCAATCAGCCCAAGGGTATGCATCCTCCCTGTGTATGGCTGTGCACCAGGAAAAAATCCGATTCGAATTTTGTTTTAATTGGAATGAGAATGCAGAACTCGAGATCCATCATCATCCCTTATTTTGGCAATGTGAATAGGAAAAAGCTGAAAATCCCTCTGATACCACTTGAACAGGTGTTGGTTTAACTTAAGCCATTTAAAGATTGCGCTCAAACCATGAGGGTAGCTGGATGGTGTTGTTGTTTGCATGGCATACAGGTTGCGGTTCAACCTACCCTCCGAAATGAAATGTTGAACGTGGTGCGTAAAACCTCGAAGGGTGAATTTGTTCTGCATCACAGGGAGTGTTCTTCGAAAAAGATTCCTACGAGATCAATAAACATTTCCTGACTTTGAGGACACCCTGTAGTTAATAGTCACTGATTGAACGGGATTATGCTGGATTTTGATTGAGCCAGAGAGTACACAAAGGACCTGCTCTTCGACCACTAGTCCATATGTTCGCTTAAAATTCATCGCTATCCTCCTTCCAAATGACAATATGGTCATGAACGTTCACATAAAAAGGGAGAATGAATTTTATTTTTATGAAGGGAACAGAACTAATGACTGAGTTGACACTTTCGTATGGACCTCTAAAAACATATTTCAGGAGCATCCTCTTAATTGTGTGTATGGACTCGACGAGCCAGTGGCTGCTTATTTGGTTGGGTAAGCTGGTTTGTAGTATCAGCAGGTGGAAGTGTAAAGTGCGTATGTGGCAATTCTTCATCCAAGCCGAGAATTCTTATCTAAAATGCTTCCAGACGAGAGCACTCTGCATTTATTGAAGGATTTAATTCAAATTTCGAAACGGATGATCGAAACAGTTGTGTGTTCAGTGAATGGATTCTATGTATTGGATAAAAGTGAACTACACTATAGAGGTTGTGTTAGATTCGATTTCTGGGCAAGAAGATGTGGATGTTATTTTTGGTTTTTGTTTCAACGATGACTAGAATGTACATATGATTTCCAACATAGATAAGTGATTAATTACTACGAAAGGCGTAAAAAAACCTTCGCAAGTCCATTTGATGGCAAACGATTAGATTTGAATAGATGTTGGCTGCTAATGTGGGCACACACTCCTCTAAATGTTGGTTCCTTCGATTGACTGAACACTCGTCGATCTGATTACAGTCGACTTAGACTCTAGCACATGGGTTTGCATATCGATAGCGTTTGCCCAAATGAAGCATGACAGTCTTGCATTAATTTCGCTTAATTTCGTTAAATTGACAGGTATTTTCTTTACAAAATTAGAACTGGTATCCATTATAAGGAATTGTGTGTATAGATAGCGTAAACCAGTGAACCAGTACAAGAGATTCCATGTAACACAAATTCAAGTATTCACCTGACCTTAATTCACCTAAAATCGTAGGCTACTCTCTCACCCGTTTATTGTACTCTAATTGGGAATCAAACGCTTTCCTTTACAGTACTGTACTGTCAGTTGGATGATACAGTAGTAAAGACGCCACGTTTCAAAGAGATTTATCTCGCAAATCTTATCCGCACACATCTACAGTACTGTTGCCACCACCATGATTGACATCTTGAGGTCCTGCCCTCGTACCACTACATCACAGACAATGTTCTTTTTTTCCCTTGAATCCTCGAAAGCCAATCACTCAATATCTATTGACACAATCGGATTGTCAAAATCTACCCCTAAGCATCTTACACTTGATGCCTAATATGTAAGCAAGTGTAAAGGTCTGTGGTCTGTCACATACTCGCAACAAACTCAAAACGGCGTGAAATTGTGTTCAACCCTCCACTGTCATACACTCGGAAGGAAATTGTTTCCAATCAAGATAAAAATCTAGTTTTCCGTTTCCCCGTTCTTTACATTTCTGATTTCTACCAAAGCAAGTTGTATAATACGCTTATCATGATCTTGAGCCGGCAATTAGAAATGGCGTATGGCGAGCACCTCAGGCCTGTTATCACATTGCCGGAGAATCCTTGAAATAGTCAAGATTCTCTCGAAGGTGATAAGCAATTACTTAAGCCAACTTCTCTTTTGGGAACAATAGTAAGTCTAACAAAGTCGTTTTGGTTTGCATTTGAAAGTAGATACCCTGGTTCACTCAGTTTATGCAGATTTTCCGCCATCGTATGAAGATTGCATCTTTCATGAATAAATTTTCAGGGTCTGGTAAATTTAATATTTCGAAATTATGTTCCGACTCACAACAAGGAAATAAGGATATGCTGCAGGTGTAATTATTGAATTTAATTTGTATAATTGTGCCAACTGTCTGTGGGAAAAGTTTACCTTAAGTTTCGGACGTTCTCATGAATGCCTTGCAGGTGTGAGAACAGAAAATATTAACATGATAAATAAGATGTACCTTAACTGGGTTGTTAAAGAGAATGCTTGTATAAGGATCACGTTTGTCTCTTAACTTTCAGAACTGCCGGCGACGAAATTGAGTGGAGAAGAAGACATAACCGCGAGCTGTACGAATGGTCCACAACGCATAAATCCGTCAAATGCACTAACTCCGCCATATCTCGCGCGTGGACACCGGCATTCCAACTAAGAAGAGTTTTAACAATCAACTCGGTCCGTGTCCAGGATCGTTAACTATTGATTAGATTAAAACCATCCATATGTCGCTCGCCTTATTTTCTCAAAGATCATGTGATAATTTCGAAAACTGAATCCAATACCAAAGAATTTGCAGACATTTTTAAAGATCTGTAAATTGAATTTTTTTAGTACTTTGAACTTTTAAATTCCAATTTTGTGCTTACATTTACTGTAGATATTTTACGAATTTAAGTCAGCCAGTCCAGCATTTAGTCATCACAAGAACACTAACTTCTACATCGTATTGAAAACTCATGTTTCGATCGAATAAATAATGTCCAACATCCTCACACAGTGCCCCCCCATGACAGGATGAATACGAAAATGCACAACCAGGAGAGAGAATACAAAAAATCTCTAGATTATGTTTCATTTAAAAAATCATACATTGAAAATCTTTTACCGTTCAACACAAACAGCATGTTATCCCTTTATGTGCTACTGTGGGAGGCATCTTTCCATAAAGCACACGAAAGGCCCACAAGTGAAGCAGCGCAGCATCCCAGTATCAAGAGAGCGGGGGAGAAACAGAAGCAACCTGTTTTCAGTTTTCGAAGATGATACAGAGAGCAGTGAACAATAGTAGAAAGCACCGCCCCGTTTTCCTATTCCATGGATGGATGGAGGAAAGCCCTAAAACCAACAGAGCACCGAACCAACAGAGAAAGCGAGAGAGAGAGAGTGCTCCACCCCTTGAACCAGATGCGAAACCACATTATGGCGAGCGATGCCTCTGAAATATTGGATACCTTAAATGTTCGAAAACTACCCCCGTTTTAGGAACAATGGGGAGCAATGGAAAAAAGACAGAAAACAGATCTGCTGTAGAATATGTTGGTAACTTCGAAACCAGATTTTCAAGGGTAGTACCGGAGCATGTGTGCGTTCGCGAGGGATGATAGTATTGTCGGCTGAGTGCAACAATATTCTAGTTGGGAAAAACCATATACACGAGGGTGGTTCGAAAATCTACTTAAGGGAAGACAGATGGATTCTGGACGGCAGTTCGAATTTGGATTTCCTCCGAGTAACAAGTCCTCGATAGACCTCTTGCTGTGTGTTTTCTAATTGGAATCAAGTAAACTTATAAGAAATTTATTGTGCGTGTGTCAAGTGCTCAGCGTGCGAACCAACCATGATAATGGATAATCACCAACGTTCCGAGTTGACCATCTCCGAGAATCACTCTGCCGCGCCGACTAGTGTGAAAAATGCGTCGCTAAAACGGTCGTTCGATGTCGCATTTCTGATGATGCCGGATGACAGAATAAAACAAAAACAGCATTTGGAGAAGCAAGCTCGCCTAGCCGAATCTTTGGAGCGGCAGTATCCCACAGACTTATCGCCTCGGCAACATGTCGAAACTGGAGAGCTATTTAACAACAATAATGAACTTCCTCGGCGGTATTCTGGACCTTCCATCACCGTTGTTCGTTCACCTCCCAGAGTTTACGACGACCCTACTATCATCGTCGTACCGGATGTGTCAGAAAATCCAAAAAGTGCATTTACAAAAGTGGCTCGCTTGGAATCACCTATACCGCCTCCACTCAGCCCTGATCAGCTTAGCTGTCCGTCAATGAGTCCACCGATTTCCACAACCCCACCGAGGCCAAATTCAGGCTTGTACCAAAACTTTCGTCCTGAATACCAGTTCAATGGAGCCTTTCAGTCAGTGAATCAAGTTCAAGTTCTGGCCGCACAAAATCAGCGAATCAAGCAGCAGTTAATGTACCGTCAACCCATGAGTGCGTCTCCCGAAGGCTTCCTACCTGCTTATCCCGGCTTTCCATTCCCAAATCCCGCAGCGCATACGTTCCCTCCTCAGGGAGACATCAGCGGCATCGTTAGAAGTCCAGCGGCAGCAGCAATTCTATCCACCCTCATTCCGCCGACACTTGCATCCACTTTCTCGCTGACCGCACAAAATGTGTGTGCAAAGTGCAATATCAGTTTCCGCATGACAAGTGATTTAGTCTACCATATGCGTTCGCATCACAAGAGCGAAGTGGCCTGCGATCCAAATCGGCGAAAACGTGAAGAAAAGCTCAAGTGCCCCGTATGCAATGAGTCATTCAGAGAGCGACATCATCTTACACGCCACATGACCGCACATCAGGATAAGGAGAGCGACCAAACAACCTCAGCGCCTTCTAATTCCGGTGACGACTTCAACAGCCGACGATCCAAGTGATCCACATCCTTCTTCGGATATTTCTAAGTGGAGATACGAGGTCATGGACCGGTTGTCCTATTTGTGATATTTATTTTAACACGGCCAGGAAAGTGCGTGCGGAGGGAGTGTGCAATTTAGATTTAGTATCTTGTTTGTCCCAATCCATGGAGCTGAGATGTTACTCACGATACGAACTATAGATAGAAAATATTTATGGAAATTCTTTTTCAATTTATGTAAAAACAAAAGCACAACATTATAAATAGTGAAAACAATTTGTGAATTTTCATAGGCATAGGTGTAGTTTATAATCCTTTCAGTAGGTATGCTTGTATAAGAAATCCCTGTAAATATCTATTTAATAAACAAAATCCACTATAAATGTTAACCAAATCTTTCATTGAAATATGGTTTTCTCTGGTTGAAAGGGGATCGCTTGCAGGCGTTTATGGATTCGTTGGATAGTATTTGATAATTGGGTGCAGACTGAGCAATATTCCTTCCTGGGAGTGATTTTTTAACTGATCGGCTGATGAAAGGAAATGTAAGTTCGTCGAATATTCTATATGGGTGTTAATACCCAATTCGATCAAAAGGGGAATTTAAATGAGCAATATTGAAATACAATTTAGTCGGCGTGTATGGGAAGAGGATGTTTTAAGGATTCCATGGCATATTCATACGACATCATAAGATACACTAGTAGTAGTTTGTAGATGAATTCCTCTTCATCAGCCCGACCTCATTATCTTTCACTCTTTTCTATAGTATTTTTATTATTATGTGAAGCTTGGACAATTTTCTGATTTGACACCCGTCGGCTTATTAAATTTCCTCCCACAATATATAATATAATAATAATATGGGTGGCGCTACAGCCCATAGAGGGCCAGGGCCTACCTTCTCAGCAACCACTCGTGTTGTGCGTGCTATTGTTCTCTCACGAGTGGAAGGGACCTACAGTTTTATGCCGAATCCGAACGGCTTTGTTTGAGAAGCTTTTTCTAGACAGGAAATACTCTTTGAGCATTGTCAGTGACTCGAAAGAGGTGGGGCCGTGAAAATTATTTTTGTCGCTCAGAACTGGAATCGAACCTACGACGTTGAGGTTGGGGTCCACGCACATACCCACAACGCCACGGGCCCCCACAATGAATATGAAAATTATCGTGAATTAAATCTGTACAATATTGACATCCCATTCAAACATGCTACCATAGTGGTAGGATGCTACTCTCTCGTCGATGTACATATCTACACATAAAACATATAGAATGAATAACCTCACGTTGCTACACTTTAATGAATGAATGTCCAAGACAATCATGGCATGTGAATATATGTATCTTGGATATATTTCTCCTTTCAAAGCACAAATAATCAATTTTCAAGCAAGGATGTCAGTAGAAGAAACAAATTTTGTTTGACCAGAATACCTTTGATACAAATAGCATCAATCCAAGACAAAAGATTGTTATGGTCACTCAGGTTTTGCCGTGATAAGCTCAAGAGGTTTCATGGTCTACTACTATACTACTATAAAAAACAGGGTAAGGTAGAAATACTATAAGGAAGCAAAAGTCTATTACATGCTGTTCCTTGCTTATTTTGAAACGTTCCTTGCTTATTTATTTTTGCACTTAATTTATGCATAGCATGTAAGATGTGGTACATGAATTATTTGTAGTTCTTTGCATCTCCTGCAATGAAGGTGTCATATTCTTGAATGGACAAAGACTTAAAATAACAAAAATTAATTCAAGCAATCAGTGACATTGCACATTCCACATGTTTAATACCTGAAACTAGAAAATACAACCAATATTTGAATTAGCCAATATGTTGATGAATCATGGGTTAATCCTTCAGATTGTGACATCAGACCCAGTTGAAAAAGGAGAATAATCGTGCAATTCTCTGACAAATACCATGGAAGTAATAATTGCAAACATCCCAATTCCGATTAGAATATTTCACTCCAAGTGCATTAGAATCTTACTGAAATGGAGTTGATTGACTTTTAGACGCACAAACTGAGGTAAACGCTGAACGTCTGTCTTATGTGGCTCTACGAAGCTTGACGGTCGAACATGTGATACTTTTTTTGCAGCGGCATTCTTCGCGGAGCTTGTTGATCCTGGGTGCGGATATTCCGTGAATGAACTCGTATTTTCTTCAGAGTGTGCATAATTCTTGAGTCCTTTGAATAAGAGTAAAATAAGAGGTGTCCCGTGGCGTTGTGGGCATGTGCCCCAGAGCACTTGAACCTCGACGTTGTACATTCGACCCCTAGTCTATACGATAAAAAAAATATTTTTTACAATCCTATCTCTTTCGAGTCACTGGTAGTGCTCAAGGACTATTTCCTGTCTATAAAAAGCTTCTCAAACTTGGCCTTGGATTCGGCATTAAAGTGCAGGTCCCTTCTACTCGTGAAAGAACAATAGCACGCATATCACGAGTGGTTGCTGAAATGCTAGGCTCTGGCGCTCTACGGGCTGTAGCATACATGTTATTATTATTTTTAAGAGTAAAGAAAATAGCTATGAATGTCATCCCTCCCAACAGTTTATAAATTACAATCCATTTGACCTTATGGAGATAATGACGAAGACCGATTGGACATGGACAAGGCTAGAAGTTTTTTTTCTTTCTTTCTTATAATCTTGCATGTATATCACTGCCTCCGACTTGCGCTTCATCGAGAAATTTGTGTGTGCATGATAAGTTTTAAATCTTCGACATCTCGAAAACTTCTCACAAGTCCATCTTTTCACTATCGCTATTTTTAACGTATTCTGTATTCATCAAGACCCAAGAACTGGTGCACAAAGTCGAAATTGTAAAGGTCCCATCATATAAAATGGAAATAATGCACATAGATTTTTTAAATCCACTAATTTATATAAGGTATACTGAACTTAAGGCATGTAGATCTTGCATAGGTTTTTTTCGCCATAAAATACAATAACATTTGTAATGATAAAGAGCAACCTACAACAGATGTCAACAACAAATACTTGAATAGTCGTTGATTAAATAATTTATATCCATTTGCGAAGAGTGGGCTAAAAGGGCTAGAAGTATTTTCTTAACTCATGGATGCCGGGACACTGTGAAATTCCAGAAAACTACGAGGCTGACTGACTCGCTGAAAAGGTTATTAGTTCAGGTGTATTTCCGACATACTGAAAAACGCCAACTAAAGTATGCAACAACTCACACGAATTGTAGATGGTCTAATAGCACAAGGCTTCCGATGAAACAACTAAGGCCTATTCTCATTTTCAGACGATCACACAACCTGATCAGACGGAGTCCGTCGCGACGGCTCTCAAGGCTCTTGTTATCGTCATTACTGGGCATTATGGCTTTGGAGTTACGAGTTTAGATTTTATCTGACCTGCAATGACTTCTAGAGAGGCTCCGGTGACGAAGAAGAGGAGAACGGTATTGTGCACCGTCTCTGCCATCTTCGATCACTACGATAACTACGCAATGTTAGTGTTATCTATTTTCATCGCTCTGTCGAAAGCACCAATTGGTCTTAGAAATAGAACTGACTAGATCCGCGTGGTAACATAAAGGGCCGGCCACTGGCCGTAATCTGACTGCTTCTCGCTGTCATAATAAATTTAACCTATAACCATTTGCTGTTTAGTAATAATTAGCATTTATATTAATTATAGATTTAATAAAACATACATATTTACGTGTGTACATAAGTAAGTAAATTTATATACAATTTAAATGAATTGAATTTAATTACAGTAGATGTTTCCACTACCGTATGAGGATACGTTTCGACTGTCCCACAAGCAAGAAAAAAACTATCAAGGAACACTTGGCCTCCCCGCTTGCTTGCTATCGCCTGCACCAAAAACCACCAAAACAGATTTTCACACGAGAATCTGTTTCCTACCATAATTATTCGGGACCAACAGTATGGGAAAAAAAACTGGATCGCGTGCAAAATGCTTACATACGAAAGTATGTTTCACCTTGTTAGCCAGCTCAAGCAAAAACTGTGCCGACCGTATGCAGCCTTTAGTTCCGCGTCACGTGAGTCTTCCCGACCCACCCAAGGACCACATCCTCCACTAATGAGCAGTCCAATGTTCGCACATCATGGAAGCAAACGAGCTCTAGTTGAGTCACTTAGGCCGTATGCCAGAGAATATGCATCGCGCACCGTTGAAAATCAAAACAGTAGTTCCAATGTGCACGGTGTACTATGGACAGTGGTTGCCGAGTCATTTCCCTATTCAGGCACAAGTGAAGTACACATATACTGTATTATAGTTGCAAGGCGATAGCACCCTTGTCTTTTGTTAACTCTATTTAGCTCGTGGTTCCCACGAAAAATCCGAGAACAGAAGTAGAATAATTTTGCAAGTTCCATCGGAATACCGTTACAAATTTTACTGAGCATAGCAAATGGTCTGGCCCATATGAAAACGCAACACAAGGGTGAATTTCATTTCAAAATGAGGCGTATCGGATTGTACTCGCACGACTGATTTAAAAAAGCACAATTCACAGATGATAAGTCAATTGAGAGATGTGATTGGGATGGTACCGGCGCAGCGCTGCGTGGCGGTTGCTACAGCATTTCATTCCGGATGTAAATTCATGCAATATTTATCAAGGATATTTGTAAGGATTAGGCTGTGTAGCAATTTATCATCTCCCATGTGATTATGGAGACATCCACACTCGATTTGAACGCGGGGTGTTGATATCATATTAATGGTAGGATGAGAACAATAAAATATGCACTGTCTCGAAATCGATTTGCATCTTTCAATTGACATTTGTCATTTATTGAAATCTATTCAAATACATGTGTATAATATTAATATTAAATATATATAGATAAAAAAATGACTTGCAACTGTATCATGGATCATGTAAGCTAGAGTGTTTTGTTGATTCATTCTTAGGACAGATTTAAGCTATGTTCAGAATTTTATCTAGATTTCGTCTGTATATCGTACTACTTTCGAACAGAAATTAATCATTTCAATTAATTTGTGCACATCCATAACAACCTATTGTTGAACTAATTATTTGTCTGAAGATCAGAGTACATCAACATTTACTTTATAGCTCACCATAGCTCTGTTGTCTGGACACATGTGGCGCAAAATGAATCATCCTATCGGAAGATGCTATAATGGCATCGTACGTCAATCTTACTTGACATTTGGGAATTAGACAGCTGTAGTATGCAGAGAGATAGCAATGCTATGCTATATGCCACAAGAACCTGTAATAATTGTTCGCATTTTTTGACCAATAACCCGATGTTCAGCAAGATAAACCGTGCAATCGCACACAAAGCACGAGCCACAGTGGTTATTAGTTGTTAGAAGGAGTCGTTTCCCCATTGCGTTATCTCCAGTTTTAGCTTTTACTGAGTGTTCAATATAAGTTACAAGCAATCGTCGGTTGATTAAACAAAACACCATACGATCATCTTCTAATCCTTCTAATATTCTAATATTATACCACATAGGATGTGAATGTTTAGTTTCTTAATGTTTGTAGAGCTTTAGAAATTTGGAAGGGTTTTCAGGTTTGAATTAAACTTAGTGTGTTGATTGCCTGTGTTTCGGATTAAGACCTAGACTTTTTTTTAAATTACAAAGTTTGGCTTCAAGTCGAAAGGAAAGAAATCAAAAATCAAAATACTGGCAAATACTGGAAATCACTCAAGAAATGCAAAAATGTGAAGGAAGGATACACACAATCGACGAAATGACCACAACGTCACTATAGGCAGATGTAAGGTAGTCTGCCAAGTTTGTCATCTAAATCGGTTCCCATGTGAACAATGTCTTGTCAATCGCTGTTTCTTTAGGATTAAAAAAATATGCAGTACACAGCCGCATTCCTAAACACAAAGCTCAGATTATACCTAGTCCTGCCATTAAATCTGATCCACAGGCCACAATATTAAACAAAAAAAATATTTCACTCGAAATTACTGGCTTGTATATTAAACCTAGCCTAGCCACTGGGCTATAGCAGCACATACGGTTTCCATGGAGATCATTGACGTTGCTCTGCATAGTGTTGTTTCAGATCTGGACTACACGACGGTTAACCTGCTGCTTCTATATAGTTAGCCACCCATCCCCCACAATCGTTTTGACTTTGTGCGCTCGAAAACAATCATATTGGATGTTCCATCTGTTCCATTGAAAATGCTATTGCTCAGACCCTTCACAACACCCTCTAGCTTCTTGATAAAACCTTTGCACCAGTTTTACACTTTTTTCAAAGAAATTAAGTGGTGTGACACCATGGAACAATTTTGTTTGCTACTTCGGATAAAGGGACATACATTTTGTCATTTGTTGAAAACTTTTTCCACGGTAGGGAGGTGTTCGTTATGTTCTTATGGCCACTGTTCATTGTTTTCAAGTTTGCTTTAGTTGAGTATTAGAACATAAGTCGTCTACTGATGCATCGTAACCACAATTGCAATGTATACCGAATTATGTATTCGTTCTTTACTCACTTAACTATAAAGCTGTCACAAAAATATGTCCAGTATCACACCGAGAACTGCTAGTATGAAATATTTTATTAGACTCTTATTACATTCATTTACCACAGTAACGAATTCCATCGTAATCGATATTGGGCTACGAATGCCGAAAAATGTATTACAGAATTCATTAGTAGTAGAATCATAATGAAAAATCTGCTACAAGTTTCGTAAAGTTTGCTATCACAGAAAACGAATGAAGTGAGCGTTGTAAGTTATTCTACAAGTCATTTACTTCGGATTTTCTAGGAATAGATTCTGTGATAGGGCTGAATATTTGTATGCGAAAGTCGTCACTTACTACACTTACTAAGCTCAACAACGACATATTTGTTATTTGTTGTGTAGTAAACTGTGGTAGGCTCTTTCTAGACAACTCATTGAGCATTGTCAGTCAGTCAATTGAAGGGGCTAACTTTACCCACCAATAACTCATAATCCTCAGTAAATGCGTTATGCAGTTACACGGGGATATTACATACCTTAGGGCTTAGCTTCTCAGCACCCACTCGTGTTGTGCGTCCTATTGCTCTCACGAGTAGAAGAGTTTTTGTGCTGAATCCGAACGTACACGTTTAAACTTTTTATACTATTTTTACACTATTTCTGTGAAGGCTTCTAATAGGAGTAAGGTGTCAAAGCGCTGCAGTAGTAGGTTCGTATCTATATTCTACAACCTACCATTTAAAGACGTTAAAAGAAAAATTCGGGCAAACCTTCCTTTTCTTTTAAAAACAACCCATCTAGCATCATTGTAATACATCAAGGAATCACAGCGAAAAACAACGCTACCACGAATTCAAAATTCGCTTAACCGCATTTAAAAACTTTTCCCTGACCAACAAAATTCTCGAATTTCAGGTATACATGCACCTGTGCAGCTCGGCGGCGGTAATTGAGTGAACGAAAACTTCCTCCTTCGCTGACTTAATTAAAACTGTCGCGGTTTTTCCAAATATTTAAGCACCCAACTAACAATTCTGTTATAAAATCGTTAACTTTTCCGGTTGAATTATGAAAACACAAATCCACCCAGCTCACCAGCTCCTCAGCGAATACGCCGGGCTGTATGATAAATCTACTTCAACACTTCTTTTGTTTGTTTTTCCCCAAATTGAGCTCAGCATCCATTGTCGTAGTCGTAGTAGTAGTGTTTCAAATTCATCCTCCATTCAGAGAACCTTACTGCACGCCATTCGTTATACCAGCACTTGCCACCATAACACAAGTATCATGGTTGGTCTGGCGCTCACCTTGTTAGCTTAACTTTGCAGTCTCTTTGAGAGACGGGAAGTTCCAAAATGTTATTACCCTTAAGTTAGTCCTGGAATTGCATATTTTTGGCTCGAATCAAAACAAAACTTCCTCAAACTGCCTCGGAGGGATGATTAGTGGTAAGTGTGCCAAACAGAAAAATCCCGTCTGAAAATTAAAATGGCAAAGTTCAGAGGCTAAGAGAGGAGATAGTTACTCGTTGTTGGTTGCTTGGTTGGTGGGTTGGCTCCCCATTTCCATGGAACAGACTTGCATGACACTTCCTGCCATTTGACTTTCCGACCAGGAAGCGTACGTATATCATTTTTTGTGTCACTGCGACGGAGATGAGAAACCTCGAGAAATGAAATTTTCCCTACGCACACGAAAGAGCAGACCACCACCTTTCACTGCTGAATACGAAGCGAAAGGAAAAATGTCGCTTTCGCTTTGTTAGTCGGTGTGGATCTCTTTCAAATATGGTCCGGAAGATGAAATGGTCCTTTGTTCACTACTGCGAGTTCTGAACTCAATGAGACGACCAGTTTGGGAATGTTTTCGGCCTCGAACACGGACACTACCCATGCACGGTACAGCATCCTTTCACGATAATACATGTGTGCTGGACGATAAATTAAATTTTATTGTTGCTCTAATTTTCCGGAATATGAGAATTTATGTTTTGCTTCCTTTTGAAATATGCAAAATGCATATTGCATGGAAGAGTCAACATATAGCCGCCACTACGTTTCCAGCTGCCCGTCCATATTTTTTTCTTTTTTATCCGTTTGCACCCCAGTACAGACGGGCTAGGGAGAGAATGAATGGATGTTGTAATTTAAGCTTTCAATATTTCCAGTCATCGATTTTGTTTGGGGTTTGTGATTTAATTTAATAACTGAATTTTCACAGGAAAGGGAGAAGTTATTGCCATAAGCTTAAATGGACGTGAGCTGTAAACTGTTGTTACGTAGTGGCGATTTAGGTACAGCATTGTGATTGTATTAGTCGTCTGATTTGGGTCCATGTTTCTACGTTGGATTTAAACTAAGATGTCGCTAATGAAATTCACGTTTTACTCTACTAAATGTTGTATTTCTCGGTCGTGATTTTTTTCCCAAGTGGTTGGTGGCGAAGGAATTCTCTCGACAGGATATAATCCGGAAAACGCCTATTCATGATTTTATAGTCGACTGTATAGATCTTGGAGGCGGTAGGTTTGCTTTTATGTGGATTAGATGGAGCTGATGTGCAATATTCAGTTTCGTTGCGCTATCCCTGTTTCGGTATGTCGGCAGATGCTGTCCTATGTTGTTCCTTCTACTTCTGTGATGACTGTGCGACAATGCAATCACATTTTCACTGTGTTCCACTATACGATAGATTCTCTCACTAGTTGCTAGTTGCACTAGTTGCTCGGAAAATTTGCGATGCACTCAGAAGTCCAATTTTAAAACTTCTCTTTTGTGATGGTTGGTACAGCTGTCTGTAGTTGGTAACCAGTCGGTAAGCGATATCTACCGATCTTCTTCTACCTAAACCTACCTTTTGTGCTAGCTGCAATATATGCCACACTGTTTTTTCTCATTATCCCTTGTCATAGCCAGCGTATTTTTCGGATCATATAATTTTTTTAATTGATGATCTGCAGCCGAAGTCCTCTTATTTTCCATGAGCGCGATAGCAAATTATATTGTTTTGTTGTTTTTCGTCAAATTACGTTCTGGTGGAAAAGTACCAGACTGTTGACGGTGCACTATTCTGCGGCTGGTGGTGTTCGATTGCTGACGATGCACCTTGCTGCTGTTGCTGTTGTTGGCTATGGTGGTAGGGTTCTTGTAACTCGGGCGAGTTGTTATCTCACCACACATCCTAGTCATACAAACTGATATAGATAGTGTCACTTATTCTTCTTTGATTGGCGCTACAGTCAGGGGTGGACCTGGGCCTCAACCAACACTCCTCTTCAGCCAGCACGATCTTTCGCCAGCTGCTTCCAGATGCGCTCACTAGGTTGGTTGAGGTCTTTTCCCGCTGTTGTGCACCATCTCGAGGTTCGTACATTCCTCCAGACGCCATCCACAGGATCAACGATCGCAACTTATCTAGGAACTTAACTATATTTTTGGTATATACGTTTGTCAAATTTGCCCGGCGTACTGCGCTCTGCGCTTCGAATGTATAGAATATTATTCAGGGAGAAGTGTTTCGCCATTTTATTTATTTATTTTATTTATTTATTTTTATTTATTTTAAGATTCGCATTTCCTCGAAATCTTCAATCAAATACGATTTTTTCTTCAAAACTGGCCTAATACCAATTTACCTGATGATAAATGCTGACCAGTTAATGTTCAAACTGGCAGCATGTACATTATTATTTAACAACATCCGCCATTGCGACACAAAATACAAGGCATTCCCAAATCTACATTATTATTCTGAAACCAACGCAAAATAAATTTGTTCACTCTAAATTACCGTCACCAAACAATTGTCTACCTACCCTGCCCAACCTTTCTCATCACAAAAGGTGTCACCACACCATCATCAGTCTGCACAAACGAGTAAACCAACTGATGTTTATTTAGTGTCATCCCTGATGGCACGGCACCACATAAATAGCCCGAGCGAAAACAATCGCTTAACATCCCATTTAAGAGGTTAAAGTGTTTAAGCTAATAAAAATCAACCCCCAATTGTATGGCAGAGGCTATAAAAGGCTCTCACCCAGTGGTCTGGTACATCTCCCTACCTTTCTCTTACACCGGCCATGTCCTGCCACTGCCGTGGATGATGGTTGGTTGGTTGAGTGAATGCCACTCGTTGGATTGTTTACATATTTCAGCCTCCAAAAAAGGATTTACGCCCTAGTTTGGGGTGAAATGCTGTGGCATACGCGTTCTAAGTAAATGAGCTCTTCGGATAATAAATTTCGAAACAGGAGCATGAAACAACCCTTGCACAGTACCGGTAAAATAAAGGGGGATTTGCTACTCGCATAAGAAGAAATTGCTTTCAGAGCCTGCAGGCAAGCCATTTGCTCCATCAATCTGCATGTCGTCTACTCTTACTCCATCAGGAAACGGATAAGCGGTAAGAACATTTGAGATTAAGACATCTTCAACATGGGAAAACCGATTATAATTGTATGCAAATTGAAATGTAAGTATATTTGCCACTTTGGAATTACTTAAGACGTGCTGTATCTTAAGCTTAGCCCCAGCGAATCATAAGCAACCATTTGATGTCCATAAAATTGCAATATCTGTTCAGTTTTAGACGGGTAGCCACTGCCAGTACAGTCGAACCCGCTTAATTGAAACTCGTTTAGTTGAAAAACCCGCCTATATGAAAAATGTATTATATCCCCGTGAACATTTCCACAAATTTCATACAAACAGGTCCGTTTTATTGAAACCCGCCTAAGTGAAAAACTCGGATATTTGAAAAAGAAAATCTGTAAAATATATTACTTTTCACATAAAAGACACCGCTTTGTTTGTTTCGCAAGAAAAATCAGATGCACATGCTTTCAATGCATCTATTGAACTTGTAATTTTTCTGAAGTTCTGCGTTAAAGTTCACCTCTTAAAGCGACAAATATCAATTCTGACAGCACATTGCCTCATTGTTTTGATTATCCAACGGTTTTTATCTGCTATGTACTGCTCGTTAAAACATTCGTCTGTAATCTTACTTATTTCAAAATATCGGCCCCAAAGATAACGTTTATAAAGTGAATTAAATATAAATTCAAATTACAGAAAAATTATCAAGATTTACAGCGGCCATGAATCTAAGAACCGAACACGTTTGTTTATAAAAGCCAAACTTAAAATTTTAAAATATCTTGATGATGGTGAGACGCGGAAAACCATTTATACGCAGTTTACTTCAAGCGCACCAACGCAAAGAGATTTCATTCATCAAATTTTTGGATCTACTAAACAATTCGTCTAAATGAAATCTTTTTTCAATTACCCGAGGTCCGCTTAGATGCAAAACCCGGTTAATTGAAATTAACATTCTGTTTTTTTTGTCATTTCATTTAAGCGGGTTCGACTGTATAAATCTAGAGATCTGACTAGATCGGTAAATAAACCTCTTTACCTTGGTCTCTGTGTTGAATCACAGAGAATTAGTGCAAACTGTCACAAATGGATTATTTCGTAACAACTCACGCGATGCCAGTATTGCTCCAGTTATGTAAACGTGAGAGTTAGCTTGTTGATACTATAAACCACTTCGAACTATGACGTATTTCTCAAAACAAGTCTAGCTAAGATTTTGATTTAAATTTTCAACTTTGTGCTCACAAAATATAACTGCCTAGAAGAACTCCTCAAACTTGGCCACTCGAAGTCGGCATTAAATTGTAGGTCCCTTCATAAGAGAACAATAGCGCGCACAGCATGAGTGGTTGTTGTCAGGGTGCTGGCACTCTACGGGCTGTAGCACCATCAAAATTGTGGTGCCTTTAATATATTAAAAACATGGAAAAGTATAATAAATCGTTATTACAAGTTTTACCTCTTAACCATGATAGTCTTTAACTTGATCCTCCGAAAGCTCTATTACTCAATTGCCTCTTGAGTCCACTGAAACTACGGTTGGTCTACGTTTAATCTCGGTACTGATGTTTACTGTTTACTGGATTTCGAAGCGTTGACAAGCGACTTATGCAGGCACAGGCGTCTGCACTTAGCCTCTGTCAATGAACTCCTACTCTCACCTCCCCGTGGTGAAATCCGGGAGCCGAGCACCTTCGACTGAAGATGGGGTACCCAACCCCCGTGGGACGTCATTGGCGGCTGCAAACGAGAGAGGGGGAGAGTGGATGAGTCTGTATCAGGGCTCATCTTCTCTACGGATGGCGGCGGAGGAGCTTATCATCAGATTAGCCAACGGCGACATCCAGAGCTACCTGGTACACCCCCTTTTAGAGCTACTCTGACATATTCGGAGCTCAGATCTAAAAGGTTGCCTTCAAGGTCATATCGGGATTTTGGAGTAGAGTTAGCGGCGGAGGAACCCTATCGTGTAGGGTCAACGGCGGCACTCACAACCTTAGCGAGGTTACCGATACCGGAGTCATCCGGACCCTCCGCCCAAGGGTAAAATAAATGGGCCTGGCCTCCCAGCTGGGGGTTGTGCGTGGTGTTAACGCCCTCACCACATAAAAAAAAATTGTTCAGAGACGACTATTTGACTCGGATACTGACCTATCTACTGTTGACGACCCCAGCAAACGAACAAATGACCATGCTTTTCGGTTCTGCACGTGGAATGTGAGGTCTCTTAACAGGCCACGTGCAGCCGAAGAACTCGCGGAGGCGAGTTGACTGCTATAAAGCAGATATCACCGCCATCCAGGAAGTGCGATGGAATGGGACGGGCAAGAAGAGGATGAAAAACTGCGACATCTACTACGGTGATTGCAGCAGAGAGAGGCGCTTATTTGGATGTGGATTTGTTGTTCGAGGCAGACTTTGGCAAAAAGTCTTAAGCTTTGACAGTAAAAGCGAACGCCTCATAACAATCCGCATCAAGGCTACATTCGGCAACATCAGCCTGATATGCGCCCACGCCCCGACAGAGGACAAAGATGATAGTAGCAAAGATGACTTCTATGATCTCCTAGAAAGAACATACGATCAATGCCCCAGCTTTGACACCAAGATCGTTCTAGGAGATTTCAATGCTAAGCTGGGTAAAGAAGAAATCTTTGCTAAAGTCATAGGGAAACACAGTCTACACGACACCACGTCCAGTCAGTCCGAGTCAACATTGGCTCCTCGGAAAGTTCGGACATCAAGAATGCTGGAGGAGTGTCTGACGTCGATCGCAACGTGATCAATCTGGTTGACGGTTGATTGATCTGGGGACCGCCATGTCCCTTTATGGATGTTGAGGTGTGGGAACCGCGTGCTAGCAACAGAGAGGTTACGTCCCATGACAAAGTCCACCAGCCTTAGTCCGTTACTGGACGTGGTTTACTGACTGGCCGATTTAAAAAGTATAAACCCTAAAAGGCAGCTAGTACAGACACTGCATGGCTGCATGCCTATTAAGTAAGTAGGTCGGCATAAAATTCTTCTTCTTTTTCTGTTAATCACGTCACAAGAACACTTCGACTCCCTTGACTACAAAAACAAAAGTGTATGGACCATCTACTTATTATATTCCAATGTCCTTAGCAAATCATTTAATAAGATTCAATTGAAAGTACTTCCTTAGATGAGCTTATGAACCCAAGTAAGAGTCGCGCAGAACAAAGATAACAAATAACAATTTTCTTAAGAAACTTTCACAAATAAGTAAGCAAATCTACATTCCACATTCGAAATGAGTTGTTTTCGTTATGATGTTTTTTTTTTGTTTTCTAACGAAACTGATGACACACAAGCAACCGCATATTTCCGCTGTTAAAACTTTCAAACCGGAAGTGAGCAAAAACCCACAATGTGTACTTGAAAACATTTAAACTGAAGCCAAAGAGTCGTAAATATACACATACACACATACGTATATTGACAGAAGAGGGTTGTAACCCCACATTTCAAGCTATGCTCCCTTTAGTATCAACGTCTTTCTTTGGTCGTGTACATTTCTGAAACCCGTATGCCAGGGGTCGTCTCGCGAATATTTGCATAATCAAATGATAAAGGTCTTAAATTTTCTTAAAATTCCAATTGAATACTGTTATAAAATGTGATATATGTAAGTTCGTTTGATCATAAAACCCAAATGCAAAGTTCTAATGTTTATCAAGCATACCCGCTATTTGTTGTCGCCAAATTATTCAAACAAATGTTCAATAGACCGAGTATCAGTGGTTGAGAAATTGATAAATAATTGCGAATATTTATGCAAAATGACAGAACATATTCAAGAGGGTAGGACAAAACAAGGAGTCTGAATTTTATGGACCCCGTTTATGTGACCGTATCAGTGAGTTAATTAAGATTAAATTAAATCGAAAGTTTTCGTTCAGTTTTATTCATTAAAATACATATACCAAGAATGCAAGAAATTGAAGAAATTTCATGTCTTGAAGTCCCTCTTGTCTCGTATACTGCACTAAATCCATCAGCTTTACCAGTGGAGCAAAGTATGTATCTCACGAATTTGTCATTTAACTTCCAGACCGTGATTTTCTATTCCACTAATGGTAGTTGCCCTGTCAGGTGAATGCTGTGCAAGACTCATATTTCAAATAATCGCGTGAAACATAAAGCGTATACGTGCTTGCGATTACTGTGACCTAAGCGCTCTACCCACGTCTGCTTGTTATATATTATTATTCCAGCTCTAAGTAGCAACATGACGTGCTCGTATAGACTAGGTGGATATGGATTACTGTGAGACTCTCTTCTTTCTTAATTATTGTGATCAAGAGTTGAGGAAAATTATTACACACAGCTCACGAACTCATCCAATATCATTTGACTGTGTTAACTCTGGCAAAAGGGTGCTGTATGCTATACTATTGTAGGTACAATACATACAACATTGCATCGAAGGAAGTCTCTGCTTGACTTCTGTAATGATATCCTGCTCGCGTACAATTGCTTACCGGTTTGTAATTGCGATAAGCAAGAAGCAGTAGGGCGGCACACGAGCGAGCAAAGGCAACCATGTCGGCGCACAGTTCGCGGGGTGAATTTTTAAGCGGATTCATAAAAATTTATGGGGATAATTTAGTTATCAGCGAGATGGAATGAAAAGAATAAAACTTAATAACTGGGAAAAGGGATGGGGGCCAATGAATGGAAGAGATATGCTTCAAACTGAGAATGAGGTTTCTCTTGTTCTTTATTTTTGAAATTGTTAATATTTCTTTTTGTTACTCTGTTGTGGTTGTTATCTATGGGAATGGCGCTGGAATAATTATGTAGGAATCTATTCGAGTTATCAATCCACTACGTTGTTAGTTATGTATTCTGAGCTGTCACAATTTACCAGAAAAGATATGACTGAAATGAACGTAATACGTACTTGACCACTACCAAGAAATAATCATTCTGGGTTACCAGAGTTAAGAATTTAACAAAATATTGGAAACATTTAAGAAATGTTTGCGGTTGGCCATAAATAAAACGAAGCAAAAAAAACTTGGGTATGGAAAGGGCTTTCTAGTAATTTTTCTTAAAGCATAGGTTACTTTGAAACTGACCACTGTTTTAAGGTCGAAATGACGCACCTGACAAAAAGTCAGTATCATACCTACGGGTAACGAAATGAGCCGCTTAAACGTTTGAACAACGTTAGATATTGACAACTAATTTTAAAGTGAGTACATTGTAGACCAGTGCGTTTTTTGAAAAGAAGTTTTGGCCGAAATTAAGAAACCACACCGACTGCTTTACGAAGTTTACGCTAAATGTTCGTGCGACTAGTATGCTAGCGCACAACACTTATGGTGCTCGTCGTTCATTCACGAGAAATAGTTTTCTTCGAAAATAATTCTGGTAACAACAAAAACAAAAACGATCCACAAGAAAGGAGACCCCTTCAACTGCGCCAACTATCGAGGGATCAGTCTTCTTAACATCGCGTTTAAGATATTCTCTGCCGTTTTGTGTACCCGCCTGAAGCCGTTCATCAATAACCTGATAGGTCCATATCAGTGTGGCTTCAGGCCAGGAAAGTCCACAACAGACCAAATCTTCACACTACGGCAGATCCTGGAAAAGACCCAAGAAATGCAAATCGACACTCACCATTCGTTCGTCGATTTCAAGGCCGCAAATGACAGCGTGCATAGAGACGAGCTATACAACGCCATGTCTAGTTTTGACATTCCTGCCAAACTCGTCAGGCTGTGCAGGATGACGATGGAGAACTCTCGCTGCTCCATCAAGGTCGGTAACGAACTCACCGAGACCTTCAATGTCAAAAAAGGTCTTAGACAAGGCGACGCGCTGTCATGTGATTTCTTCAACATCGTCCTGGAGAAGATTGTGCGAAACTCAGCCGCCAACACTAGAGGCACGATCTTCCAGAAGTCCGTACAATTGGTATCATACTCCGATGACATTGACGTGATTGGCAGAACTCAGCGAGCCGTCAGTGAGGCTTTTGCTAACATTGAGACGGAAGCGGCTAAAAAGGGTCTGGCGGTGAATGAGGGCAAAACGAAGTATATGCTGTCCTCAAAAAAGGAGATACAACATCGACGTCTTGGACAGAGCGTCACAATGGGCAGCTATAACTTCGAGGTAGTCGGATGAAGAAGTCCTTGGTCTCTTTGAGAGAAAAGCACTACGCACGATCTTTGGTCCTGTTTGTGTTGACGGGTTCTGGAGGAGAAGATTCAATCACGAACTGTACGGGCTGTACAGCGACATGAGCCTAGTTAGACGTCTACGGATCCAACGCCTACGGTGGCTAGGTCATGTAAAGCGTATGAACACCACAGCTCCGGCCCGAAGAATCTTGGAATCCGAACCTGTCGGGCAACGCAACAGAGGACGCCCGCGTTTAAGGTGGCGCACCCAATTGGAGAAGGACCTCAACCAACTTGGTGTGCGAAACTGGACACAGTTAGCCAGAGATCGCGCTAGTTGGAGAGGTATGTTGGTTGAGGCCCAGGTCCACCCCGGACTGTAGCGCCACTCAAAGAAGAAGAAAAACAAAAACTTTATTTTTCAATTTTTAAGCTGCGGCTTCGACACGTGTATTGTACATGTATTGGTTTTATTTCATTCCCTCGTCAGCTCTATGGCGCCATATCGCGCCTTAACCGCCAAATGATCGTAAGCGATAAAATTAACATTTTCCATGAGACCATTTTTTAGTTTTTGTCTGAGCTAAAAAACAGGTAAATCGCTTACGATTTATTCTATTTTCTCTGTAAAAAAGCTGAACAGCGTAGGGAATTAACTATTTAACTGCATTATTAACTCCTTTTTGCCTAAAAAGACACTTACAATAATTTCTAAGGGCCGTATTGCGAATGGGCCAGACGATGACGTATACATAACTCGCCATGCCACAATCGATCTTTTGTGAAGGACCGACCGACGTTATGCCAACAATCCGGAATCGATTCAAGCACTGAGCGCCAATATGAAACCATCAACTAGTTCTTGGAAAACTTAGCCATGGCACGCACTCGAACGACGTTGTATTTTTTAATTAAATAAATTATGCTTATAATAGTAACGGCAGAGTACATGGAAAACGTAATTTTGGCCTTTTATTGCATTTTCTAAAAGAAATTCTTACTTGGTCCACCCTGTGCCAGAGCGCCAGAAGAAAACAGAAAAATGGTACTGAATGGGCCTCGAATCTCTACATTAACATATTACAAAATGCAAATGTTTTATCATACATCCTGTGAAAGCGGATAGGCTAATAGAGAGCATCAGTTAGATCCATAAAGGTAGTTGTGTTTTGCCTAAGCATATAATATCTTGAACTTACGATAGAAAAGCAAAGATGCAAATCCAATTTCTAATAACACAAACTTAGGACCACTACTCAACTTTGAAACCACTGAAAGCGAGTCGATTCAAACCGGACTTTTGGTTTATATTGAGAGGCTATGTTGCTGAGCATATCATTATGCCCATTCATCCATAACGGCAACAGAAGCATTTCAGGAACCAATAAATAAGCATAATGAAAGCAACAAACTACAATAATATTTACCTATTCAGCAGCCATTTAATCAAAGCCAACTCCATTCAAATGAATTGCCCCGAACATTAAAATGAGGAATGACCACTTAGCTAAATTACAATCTGGACCAGCAACGGCACTTTTACCACAATGATCTTAATGTATGCATTTTTCTGGTGTTTTATGGGGTTGACCCATTGAATTAGTATCCTTTTTCCAGCTCCATGCCGACAAATCATACATCATATCGCCCTTCCCGCGATCGAAATATTTTTAAATTAAAATGGCAAACATTTCAGGGAAAACCAAACCAGGGACGAAAGCAAAAATATCCATTTTTTCCATGATGAATAGTCATGCTGAGCTGTCACATATGCCCGAGTTGGAAGCGTCGCCTGCGTTTTCCAACATCCATACACGAATATGCTTATATTACTGCGAACCCTGCGACATGCAAAAGATGTGGTGGGAAATTGTGACAGTTCGCAGTTTTTTTCCTAACGGCGTGGTTCGAACGAAAACTCATCCTTTTTTCGCGTCATGCGGATGGAGCCATATCTATTACGGACGAGAGATTTCTGCGAATTCGTGTCTATGTTCAATAAATCTTTGTCAATACAGATACTCTGAGGTCACTACTTCCTTCCGCTTGGATGGCATTATGTAGGGATGTTTTGCAAACATGCCAAACAAGTGCACACCACCTTTCTATAAAGAATTACATAAATATTTTCTTCCTTTAAAACGTAAAATTTGATATGGAGATTTTGCAATTGAAATTTTTCAGATATATATTTTTTTATACAAATATTGTAATAGATGTTTTTATACAATTTTATTTTCTAAAATATCTGTTGCATACATTTTAATAAAAATTAAAAAAAGTGTTCATATCCGCATTCAAAAATGAAGAAATTATGTTGTACAGCTCATGTCGACCAATTCAATACACAGTAAGTAGGAAAGGACAAACAAAATTAAAAGATACTGAATACTTACAATAAAAGTTCCCTAAATATACTTTATCTAATTCAATCCAAAATAAATCAAAATTTAGAAGAAACTGGAATTTGCGTAAAATTGATGTTAAGCATTTTGTTTTAATATTAGTCTTCATTCCCAAGAACTGTAAACAAAAAGTAAATATTTTCTCGTCGGTATTGCTTATTTCTTATGACATTCCCTGTACTTCCGATAGCTCTCTGAATAAACGTCACTTTTGATAATAAATTCGATTTTTTTGCTGTGATTGTGATTTTTGATTATGGATTATATAAATATCACCCAGTTCCAATCAGTTTAGAAACAAATCAATTCCTCCTTCAATGATGAAGCTAGCCTTTCAATTGAAATGGTGTCTTCGTACAAACAGTTTGTCTTTTTTACTGTAAATACACGTGTATACTCAACGAAATGACTTCTCATTCATATGTACACATTCCAGTTCAATCGATAAGGATTAATGTCCAAAAATATCCGACCGCCTCTTTTGTACAACACTAACCACACTGAATGATAATCACTCATGGAAAAGAAACGACCACCTAAAGTACATCACTAACAACCCGAATGTCGTGTTGTCCAATTATCCTGATTGATTCTTTCAGTAGAACTTTCTTCAATGCTCACCTCTAACTTCATTCGTCAAAGTCCGGACATTCATCCTTGATTCGTTCATTTATGGAAATATACCTCGCAGCTAAAACACATTCAGTCCATCCATCATAAGCGCAAGGAAGGACAATGACAACATAAATCATAAGTCCGATCATCAGTCGACACAAACACCATCAATACCACCCACCCTCAAGGCAAAAAGGAAATCCTCACTAGGAAAGGGCAAAGTTGAAAGAAAAACCGAGAAAAACCACATCCTCAACCTTAATTCCGTTCAACCCTATCACTTCCGTTCGTCCCGCAACCATTCACGACCGAAGTGTTAACCAAGAAATGTGCAAAACCAACTCCATAAAGATTGAGAAGATAATTGTTTGGTTTTCTCGTGCAAAACATTACCAGGAGACTCTATATTCCATCTCCATATTTGAGGCATCTCTCGATTACATATCCTGGCAACGGGGAACAAAGAATCAAGATATTCCCAAAAAGCAACATGTTTGCCGCCGCCTTAGTCCTCCTTTCCACCATGCAGCACGGTGGTGGATGTGGGGGATCCACTGGCATCCACCAGTACAAGTGTGGGGACTGGGAGTTGCTTATATGCCATCATATGTGTCTTTTCTCGAAGTCCATACGGATTCTCACACATCACACATGTTCCTCTACACAAGATATAAAAGGCCTTATATACAACCCCCATTGGAGGGTGGATGTCGGGCAAATGGGACTTATGTATCCCACCCGGCATATGTGCATCCTTAGAATGCTCCATTTTCATAAAGCATGCAGACTCCATTTCGGTTTTTCTATAGGACAGCGCAGGAAACGCCCCCACAGAGACTTTTGGATAAATAAGAATACACCTTGTGGGGTGTGTAAAGTTCGAAATTCGAATTCGGAAATTCGAATTGCTCGAGCATGAGCAGAAACACCGCTCTCGCTCTCTCTCTCTCTGTTCTCTCCAACACAATCCGAAAAAGGAAGCTCGACAAAAAGGGCTCCGCTGAAGTTAGCTCAGCGCTTGCTTCCGATTTAGTCCTGTAAAATTTCACTCCGCGGGTGTGAATGACGCCCGTTTCGAAAGGCACATTTCAGACACAACTTCGCGGGTGTGAATTTACTGGCGATTTTATGTTGTGGCCGTAATAAGGACAAACGCCGTCGTCCCCTGACACAATGAAAAAGTTTATTGTTTCGATTAAATTTGCTCATCAAGGGATCACCACTTTAACGGACTTATGCGGTATGCAATTTTTCATTGGATTCATAAAAGTCCGGGAATCTGGTGCAATAACTATTTTAGTATTTGTGACGAACAAGTTTTACCCTGAGGTAAAGGACTGATAAATTTTCATATCAGAATTTTACGTACAGTCTTTTGGTTTTTGTTGGCAAATTGGGTTTTCAAGAAATTCATCAAGTGGTGTCATTCTTAAATTAATACAATGTTTGAGAATAAAACTATGTAGCTATTCAGTAATTGCGCAAAAAGCAACATGTGGCAGAATTAACTTGTTTTTATATGGCCCTCTCGGAGTTAACTACATTTTTATTTTTAATAACAAAATTGGAATCTTCAGAAAATATAACACGTACATACAATGGGTGATTGGTTTTAAATTGTCAAACAAAGTCACAGAGACATTTCAAAAGTGGGTACAATTTTTATTCGAGTTGAGAAATCACTGCTTTGCATTTCATTTTGTTTTTCAATACGACTACTGACACTAGTTTAGAAGAATTGACAATTGATTTTATTTAGTCGCAAAAAAACATAGGTTTGTTCATAAACATACTCATTCAACCAGGAATCGGTTAATTTGGTAGCTAAGGACCATTTCCTGATAATGAAGGTCATCCATCATCCATCAAGACCAACTACTTACTAACAATTAGACTGTAAGGAGTCGATATGTGTAAAGGCCCAATCCGTTGCGCTTACAATCCACAGAAATTACTATTGCTCTGATTGCTTACTTTTTAAATAAATATTTTAAAATATGTAGCTTATTAATGATAAATTGGTAGTCAACGGAAAATTTGTGTGTACTGGGCAGAAATAAAATACAATTTATACAACAGCTTCATGCAGAATAGAATGAAAATTAAGGATTTTTAGCTCTTTAAATCGAAACCGAGCTTATTTTTGTTTTCCATGAAAACGTGAGCCATGACTAAATATAATTGAGAAATTCTTATGCACTTCCAATGTGTAGTCATTGCACTGAGCGGTAAGCAGATGGTTGGCCTTGGCAGTAGAGTTTTGAATTTGTCCATTCTTTGAGAGAAATCAAAAGTATTCTTATCCCTTTCAAATATATATTTCTTTCTTATCTCAATTAAAATAATGGTGATTCAATAAGAAATGAGTTCGCAAAATGTTTATTCTATCTCTGGCACTCATTTAGGCCTGCCAATATTAAGTTGCGCGGTCATATTTGAAGTCCTGATTAGAACTTAGTCTTTCATTAACAATAATCCAATACAAAGCTCTAGGTAAGAAGTGTGAATTGCTGCGGTGGAGGAAGGTATTGCTGGGTGGCGAAGGTATGTTGTGACCTAACCGGGAAGTGTGGAATGCCCGACGAGATCTAAATGTAGTGTTCGTTTGTTTACCATTCCACGGTATGTTGAATATTGAACACAGAATTTTGAAAAATAACGAGTAACGAGTGAATTTTCAAATAAGACTACAGTTGGGGAAGGAGATCAGCTGTTCTCATGATCTCACACGTATTCACAGACACGGGGGAAAATCGCATAAAAAACGCTGCCAGATGACATCAAGGTGCAAGAGAAGAAGAAGATGGACATCTCTTTGCTCATTTATTTCTGGAACGTAGTTTTTAGTTTGGATTGCTTAGCGGTGGCATTATGGATTATTTTCTTAAATTTTAAGTGAGAATTCCCTTTTCTACGTAATAAATTGCTACGTAAGATTTTCTGTATTAAGAGAACTGCATACAAAAACAGCTGGACTTATATAAATCCTTAATTCACGGTGGTTGATGTGAGTGAGCTAATTGCGTTCCAATTGTAAGATCTTCGCTATGGCGCAATGTTTCTTTGATACTCTTCGCTCGACCAAGCGTATGTCAAGTGTCAACACTTAAATCTACCTGCACTCATTGTAACCCTTCTGTGACTGACGGGGTAGTATGGCAGTGTTGGGTTTTGTCTTGTGCTCAAACTTAGATGTACATTCGCAGAAGTTCAAATCAAAGTTGGTTGCTTTTGGTAAAGAGAAAAACAAGATTTTTGCTCCAACTTAACTAGGTATTTCCATTTTTCTTGTTATTGTACAAATAACTGGTCTCACCCCAATTCGAACCGAGAACTTCATGCACACTAGTATAATGGACACACGTTGCATCGCGATTCTCACAGAATATTTTCCTTTTTCTAAATCCCTTGATCGCAATTATCATTAAAACAAAAATATGAACTAATCGGATTTGGACAGTTCATATCTTAACTTTTCGAATAGACACACATATTTCAATTTGAAATTTGTAATCGAGCAGCATAAGTTTACAAATGACTCCTTATGGACCGTCGGCAAATCCATAATCCGTTGAAATAATAAAAAGCAATCCTCTTTGAACGGCGCCCGGCTATCTGTGGTGGCATGATGTGAGCAAACGACTCTATCAAGACACTCGGTCACGTGTCAACCATTAATTTATAGCCAACACACACTGGCTGCTGTTATCAATTTAGTAAACATGTCAAGTTGACGGCACGTGTCACGGTTCGGGCGGTCCTCATGCACAGTTGCAAATTCCAAATGCGAACATCCACACCAACCAAAATCCAATAAAATCCTATTAATTGAATGATTATCCCTTTGGGAGTGGCACACTTGATTTGCTCTGCTACATTTACCATATATAAGAATCACGGTTGAAGGACATTCAGAAAGCCATTCGATTTTTACTCACGCGACTGCGAAGAGTGCAGATGGGATATAGTGTCTGGTATGGGAAACGATTAATCACACTGTCTACAGTTAGTTTGGCCGAATCTCACCTTTTCACTGTTAAAACAAACTTGCGAAACATAAGTAATTGAGTTCCGCAGTTGATTTCCTGTCAGGAAATTAATTGAATGGGATAAAGTGTCTATTTGGGGAAGACATCTCGTTTGTTATGTGATGGAGCTACTTTGTGCCATGAATGCGTTGTAATCAGAGAAAACTTCAAAAGGGCGCTCCAAGAAAAAGGGGTTGTTGTAGATCCACCCCTATGAATGCTGGTACATGCTTCTACCCTAGGTTCTTTTCATGCGACCATATGCCGTGTGACTTGGAATCTGTGCGGTGGGCAATAGGTACGTATGATGTCTTCATTTTCATAGGCACTGAGCAGGTTGCAAGCGTACAATTTGTTGCGCATATGGTCAAAGTGTTTATTCAAATGAAAAGATTCGGTTTTCCTTTCATTTACTGTTTGATTTTTTGTGAGTGTCTGAGATTGTGGTAATTTCTGGAATGCCTAAGGCGAACTTTGTTTTTTTTTTTTGATATCTCAAGTGTAAATTGGTTTTGCTCTATCAAAAGCAAAGCCCTCGTGTTGACTGCTTTTTTGCGGCCTTTGATGGCGCAAATGACAAAATGAAAGCAATGAGTTTTCAATTATGTTCCAACACATTTATATGTACATCAGAATAATCGGGATGACGTGAGAAGGAAATGACAGTTGTTTCCCCAAATTGCCATTGGCAGTGGGTTCCAAGAAGTTATATTTTGGAATGCACAGATTATCTTGCCCAGAATTGAAGCACAAGTCCAAACGCTCTTCCACATTAAGTCACAACGGAATCTGTTGCGTCTTTTTTTTCAAAATAGGGAGCAAAATGGATTTCTGAATTTCTGTATCTAAAACAAAGCATACTTTAGTAATAGACTCAAGAATATTGTATTAGATATAGAAACCCAAGAGTCACACATACACAGTGCTTATGAACTAGATTCAATTATTTATTCCGTCGACTTGACAACAACAAAACAATACCCTTCACATCAGAAGCCACAGACCTATCCTTAAAAAACAGCATCGACAAACAGATTTATGGCTGGCAGTTTTATCGCAGCAGGTTCCCCATTACGACTAACTACTTCCACAACAATCTTGCTTCTAGTTCATTTAATTTCAAGAATTAAATTTGTGTGCACTTCTCCGCACCACAGTATCCACGGATTCATCTTCATGTTCCGGTATTGTACACACTTATTCGTCTTCTCCAGACTCGTCATTCAGAACAGAGATCATACCGAATGATTAAAACAAAAATAAAATATTTTAAATGCCATCCAAGCCCACCAACCAACACCATTTGTCTTGCGACATGGTTGTCTTCTTTTTTTCGGTAGCAATGTCATACAACTTCAGGCACGGCCGACACACCCCCTTCATTTATGGTTACCATTGCCAGCTTTATGCTTCAGGGGTTGAATTTGAAATCGACACCCTTTGTTGTTGTTGTTATGTACATTCTTCCGCTTAAGACCGGAGGGAAATTCAATTCCTCCAGTTCTCCTTTCAGGCGCTGTGTGGTACGGCAGAAAAAAAACAAAATCTAGCGGTTTTGATTGTCAACTTTTGGTAAATATGATTAGGGGTTGTAATTGATTTCGCTAAACGGTGGAGCACAGCGTTTGCATGAATAATAATAATTGAATGCGAAGGTTATGACTTCAAGGTAACGCACTTAAGGGGAGCTGATATTTTGTTTATTGTTCCTTCCTCTTGATGCTGATAAGGGAACTGTCGTTGGTTGCCGTTTTCATTTTTAACTAAGGTAAGAGAATCTGGAAAATAGGATTGTATGATTCCTTGGAGATGACTTAATCGCGTCATCTAAGCGACGGGTGTCATTAATTCTTTAATTGATCTTGATATTCGTGATGAGATTTTTTTATGGTTCTAAACGGAAGCGTCTTGCTAATTACACACGGAAATTCGTAATGGAATGTTTTTGCGTCGAAATGTTTTGTTGTTGTTTTTTTTTTTTTGGAAAAGAAAGAACACTTGGAGTCATTTAGTTAGATGAGAAAATGTAATGACCCGAAAAAATAATGAAATATTTCAGTGCATAGTATACCGTAACTCGGCAAACCAAATGTAAACGAACTTATTAGAAATCGTCATAGAAATGTGTGACGGTTTGTATTTTTAATTGAAAATAAATCTAAACGACGCAGAGTAAGTCGTTATATAACTTTTAGCTCTTGAAGCCGAAAAAATAAAACGAACTTCAACCTACATCCATAAAAACATTGATATGTATGCATATGCGATTCAATTAAGAGTTGTTTTATGTACATATTTTATCTACATGTTCTTACTTAAAGTAGGTAAGAAACATCATCATCACCATTTTCTGACCATTTGGGTCAGATGCATCTAAGGGGTCGCGGAGGAAGGCGCGTATAAAAAATCTCCGCCACAAATCCTGATTATGCCCAGGCACAAAACGGGTGGATGGCAGTGTTGGATCAGTGCCTGCACTTGGATATTGTGGTCGCGGGCTCAATCCCATTGAAAACAAAAGTTGATATGCTTTTATGTCAGTCACCATTTGCGATTGGGATCAATTTAACGGCACTGGCTATCACAATGGACCAACAATGGTGTAAGTACGCTGGCAGTCCAATAACTTAACCTAGCCCAACCTGCCCAGGCGCAATCAAGTGAGGTTTTGGACTTGCTCCAACCACCTCGTAATGGGTATACCAAGGGGTCGCCTTTTAAGTGATGCAGTGAGTCCAAGCCACATAAGAGTAGCCCTTTCCGTTCGGACAAGTACCTGCTCGACATTAATTTTCTTGCGTGCTGCCGTATTTCACACCCTATCCCGGCTAGTAACTCCCACAAAAGAACGGAGATATCTCATATCGGCTGCTTGTATTCGTGACCATAGGTAAGAGTTGGAACAAATACTAGGTTGAAAATCTTAAACTTGGCTTTGACACAAGGCTCAGTCTCAGTCTAAATTTACATGATAAAGGTATAGCTTTTCTTTACTGACACATGACTGCCATGTGGCACTCAAGAAACTTCAACCCTTCAAGTCAGCTTGAATTGGCGCCGTATTCCCTGCGGAGTTCTAAAAGCATTCTGAAAAATAGTGCTTGGAACAGGTCTCTGAAGAGATTGAAAGTAGTACTCTTTCCCGAAGGGAGCTCATGGTAAGAAGTACCTTAGACACATCATCATTCTCCTTTCTCCTGAAAACCAAGTACACTCTCATCTGCCCTGAATACGAAAAATAAAGTTCAATCCGTAGGAACAGCAAAAATCAGTTGGGTGCTGTTGAATAATCCCCTGAATAAGATTAAGTTTAGCTTAGAGTGCCCGCTGAGGGCCAGTAAGTTAGAAGTAGAATTGTAAGTACAACTAGTTTTAAGCATTTTTGTCTAGTACGTAAGCTCATTATAAATTATATAATAAAAATGAATTTAAAATTAAAAAAAAAATTGAATAATCCCTCGAATTCGGTCTTGACCGATGGGGATTGAAGCTCCGTGGCCACTGTAGTTTTTTTAGGCAGCGCCTCAGTCAACAAACTTTTCCAGCTGGCGATGGCAGCATCTTAGGCGTTGAATCCGTAGACGCCTGCCTAGACTCATATCGCTGTACAACCCGTACTGGATATAATAATATTTGATTCATTGAACTTAGAGTACTCACTAAGAACGAAGAGGTTAGAAATGTGTAATAGCACTGTTAGTCCGTGAATTTGGAAATAAAAATCAAATGAAAATTAACGAAAAAATCGACTCTAAACCAGAAAACCTATCCCAATCACAAAGCTTCCTCTGGTTGCGGTTTGGTATAACTCCTGATGACTTAGAGTAGACATCGTGCGTGCTCCGAACCACCGGAGAGGAGATGATATACAATTTTTGATTTTCGTTTTCACTTTAAAATCACAGGCTCAAGTTGCTTGTGACTCTGTTATTGCAACAGCCTTAATCAAGTAACTTGCCACATTTTAACCAGTTGTTTTCCTCGAGAAGGCATTGTACATTGATATGTTGTATTTCCTGTGCAAACGTTTAAATTAGGGCTACAAGCTAGAGCTGCATATAGAGCTACAAACTGACAAATGGTTAATTTTTAATATTCCAATAATTCACTGCGACGCAAAGAAAAAAGGTGTATCTTTGCTGCAAATATATCTTGTTTTAATAAATATTGATTATTTACTAGGTGTACCGGTATGAAATGTTTTTTTTTTTTATAAGACACTAATTATTAATGAGAAAATCAAAACGGTCAGAAATTGTTTGTTGTGCAACATTTAACATTGCTGCCATTTACGTTTGACTCAAAGTGTCATTTCCATCCAATACCGTTTGCAATTCGGCATCTTCAAACGTTTTTAGTGTTCTTCCATGTTCTTCATTTCTCACATCCAAAGCATTATTTCTGAACCGTTGAAATGCATGTTGCTTCTGATAGAGCATGATCACCATATGCCTCGACAAGCATTCGATGCGACTCTGCAGCACTTTTCTTCAAATGAAAACAAGAAACAAAATTCGACATTCGCCACACGATGAAAAAATATGATTTTGTCTGTTCAATGACTTGATGTATACTAAATATTTTTCACAGATGTCATAGCAAACAAAGAACAAACAAATAAGGGCTCGTTCACAACAAAAATTCCCTATCGAGACATTTGTATATTGGCGCTCACTTCATACTGGTACACCTGATAGACTGAAATCACTCCTTACATACATTTTTCAGAAGTCCATTAAAAAAAGTCCATTGTCAAAAAAACTGTTTGTTACACTCTTATTGTAACATTTATAGTCGGAATTTTACTCTGCATGCATTCGACTTTTTGGTGGCCCGTGGCGTTGTGGGGTGTGCGTCGACCCCAACATCGACGTCTCAGGTTCGATTCTTGCTCTGTGCGACAAAAATAATTTTCACGGCCTCATCTCTTTCGAGTCACTGACAATGCCCATGGAGTATTTCATGCTAGAAACAGCTTCTCAAACTTGGCCATTCGAAGTCGGAATATAACTGTAGCTCCCTTCCACTCGTGAGTTGCTGAGAAGCTAGGCCATGGCCCTCTACGGCCTGTAGCGCCACCCATATTATTATATGTATTACTATGCAGTCGACTTACCTTAAGCGGCATTTTTGAATTCAGACGTTTGGCTATCACTATACTTTTGCTATCTCCTTTCCAACAGTGGGATTTTTACTGAATTCGTATACATACAACAATATTAAATGTGTCCGGGATTTGTTATGAGTATAACTATTAACATCTCTTTAGTGTTCAAATATACCTAAAAAAACATTCATACGTATTATATATATAAAAACCATTTTCATATGTACCACTATGATTTATTCTTCCACCCCATACCATCCTGAATACGACGTGGCATAGTGGCCTTTATCCTTTAGAAGCATTTTGCCTTATTACTACATACAATTCACTTGCGAAGTCACCCTACGCCTTCCGAAAGGAACGGGCACTCAATTGAATTTGGTGTGACTCTTATGAAATTGACACTTTTCCTTCCAATTTCGATTAATAAATATCCTCCGTCCTTCCAATATCGCAAAAAATTGAGCTCCCTTTGCTCACGGGCAATCCTATTAAATGGAATTGGATGGGTCATAACGAAAAAACTCATCTGTTCGGAAGAGGGTACACATACTTATATAGAGGTCATTCTTTACCGGATTACCTACGGCGATTCGAGACAAAGGAAAATGTGATATAAGTGAAATATAATGAGATAAGGAAGAAATCTCATCGGTTCCCCTTTCGATATTGACCACTTGACATGAACTCTTTGAGTTCTTTGTTTGCTATGCAACTTTATTATTGCATCAATGTTTCTCCTTGTAGTTTCAGACTAATTTGGTTCAAAGCATCATTGAACCTCATCCTCAGACTTGAAACAATGAGGTTGCCAGTTAATTTCATTCTATCCCATTGACCAAAACTAATAGGTGACCACCACCATTCAACATCTTATTCTGATGATAGAAATACAACTGGCCATATTTTTAATCTCATTCGATGGCTGTCAATAAAAACGAATTGACACCATAAAATCATTCGTTCGTCTTTTTCTCGTCGCCAAATGTCAGTTTACAATTTTATTCCATCAGCTAACACCAAAAGCAAAGGCAAAAAATACAAACCCAAAGTAGAGGCAAAGAAGAAAAAAGCTATTTGGCGAAATAAGATTTCTGATCCCCACCGACAAAACTTCGAAAACATCAAAAATAATGACCGCACGCATAAGGATCTTCTCCGTTTTTCTTCTTTAGTTATTTTCGCCGGGAAAATGTGTTATTCCATGATGGGAAATATGCCAGGAGATGGAGACTATATGTATTTACAAAAATCTACACATATATACGTATTATGTACGTTCATAAAAATGAGAAAGAAAGTGTATGCTTACATATATCCAAGTTCCACCCGCATGCTGTAAAAATCTCAATAAAAGATGGCAGAGTCAGAAAGACACACAAACTTATACACTCTCGCCCGGTTTTTAAGGACGAGTGTGACGAACTGATAAGCGAAAGCGCCCAGCATGTGTTCCCAAAAATAGCGTGTGGACGGATAGGTTCCCATTACTTTCACTCGCAGACACCATCATATTATGGGCAAAGGTTCCCTGTGTACCAAGATGGGGCATAAAAGTATTTTTTTTTTTTCTTCGTTAACACAAAGCCGATTTGAGAAAATATTGTTTCGTACACATTCGCACATGTGTTGTTGGGATTTTCGTTTATTCATATTTTTTTTTTTGTTGCCCAGCCAAAAGTGGTAGCAGAAAAGCTGTAAAAAGGATAACAGCTTGAATTTCATTTCGGCTGCTGAATGTCAACGGGTTAATAATTCCTTCAGCTCCATTTTGTACACACCACAACTAGTTCTCCTGACTCAGAGCCACGGTTACACAGCAAGGCAATCTGCTTCGGTCGTGACGCGTAAAAGCTTCACTCTTTGGGAAAATATGTTTCCCTTCGGGAAAAAAGGAATTTTGAGGTGAAAATTAGGAAGCACCGACACGGGTAGTAGTTTTTGTTAGTTTCATTACTTGTAGGTAATGAGTAAAGCTCTGGAGCGTGATAATCGTAATGAGCACTTAGAGCAAGAACACAAATTATGTTTGCAGGGACAGTAGGCAAATAAAGAACTTGGTTTATTTGAGGCGTTATTGTCATTGACAGAAGAGCCTTAACACAATAATATAATATGATGTAATGTTTGACTGCTGACCATATTGTCTTATGCGTATCTGAATTACTTCAATCAAGCAGTCTTGCGTCCGCGATGAGTTGATATTTACACCAGAGATTCCGTCTTCCTTGTCGGAATTAGGAGGCTCGGATTCGAAGAGCCTCTGTAGTGGAGCATTGTTTTTCATACATTCGATGCAGCCAAGCCAGTATATTCTACGGATTTTTGTACATGTTCACGGCATGTGTACAATATTCTACACGACTTAGTCAAAATTATAAAATTTTCTTAGATTTTGAACCCTAGTAGCAACAAGAGTAAAACCGAAACCACAAAGGTGAGTTTACATTGCCATTGGCATTTTAAGTAGATGTAAATCATTTGTCAAATCGGAATATGGCGGCCACATGCTTAAACTTTACAAACTTTACGGCCCTGGCCCTCTATGGGCTGTAGCGCCACCCATATATTATATTTAATTTAATAACTTAATTTTTTACACATTCTTGCATTAATTTGTTTTTGTTAATATATTATTTATTTATTATATACTTATAAGTTATTTATTTATCTTATTTATATTTATTATATTTATTTATTTATTTACTTTTTTTTGCTGTGTGAACATATAATGCCATACATTACATTTCTTATATATATATATATTCTATATATAATAATAATATGAGTGGCGCTACAGTCCATAGAGGGCCAGGGCCTAGCTTCTCAGCAACCACTCGTGTTGTGTGTGCTATTGTTCTCACGCGAGTGGAAGGGACCTACAGTTTTATGCCGACTCCGAACGGCCAAGTTTGAGAAGCTTTTTCTAGACAGGAAATAGTCTTTGAGCATTGTGACTCGAAAGAGGTGGGGTCGTGAAAATTATTTTTGTCGCTCAGAGCTGGAATCGAACCTACTTACGTTGAGGTTGGGGTCGATGCACATACCCACAACGCCACGGGCCATATTGAAATTAATTTACTAGTTCATTCACAAGTCTATTATTAGCAATGTTACAGTTCAGGAAAAACTTGTTATTCAGTCTTTGTATTCTGTTATTGATTAGTTCAACATTCGCTCTTAGGTGTAGATCGGCGGTCGAGTAACATCATTTTAAGTAATTTGTTTTGCGATACCTGTAGCTTTTTAATGTGGCATTTTGCTGCGTTCCCTCAAACTTGGCATCCATACAACAAAATGGCTTGAAATATCACCTTATGGATAATGATTTTGTTTTATTATATTATATTATTATAGTTTTAGTTTTCCATTTATTAAATAATTCGATTAATATATTCAATGCATTGTTGAGATTCCTCTTTATAACGAGAGCGAATTTATTCGATGAAAATGTTGCTGTGTCATCAGCGAAGATAGCTGCTCCACAATCTTGTAGCTTAGGGAGATCGGAAGTATATAAATTATGTAACGTAGGGCCCAGAACTGACCCTTGAGGTACACCTGAATCGAAATACACTAAATCAGAAACACTTTTGTTAACACAGGCTTTGTATCAGCGATCGGACAAGCAGTTTTTAACTAATTTACATAAATACGGAGGGAAATTGAATTGATCATTTTGTAAACCAATCCATCGTGCCATAGGGTGTCAAAAGCTTTTTCAATGTCTAATATAGCCATACCTGTGGAATTTCCTACTTGGCGGCTATGTTTTATATGTTTACATATTCGTAGTACCTGATGTGAGGGCAAGAATTTTAGGCATGTTTTTTCTACATATGTATATTTTGAAAAGTTATTTGATTTTGTTATACCCCATCAGCACAAGTAAGGTAGGTAATATAGAGAACCGACCAAGAATCTCCTCGTTCGGTGTCATACAGCGGTTGTGAATTATCAAGATCTTATATAGATATATTAGGGTTCGTTGATAGAGGCTTAATTCAAAAACACAGACACAGTGTTTGTCGGTGATATCCTGTTTTATTTTCGCAGTGGTACCATTGGTTGAATTCATAAAATAAAGCCTTGAGTGCGGCCTGATTGTTTGAGACGGTGTGTTTGGACATAATCAAGACATGATTAAAGTCTAAACAGCTGAGCTTCGATGGTTATGACACTTGGCACGAATGTGCCCATCACAACGTCTTCCGAGGCGTGCCTTAAGTCCTTAGGTCTGAGGAGAATTTTGTCTACAGACAATATTTTACGCAGAAATCATTTGTATCATAGTAAAAGGCAACTATTTTCTTTAACATACAACAATCAACATTTGCATATTCACATCATTAATTTCATGTAACAAACATCTATTCAAACAGTCTATTCAAACAAACACTTTTAAAATTACAAAAGCATAAGAACTCTTAAAGTGCTTCATGACATCAATCTGTAGAATTCATTGTTCTTTCAGACCGAACAGATGACCAAAAACAATGCAAATCCTCTCAAACCAACAGCCAAAAAACAATTAACACACCACTCGACAACCAAGATACCACATTCCCCAATGACGGAACGAACCATTAATCAAAAATGTCCGGGAGTTATCAGATTAATCCGGGATTTTAAAAATCCAACACAACAGCATTGGTGGTGATCCTCTTTACGTGGTGTAAAAGCGAGAAAAGATGAGGTTTCACCGACCAGCAGTCAGTACATTGCGAGCAGATAATAAATTCCATCGCATCTATGTGGGTTTGTGTGTTCAAACGGATGAAACATGGAAACCCGAACAAAATTCAATGGTCGCTCGTCGTCCTCGGCGCTGGTATCGTAGCATAACGCAAAACCGAGTGCTGCTATATTGTTGGTTGGCGATTGCAATTTCCCACAGATAGACACCAATCGCCATCGCCATTGGAGACATAAGCCGATTTTCCGATTTTCGTCCTTTAACTGAAAATACGATGCCGCCTGCTGCTGCCCACCACATCCGGCCGCAAATACGGCCAAGTGCTTAAATGTGGACCATCATCAGCCAACCCGCACTCGTGTAACCATCTTATTTTAACTGAATATACCGGAGTTGGGCAGGACTTTGGAAGACAAAATCTGGTATTACGGTGGAAATTTGGATTGGGTTCTTGGCAAGGGGTCAAAAGTGCCATATAAATTCGACTTTGTGTAAATGGGAAATTTATTGCCTTTTCCGTGAATTGTCCTCCCTTTGTTTAGGGCTGTGTTTTGTGATTGTTCCTTGATTGAATATTATAATCTCCTTCTGTCAGCTAATTTAACAAAAAAAAAAATATATTGTCATATCAGAAGACCTCTTTTGCAGAATGACCAAGGACTATGGTATAGGAAAAGCTCCTTTAGCTCCCTTGTATGTAGAACAGGCGAACCCATATTTAGATCGACGACAGTGTCCGGAATTTAATTAACATTCACAAATGCGGAAAATTTTAAGTACATTAAAAGAAAGTGAACTTTCCGAAAACAGCAAGTGTGAAAGGGATACAAAATTCCTTTCGAAAAAAGGAACTGCCCACCCGACACTTAAATGTCCCGTGTGGCTTATAATTTATGAAATAAGAAGTGTACGAGCGAAGCAAGTAATCTGCGGAAAAGCCTTGATTCAATTTTACGCGATCGTGAACTCGTTAACACGATTTCTCGCCACTGCATTCAACATTTTTTACCGCATGTTTATTTTTTATGATTCTTTTATAAGAGGCAGAGGGAGTTTTTAAGGGGGTTGTAATACCACCTACCCGAAGAGGACACTAGGGGATGATGTTCACTTTATTCTTATAAAAAGCAGTGTCAACAGAGAATTACCGGATTGTTGTGTGAAAGCGGTCATGGTATACAGTGTGTATACAATACAGCGAGGGGATTAAAGGATTGCATTTTTCTCAGATACAATTGTCCTATCTGAACCGAAGCAAATGTATTTGACGTGTGATGAGTAAATAATAGACCATCAACAACAGCCGGTGATTAACAAGTGAACACGAACAGAAGGAATGACTCAAACCAACTTTATGTGATGTGGTGCATTGGAAAGAAATTACTCTCGACAAAAGAAGCTAATTTTAAGATTCTGTTTAATCTTTACCAAGTTTATATTATAATAAATGTGATGGTTTGAAAATTTAATTAACATATAAATGCAGATAATAATAATATTATGAGCAGCATTACATTCCCCAAAAACATGTAAAACTCTTTTTTAAAATTTGTTAGTTCGACTCAGAGGATGGGTTTTGTATGGACAATTGATCGAATGCCAAAATATGGCATAATTTGTTGTCAAATCTATGTAGATTGTATAATAATATCAATATTAATATGGGTGGTGTTACAGCATGAAGTGGGCCAGAAACAAGCTTTTACAGCCACCATTAGTGGTGTGCGTACTTTTGTTTTTTCAGGATTGGATGGGACATACCGTTATATGCCGACTCCAAATGGCTTACTTACTTACTTATCAGGCAGACGAACCATGAAGGGTCTGAGCCTGAGCAATTGCTGCCTTCCATCGGTGACGGTCCTGGGCACGCTGCTTCCAGTCATCAAGGCCAAGCTGTCTTACATCCGCGATGACTTGTTCTTTGTACCGGAGGTTCGGTCTTCCTCTCCTTCTCGAACCAGGCGGCTCGGATTCGAAGACCCTCTTTGCTGGAGCGTTGTTGTCCATTCGCTCGATGTGGCCGAGTCAGTGTAGTCGACGGATTTTTGCCTTCCAGACTACATCCACATCCTTTTTTTGAACTATAGTCAAGACAGCCCTCACACGCCCCGACTTTGTTGGTTTATTTCACGGATGATTTTCTTGACAGTCAACGAATTGAAAAGAAATGTTTCCATTGCCAGCTCTTGGCAATCCCTACAAAAATGAATCGTCCCATTCCTGCTATGTATATTCGGGTGTCTTTCAGTCTCGTCTACATAGGTGATGAGTGGAGGAAAAGATAATTTAACAACGAACTGTACGAGCTGTTCAACGAAATCAATTTAACCGAAAAAGTGAAGTCGCAACGATTGACATGGTTGGTTTAGGATAGGTTATGTTTTGGGAGGGAATAGTGATGGTTTCATCCCCGTCGCCCCAGCTCCAGCAGAGATCACTGGATTCGTGGTTCCATTTACGTATCATTGTCCCGATTGTATAGTGTCCTGTGATCACTCCGACGAATATGTGTATAGAGTTTCGATTAAACGCCAGAAGCTTATTTGTTTTGCCGATATTAAGCTCTGCCTGTGTTGATCTTGTTGTTTGACAAGATTTCGTGAAAGCCAAGTCAAGTTGTCTTCTTTTATTTGGTAAAATGCATTAACGTTGGTTGCAGTGATGTGTCCACCTCGCTGACGTCCATTTCAGATCCTTGTCTGACCAATTCGCTCGCTCATTCGTTCCCTACAATTGAGGTGTGGCGCAGCAGAGTTTGACCTTGTCTTGGTTAATGGACCTCAGTGAGTCACATTTCATGATAGCCTTTGGTTTCGTTATACAGGATCCTATTAACCTCAGTGCAGACTGGCTATCAAAAATGGTAATATCCGAAAGCGGAATATCGGTGTCTTGTAAGTGATCTGCTGCTTTCTCTGTTGCTAGGATCTCTGCTTGGGAAACGCTGCACGTATCAGTGAGTCTGAACGCTTCCTGTTTATGCAGTGTCCGAGTAGAAACCGGCCGATGAAGAGGAATATCTCGTGGTCGTTGATGAAAACCCAATTGGCGCATGACCTCATTCAATTATGGGTGCGGGAATGAAGGCAGCTAAAAAAAAATCGCGCGGGTTATAGGCGCTTATTGAAAATTGAAATAAAAAGGAAACAGTCTTAAAGAAACACTACTCGTAATAATAAAATACGCTTAATTTGATTTAACAATTTATAATTTTCCTTCTTTTTTTTGATAAAGCTATTACAATATAATCAGTTTTTTCTTAATTAGTACATAAACATACTAATCGCTCGAGTCATCCGATGGATAGTCCAAGGGAGGATCTAGTGGTGATTCGTCAACACTCATCTCTTTATTCACCTCGCGGTTGTGACTTATACCTGAAACACCTGGCACATCGCTATCGGGGTCGCTGTCTTCTTCATTTGGCGACGGTGGCCTTGCCGGAAGACCAGTGATTATTCGATCCGCGTCGTCGTCATTTTCAAGATCTACGGGATCAGGATCCTCCAAAGGCTCCTCTACTGTATTTTGCTGATCGTTTTCATCAAATCCATCGGGAATCTCTGAATCTTCAATTGTCCGCAGTGAGGGAATATACATTTTAAACGCGTATTTCGATTTTGGGAATGATCCTGTGTTTACAATTGTGCACCCATGCTGTGTCACATTAAAAGATTGACAGGTATCACCGATGACAACCAAATCTGGGAGAGGATATAGCCACATTGAGGTATCGTAGTCCCAGAAAATCGGGTTTACATAACGACCAAACGGTGTTAAGTGACTTTGACATATCAACGTCCGCGCATAGTGGTTGTCTATGGTCTTTCCATCGGGCAAATGAATCGAGTTACGTGCAAAACGCGCCATCAAGTCCATACGAAAAACAACGATCTGCTGTGTACAGTACTGCAACCGACACGGATTTGATACCAATTTTGTTCGCGGCCATGCTTTCAACAGATGTTCACAAATAACATCCGGCATACTTATTCGCGGATAGACGTCAGACAGTACAGGATCTTCGGCATGTGGAACGATGATCAGATCAGTTTCTTTCTTAAGTTGATCACAACCATTGGCCGCTTCAGCAAGCTCTTTGAATAGCGGAATGAGTTCATAGTAATTGTGAGTAGTTGTTGCGAAGGGTCCCATTAAGACGATGCATATCGGGGGGCACGAGTCATATCCAATGAAAAGTTTTCGCAAATTCTCGATAACATTTGGAATGTCTAGCTGCACGTCCGAAAGGAATACCATTGTTGCTTCCGAGTTGGTTCGTTCCACTTCTTGTAATGCCACAGAGTATTTCAACAGTTTCTCGGAAGGTCCTCCCCAACTGTTGGCAGTGCCGAAAAATGCTCGGCTACTTGCAGCAGGTTCTGCTGGAGGAAATCCCAGTCCATCCACTTTGAAGATTTGATTCTCGTACGATCCCTCCGCAAGAACATAGCTACCTTCACAATAGAAACCCGAGTGATATTGAGTATCACTTAGGTCAACTTGAACATAGCCAGTGGGATCCTCAATGAAAAATTTCCCCTCCTCAATTTGATTCAGTTGTCCAAGAACGACAGCTTCCTTTACTTCAGATGTTGCCAGCAGATTTTCAACAAGAAGTAGTTTGAATTTCTTCGTTTCCTGGTCTTGAGTCTTCTTCACAATTGATGGTGAAAAAAGTTCATGTCGAATGGTTTTCTGATACAGCATATTATAACGTTGCCGTAAGTATTCTGATTGCATTTCTGGATTCGCTATAATAGACCGGTGAGATTTATCCAATTCGAATTTCTTATTCAATGTATTGTAAACATACCGGGGTATCTGAAATGCATCAATTACACTGAAAACTGTCTCATCGTCCTTCAAACCAACTCGATTTATCTCAACAATGGCCTTTTCTATTGTCGTGCGATCGATATTGGGTGTATCGAGTTTTAAGTTCTGGATATTTTCTATGACTGTTGTTAGCCATTTATCATGTTCTGATGGCTCAAATGGTAATAGTTGCTCTGCAAGAAACGTGGAATTATCTGAACGAATAACATACCCGCTGAGCTTAAATGCTTGAGAAATCTTTTTCTTTAATTTTTCCATAATATTCGCAAATTTCCTTGCAAAACACAAAACCGAAGATTTTGAAATGGATGTGTCAAAACTTTAGGCGGGATTATTATTCAGTGGAAGAGTTCAGTGCGATTTAATTCAACTAAATGCAAATAATTCGTGCATGATCGCTCTAAAATAGTATATGTAAGTGACCATGATGAATTATTACTACCAACCAAAATCTCTGAAAACATCGTATATTTAAGTAACGAAATTGATTTTACGACGAATGCGTAGTTAAGACTATATTAATTATGATTATTAAATTTGCTTCAGTCTAAACATTGAGTGTACCGAAAACAATATATTTGTTCATACTGGAAAGCAGCAATTTAAATACTAAATTCAAAATCTAAGTTGAAAAAAAAAAAACAATAAAAGCAAAATAGATTTTGAACATACAGTCAAAATTGGTTATAACGACCTTCAAGGGAGTTTTGTTCGCCGTATGTGGTTGTGTCGCTGTTACCAATGTCGTAACTTTTTATATTTACATAAAAAAGCTACTTACTAAATAATTTTTAAGAAATGTTTATTAAGTATGAAACTAATTTATAACTTGGTATAATGGAAACTTGGCATCACTACAGCACAATTCAAGTGACATTTTACAGATGTTTGTTGACACTTATTTCATACTTTCACGTAGATTTTTTTGTTAATTAATTTGCACATTCAATCCGTTTATGTTCCAATATTATGCTTTGTTTTAATTCAATGCAATTTGTAAAATCAATCACATAACTTAATAAACTTAAATGGTCTCCAAGAATAGATAATTATTTTATTAATATACTCAACATTTTGAAAAGAAATAAAAATGCTGGAGAGTTATCCTCGAAATCGAATGTTCATTGGACTAGGTATACTAGTCGTGTGTACAATAATAATCATTGTAATTGAATCCAATATCGATGTTCCCGAGAAACATAACCGTCAGTCACAATCAGTGATTGAAAATAATTCTACGTGTTGGTTGCGAGAGGAGTACACAGTAATCAATGAATGCCACCCATGTACAGAGTTTGAAGTTGTTAGCAAAAGCCTTGGAGTCTGTATCAACACTCACTACAAGGAAGTGTTACGCTGCAAAAGCGGCGAAACAGTGACGCGAAGCTGTGATCGAGTTGTAGAAATAGAGCAGAGAAAATTCATCATCTTCATAGTGTGTTGCGGTTCAATAGGGTCCATAAGTTACCTGCTCACTTACTGGAGAGAACGAGTTCTGAACAGACGAGTACAATTAAAAATCGAACGCCAGTTAAATCGACACTTGTAGTTACGGACTACGTTCGGGGAAATAGTTTTAATCACCTAAGAGCTGTGAATTTTAAATGTGTCGTAAGTATATAACTATCTGTACGGTGCTTTAAATGACTTATTTTGATTGCTTTTTTTTTCAGTGAGATTCCAAGAACCGATGGACAAACACCTGCGTACAGTTTAGTATTTTTTTAATGTAAAAATATAACTTAATAAACTTATTGTGTATATGTAAAAGAGAAGTATGCAATTAATCATAATTTGGAACCAAATATTTGAGGATTAACACAATGAAAATCAATGGTATTTTGCGATTTCTTGCGTAATTTTTTGAATATGCTTGTCACAAATGAATTCCATTGAGATCCTAGTTATATGCACTTGCTAGTAAGTCAGTTCAACTTATTTTAGATTTAAATACAGAGACTGCACATCGGTAGAATCAAAAACTATGTAGGAGTTAAAACTTGGAGCCTAGTTACTTTTCTTTGGTTCCTTGCATCACAAGTTAGGGTACGTCCGGCAGGAAGAGCACACCTTTCACAAAATGTGCACAGTCTAATCGAAATATACTTCTCCAATCTTTAGCGATGACGCAGTCGATTTAAATACACTTGCTTTTAGTTTTTTTATATTTGTATTTATTAAATTTGTTCTTAATACATAAAGAAGACAAACATTCTTTTGTTTAATAAAATACTATAGCTAAGAAAATGAATGTTTCGTAAATCGGAATGTGAATATTTTTTTTTTCTGAGCTGAATGGGGTTAACAAGTGAGTAGTAACAAACAAATACACAATACTGCAAGTATATAATAGATAATATATAATAGATAATATATATGTAAATTTGTATGGACGGGAGATACAAACAATAAAAAATACTTTATTTCGTGGGCTTTAATTGCTCTTCAATTTCCTAATCTAACTAATGTATACCAAATCAAAAGATAATTGATATATCGTAACGTTTTACTTGCTCCATTCGGGAATTAAGTCGGGTTCAATTGTGGATGAACTACTCAACATGGACGTGTTTACCTCACTCGTATTCGCAGATGCGGGCTTCAGCGAGTTGTCTGTCATTGGAAGAGGTTTTGCAACACCAATGCGAACCACACCCTTTGGAGCGCCTTTAAGAGCTTGAACTGCTTGGTCCAATGAAGCATTTTCCAGATTTATAGAATTGACAAAAAGCAGTCGGTCGCCAGGAATGAGACGGCCATCTAGTTGCGCAACACCGCCTGGGACTAATGAACGTATAACAATTAGCGTATCGTTGGGGTCGAGAGGATCCTGGTAGTCCAGAATAGAGAAACCAAGACCGCGATCGCCTTTGACAAGTTCAATTATTTGCGGTTCAGAACTCCACATAGCCAGCCCGGTGAGTGGCTCCAGCGATCTCGATTTCAACTTGGTAAATGATTCATCGGGACCACTGCCAGCAGTTGCAAGGCTCCCATCAGATTTGGCTTTGACCAAACGATCGGATGCTGGTAACAGATTCTCTAAATTGTTGCTCAACTTTTTCAATGTATCATCTGAGAATGGTATAAGAATGTTCTTGCCACGTCCACACACCATACGTACATCTTGAGGGAGTTCTTTGAGAATTGCAACTACTTCGAGGTGATTCATACCGAGGAGTCGTTCACCGTTTACCTCTAACAATTCATCACCGGATTTGAGCACGCCGTTAATTCCCACTGGTCCGTCAGCAAGAATCGACCGAATATAGTGGTGAGGGCGGACCTCTCGACCACCTTCAACGTCAACAGTACCTTCCAGTGATATGCCCAAGCCTCCGGCTGCAAATTTCTTTATCTGAGCGACGATAACTTCGACATCAGGCCCAACAATCTGTCTCCATTTACGAAGAATTTCCTGTTCTATTTCACTTGTTAGTTCCGGATCGGTGTAATACTTGTGACGAGAGATTATCGCCGTGTTTTTAGCGTGTAAAACATCAGCTTCCTGCAAACGAAACGAATAATGGGCTCTTAAAAATAGGTAATCTCAATGTTCACTGAAATACATTTGACAGATGAAAAGAAACTGGAATACTTTATGGATGGCTTAGCCATTTTATAAGTGGTTCGTGAGACAATTGATGTATTTAGAAAATCTACTGACTGGCTGACTGCATGATGCCTTCGATGTGTGTTTACGAATATCTTAAAAGAACGGTTAAATACCTCTGCTCGAAAATAGAAAATCAGTGCTTTGAAGTCGAAAAGCTTGATATGTCCAAGCCAGGCTACAGTTATCTCCCTTGTGATCTGTATTTAGTCATAAAAAAATCGAATACTTATTATCCACAATCTCATTGGTCAAGAATACTATTATCATGAGATCATGGCAGGACTTTGGGTTAAATACAAGGTTTGGTGAATGGGATGGCAGTTAAATGTTCGGAGTTGTACATCGGTTCGAAGCGAAGTTGCGCAACGTAAATTTTTCAATCTGAAAGCAAATGTTTAACAAACTGTGTTATTTGGAAACGATACATATATGTATGTATGTATGTATACATTTTGGTCTACATTCAGTTTTTGTGTATCAAATGTGAAAACAGTTCTACAGTGATCGAGCTAAGAATATGTGCAATGTGCATATGCTCAAGTAGATTCTGTTCAAAATGAGTACGCAGATGAACAACTTAGATTCCCCATGAATCCTACAAATCTAGAAATACTACATTCGTAGATGACTCAGCTTATCAGGTCAAGTAAAATGTACATGGGCAGAACTGATGCCACCATACATTTTCTGTTCTTTAATACAAACGCTTCGAAATACACTCTCTTAGTTTTAACCTACCTCATCTAGTTCATCAACTTTGGTCTCGGGCAGACTGGCAATTGGAATATCAGTCGGAATGATTTTGGTGTTTTCCAATGAATCACGGGCAGTCATGAGCTTCTTTCCACTCCCGAAACTACTAAGACTCAAGGACTCTTCAGGTTTTTTGGTGACAGGTCCGTCTAGAGTGTCGTGTGAGTCTTCTGGTGTAATAATTTTGGTCGCCATTGATACTGTTCTCTGCGGAGTTGCTGGCAAGACTCTGGATGGTGTTGATGGAATATTGTTTGGAACCTGGTCATTGGCTGCTATAGCTTGTTGCAGCTGCTCATATTTAGGGCCGCGCAGGTACCTTTCCAAACGCAAATTCACCACCTGACCACTCTTTTTCAATAGCTCTACGGCCTGATGATTTGAGAATCCTTGTAAGCTCTGTCCATCGACCTCTATGATTCGATCATTAACTCGTATGCGACCGCTCATATCGGCAGCACTGCCAGGTGATACACTCTTGACGAAAATCCCTGACAGCTCTTCCTTTTCGCAGACGTATCCAGCTATAGTGATGCCAAGGCCGTTCATGTCCTTAGTTAGCTCCACCTGAAGCTTCTCAGTTTCCGGCAACTCCAAGTCCTCTAGGTCAATTGGTGTGGCCATTGGTGGTCGTTTCGACATGTCCAATTCGCTGCGGTATACAAATCGTTCGTCCTCAGTCGTAGTCTGTGGAGTAGATGCAGTAGAACTCTCTCCAAATATTTCAGGATAACCAGCAGCTATCAAGTATCGCTCTAGTTCAATCGGATCCACTAACACTCTTGATGGGACAATCGCGCAACCTGGCTCTAACTCATATTTCGGTTGAACCTGTTCTATTGGTCGAGCGACAACAAGACGCACATGAGTTCCAGATTGTCGAAGAACTGAAGCAACTTGCTCCGATACCATATCATGTAGGTTAACGTCTCCTATCTGTAGGATATGGTCACCGCTACGCAATCGACCATCGCGATCAGCTACGCCTCCGGGGAGGATGGTCTTGACAATAACTCCCGAGGTGCGCGCTCCAATAATACCAAATCCGAGACCTGTACCATCATTAACCAACTCAATCGCTTGAATTTGAGCGTAATCTGAGCTAAATAGATCCACTGCATTTTTCGAAGAGTCGGACACTACGGACTGAGGACGTTCTTCGTCAGCACTTCGCGATAAGTCTGCATATCCCCGAGTTTTTTTCATAAATGTTCCTTGATCTTCGGTTAAGCTGTGATCTAAAATCAGAAGAATTAAGGTTTCTTTTCGAACCACAAACACCTCATCATTACTTACCAGCTGAGCTGACCATAGGATAATTATTACTTGCAGGGCTGCCCGGGCTTCTCGGCGACATCTGCGCTGATGAGAGTCGAGGTGTTTCGTCTCCAAAATCGTACACGACATCAGTAGGCACACTGAGTACCAAATTTCCACTAACATCTATATCGAAGTCATTAGGTAGCATCGAAGGGTGTTGTACTAATTGGGTGTTTAATTCAGATAATGAGTCCTGCACATGAACAATTGTCCTGAAGACTGGATCTTGTAGAATGTCTAAAATTGTCTTTAGACTATCTGCAGTGTTCATCTGCAATTTGGGGTCATCTGACTCATCGATTCCCTTTTTAACAGCTTCTATTTGCTGCAGAGCGCTAGAGATATCCGCACTTAGATGCATTTTCTTCTTTTCCAAGTATTCTGTGCTCCGCCCCTTTGTGTATTTCCAGCACTGTGAATGTTTTGGCTGCGCTTCACTAATTCAATTAGTGAGTTGAAAGTCTACTTTTCTCTCTTAAACACCAAGTTTTTCTTTCGCTATATATTGATTCTAATGATGAAAATTGTTAAGAACTTCTTTTAATGTGGCGCCTGTAATATTTTTACATTTTATTTGGTCAACAATCAAATGCTAATTACTTTTTATTACGAAAAATATATGAAGAACGAAACAACTCGACTCACGGGAATTTTTTTTCTGACAAGTCCTAAGTTGACATTTCAATTTATGTTTTTTTTTTGTGTGATTCACCTCAAGTGGGGAATATGGATGTACAGTCTGAACGGAAATCGATGTTTTCTTTTTTGTATTATTCTGTAAATACACAATTTCGAATGTACGCTGTATTGTTTTTTATTATTATCATATGTATACGATAATCCTACATTTGTAAAATGTGAAATGTTAATATTACAAATTACATTTGCGGTTCCTCATTACATATATTTCAAATCAAATAATAAAAACATTCATACATTCATAAAAATATATAGCAGACATATCATCCAATAATATTTCTAATAAATAAATGTTTTCACATGGGACAACAATAAAATTAAAACAACAAAATATATGTATTACAATACATGATCCAAACAGGACAGTATATGTACACATTCGTTAACCAAACCAATGTGCTCCCATACAGTCCCGAGTCCACTCCGTTTGACAAATCCAGCACCATTCAAAACCACAGCCAGCTCTTGTACACACCATGTGCATGCACCCACCTACACGTAACATAATATTATATAGACCACCTGTTATAAAAGCCAAACTTAAAATTTACCATCTCTCTCTGTTGGAGTACGACATTTTGGACAGGGCTTAGTGGAGACCTTAATAGTGACGCTACTGGCTTCGTCCCAACGTGCGTCAGCAGCTCTCTAAAATAAAGAATGTTACTACAAAGAATTTTAATTGTACATTTTGATAACAAACATTTGGATCAATAGCGTATTCACAGCTTCCACTGTTGGTCACTACTGCTGTGTCTGGAAGACAATCTCCAATATGGTAGCCTTGTAGGCAGTTTCGACAGAAAACGTACTGTGAAGTAGATATACGTTTTTTTCAACATAAAGCCGGCACTGAGATCTATGTTATTCTTACCCCACACCCATTTTGGCAGGTAACCTTTTTGCATTCTGGCTCAACCAGGAGGCCCATACCACATCCGGGCTGTGGGCATAAGACACCACCGGCTTGCAAAACATACTCCTCAGTGGCAAACCTTTGATATCTCTCATATTCTTCTTTTGATAGAAGTTTAAAGTGATGTATCTCTTCGATGAATGAGTCTGCACAGCCAGCAGGACAGGGGAGAGTGTATCCAATATCCGGATGAGGCATAAACTGCCGTTCCATCAAACGAGAACGACAATAGTGTTGGAAACAATCTATGCACGCGACGTGTTTCGATTCGCACGGAAAGATAAGAACGGTCTCGCTAAGGGTTATTCAAGTTGAAAATAGTTCCAGTGCAGCTAACAAAAGTTATCTCACCTAACATCAGTGCAAGCCAAACAGGGTACGTCTTTGATATTTACTTGAATGAGATTTAGTGGTGCTGCGAAGTCCTTTTCTCCTCCTGATGGATGTTCAGCACATTTGAAGAAGAACTCGGCGAACGGTGGGTCCCCGATCTCATTGTCCTTGTTTAAAATATGAGTCTTGTTATGTTCTTTTCCTAAGAGGATCGGAAGACTTTTGACTTACTGTGCACGCAATTTCACTACTTTCGCAATGCCCACGAATTCTCCTAGCTTTGAGAACGTCGTCCCAGCATTCGGGATCTCTATGCACAGTGAACGCTCCACCTTTACACAGCGAACACCTGACTCTTAGCTTACCTTTACATAACTTGCTACACTGTGGACAATGCACAAAGAACTGAGCCTTTGAACGCACTCGGTCTGAAAGCAGAATTATGTCAGCGTATATTTAATCAAATCTAATCTTAACACCCATACTCTCTTCGCTGATGTTAACACGTTCTTCGCTCTGTAGCTGCAAGTCTACAAGGGTTTCACAGAGTGGTTTCGATGGTTCATCTGGCGTTTCTTCTTCGGTGAGCGTCGATTCCAATCGTCTCCGTTCGATGTAATCCTGTCGTGGCCTGGTCTTGACTGCATGCAAGATACTTTGTTGACCTAGATCACATTCCTAAAATAACAATTCACATTACAAGAACACACCCAGCCATAAGTGGGAATTTCTAATTAGATTTAGCTACACACATACCTCAATTGTTGTTGAATCACACAGCTCCTTTCCAGCAAAAATAATCTTAACCTCATCCGGTTGTAAGCCCAATTGTGGGGCAACAATTTCCTTAACATTTTTAATATCCCACTTCGGATCCAAATCGACTGACAGCGATTTTCCAGTGTTTGTTTTCACATAAACACTGAGCGTATTCTTGATCGTTTTCTTGCTGAATGACAGTATTTGCAACATATTCCGAATGAATGCACGTATAATGTCGAAGAAGAAACTCATAGCCTAACAGAAAATTGCTTTAAAAATTATGTACAAAATATAAATAGGAAATTATTCCTAATGTAGTTTCACTGGGAGCTCCATGAGCTCCAGATTATGCGGTTAAAAATGAACTGTCACTGGGAAAAATGACAGCGATATCAGCTGATTATGTGTCAAATATGTATAGAATGAGTTTCGAGCTAAAGTGAAGTATGAAAGTAGAGAACGAGTGTTTTGTGGTTCCATAGTGTAGCGGTTATCACGTCTGCTTTACACGCAGAAGGTCTCCAGTTCGATCCTGGATGGAACCAGGTGAAAATACTTTTTTGTTTTTTTTTTGCGTTTTAATCTGAATGCACAACAAACAAACATTTTTTTTAGATAAAACTTAATTTACTGGCGGAACGACTGTATTTAGTGCTTCCTCAAATAAAACAGTTTTCTATTTCGGTGCTCCCTGCATACGACATGTAGAATAATTTGGTAGCCTATAGCCAAGTTTTTTGTTACCAGTTTTCTTGGCGAAACAAATAAAACGAAAACAGTGTGTTTTTCAGCACAATAAAAAAAATATAGCATAAGCCGAAAGGCACAGAAAAAAATATGTACAATAAGAATAGCTTAGAGTACCCGTATAGGGTCAGTAGGTTAGGTGTAAGAACAGGTGTTAAGTTAGTTAAGCTAGTTTTAAGCATTTTTGTCTAGCATGTAAGTAAATGAATTAAAAATAAAACAAAAATGAGGAAAAAAAAAAAAAAAAAAATAATTTGGTAGCCTATCGTGCGCAATCAGTCCACTCTATCATACAATGTAGCCTAGTTAATAAAACCTAAAACGCCTAAAAATAAACCCGGCTCCGGATTAAAGGAGTGTCCACATTAGACAATGAGAAAGAAAAATACCAATTTGTAAATCAAAATGCTTAAAGTAACATGGTGTTTGTGCCCGTCCGTAGTACAGATATCTCCGGACTATCCGGGGTCCAGATTAACGGGACGCCAACAACAAATATTTGCCATATGGTATATTGAGACAGTATCGAATAAAAAAAAATTATCCTGTTCAAGATGGACTTTTTGTACAAGACTTCGTACTCAAACTAGAGTGTTCAGTAGAAACGGTTACAGGTCCGAAGATAGCTATTGTCGCTCTAACACGCTTATATTTTCATCTTACGTTGGACGTAACTGACGGGATTCAGAACATGCGGCAGAATATCTTCACTCTGCAGCCAAGTCGCCAACATCTATACATAATAACATCTACCGAAATACGCTTCTTAACCAAGCCTAGTGCCAAGATCCAACCAAATGGATGTGTATATGTACTTCCATCCAGAAAACGAGCGAAAAGGACCATTTCGTTGCCATAGTTAATAATTTAACTATGTGCTTAGATTTTCAATATGAACTTCAGATTTAAAAATGTTACTGTTTTTCGAGATTCCGACAGTGCGTATATGAATACTTCCCGTCTCCCGGAAGGATACACCAGAAGAACGGCGCGTCATTCAAACTACATATAGGTTGAGTATCACTTATTCTTTTTTACCAAGGCGACACATTCAAATTCGACGTATGTACATAATTAAATTCGTCAATGTCTGTGCGATGTGTTTAAGTCAAGGGTAGACCTACCTACACATAGTCTGTTACAACGCGACGAAAAATTGATTTTTTGTACTTTTGGGATGTTTGTCTACAATATGCAGTAGATCATTTACGCATTTTTGTTACCCGCAGGACTCGCGAATGCGTTTATTGTACGTTGCTTTTAAGTTTTCAACGAACAAATGATGATTCTAAGGAGGTTACATCAATAAACTACCATATGGCACGAATTTGTTCTGGTACGGATATATGAAATGGCGCCCAACGATGGTCAGGTGTCAACGTATAACCAAATAACTTAACCGAAATCAAATTTTCGGTTCTTCTACTTCTGTTAAAACTTGAAAGTATATTTTTGTCCAATATTTGTATTTATATTTTTACTTTACACTGATAGTGCCATCATTTGAATTATTAGACAGAAAAAAAGACGTGTATACATACATACATTGAAAATTGAAAACTCCACATTTCATGTGAGTCTTCTTCTTTTTCCTATCCACCCTCTCTCTGACCTAAGATACATCATTTTTTTTTAAAGTAAATAACCGAAACGGCGATGCAGCACAGCCCATATTTGATTGATTATTTTTTTCCTCTGTGTTTCAGCTGAAGTGCAAAAATGCGAAAGCTTCTTATTCGCCTCCACCACTAATAAGTGTGTACATACGTACATAGACACATCGATACACCTAGGACTTGCGTGAAGCTGGCTTTTTGTAACTGTCACTCAGCAGACTTAAATTTTCCTTAAATAACAGAACTGCGTTTAAAATTGCGATGGAGCAGTAACAGTCAGAATGAAAACTAAAAGTTAGCCGTTACAGCTTGAATTTCCGGTTGCTGCTGAACAGTAAGTGAGCTTATTGTAGTTGGCGAATATTAGTATTAAATAACATACTTATCCTATAAAAACTTGAGATGGAGCGTTGTCAAGTTCGACAGTATGGGAGCAATTGCTCCTTACACCTTTTCGCTGGATAACGAGAGGGTAGCTATACCCTTATGTACTGAGACACCAACGCCAATCTTGACAATTTGGGCAGATACTGCACCTATTGGATGAATTAATTGACCCGCGTCACCACGTGGATTCTTGGAGCTTTTCTTTTGTATATACGCCGTACATACACAGAAAATAAGAGAATGCCATTCTCTCTGAGTGTATTCTCTTGTGTGCAAAAATCAATATTGATGAAAATTAAATGAATGAAGTTGAACTTTTGCAAGCTTGAACGCTGAGCGAAATAAAAAAGACCTACCAGTTAGTTGTCTTGTGTCCGAAGTAGTCGCCTACCCCGAAGTATATTGACCAAAGGACATGTTATATGCGTCGTTTCATGGTAGCTTAGTAAGGAAATATCGATTGGGTTTTGACTGCGTCTCCGTTTGGCTGCTTCTCGTTTTTTGTTTCCCTTAATTTAATTAAACAATTGAGAGAATTAAAGTTCATCGTTCTGGATGCATGTAATAATTTCACGAAGAATATATGAAGCTGATATTTCCAGAAAACAACCCTTCCATGCGATGCTGTAGAATAACATATAACAGAAGAATGTAAGCACAAAGTTTGTATTAAAACAGATTTAAGTAAAGAGACGGTTATATTCAGCATTGGTTTTCTTGGCGCCAAAACAGCATATCTAAATAACGAACTTCGATATGTTCTACTGACTCAAAAGCCTTAAATAAGCATACAGACATATCTATTATGTACATCCTTCTACACTTAGCAAGATATATCTTTTGCATGGATTGAGAATAAGCAAGAGTCGTACATGAATGCATGTGGTTATAAAATAAATAAAGTGGACTCTGTGTGACTACCATTTAAAATTGTAATTACAGCTGAATTCATAGCTATGTAACACTGAAAATGTGTCAAAACCAAATTTCGAGAAAAACCTAATAAGAGGCCTGGCGTTTTAGTTTCTGTTTTGTATAGTGTTGAATTTAAAGGTGCGCCCTACTACGGTAGAACATGAATATGACATCACGTTTAATGTATCATATTATTATGTAGGTAACATAACAGTGTTCATTTGGCTATAGGTTAAGTAAATTGCCTTGTTGTGCACAACATATATGAAGTTGGCACGAAGCTCACGAGCACGCTGCTAAAATTAAGGAACTATTAGTGGTTAGGTTAGAGCTGCAGTCAGGCTTGAATTTAGGGCTGATGTTAAGTATTGAAATAAACATGATTAAATTTCTCAAATATAAGTGTTCGAGTTCTAATAACACATTTACAATTATATTTATTATTTATTTGACTTTAATTATTGTACAAACACGAATGAAGTCAAAGCCAAATGGACATTAGACATTAGACAACATTGCAATCTGGTACAATGCTTAAAATATGTAGATATATGTGTTTATTTGAATGAACAAATGCTACAAAGTGGATATCGTTCATTTGGTTAGTTGGTGTCATCGATCTCGGTGTTGGGTCTACTGTCTAATGTTGCGTGATGTTTTAACTGCTATATGATGTTTTTTCTTATTTTGCAAGTACTTATGTGAACACTATACTTGTACTTATTTTTCTCATTATACCTTTCATTCTAAAGGTCACTTTCACCACTAACAATTAGCTTGTGAGAAACACTTTATTAATTACTGTAAGTCTCTATAAAAATTTCTGAAACCTCTGTAACATATGCATACATATGTACATGTGTTTGTTTGTTTAAATATCGAAAAACTTAATGTCAAGTCTTGTCATCTTCTCAAGCTAGATACGTTTTACACAAACGCGGTGAAGTAAAGAGGAGCAGAAATACTAGCACCCTTGGGAATTTTTGTACTTCCATGCCTACATATCTCCGTTTCTGTCAGGAAATATCCTTCAATTTTAAAGGAACACTTTAAATTGAAGTAACCTCAAATTCAACCATCAAATTCGAAACATTTCAAGGATTTTATGAATTCAAGCATCTGCAATTCAACGGTTACATTGCGCCAATGATGCTATGGGACTTATTCCTCTTCGTCCAAATTTTGGGAAGCTTTCATAAAGCTTCGACTAAGTTAGGTGAGCATCCTATAGACCGTAAGTCATTTCACGAGCTAAATGTTAAACGTAATACAAGTGTTTGCGGGAAATTTGTCATGCGAAAGGTTAAAAGTCAGTTCCATAGGTCCACCAGCAGATAGTAATCGATAAAATTTCTTCATCTTACATTTACACTTACAAGAAATCAAGTACAGTCATGGATGTGATGGATATAGCGTATCCACCACCCCTTCTGGAGTATAAGTGTACATATATTTGAGTACATGAATGTACCTCATATCCATCATACCAACGTTGTCCTGGCGAGAATTCCGTCTTTATTGAAACGAAAGAGCAGCTGTATGAAATATTGTGTTTTTGGCCAAAAATGCTTTGGAGCGTGGGCAAATAGAGCTTCAACGTGCATTTCTTCTCTTCGCATATCGCATAATCTTCTCCCACAAAGAGCGGCCGGTGGCGTATGCGTTGTTCTTATCAATGCACTTAAATTCCATACATTTACATTCTATCTCTCTCGCTCTATGTGCTATGTATTTGAAACTACGACTCTCTGTTTTGGTTTTGATTTCACTTCCCACTCATTTTCGTCATATAGAATGGGTGAAGGAAATGAAAGAGCTTTTTCATAATTCCCTTGGTTCTTCATCAGTGTCCTGTCCTGCTGGTTGCCTCATCGCTTAAGGGTAAGAAAAGCTTCATTCTTTTGACCCGAAATGTAAAAATCCAATATAGCCGATCAAAAATTTAGTGTGTGGTTTCACTTGAGATAGACGTACGTAGGCAGTGCGAGGAAAACAAAGCACCGAAGGTTGGTTTCCTTCGCGAGGCGCGTAGGAAAATCCATGGGAGCGAAACGGAAATTACGTACTCTGTTTTAGTCTTTGTGATAAATTTATCGCGTACGGTTGTTGCGCGGTAAAAACGCATTCATTCTTCTATATCGACTCTTTGACTGAAAGTTTTAATTTTTTTTTTTAATTTATACTTAATTTATAATTTAATGTATACTTCCCATAAAGTATTGTAGGAAAGACAATATAAAGTTTGAAATAAAATTGTGTGTTTTATAATAGTAGTAATTTAAGTTGGCGCGTTTTTTTTCAAATTTGGGTCGATTTGAAATTGTTCAATTGTCTCTACCATATGTAAGTATAACCCGTCCCTTAGTTTATAAATGTGCAAGTATTATTTATATATATACATTCCATGATTGTTAACGTATTTTTCCACATTGTCGGGACTGTGAATTCAAATATGCTCTCTTATTTTACGTTATACTCCAGTTTTATTGATTTATTTTAGCAGCCACGCTGAGTGCGATGTAAGAAAAATGATTTTGTTACTGGTGCTCAGTCGAGTATCAGCATGTCAAGGGTTGTGAAGGCATGTTGTTACTGTGAATATCAATGTTTCATTCTATGGACGGAACATTTTTCCGTTAGATACTGATTTTTTAAAATATATTCTGTTGTAACAAAAACTAAGAGTTTAAATATTAAATAAACAACTTATTTCAATATATATTTTTACTTTTCATAAATATTTATATTCGTATTCATATATGGTGCTAAGTATTTAAAATTTAGATTGTACATCTCCAAAAATCTGTTTACATTGAAAGAACGGATAGTTTCAAGACATAGATTAGAATATGTACATCTAGCGAAATTAACGTTCCCTCAAAAGATAATGTTTCCCAAAGGCAATCACAGACCTTCTCCATGTTTCAAAATCACTTTAAACTCTAATATTCATTCAGCGCTATTTGAAGACAAAAAAAAAAACAATCGATATTTCGAAAACAAAGGAATATCATAAACCACCCTCAGCATACCCGCATATCTGCCAATGTCTTTCTCAGAACCTTCCGCAATAAATTAGTAGACATTAATGAATTCCACAGTCAATTAGGTATTGACTTTCGCCCTTCGATTGCTTCGCACTTTTCCACCGCTCTGGTGTTCAATTCACCAAATCTAAGTGTGACTAAGAGCCACTCCCTACGTGCACCCATGGCTGTTTCTTGGAGCAGTGGGGAAAAAACAGGGGTTAGGAACTTATGACCCCAATGCAAGCCACTGTATTACAAGAATTCTATTGATTAGTTGCATTCTATAAAATATGGTTACTAGATTAAGCTACAAGTAGCAAAACAGGGTATCGGCGTGTGTAAAGCTTTCTACATGAAGCACTATTTCCCACTGTAGCCAATATTTCCTACAACTGTCTCGTACAAAGCAAATGAAATAAGTGAGAAGTGTATAGCACTCGTAAAAGATTCCACAATGAAATGCTTTCAGTTTAATAACTTCTCTTTGATGAGAAGCATTTTATATATTTGCCACGTTAGCAGATGTTTACTTTCTCCTGAGTTCACTGAAAATGTATAGCCATTTCTAGAAGGGTGGGTGGTAGCCAGAGCTTTGTCCAATTTACCGGTTTAAAGACTTGGGCGCGGGAGAGGTACACCATAAGAAAATACTTATCAACAAGTGGCCAATTTGGGGCGTAAGAAGATTGAATTTTGATTGTTGAGTCCCATTTAAATGTGTTAGAAGTTCTATTCATAATCAGAAGTTCAAGGAATTGTTGGTAGCCAAGGATTAGTAAGCAAATTAAGAGACTGGTTTACTATGTTGAGAGGAAATATTAGTATCTCTATTCTGGGGTAAGAATATAATTATTAGTGTCAAATTAATGTTTTTTGCCATGTTGGAGTTGGCCCTATATTTTATGTCGTTTCATAGAAGCTTTTTGTAAATGTTTTATGTACATTACTACGTTATGGTTTTGACAATAAAGTAGAGGTGCAATCTACACAGCGATTTTAAACTTGCCTTTTTAACAAGCTTACATCGACATCTAATTATTAGTAATAATATAAACTAAAAAATTGCTAAATATTATTGAAAACCACTTCTTTAACGAAAACTTAAATTCTGCAGACCTACGCCATATGGGGATTCTGTCTGAGCTCGGCACTTATTACGAACACAGATAAGCTCTCAGGATTGCAGTCGATATTTTGTTAATTGCTGTCATAGCTACGCAGTATGTTACACTTTCGGAATCACTGCTCTAAATAGTTTATATAAAGGTTTAAAAAATACGATCAAAAATCATTGATTCTCTCACAACGAAGCAAGGAGTGATTGACTTAGACTTATTTAAAAAACAGTGTGAATTCAGAATGTGAATTTTTTTTCCAGCTCACATAGCTCTGTGGCAACCATTTTGAAATGACAAAGTGGACGGATCGCTCAAATTTGCCAGCAAATTAGTAATATTCGGCCTTTTTTATGCAAATCGTTTAATGTTCATATTTTGCTGTAGCTTAAGCAGCATATATGTATCCACTCGTCTGACGTCTCATCAGCATACGCTCATTTTCTCTCATTCATCTATGTGGTTATTCTCTGTCTAATTAATGCCTTTGAACCAAATTTCTTGTGCGCATTCCATCAAGTATATCAACTGTGTGCCTTTTTGGTTGCCCCATACGGTACTGAGGGGAATTGCATCGGAGGCTAGAGTGATGCATCATTTGGTAATGAGAATGCTTAGGGTGCACATGACTGTGAAAAAATGAAAGTAAGCTGTTGTTGCTGATAAAATCATCAAGAAATATCATCGATTGTCGTTATTTTAATTTCAGCATAACACGGCCAGGATATATTTTCATATCGTTGGTGCAGTTGGCTATTTGTGTTCAAGGTTCCAAACCTGTTTCTATGAGAATTTCGTTGGCGAAAAATAAAAGCAATCAAGAGTGATACTGTATGCTTCACAGGTGGTCTGCAGTGTTATAATACCCTACACATTCACTTTTATATGGTTTCGAACCCAAAAATACAAATTATCACATTTTAACAGACTGCCATGCAGTTCACACAATATTGCTGAGTCTAATAGAGTTAACTTTGAACTTGATTATACATATAAAATTCGTGCAACGACTCATATTTTCATATCATGAGCTTTACATTTAAATAATGTAATAATGCTCACTCACAGCATTCATTGAAAAAATCTCAATCTACGAGCAGTATTACCCTTCAAAATGCAACTTCAGCGTTGGGAGATGTGGGGAAATTCAATCAGGAAGTCAACCGCTAGCGATTTCACTCTGGGGCTGGTCATAATTGCAATCGAAAATCTCTGTTAACAAATATTTGCAATTGAATAACATTTAATTAATCCCCAGGACACAGTTGAGCATAATTAAATCTGATATCGCACTACCGTTTGGTTTTAGTAAAGGATATCTCTATAACAGTCTAAAAAACCCGCAGTATAGTCAATCGAAGTCAAACCGAACTGATATTTTTGGTTTGTTTTTGTTTTTCTTTTTTTCATTTGCAGGCCATACGGCGGACATGAATCAACATGAGAGAAACCTAATTTGAGCTCATCTCTATCCGAACTTACTGATTTAGACAAAGTCAATAGGGAAAATCAAATAGAATTCAAAGCAACGTTATACAATGTACATTGCGGAAAGAAAGGTCCTCTGAGTTAGACCAGAGGAAAAAAAATCAATTTCCATTTCCTACTTTTGCGAACACTTGTCACCACGCTCCCGCCCTGTCGTACAGTCACTCCCAGAAAGGTGGTGGACAGAGGACAAGAGGAAAGGGTAAAAATCAATAAAGAATGAGTGGTATGAATGTGTAAAACGGGAGTGTCAGGGCACACACATTAAGCTCAACTAGCAACATACGCTGTGTATGCGGCGGCCGCCCCCAAAGGACTTTGCCCAAAAATTCTGCATTTCGGACACAAGGCCAATTTCGTGGTGGTATCACGACGACGAGTGAAACGGAAAAATCAATTCTTGTAAATATATTATAGCCGCCTTGTCTGCATGGATTGCTGCAGTAAGTATCCAGGCTATATGGCGAGCAATCCAATGGCAAGTCGTATTGGTGAATCCCCACTTTCTGCTGGTCCGCCAAATCGGATAGCACCCAATGTAACGCTGATAGCAGGCCATCGGCACCAACAATCACTTAGATATCAGGAACAGCAGCACCGTCTGTCGCTGGTAAACGCAACGGAAGGACTTTATCAACCACAGCACTATAGTTTCGAAAGATATCGTCCAGCGGTGAGCTACGCTAGTTATCACCCAACTTCATATGGAACAGCGGGACTGGGTTATGGCAATTTGGAAAGGCGGGAATCTACGACTTCTCTAAATCTCCACTCACATGCACAACATTCACATCATCCCTACCACCCAGCGCATTTTGATAGTACCTATAATGGCCGAATGATAGGCGGAGGTGGAACGCCACTACCGTACCATTCGTACAGAGGCGCTTACGAACACCAACAGGGAATTCCCTCCAGCGTATTGCACTATACGGCAAGAACGGGTCCACTCCAATATGGACATCATATGGCGAATACATCACATGAGTCTCATCAAAGAGAATACTTATCTTACTACCCCTACCATCACCCATATCCGCCAGACCATAACTACGGCCACCATAATTTACACTCAATGAACGGACTTCAACCCTTGAGTCCTAAGACTGATGGAAGATCCAAGGTGACTCAACATATCACAGAACAGAATCTAGCAGCATCTCCAGCCTCGTCGTTACTATCGGTAGACAATGCTTTAATTACATCTCCAGTAACGAGTGGGAGCACAACTTCTGACGGTACAGTAAACGGGAATGCTCGTTGTGGAAGCACGCCTGTCAGTTCGGTTACACCCATTGGCGCGTACAATGGTCAATTCTCACAGAAGAACTCCCTTTCTAACGGTGTGAAGGAAGAAGGTAACACACTACTGAATGATGTCAAAGATGAGCAACGAAGTCTTCCAACGACACCAGATATTCCCGAAGAAAACAAGACTAGTTTAAAAGGTAAGTGATCACAACATTTACAATCCCAACTTTTTAAAGTAACTGGAATACATACTACTCCTAACAATGTTGTTGGATACTGGTAATAAACAAAATCTTTTGCATCCAAACATACAATGTTTAATCCTAACATCTGACCAAAAATATGATTTTCAGCCCTTCTCCTTTCTATATGATCTCTGAGACTAATGCACGAGAACCCAATTGAGTTGCAAATCACAAAGACTTAAATATTGCTTAATTTTTGAGTATTCACAACGCCAATCTCTGGTGATAACACCCCGCAGGCATCACAAAAAAGGAGAAATGTAAAGTTTAAATCTGTCGGATAAATTAAACGCCCGCTGTTGATACTATTTGTGAAGTGTCGAAATGACGTAAGAGTACTATCGAATGAGCAACGGAATAAATTTGCATTTCAAATAAGTAGCAAAAATAGGTCATAGTCAATAAATGTCCCGGTTGGAAAAGTTGATTTTATTTAATATGAAAAAAAAGATAATTTCTTGGCTAGGACTAAGGTGTATTCACTGTTTGCCTTGTATAATCGAACTGAACATGAAAAAAACACCTACAGGTAGCTTTTTCTTTACGAAGTGAAAACAAATAAAATCGATTATAGTTAATTGCATGTGCAAATCACTGTTTCAAATATGATTTGACGTATATTTTGTGGTTGTCTATAATAAAATATCTTCAGCCTATAAATAGCTTATAAAATGCAGTGACTTGGACATTCAACTAAACACAAAAAGGTTGATCATCTCAAACGCAGAGAACAAGCTGTCCCCATTTATGCGTTAACCTCGTATCTGCATTTTTATGAAATTATGCGTTTTATACACCATTGCTAGGAAACTATAACAGAATGCACAGAAAAAAGAATTAATGTCGAAATACATTTGTTTCAGTTCCTTCTTAAAAACATGAGTTTGAGTACTATGAAGAAAGAAGAAACATTCGTTTTTTAGTTCGTACGTGGCTGATATAGGACGTTATTTAAACGACGTCAAAATTAAGCCTCTTCTCCTACAACATGTTTTGAAAACTAAACCCCTTTGAAACATGATTAATTCTGAAATTGATTCATCAAATTATATTCTGCCAATTAATCGGAGCAAGCGTGCATTCGATTAATTTGCGTCATCTATATCAGCACAGCGCAAAAATGTAATCAATAACTGGCATTGCGAAAATTTCCAGAGAGTGCCAGTGGGTGCAACCGCTCTTGCCACTGGACGAACATAAATTTACTCACAAACACAATCCGTACTAATCACGGGGGCAGAGAAAGAGAAAGAGCAATGACTAAAAAGCGTCATGTGTGAGCATTATGAGCGAATTTTAATAAATTTATCTTCAACAAGTACATATCCCCCGCACGATATGAAATGAAATCGAAAAGAAAATAAGCTTCCTTTTGACTTGCAGATTGACAGAGAGCAGAAGCAGACAAAACACTCGCATAAAATGTCAACAGCACGGCAAAGCTTTCTCGTCCTTAGGACCTGGTGCGAAGACAATTTCTCTGAAGACTAGTCCCTCCTTGTCGCTGACTCTCCTCTGACTTTGGCTTAACAATAAAGTTTTCAAGCCATTCCATTGCATCATAGCCTGTTAATGTGTGTGTTGGTTGAATGGCTGATTGCGCGATGGCCCGACAATCAACAAGTTGAGTCGTTGGGGTTGGTTTTTTTTCTCTACTTTCCATGCCGCTCTTACTTTTTTTCTCATTTAAAGTTCTTTATATCAGAGCGGCGCGGCGACGACAATGCGGGATGATACTTTTCTTCAATATATATAAAATGTACATAAATGTGTGCATAGTGAGGAAATAAGTGAAAGAGAGTGTTTCGGTATTCTAGAGGTTAATTTGCTGCTCATTCAGCTGGGGTCTGTTTTTGCTGCTACCAGGGATAAGCTTTATACACGGAAAGTGAATGTGCAGTTTGTCTCTCTTTAAGAGATGACTTATAATAAACTCGTCGCTTTTTTTTTTGTTTATACTTGGGTACATAGATGTGCGTGTTTAGATTGAAAAAAGTATATACATCTATAAGTTAGATTCGTGATGTTGGCAAAGTAAGCTTTTCTTATTAACAAGCAAAATTGTCAACTGATTTTTCAATAGTAATTGGTGTCTAATGGAAAGGCCGCTCTACTTGCGAACTTATCTATTTCAATTGCGTAAAAACAACAGTCTGCAAGTAGGCCGCGTATGTAACTTTTGGCGGGAACGTCTCGAAAGGACTAGCTACATCTAAAATAGTTTCCAATATAAAACTCATTTGTATTCATGCTGAATAATATCTTAGACAGATCTTCATCTGCTGCGTCTACAGTAGGAAATGAGGGACCTGAGCCACAGTCATTCTAAGACAACTGTGAACTATAGAACTGACATGGATGTTCATATATACAGTCCAAATCACGTACAAAACGTATCGGTTATAATGACCAAATTCATAAATTGTGATAGATGGAATGCATTGCATTGATATCGGTTACAGTGGCATTTCGCTTATAACGACCAAAAAGGTGAAGGTTGTTTTAACCAATTTTTCAAAGAAATGATAAAATGAAACTCAAACACCCGTCCATATGTTTGTTTAAAATACCTTACGCGTCTAATCGAATACATCCCATATATGTACATTTAAAGTAGATTATATTTTAAATCATGGTTAAGCTAGCTAAAGAAATCAAACACCTTCGAGGGAATGTCATCTTCTTTATACCATCCTTATCAGCATCTGCACATTTATTGATTTCTTCTCCGACAGTGTCATATACCGTATGTATATACATGCTGTGGAATCACACTTTTTATGTTTACCGCTTCATTCACTTCATTCTTTTTCCTATCATCACCACCATCTGAGATTCTTTGCATTTGTCAGGCTTCAAATCGTTTGTGCAACGACGCATATCACCCGCAATCCTTATGGTTTTTTTTCTCTTATTTTTGTGAGTTATTTACCTACACTCTGACCGAAATGCATAAGGTGCTACCGATTTCCCCAGCTCGTCTCTTCGAGTTGTCTGTACAGCAAAAAATTTCCCTCTCGCCTATCGCGCCATAAAATATCGATTCATAGACTACATTTAACCCTCGTCAGATGGGTAGAACCTATGATGCTCCTGGAAGTAGATATTTATCACAAAAAAGAAAGCGTCAACCACGGCTTGTCATCACTTTCTTGACTATACGACTAATAGAGTTAGGGTCGCTTGACTTATATGTGCAAACGTAGAAACATAAAAAAAAAACATCCGATAGATATATGCCAAATATAATATGCATTATTACGTAGATAGCCGTTCTTTATTATCCTAATCATAATTTTATTGTTCATACCTAATTTGTTCTTTTCACATACTTCCAGATCATCAATTTAGTCCAAAAACACCATTGTCATCCCCTAGTGAAAGCGAGAAAACGTTAAACGGAAACATATGCGCTTCAAGTCGAAGCATAGAGTTCTCAAGTCCTACGGTAAGTCAACTGTTGTTTGATAACCTAAGCATATTAAATTAATGTTTCGGAAGACAAAATGATTTAGTTTAAAAAAGAATTACCACTTGTTATGAAAGAGTTAAGGATGAAATCGCGAACACAAAAACAAAAGCCATCGGTATACAAATTAATATTTACATCTATGTTCATTCTATGTATTCAGACTACATGAATTGCTTATAGTTTTCAAAAAATTATCATGCAATTTTTAAAGGTAATGTTTTTAAAGACAAATCATAAAACGGCACGTCACCTAAAGTCTCATCCCAAAAATACCGCTAGATGACATTTAAAGTTTCTTAAGGAATAGTTAGCCTTTTTTACACCGTTATAGTTGAATGAATGAGATAAATATATTTCATATATTGTATTGATCAATATTCTTTATATCGTTTTAGGTGCATTCACCTGAGAGGTGTGGTACTCCATATATATCAAGCACGCGCAGCCAAAGAAGCTTCCAATCGCCACATCGATTACAATCCACGCACAAATGGTCACCAACAGACAGTGATCCTATTGATTCACCATCGTTCAGTCCAAAAAGCTTCATTTCAAAGTCAAAAAAGAAAAATATGCATACACCTTTTCCAGCATCTACACTATTTGAAACAAAAAAGAAACGAGTCGTCGAGTGTGACCTCATTCCAAGCAAGAAATCCAAGAAAAAATCCAGTGCATCCAATGTGGATGAAATCCGGGAGGAAATACGGGTATTTTTTTTTATTTTTTCATTAATTCTTCAAGATATACAAATTTATTTTTAAATTTCTTTATGCAGGATATTAAACCACTTCCTGGATTTCAACAAGCGTTCGGATCCACGGAAATCGGACGTTTTTTCGAAACATTTCTGAACATACCTTCAAGTCCGTACGACTCCGTCTACAGTTGCGAATCGGAAACTGATAATATGAGCCCACAACCCTGGGAGACAGAAAGTTCGGTTGATGGGTCACAATTCGATGTACAAATAAGTGCATCACTTCAGTCAATGTACAAAACTTCTTTAGGCGATAAGAACTTTTTTAGTGGGATTCGCTGCAACGGGTATTAGTTTTACGACATTTATATAAAACAATTCGAATCAAAATTCGTTCTTAAGCGAGGTTATGCCAAATAATTGTAAGAGAAAAAATATATATGTATTTATTTCTTTACCTTAACGTGTCCAATATGGAGTATTTAGGCAGGACGAATCATTTTTTACGAAGTAATTGATTCCATGTAAAATTTATTGTTTTAAGCTTTTGTTTTGGTATGTGCCTTTTTCAATACAATTTTACTAAAAAATATATTTTTCAAGGATTCATGGAAGTAATTTTATTAAAGAACAGCATTTTTTGGAAATGTTTAATTATTCAAAACTTAACAAATTATTAAGTCTTCGCTAACTGCTGCAATCTATTGGATCGGGTTTTGGTACGAGAGTTAATAGTTCAAGAGTGACCTTACTTAAAATTGCAGTTGAAGTATGTACGTGAAGATCGATCCTGTCAAAGGACACTTCACTGTGTACACCTAAACTTATCATATAAATGATACATTTCACATTTTTATAACTTCTTTTATTTATAGTCCCTATTTCACTTTCTACGATTAAGTGGGACGCAATTTGATAAAGATGATCAGTCTTTTGCTTCACGATTCTAATTTCTCTTTAGTGACTTTGGGCCAAATCATTGAATCAAAAAATATCACTATCAGTCATGTAACTCAAATTTAAACTAAAAATTAATTCCAATTTCGAACTTTAAACTTCTGTGCAAGACCAGGCTGTCACTGATATTTGTTTACTACGTCTTCCGCTTGGAACATGAAAAGTATTTGCCTTCTTTATGATAGTTTTCGAGATCAAAGAAAAGAACTACAACAGTTTTTTTTTTAAATAAAATTGAGACAGTGTAATTAAAAAAGTACAATATATTTATTATACATATTTATTTATAATTGTAGAATTAATTTAAAATGATATGTAGGTGCGTATACTATGTTTGAGAAATAGAAAATAATAAAAGAAACGAAATCAAAAAAGTCAGTAATCAAAATTATTGGTGACTTAATTTACAATTTTATATCGATCAAATGAGCTAAGCATAATTATATTTTTACCGTAAAACGGGTCTGTATCTGTGTATTAATTTTGGCTATATCTTTTAACAAAAAATTAAATGAAGTTATACGCTTTAAATTCAAAGTGTTTAATTTATCACAAAATTGTACAGTTTTTCAAAGATGAACAGAAATTATTACTATTAAATATTTTCGCATTCTCTTTAGATTTTTTGTACATTGATTTTATTATTTTTATGATACAGTGCCTTAATTTTTTCAGAATCTTTTATTTGTTCAAAGAATATGCCAAATTACCATATTTAATCAATTGGTTTTAAATTTATGCAAGAATGTATTTATTATAACGTATTATTCATAACGGACAGCGGTGTATTAAATTGTAAATAATAACAGGTTTCATGTGGACGCAATCAGTCCGAAAACATTTTCAAATAATTTTTAAACTGAGATCAGAAAGTTCATAAGATATCAAATGTTTTAATTAGAACATAGATCTTAGTTGTTCAAATGAATGTGCATTTCTGGATATAAGATACATACACTTAAAAGAGTTCTTTAATGTCTTATATATTGTATGTATATTCAAATAAAAAGTTTAAAACCACTCCCCGTGTTTCATCTCAAACATGTCGACACGCGGAAGATTCTTATTAAATGATTTTGAAAAACTATAAATATGAGTATACACAGCATGGAAAAAAACAATTTTAGTCACTCACTGCTGCTGTCTTTAAAAGCCTTTCTATACGAGGAAGCTGTTGGCCATAGTTGGTGAGATGAGGACAAAGGTGATATGGTAGCAGTGATATCTGATGATTACACTTCGGCAGATCCTGGAAAAGACTCAAGAGATGCAGATCGACACTAGCGATGGGCGATTGCGAATGAAATTCACAATCGAATAAATTGGCAATTGTTAAAATTTGAATTCGATTGTCGATTTATTCGGTCACATCAGAAAACAATCGAGGACGTACTCGCACAAGATGGCTCACACAAGTGGAAAAAGACCTCAACCAACTTGGTGTGCGCAACTGAGCAGCTGGCGAAAGATCTTGCTGGCTGGAGAGGCATGTTGGTTGAGGCCCAGGTCCACCCCGGACAGTAGCGCCAATCAAAAAAGAAGAAAAAGATATCTGAAATGTTTGCCAGTTCCCTAGCGCATCAAGGCGAGGACGTCAGATGGAGATACAACTCATATTACGGACAATATAGATTGAGGTAGACAATTCAACTTAGAGCTCTGTTGACGGGATTACAAGTGACGGACATGCAGGTCAAAATTAAAACACCTAATATTCATTTTTTTCAAGTTTTATTGTAATCAATTTTTATGTTCATTAATCTTTTCTTAAGACATTGCATTTCGAATGCTCTATGTTTCTTTCTTCACTCCACTTTCCATCTTCACAATGCCATCAGAAATTGTGCCACTTGAAGAACTTTCCGTCAGTCGCTTTTCATTTCCTCCGATCATTTTGGTACTAGTACCTGTGCCATTGTTGTTGGTAAGAAGAGCTGTTAGTGTCGCATGCGATGAACTCAAGGAGCTTTTTGTTTTCGGTGGACTCGTTGTTGAGTCTGTAGATGTGGAAACACTGTTGACCGATGTACTAACTGCAATAGTAGATGTCGCAGATGTGGACGCAGTTTGGCTACTACCCTGCAGCAGTGCGTTCCTCAAGTGGCTACTATTAGTTAGCGCAGAGTAAGAGTTAGTTATCAGTCCCTTACTCTTAATATTCAAATCAATGAAGAATAGTTTCATTTTTTGTATAACGAAATTTGGAATTTTAAATATGTGTAAAATTGATAAATCGAGGTTATCTCGTTTTTTATAAAAATCGGTTTCTCCCAATTTTTTAACCTCGTCATAGATAAGAAACAGAAAACGAGAGTTCCGATTTTGCGCTGGAATAATTTTTTGCTCCACCAACCAATCGCGGTCCTGTCCATCGGGAAGGTATCGTATAAGCTCCGGATGTTTACTTGCGAGACGCTCTTTACCATCGGTCCCAAATCCGAATGCTTGGTTGGCCTGAACGTCCAAAACAAAATTGGTTTCTGTAGATATAGCGGCAGTATTCCAATATATTTGCCGTCTTTGAGGAACAGTTGCTAATCTCGTACATTGTTGTTGCTGCGGTTTCAATTGCGTTGACACTTGTGATGATGTGGATGTTCCATTCGAAGTTGATGATGGCGCTTGTGCGGTAGTTGCTGCCGTTGATGATGATACCGGAATAGTTTGTTGTTGCTGCAAGGGGATTATCGTAGGTTTCTTTATCGCTTGCACGGACGTATCAATATTGGAAAACTTCGAGGCGGGACGCTTTAACCCAATGTTTGTCTGTGTTGAAGATTCTGGCTTGTTAACATTTGCATCGGGTTTAGTTGAGGAAGAGGGTGGGATTATAATCGAAGAAGGTTTTATGCGGTGCATGTTGTACTGCGTTTTGGAATTCTCCAACAAGGCGCACATCATTTTTTGTAACTGTAATTTGTAATTAATGAAATAAGCATACTCGAAAAATCTCCTGAAATATTGTCATACCATTTCTTCACTAACGATATGATCACCTAAGTTTTCTTTAATGTTTTTAATTGCTGGTTTGAAGTAAGTCTGAAAATATAAATTTTTGACTGGACATTTGTTCAATTACATGGACTACAAGCTTGTACCTCAATAAACTTCTTAACAATTACATCGACATCTTTATCAAAAGCTGATTGAATTGTAATTCGAAGAAGTTCCAAAGAACGCATTGCAGCATCCGAAGAAGTTTTTCGCCCGCTTACATGATTACCAAAACGATGTTTTAATCTACCTAAGACGTTTTCTGCCATTTGCGGCGTTGTTACATATTTCTGTAAGAAAGTTAGATGTTTCCATTGGGAAAAAAAACAGAAATATCACTCAGCTTTGTAACATGCTGACAAGAAATTATCTAAATTAAGTCTGAACACCTACGATTGACTCCATTTTTGATGATGTATTGTTTGCAATCTGAGATGCAGTGGATGAGTTCATCTGATTCGAGCTATTCGAGTCTTCGGAAGACGAAGTAGCACTCATTTGTAAAATATTTGCATTTGTTCCACTTTCGTTTTGTGTTTTCCAGCTCCGTTGAATCACCATTTTATGTAAGACCTGGATATTAATGAAATAGCCAGCACGGAATAGTAATTACTGTTTACAAACATCCACCTACTTCTAAAACTGAAAATTATCGATTTTGAATGTGTGAAAACATCCCAGGACATGCGTCCTGCAATAGTTTGTTGCAAGAAATCTACAATAGATGGTGCTGATATTAAATAACATAATATGATAGAAACAATACCACGTAGTCAATTAATGTACATATATTTTACATATCTTACAATATTATTAAGACTCGTCAAAACAATCGTTACTTTCAGATAATTCTAAATCTCTTTGAGCTTTAAGAACTAATTTAAGGTAATCATCTTCACTTTCACTCAGTTCATGTTCCTCAGATTGCTGCCTGCAAACATCTTCGTCCATTTCCGACCTTTGGGTATTCTTGCCTTGCTGTTGCATGCGTCTTTTGGCCATCATTTCGTCAAATTCAACAATATAATGCAAATAATCGATGTAATTATTTGGCATCTGATCCATGTATGCTGCTTGTACTGAATACCCAAGAACTTCTGGAACCATAAAAGGAAACAGCCACCCAACTAGTGGTGTAGTTCCGCAGGTGTAACTTGCTTCTTTGTGATAAAACAGGTAACCATCCAATTCTGGACAGTTGTTGACCCAGAGTGGAAATTGTTGAAATGCTTTTGTAATGTTGTCATCGTTTGCAAAGTCGTAGTTTTCAAGACAAACAAATTTATAATCATTTATACAGCTAATTTCGTCTAATGAGGACTCCAACAGTTTTGATGTTAACCAGAAAAATCTAAACTGAGCCTCGCAGTACTGCAGATCTTGGTTTCCGTATGAGATTGCGTCCAGAACATAGAATGTTGATTGATTATTCACATAAACGCAATCGAGCACAGTAACATCACTTTTTGAACCAACATTCCCCGGAAGTAAAGACTTGAACGTCTCATACAACTTTCCAGATTTGTTGTATACTTCTGTACGGCCATTGCATGCTATGACCATGCATCGCATTCCCTTTGGACAAGGAACTAGGATCCATTCGATAAGTTCCTTTGGTTTTTCTTTCAGCCACTCTGATAATTGCAATCTGTGATCGATTCCGTATTTGTCTTTAAACGTTCTTGTTCTCGGTTTGTGTTTACTTTTTACAACATGCGCGAGGGCTTCGTGAAGATTTCTGCATTCATCCTGAATTAGAGAACGTTTTATTTTATGTTCTCGTAAAAGTAACTGACGTCGCTTTTCTTGCAAATCAGTTTTATTGTTTGATTTAAAGAGTTCTTGATGCTTTGATAATAAATTTTCCATTAAAAAGTTTTGACTGAATTAGTTATTTTAACCGATTGTTTACTATTTACTATTCGAGTTCTGTATTGAAAATTTAATAATTCCAATAGTTGTCAACCAGGAATGGATGTCAACAGCTGTCATTGGATTACAAAAATTTACCGGCATGAGGTGTTCGTTTTGAAGATTTTGTATATCACCAGCAGTACTGCCAGACTAATGGTATTAATTACCATAGCACTTTAAAATGTTCTTGATACATTTGAAGCGATCTAGAATTTAACTGTAATAACAACATTATATAAAACTATCAAAAATCGTTCCATGTGGTGACTTTTTCGTAGTTTTTCACAGAAGAGAGAGCTTACGAGAGAGTGCGAAATTCCCCAACCCTACGTATTCCTACTGCTAAAATTTCTGTAGGCAGAAAATTAAAGACTTTCAAATCGCATATTTCAGTTTAGGCGGAAAATGTATATAAAGGATTTTATGATGTGAATAAAATGTTAAGGCAATTGACAGACGATAATTATTTAACGTGTCCTATTTGACACCTATCCCACGTATCTCCCACTCTCACGCAATCATATAAAATCGATGGTAATCAATTTTATTGACTTGGCACTACTTTTTTGCGGCTTCGAACCAGAAATCTTTTCGAACGTCTCGTTGACATTTCGAAACAAATAAAATATACCTTTACAGTACTAATATCGGAGATAAGGTATTATCTCTGGCTAAATATTATTAATTGTACGATTTTTAATAATTTCTGCATAGTGAATAGTTATTTTGGTTGAATATTTATAGAAAACGATAAACTCGGTAAATTGTATACCAAGAGTAATAGACGGCATGAACTACTCGCATAATTCAGATACGCAGATAAGCAAACGTTTGTCCTGGCTGCTTCGTCATGGTGCTGTGAAGGAAGGATTACCCATAGCTTCAAATGGATTTATCCCAGTTGACGTGGTTCTGAATCATAATGCCTTTGCTGGCCGATATACATCTACTGATATTATGAGAGTTGTTGAGTCAGATTCAAAAAATAGATACACATTAGCCATATGTCCAGAAACCAAGAGGATACTTATTAAGGCAAACCAGGGTCATTCTATTAGTGATGTCTCCGCATTGAATCTTACAAAAGTTATATCAGCAACTCAAATTCCCTTAGTTGTTCATGGTACATTTTATAAGAACTTGCCATCAATTCAGAGGCATGGTCTTAAAAGAATGAATCGAAACCATATTCACTTTTCGATGTCGGATAAACTCAGACCAGGAAAGGAAAGAGTTAGCGGAATCCGACATAATTGTGAGGTGCTTATATACATCAACACTGAGTTGGCACTTCGAAGTGGGATTGAATTTTTTCTCTCAGAAAATAACGTAATTCTCAGCCCCGGTATTAATGGTGCGATAACACCAGAATACTTTTTGAAAGTTGTCGACCGTAAGAGTGGAAGCTCTGTCGTAGCCCAATGATTGTTCTTCATTAATAATTGTGCAAAAAATAATAAACGCTTTTTATTATTATAACTATAGAATTTTGTAATTTGTTTAAATAGAATACATAAGTATTGTGATTTATTTGTTCGTTTTAGCACACTTATGGACGACGGTCTAAATGTGCCCGAATGCCCGGCAAAAGATGAAAGCCACGAATGTAAATTTTGTAGCAAAAAGTTTGAAACTCTACAATTAGCCTTAAAGCATGAATTGTTGAGCCACGGATTAGATAAATCGCATAGAAAATCGGCTGCTAATCAGCTCAAGAGGAAAGTAACAGCTCTTCTAAAAAATATAAATGACGGTGATGAAAAGAAATCTCGACTGGAACTTGTCAATGCTATATCTGCTTGCGCTGACGGAAATGAGCTTGATATTATCTTTAATAAATACCAAATGAATAGTGAGCATCTAATGTACATATATGCTCGGATCCATGCGTGCTTAGTTGAAGAGTTGAACAATATTGGAGAATATACAATAGAACCGTTCGGTTCAATTGTCAATGGATTGGCATTAAAAAGTAAGTAACACGGATTATACATATTAATACTAAATAATACTGTTTAACCGTTTTAGCAAGTGATATTGATCTGCACATCGCCCACAAGGTTCACCATAGCAAATCATACAGTCAGATAATATTTCGAGATGTGACGAAAATGCTATATAGAAGCAGTTGCTTCACAAAAATATGCCCTATTCGAAAGGCGAAAGTACCAATTATAAAATGTGTGCACAAAGCCACCGGATTCAGTCTTGACATTAACACATCCGAACCATATGGGGTGCAGAACAGTAGATTCATTCGAAAACTAATCGAGTGTGATCCCAGAATACACAAATTGATGCTATTTCTTAAAATTTGGTGCACGAATATGTATATAAGCGGGAGTTTTAATATGACTAACTACTGCCTCATAGCATTGATAATATTTTACCTTCAAAACAGCAATCCTCCAGTGTTGGCTTCAATTAAAATCCTCCAACGCAATGCTCAAAAGCAATGTTTGAACTGTGTTAATTTTGGACTGAATATAAGAGGCTTTCCATTGGACACCTCACAGAGCATTCATGAATTAATAAAAGGATTCTTTCATTTCTACCACACTTTCAAATTTGAGGATTGTATAATTGCTCCATATCTCGGAACAACAATTAAACGAGAGGACTTTGATAACCAAACAATCATATACCCGGAATACGAAAAACAGTTACGCATACTTTCTTGGTATGGAGAAGTAGAAAGGCTGAGAACGGACCGGCCAGTTTGTATACAAGACGCTTTTTGTCTCAATATTAACGTCGGCAGAAGTCTCACTGAAACCAATCTGCAATACTTTAGGAAGTGTGTACAACTCGCCCACAAAAGGTGTTCTGACTCATTAATATCACATAAAGATCTTTACAAATATCTGCTTGCAAATCTAATTGATGATATTGCCAATACCAATGTGGGACCTGAGGTGGAAACAGTGCTTTCAAAGCGCGAAGGGAGTATGTCCTTCGATGTCATTCCACGAAAAAACGAACTCAAGTCTCTTTCCAAAGTTGAAAGTGACCCTCTGCTGATACGGAAGCTGTGGGCAAAAGAATATATCGAAGCAATTGTTGAGATAATTAGTGAGGTGTATAGAATTGACATGACATTGCTTTCATCAACAGAGAGTACTAAACTCAAAAAGATTGACGAAAATGAGAATCATTCAGACCCCGCCCCCTCAAAGTGGTCAATTAGTTGCTACGTAGATTTATGGTCTGGGAGACAAATTCAACGCACCACTACAACACCATTTATGGAATACCACCTTGAACAAACAACAAAGCTCAATGAAGAACGAAGACAAGATTCAAACTATGCTGTCCAATTGAAGGGTTACTTAAACATAAGTATTATAAACGACTACAATGCACTTCGAGTGGAAGTAATTAGCGCAGAGCCTATAAGTAAAAAAGACAAATTACGCAAGTTTTTTAACGCTTTCAAGGCCATCATGCAGAATTACAACCTGAAGCAGCGAATATATCAATCAACATGAGACGCAGGCGGCAAAAAGAGTAAACTATATTAAACATTTTACATTTGTGTGTGTACCAATTTAAAAATGGTTTTGTTTGTAAGCAATTTTAGTTAAATATTTCTATATAAATATTTATGATATATACAATGGTGATTATTTCGTTTCATTTCGATTTGTGTGTAGATACATTCTGTTTTAACGTTAGTGATAACGTCGATCCAATGTACTTACAAGTTTTGTCCAGGAGCTCATAGAACCTGTCTTTGGTATCGTCATCTTTCTCCTCTGTTGGCAAATTTAGCCTGGATGCGAATTGTCGTGAGGCGCCCGTTCACTGACCTGAACGATAGGACTTCTTGCCTAAGTCTGCCTCTAACGACAAATCCACATCCAAATAGGCGCTGTTTTTGTTGCTTGTTGCAATCACCGTAATATATATCACAGTTTTACATCCTTCTTTTGCCCGGTCCAACTTCTTGGATGGCGGTTATGTCTGCTTTGCAGCAGTCTAGGGCTTCCGCCAATTGTTCGGCTGCACGTGGCCTATAAAGGGACCTTACATTCCACGTACAGATCCGAAGGTCGTTGTCCGTATATCGTTTGCAAGGTTCGTCATTAGTAAAATCATCCGTTTCCGAGGCTTATTGTTGCTTCCTAACTATAGTTTTTTGTGTGGCCGGGAAGTTACCCCGACGGCACAACCCCCAACCTGGAGGGCCAGTTCCTTTTTTGTAACCCCTGGGACAAGAGGTCGCACTTATAAGTTTGGCATGTTGAGCCCGGGTGAACTACAACCAGTATCCGATGGCTACCACTTGGAGGTAAAAAAAGCACAATTGGTGTGTAGGAAAAGTTGCAACACTGGGCATCGCCAGGTTGACGCCAGTCAGTGTCTACCCGATTCCCACAGCACCCAGTCATCCCGAATTGCACAACACGTGGGATTTAATCACGTTCGTTGGGACGATACTTTCGTTTTATTTATACATGGAGAGACGATAGCAGCAACTAAACTTGAGAAGAAAATTTGATCAAAAACTCAATTGTTCAAAATAATGACTTATAAATTTGTATTTCAATAAATTTGCTCATAGCACTCAAGTTACAATTAGTTTATTCGAATTACATTAATCTATATATGCGAATGTATAATGTTTGCCAATCGACAAAAAGAGCATTTATTAACAAAAGAACATCTCGAAATTACGTTTAAAAAAATATTCGTTCATCTATTATACATCATCTAATCTATTCGTAGTTGAAAGTTGTTAATATGAGATTATTTTTAGAGAGTGTATGAAGTTCACTTTATATAGTAATCACAGGTTACGCAGGCTCAATTGCCTTTTTTGTATTTTCTTCTTTTAGGTTTCTTGTTATGTCTTTGGCAAGCTTCTGATTTTGGTTTCCAATTTTGGACGACTTAAACGTATATATATACTGTGTGTAGGTATCTAAATCAATGTCTGATATACAAAATAAATCAAGGATCAAGTATACAATTATTTGTGCACTCATGTATCACTAGTAACAAAAGTATTTCAAGCGCGTTCAAGCGACGAAAATTATTTGCCCATATGGGGCGAATGAGATGTCTTCAAACAAGAGCAATACTTTTTTGCAGCCCCATCTGTAACACAACGTGAATCGTAGGCATACACATCAAGGCGGCTAATTGACCCCGTTATTTTCATGATACCCGTCTCTAGTTCATATCGTACAGTTGCCTCGAACAATCCATTGTTAGGGTGAGTTATAAGAACAATTCTATACGAATCTATTGTCACATTTGCGGGACCCTCGAGTGATTGCATGCCATGATATGCGCCCTGTATTTCTTTTAACTGCAACACAGCGCATTTCTCAACAAAGCTGCCATTATCGTATTCAGTTAAAAATTCATTTATATACTGGATAGTAAAGTTTGCAATTTTCTTAACAATTTTTGAATCCTTGCTAACACTAATATATGGTTTACACGTGCACCAGTGGTCTTCAATACTGACTTCTTCACAGGAACGGCTTTGTGGCACAGGCTTTAGTAAAGTTTGGCAATTGGGACAATCGGGTGCAGGCGGCAAATTGTTTGCTCTACCGGACAACTCCAGAATATGTTTTAATGTCATATGTATATCATATGGGCATGTTAAACGGTTTTTATTTACACTAAGTGCATTCACGATTTCAGGATGGGAATTTTTCAGTTCCGGCGGAATCCAAATGAACATAAATGGCAATCGTTCCTCTAAGTGACCGGCTGCAAATTTTCTCGTTGGACCGAATCGCATGCCGTGGTCACTGAAAAAAATTACAATCGTTTTTTCCAGAATATTGAGTTTCGCAAATTGTTTTAAATAATCCACCATTTTATCATCCATCGACGAACAATCGCTTATGGCATTGTGACTGAAAGTGTTTGCCCAGAACAGACCAAAATACGGATCATCCTGATAACGTGTACTTAGTTCAATGGCGTAGTCATAAATGTAATCGGCTGAGTGCTGATAGCCCAGGCAAAATATCAAACCAGATTTTGTTTTAATATTCAAATTTTTCTCGGCGCTTAATATGAAAGGTCGCAGATAATAATCAACGGGAGGCTTCTCGAAACCCTTTTTCAAATAATTAAATGTGTTTATTGATGACTCATCTTCAGCGTACGCAGTCACATAACCAAGATCCTGGAAATTTTTCCATATTATTGGGCACTTGTCTAAAGAACCAACTTTTGTTGGGCTACATTTATGTATAGCTGATGAATAATTGTATCCGGTTAGAATTGCCATTAAATTAGGAAATGTATTGTCATCCATCTAAAGGAAAGTTTACTTAGCAACTGGCGTTTAAAAACAAAAAAATATGCATACATATATTTTTAATAAGACTTGTACCCACGAATGTTTAAATAAATACATGTCTAAAAACTCAAACGTGGTACGTACTTAAAAGCATATTTATGCATTCACTTTTACTATGTCAAAGCTTAAATGCGTACATACCTTATTGTATCCGCTCATTTCAAACCACTCATTATCGTAAAGATACTGGGCAGTTTTGGGCATCGCTCGTATAAGGTTTACTCTCGATATACTATCAATACCTATCATAAGGACGCTAGTAGGCTTACGGGCAATTCTTTTGCTCCATTCGTCTAGTCGTTTCTTTATTTCAGGACGATGGGGTATCATCGGGTGACCATTTTTGTAGACCTGAACGTTTTTGTTTTTACATTTCACCATTATATTGTCAACAGTATTCGGGAGAAGGGTTGGCTTTCGAAAATTAATACATTTACCTAAACTGGGGAAATAAACAAAAATAACTGTAGTTCTAACAACGTATATATTGAGATTTGAAATCAGTGTTACCTAACATCTTGGTCCGCCCTTGGACCATGTGACTTCCTCTCGACTGCTTGATAGCAACAGTCGAGCTGATTAGAACTACCGTAGTGCTTTACTTGGTCTTCGTTAATTAAAAGTACGTATTTTTGTGCTGCAGAATTGTAAAGAACTCTTGTGAGGGGTTTACTTGTGGAACATGTCTCATATTTCTCCCGTTTGAAGTATTTCATCATTTCCGGAGTATACGGATCAATATTAGGTATTTTGCATTTATCGCTCCATACTAGGTATCCTGATTGAGGAGGTAGAATGGTTGTATTAGTTGAAATGATTGTACTTAAGTTGCTAGAGGTGGTGGTTGGTTTTTTAGGAGTAGTTGTAGTTGTATTCACAACCCTAGGAGTACTAGTGGTAGTGATTGTATCTAAACTAGATATCGTTGTTAATCGTAGGCTCATCTGTCTACCCTTTGTTGTACTTCTGTCTATGCTATTGGGTTTTTCCTGTTTTAATGTAGCCGTTGCCACCGTATATATTTGCGGAAGTTTTGTCGTCGCTATAGGCTCAACATTTTTTAAGGCTGTCACGTCACATTGAGTCGCAGTTGCATTGATCGTATTTAGAAAAATATTTTAATTTACAAAACACATAATATAGTTTGTGATTATTATTTTCCATTGCAACATAAGTTCAAGCAATCAAATCAGAACATGCAAAATATAAAGAAAAAACAAATAACAATTACTTTATGGGAGTCACTTGTTTTGTTTGGTTTTCTTACCAATTATGTATAATGGTTGATGTTAGATAATAAAAACGTGTGTGTGCGAAATAAGGTAAAAAGTGCATGTATGTTCTTAAATTTTATTAGTTAGGTCAATTAAAGCTGGTGATTATTGTTATTAAGGGTGATCATTCATTTCTAGAATAGGGGTTAGATTGCTCCAATATTTAGTCGGTTTTCTTCATTACCGGTGTGTAACTGAAGTTTAAAATAATGCCAAAGTGCAAAGTAAGTACTTGAATGTGATAGAATTTCATAAATAACATGTTAGGGTGACCAAAATGTGATTATTGTTCTTTTGATCTATATTGCAAACAAGCCTCAAATGATGATTACAGTGTGAAGCAATATAATACAGAAACGTCTACTTTATCTAATTTCCACGTAGTACACGAAATTATTTTCAATTGGCATAACAAAAATACAAATGCGACAACTCTGTGGGTGGAAACCATGACCGCTTAACCGAGTTATGACGAAACTGAGTTGTGTTATCTTATGCAGCATATCCAAATAGACGTTCACTCAATTGCAACTTTTTTTTATCTTTGAATGCGATTTTAAAAAGTACCTAAGCTTTAAACTGTCCTCAAGTAGGAAAATTCAGCATAAGCGGATATGGATTGTGGCCACAGAATCATGTTTACGCTTCCCTTTTGTAACAGTATGCCCTAAAAATATGTGAACACATATAAACGCTTATTTTGCGACACTTTTTATGATCAAAATATGATAAGACATAAATATATGTAATATATCCCCGTTGCACGGAATTTTTTTTTGCTTTCTCGAACGTTTAGGGTAGACATTTACGTTTTGATTGTAATCAGTGCTAGGAAGAATATATCATGTGTACATGACATGGCGAATGCAATATTGCAGTTAGGTAAGTATAATTAGTGAACGTGACTGTTGGTTGTAAATTCTGAAGGTAGTGTTGCCAAACAAGTTCTCACGATGAGTTAAATCAAATAAAACAATAGCTGGCTATAAGTGATATGACCATGAATTCAAATTTTTATCATTTTTCAACCAATGTCTAGAAAGAAAAAAGTTTTTGTAAAAGCTAAGCCCAGGGCCACTACGAGCTGCAGCGCCAACCATATTATTATTATTATGTGCACACAAATAAAGTTCTTATGTTTTGATTTACCAAATCATTCAGAAGCTAAAGTGCGACTCATTTGTATTTTGTATGTGTGCACGTATGTACATCGATTTTAGATAATGTTTCACAACGCAATCTTTGGAGGGAGCAAATAAAATGTTCAGCCTCGGATCTTCCATTGGTCGCCGCGGTCGCTGTCGGCGCTCCGGCTTTGTGGGTAAGTACATAAGTAAATAAAATGTTTATTGTACCCATCCGTAGATCCGTGGTTCAAATTAGCGATTATTAACTGAACATGACTTTTTAGTCATTTTCTGATTTATAGTAAGAAAACATTGATCTTACGTTGTATGTATGTAAGTACTGATGTTGTGCAATGCTACTCAAAAGCGACGAATATTGTATGTATGCAGTTATGATGTCATCAAAGTTAGTATCGATATTATATTATATATAATTATTATCACAAACCAGCTACCATTGATCCCAGATATTTGAAAGTATAATTTGTATGATGGTGATGTAAACAATAAAAGCGTTGTCTATCAGAAACCAGTATTTCTTACCTTTCATTCCAGGTACATGTGAGTGATGAATGACTGGTATCTTTTGCACCGAGTCCTGGTTAAAGAGAGTATAAAATAGGCACATGAACACCAGTACAACGATTAAAGCTAATATCCTTTTTCGTGCGCTTATATAATTTTTCGCTGAATTAATTGTAACTTTAATACAACTCCAGCTAAAATCATAGTTTCGGTTTTTGTTTGAAATATATTTTCCATTCTTGCACGAAGCCATCCAATCGTCTGGCGAAGATGCAACGATGTTATTGCCGTCATTTCCCAATTGCTCCTGTTGCAGTAAGGGCTCGAGAACATCATCACTGTCACTCGATTTAGTGTTCTTCATACTCGCTGTTCATTATCTGTAACATACATAGTAAATAATTAGTAAACAATTTTTGAATTTCAAGTCTGTAAAATGACAAAATGTGAGCGGATATTCTTAGCATTTACATTTTTTGTATGATAAGAAAAATACGAATTCCATCTAAGCCTACTTTATCTGTCACACATTTCTTTTTCCTGTGCTTAAGTCATATGTACAAATCTACTTAGAACTTCCGCTTAGAACTTGTGAAACTAGATTATATTTTTTGTTAAATGCGTCTCAAGTGTATGTTGTTTGTAGGTATGTTGATATCTACATAACATACTTATTACGGCGATAATAAATTGAATTCACATAAACTACTGATAAACCATATTCCCCCCTTCGTTTGTTTACAAGTTTCAAGAAAAGAAGACACCGATAATTTAAAATTGAATGAATATTCACTCAGGTACGGACGTTATCAGACATTTCGTCATAATCCAGTAATCTATAATGTTCAGTGTTCTATCAGAAACTGGGGGTTTTGATTGTAATTATTATATGGGTGGTATGAATGTTGTACAAGCTATCCTAAGGTGACTGCGCTTTGTACATCTCAAGGAAAACTTAGCTTCTGTCTTCTCCTCCGATAGCATCAGAGGACGCCCACCCGTCTAAGGTGGCGTACCAAAGGGTAGAATGCAGAGACGAGAATTCACTTCATAGTAGATACCTGTGTACAGTACATATCTATTATAAGAAATTCGTATATAAGAAAAAATCGCTTATAAGAAATACGAGCAAATACACCGTACACGCCTTCATACAAAAAATAAAGTTTAAAAGAAAAACGCTTATAAGAAAACTACGGATAAAAGAAACTTTTTTCTAACACCGAATTTGATAGATATATTGAAATAAGAACGTTTATAAGAAATGTTTGAGCATGAGTGTACGCACGAAGATTTTGAACTCCCCCGTGCAAATAACAGTAACAATCAACGTCAAGTTGACGTTTGTAACAAAAAAAAAACCGCGAATACGTGTAATTTGTTTTTTAATTTGGTTTCTTAGACGGGAGCATACATATTTACCCAATTAAAAGTTTTACAATGTCTACTATTAAAATAAATACTACTATACACTATAAATGTGGTGGCCCATGGCGTTGTGGGTATAAGCGTCGACCCCAACCTCGACGTCGTAGGTTCGATTCCAGCTCTGAGCGACGAAAACAATTTTCACGACCCCACCTCTTTCGAGTCACTGACAATGCTCAAAGAGTTTTTTCTGTCTAGAAAAAGCTTCTCAAACTTGGCCGTTCGGATTCGGCATTAAACAGTGGGTCCCTTCCACTCCTGAAAGAACATTAGCACGCACAACACGAGTTGTTGCTGAGAAGCTAGGCCCTGGCCCCCTACGGGCTGTAGCGCCACCCATATTATTATAATATACTATAAATAATTTGTTGATTTGGTTAAGGTAAAGCCAAAAAGAGAAGAAGCTGTAGCTGAAGCATTTTTTATTTTAAAACAGTGTTTGACCAATGCTGACGAGGGTCTGTCAAATATGGAAGAAGTTCTCTTTAAGGATGTTCTTTATACTTATTTATTGTTTGAGCAAAGACTTAGTAGACAATGTTATCGTAAATGAATTACACATATGTACATTTATTGTTAATTTTTTTTTTTTCAATAAAATTTTCTTATAACAAACTTCTAGTTTTCCTATAAGAACATTTCTTTCTTATATCAGTTCTTCGGATATAAGCATTCATTTTGCTTACATCCGTTTATTGCATAAAAGAAAAAACGGATATAAGAAAGACATTTTTGGAATTTTTGGACTTTCTTATATCCGAACTATAATGTATACTTTATTAATTAATTTGAATGCTTTTGCTACATACAACTTATTTCTATTTCGTTTAGCTTAGTTCCCTTTGAGATGCATTATAATATATATCCCTTCAAGAATCTGCCACATGCTCTAACACCACTTCTTAGCCGAGGCGTTATAGACACCTTGAGCCATATAACGCCACGATATGACTTTAAAATAAACACATACACTAGTAGGCGATAATTTTGTTGACCACTTGGCGGTCACGTGGAGACACCTACAGTAGGTGCTTTAAGCATTTTTTTTTTCGGTATTTGTAAATCTAAAAATTAATGTTTTTTGGACAGTTTGCTTCACTTTCTGGCTGGTTTGGAATTTTCACCCCTGATAGAATGATCGTGGTGCATTAATGACGACCAGGTACACATACACTCTGGCGCCACACATATATGTATAAGAAGTATGAATTATTCAAGATTTAGTTATTAATTCAAAAATGAATAAGATCGTAAGTACAAATTAATTGCAACGCCCCCAAATCACGACATACTCGAATTTAATTTTTGTTGTACACTATTGCTGCATACTCACTTTTTCAACTGACTGTATACGAAACTTCAAACTTTACTTGCAAAACAAATTACCAAATTCATATCACAAGCACAGCATGCACTTCACAGGAAGGAACTTGAAACAATAAATCACATGGCATCCACCTAACTGCTTTCAAATCAACTTGAATGAGCTATTAAATTCAAGACATTTCGACTTAATTACTCCGCAAATAAATACAATAGTATTTATTGGCTCAGTGCAAAAAAATAAAAATAAAACACCGATTGTTTGTGTTTTGTTTACAATACTCGACACTGCGTTTTAGAGAGCTTTTTTTGCTGTCACATCAAATTTGTTTCTTATATTTCACTTCGTTATTTTTTTTACTGGACCATAGCGAAAGGGCCATAGCACAAACATTTGCATGTCGTTGAAGTTTTAATAATTCCAGTAATATCCAGACAGAGCGGACGGTGTAATTATTCCAGAATTATATGCACTTAAGAACATGCCGGCCCCTCACACATTATACAAATATTCTATTTAAATGTATAAAAATAACCGTCTCTAAATAGTCGATTCATGAGCACTTCCACTCGTACAAGAGTAAAGTGCTAATTCTACTGTTTAGGCTACCAAAAGCTTGTGCTTATTTACCCGAGCGACGGGGACTCATTCAACAAGTAATACTAAATAAACTGAGAGCAATTTTTCTCTTTCATGCTGAATGCTGATATTCGAGAAAATATTCGATACACACACATTTGTACTGCCGTGCCATGCATGGCTATACATATATTCTTAATGAATGAAAAACAGAATTTCATGCAAGTTATCAGCTGATCTGCAGTTATGGTATGATAGCAATGATGAAAACCCGCATGTGACTGATAAAACATAAAAGTTGAGATAAGTGTCATACTCGCAATTAATACTGGGCATAGCTATATGCATATATAGATAGTTTTATATTACTATTTTGAAAGACAAATTTTGCCAAGGTCAACCGTCATTGGCACACTAATGAATGCCCAATTTTTATTGTTCATAATTTAGCTCGTATTGTTTATTATAACTATTTGTCTTGCGCTGTTGGTTTGAAAAGAATACAGTCGACGCTATATACCTTGATTTGTTTAAAAATAGCGAAATGTTGTATGCACTCTTTTGACTGGTACTTTTTCATTTTGAGATTCTCACTCAAGGAATAGCAACGAAATACACGATGACCACAATAAAGGGCGTGGAGATGGATGCAGATTAATGAGTCCATTATCATATTGTATATGCGATTCCCCAGGCAGTTTGCGCATTAAGTAATGAAGTTTGGGGTTGGTTGATTTCAAATTAAAGCCAGCGAAAGAAAAAATATTTGCATTCATTCATTTGCCGCCGTTTACAACTAAATTTGTGGCTTACCATAGTTTAATTGTATACGTCAAACATATAGTATACATAATTTGCTTTGTTAATCAAGTTGAATGAATGACTGTTTACTAAGTGCTTTTGAATCATTAACTACGAAAGCGATCTCAGAAACAAAAACTTTCCATCAAATATAAACAAAAAGTTATACTTCTTGGTGTGTAAAAAAACGCGCAAAGATCAAGTTTTTATATCAACAAAAATACTCGAACATTTCTTTGTAAATACCATGAATAAGGATTTTAAATTGTCTCTGCGAATCAATCAATTTGCGAACTATCAAACTGAGACGCTTTCGAAAGGAGGCAGACACGATTTACAAATTCACTCGATGTTCGTGATTCGTAGTAAGCTCACTGTAAACACAACTTCAAAGTGAAATTCATACTTTACCTCCCTTACCCTTAAAAAAGTAATCAAAATTGAAAATATAAATTAGATAGGTTTAAATGTGTTCCTAAGAGTAGGCAGCAGTTTCTATTATTTCATATTTCGTATTCATTCTTCTGCTTCTTCTTGTGGCGCTATAGTCCGTATTCATTCTAGTGAGCCTAAATTATTAACCATCTTGGAGTGATACGTTACATTTGTGGGAAGTTTAAATAAAACCCGCGAAAAGGGTCCTAGCGTACCGTGTAGATGGTCTGCGTAGTTCATCAGATCATAATTTTCAGACTATTATCTCCATAACGCTTGGTCTCAATCTAAAATTATTGAGTACGTTGGTCTCACTCCTTGAATTCATCTCACTTCGCTGGCAATAGCTAAATTTCAAGAAACTTTATAAAAATACAACTAACGATTGGCAATAATTTAATTATTGAACTTATTCATAACATAACTTTGTTATGACTCGGATTCGAACTGACCCAGGGACAGACACTCAATTAACTGCGCCATCCAGTCGTTTAATACATTTAATATTATAAAAATTATATAAAAATAAAATAAAAAAAAAAAAAAAATATTATAAAAATAAAAAAAAAATAAATTAATACAATAATATTCACCCAGACTTAATTAAAGTACTGCTTCCAATAATACTCCCTCATATAACACATATTATTAACACAATAATCATGACATCAACATACCCAATACAATGGAAGAAAGCTAAAATAATCCCTATACCCAAAAGAACCAATCCACCCGAATACAGACCCATTGCTATTCTTCCGTTTTTGTCAAAAGTGTTTGAATATGTTGTTAGTAGACATAAAAATTATCTAGAGCAACACAACCTCTTAAACCCATTACAGTCAGGTTTTCGGAAAGGACATAGCTGTGTCACAGCATTGTTAAAGGTGACGGACGACATTCGAAGAGCTATTGACGAAGACAAAGCAACCATACTAACCTTACTTGACTTCTCGAAAGCATTCGACAGTGTTGACCCAACTATCCTCTGTCACAAACTGTCCACGCAATTCAATTTTTGTAATCCCATTAATAAATTAATTTTCTTGTATCTTACTAACCGAGTTCAAGCCGTTTGCCATTCCAGACTTTCATCTTTTTGTGATGTACATTGTGGTGTCCCTCAAGGTTCTATTCTCGGTCCATTGTTATTCTCAATGTTTATAAATGACCTTCCAACTGTGTTGTCCTACTGTAACTTCCATATCTATGCAGACGATGTTCAAATCTACCTAAGCTTCCCACTAGGTATGGTTGAAGATTCAGTTGCAAAAATAAATGAGGATCTGAACTCTATAGCAAATTGAGCTACCTACAACTGTCTAATGCTCAATCCTGACAAAACAAAAGCAATCCCGATCTCGAAACAATCCCCTTCTCTATCTAATTTCCCGCCAATAGAACTCAACTCCACGATAATAGAATATGTTACATGTGTAAAAAACCTTGGAATAGTGTTGAATAGTGAATTGACATGGACTGACCACATCGATAGCTTAGTTTTCAAGATATATACCTCCCTAAGAGGCCTATCTATCAGCAAATATATTCTCCCTCTCAATGTGAAACTTAAACTTGCCAGAGCACTCATAGTGCCAATATTGACATATGCATCCGAATTGTTCGCTGACTGTGATTACTCTTCTTCCCAAAAGTTGACAAGAGCAATCAATGCCACTACAAGGTATGTTTTTAACCTACGCAGGTATGAACATGTCTCGGAAAAACGTCGCATTCTCCTAGGTTGCGAATTAGAAGCATTGTTAAGCTACAGATCTTGCATATTACTCTTCAAAATTATTCACAAGAAACAGCCAAACTATCTTTTTGAAAAGATCACTTTCTGTCGATCGAGTCGTAACATTACCTTAAGGCCCTCCATTCATACTTGTTTAATGTCACGCAGGAACTTCTTCATTCACGCCGTCCATTTCTGGAATCACCTACCTGCACAGGTACGGTCAAAGACCGAGTACAGACAATTTTGTAACGCTTGTTTCTCCCATTTCTCTCGTCCGAACTGAAATAATTCCCCAAAATTTCTGTTTTTGTTCTTTTTGTATGCATTTGTGCGCAGTCATTTAAAATATTTTTTGCAAACATACACTCTTCCAACATTAATAATAATTGTATATAATTTAAAACACGTCATTTAAAATCGTATGCTTAATTGAATTATTCCTGTACTATCAAAAGAATACATGTATTATTCTTAAGGTACAGCGATATAAAATCAGTAAATAAATGAAATGAAATGAAAAAATAAATATGCCTTTGCTTAGTTCTAACTTAAGATTAACGGTTAATCAGGCAATATCATACACATAAGGAAATATGTTATACCGTGGCTCTGTGGGTATGTGCGTCCACCATAGTGTACTTGAACACCGACGTTTATGTTAGCGATCGCTGGTCTGTGCGACAAAAATAATGTTCATTGACAATGCTCAAAAAGGACTTCTGTCCAGAAAAAGCTTCTTTAACTTGGCAGTTCGGAGTTGCCATTAAACTGTAGGTCCCGTCCACTCGTGGGACAACAAAAGCAATCACAACACGAAACTAGGCCTCGGCAATCTACGTAGCGCCACCCATATTATAATAATTTTTGTGATTTACCATACTGCATTTGTGTATTCTTGCAATATTTGTAGATATCATTTGGTTTTAATTATAAGCATCTCTATTGAACGAATCTTTATATATTTATATGTACAAACAAACATAATCTTGATCACGTCTGCATTGCACTATTCACGTTTATGCTAATTTTCACAGATGTTTGGTTGGTTATCGAGTACACAGCCAGGAGATGTATAGTTGACTTTTGAGTGCATACATTCCCACATGTACATATGTGTACATGGATTCAACTTGGCAATAAACATACACACATGCACTATAGTAAAATTGAATTATAATTTCGTAAGTTCGTAGTGGATTCAATTATCCCTATCTAACAGCGCCACACCAGGATGCAGAAAATATTTTATGTGCACATAAACGTACCACATACATATCATATTGTATTAAGCACATGTGTCAGTAGATTTGACACATTTTTAATTCGTAAATTTATCAAATTAATGTTGTAAGTCAAATCCATAGCAAAGCAACTGTTTTACGCTACACAGAAAAAAAAATCTCACCATTAGCTGAAGTCATCCTTTTCAAAATACGTGAGGTGGTTCTTCGGATGTTGAATACTCAATATATTTTAAGATTTCGTTTTTGGCAATAAAAACAACAAACATAACACCGTGTTATGTGTCCAATTGTGACAGGACACTTTCGTCCTCCAGCTTAAGGTATCACGAAAATTATCAAGTGACTCATGTATGCGAATATGTCCTCCATTATTGTCCAAATTGCCAGGGTTACCATGTACGTTGAATGAAACGAGTGTTTTATTTTCATAGTTGAGTTTAGTACTCATAGTTACTGAAGCAATGAGAATAGTGATTGAAGACTTCTAAAAATTACTTACATGCTCTGGTGGGCGGGATTGTGTACAGAATATTTCATTATATAATTGCTTTATTATTAACAAAATTGTAAGCATTTGAATTAGCAATCCCGGAAGAACACTCACTTAGATTAAAATCAGTAATTATATACAATAAAACACAAATAAAACAATATTACTTATTATCGTTTAGACAAATTTCAATCTCAATCCAATTTTTGCACGAAAATTGAGGCTGGCAACCCATTTACTGCAGTGTAATAAATGTATGTAACATATATTCATTCAGGGTTAACGTAGCTTGTACCGCCATGCCACAACCCCTATAATAGCGTTGATTAAGTGGACATCTGACATCGTAAATATATTTACACATACGGGTATATACGCATGGAAACATATACAATTGTTGACATCCTTTTATGATCCTGCGCATAAGGTTGTAACTCATTTCCTTTTGAGACTAACTCAAATTCATTGAGAAATATCTTTTGGTATATTGAGTCGATTTGTTTAGATCCTGGTATGTACATTCATTTGTGGAAATGTTATATATAAACAAAACTGTTTCAAATCTGGACATCGATGTACAATATACTTGCGATAGAATGAAGTTGCTGAGAAGCTAGGCCCTGGCCCCCTACGGGCTGTAGCGCTACCCATATTATTATAGAATGAAGTAATAAATACCACGCCTGTTTACTCAAACACGATTTATCACATTACTCACCTTTCTATACAATATCTATACACAATCATTAAGTTAATTAAATTTTTGTAACAACTAAGTAGCCTCTATAAAATGTCTTTCGGATTCTCTACTGAAACGGTGTTCATTATATCGCGAATATACTGTAGTCGTAACGATATTGTTGGATTTGTTTACAAAACCTGCATAGCTTTGTCCTTTCAAGGATTAAAAAAAGGAAACCCTTTTCAAGAATAGTAACAATTACAGAGCTGATTCAGTTTTTTCCGTCAACCCATATCTCATAAGATAATATGTGTATAAATGTATCCTAATTTTTACAAAGCAAAATTGAACCTACGAAAGTTAATAATGATAATATAATCTTATGTACAGTATGGATTTATGTTGATAAAATTTCTGAATATGATTAGATGAGAAGGTTTGATACAAATTGATTAGATGTAATAACAGGCCTCCTTGAGCTAATTCATCAGACTCAATAAACTTATTTGTGGGTCTTTGTATACGTATAGTGTACGTGTAATATGAAGTGCGATAACGAGAAATACAATATTTGCTTTCTTAACTGTAAGGCACTTGAGTGAGACACTTTATTCGATTGATGAAACTACTTGATTTCAAGAAAGAGAAAGCATTAACTCCGTGTAGAAAATTACGATTTTATTCCCTTGGATGAGTTCGCGATACAAATACAATATTTCTTTGCTTCTTTGTTATTGATACAGTCAGATCGGCTAGCATATGCATCCAACCTACTGACATTGCTAATGATATCGTAAGCTTTCACTGTTTTTGAGTATGCGACACTAGCTTCGAAACTTGCTTCTGGAACAACTGAAAATCGTATTCGGTAGATGAGCTTATCAGAACTATTTGCGGAATGTTCATTTAGATCTTCGTTTGCCTTTACTTGTGCTTCTACAATTTTTTTAACCTTGAACATCGAACATGGTGGGGAAAATTTATGATTGATCAAGTATGAATTCAAGTCCTCAATCACTGCATCAATTGCCCCAACGACTTCTACATTTCCAGTTGGGATGTTTTCATACGGTGTGCAAGTGCACCAATGGTCTTCAATACCGGCTTCTTCACAAGTCCTTTCTGCAGGAACAGGCAAAAATAAGCTCTGACAATCTGAACAGTCGTGTGCTTTCGATTGTTTTTCTGTTCGACCAGACAGTTCGAGCAAATGCTGTAGTGTCATGTGTACGTCATACGGACTTGTTAGACGATGACGATTGATTTTGAGCGCCTTACTAAACATGGGATTCCTTGCACGAAACCAAGGAGGTAACCAGATAAATATGAAGGGTAGGCGTTCATCAAGGAAACCCTGCTTGAGGCTCCTGATGGTTCCAAATCGCGAACCGTGGTCACTGAATAGAAACACAATCGAATCATCCAATACACCCCTGTCTTGCAACTCGTCTATGTACTTGGCAATGCGGCCATCCATTATAGATGCATCACTGAATGAATTGTGTGTAAAGGTATTTGTCCAAAATAAACCAAAGTATGGTTCACCCTTAAAACGAGAAGCAAATTGCATTGCAAAATCGTAGATATACTCAGCAGAATGACGCGGTCCTACACAGAATTTCATACCGGATAGCTTCTTTACTTTAAGTTTTTTTTCAATAGCCAACATAAACGGTCGATGATAATAGTCTACTGGCTCTTTTATGAATCCTTTAGGCAAATAATTGAAGGTACTCATCCAGGTCTCATCTTCTGCATATGCGGTTACGTATCCATTATTTTTGAACGTATCCCATATTAAGTTACAGTCTTCTAGGCCACCAACCTTTTCGAGATTGCATCTATCTCTTATCGTTTTCAAATTATAGCCAGAAAGGATTGCCATTAAATTAGGAAATGTGTTGTCATCAATCTAGAATTGATGTACAAATTAAATGTTGGTATTTAAAATGTTTACCTTCTACATATGCTATATATGAAAATAAAATTGTACCTTATTGTACCCCTTTAACTCAAACCATTTGCCTGATAACAATTTTTTGGTCGTTTCCGGCATAGTTCGTCTCAAATTAAATCGTGACATCGTGTCAATTCCCAACATCAGCACACTCACAGCACGCGGAAGATCTGTACGATTTCTGTATGAATTTAATTTATGTTGTACTTTCGGTTTCTCACGAACAAGAAAATGTGCATCCTTTTGTGTCACTTTTTTCTTATTCCCCAAATCGCACTTTATTATTACACCGTCTACATCGTTTGGTAGCACATGACCACTGGAAAAGGGTACACACTCTTTGAGCCTACAAAAAATCTCGTTACTAAATGAGCACATACATAGGTATATCCCTTTGCGTTCTTACTTAAAATCATTATCAATGCGAGCACCAGTCCCCGATCGAAGGACAGATTCATAACAACACGATAAATTACCTTCGTTGTTTCTTAAATGATTTTTTATTCGAAGAACAAAAGTCTGTGAATTCATATCAAATATCACTTGTGTTATTGGCTCATCATTTGAACATGTTGAATAATTCCTCTTTTTAAAATGTATCATTGCATCTTTAGTGAATGGATCCACGTCGGGCATATGGCACGAGTTACTCCACACGAGGTAACCTTTAGGTGGTATCGGATATTCGTCCAGATAATATTGTATGTTATTTCCTAATGTGTTTGTTGTTTATGTATATAATAATTGAAAATTGATAATGTAATTGAAATTAAGTCGACCACTATACCTTCTTTATTGGGGAACGCAGTCCATGGTATGGAGTTGTATTCGATTATAAGAATTAAAATCGCAGCAGCTATAACAGCTTTGAAGCAGAAGACACAAAGTGCCTTCGTTAAAACGTTCGTCATCGACTGCATTTCTTTTGAGAATGACAGTAGTATGTGGTCACATGAATGGACGCATATGATGATTGATATGATTAAAATGTGTTATCGACACTTTTATCTTGTTTAATCGATTTAGCAAGTATATACCTATGCATCGAGTCAATGTCATCTTATGTGTTTACACTCATCGAAGTAAAAATTCATATGAATAGGAATTTCAATGGAAAACTAGTCTCTATTTGTTAGCAATATATTAAAGTCAAGCTAAACTGAACTTATTTACTGAAAACTCATTACTTTTTTCTACAGTAGTTTTTATTTAATAAAGAATGAAGGCTTTCGATGTATCTGATATGCTGTATAGTTTTAAAATGCTTTTGATTTATGCTTTCCTTGAAAGGCTCTTGTATGAGAATACTGCTTGTGTTGGCAGTTGACATCGCGCCTTGAACAACGACCCTATCGTTGCATGAACAATCTATCGTAGGGTGGAAGCACTGATGAGTCTTGATATTATGATTGAATTAAATGGGATGTCATTGTCTTTATTTTGTGCATGATAGAAGTTAGTGCCGGCTTAAAGCAACCAGTATGTTGTATATGAATTCGTGTACAGGATAACATGAAGTTTTCCGATTTATTTCGTCACTATCCAGCTATCGAATACATTTGTTGACAACCAAACTAAGATTAGGTACGCAAGATAAACTTAACAATATGCATCGTATTAACGAAAGGAATTTTTAAAACTTCCGAGTCATTCAAATCTGCACCGCGCATTCCCAACGTTAATAAGGAAAAAACGAAATACATACTGTCGGAGCAAGCGTAAACTCCACAAAGGCCATCTTGGTGGAAACAATTGAGGTCACAACCTCCGACTCAACGATCAAAATCATGTTCTACCAATTTATTTTGCTGTATGGGGCCCAGAACTTGGCGATCTGCAAAACTGAAGAGTTTTTTTTATGGCAACTTCGAAAGAAAAACTCTACGTCGGATGTATCGTCCCGACTGCAATGAAGACGAATGGAGGAAGCCGCGAACTAGACGGTCTCTACCAGGATGTGAATGCACTCTGAAAGGCAAAAATCCATCGACTAGACTGGCTCGGCCACATCGAGTTCGTGGACACAAATGCTCCAGCAAAAATCGTCGCTGTCAAAATAAGATACAGATAGACGATGCGCTGTCATGGGACTTCTTCAACATCTTCCTTAAAATAATTGTTCAAAACTCGCACGCTAAGACCAGAGAAGTCCGTCTAGCTACTAGCATGTGACGACGAGTAAAATGGGATTTTTGTGAATATTGCAACGGATATGAGTGAAAGAGCAAATATATGCTGTCAACACAAAAGCACACCCAACACGACGTCCATAACTTTCAGGTAGTCAAATACTTGGGCCCACTATCGAAACGAGGAATTGCTCTTGCCAATTGCTTAATCGTCTCAGTCTGAGTCTGAAGCGGACGAGGTTACTGTTGGCTGCCTTGAGAGGAAAATTCTTCGCGTGATTCTTCGGTCTCGTTATCTCGATCAGCGATATCGAAGCCAGAAGAGTGAAGATCCGACGTTTGAAATGGCCTGGTACAGTGAATGGAAATCAATGCTGCGGCCCAGAAAGTCCTTGGATCCACCCCGAGGTACGGCACAGTAGAGGAAGATCGCGATTCAGGTGGCGCACGCAAGTGGAAAGAGTGCGAAACTGGGGGCAGCTAGCTAAAGATCGAACTAGCTGATGACGCTTGTTGGTTGGGACCCAGGCACACCCTCGGACTGTAGCGCCACCTTAAGTCAGTGAGTATAATTGATTAGACATACCCGAGTTTGATTAATATGATTGTATTTATTTGTTTCGTTACATATTATAAATTCAAATTAAATGTTTGTGTTCTTGTGTTCTTTTTCTTTTTTTCTTTTCATCTAATGCTTCAGCTAGCATAAACAAATTTCTTTTTATATTCTATTTATAAATATTTTCTTGAAAATTTGAAATTAAATTAATTTAAAGGCAAATAAAAACGTATATACACTAAAAGAAAAGAGAAACAAACATTAAATACGAAATAACATTTTGGAATGTTTCGAAAAAAAGAGGAAAGTGATTGACACTTTTGTTTTTATTAATTTGCGAAAATATTTGTGATAAATAAAATAACTACATTGCAATTGTCAGCATCACTAGTTCAAAGGATCGAAAACAGTATTCGACAGTAAATTCGTCGACTTTAAGTCACGCTTTAAAGTCGAATTGTCATGTGCATTTTTTAAAGAAGACTTTTAATAATTTAATTAAATAAAAAAAAACATTAGTTCTCATAAAGAAATAATGGATCTCCTTTGCTAGCGAGGCGCCAATTGGCAACTAGAAGACTCTCAAGAATAAAAACTCACATTAAATTACATAAGCTAATACGAAAAAAAAATTAAATTAAAATAAAACAACGAACGTCGAACTGCGCACTTTGTGCTGGCACTCTAACGTTCACCGTTGACTGTTCGTTAGAAAGAGTTTCTTCACTTCCACAATGGCATTGGTTGTTGCTGCACTAGAAATTCGGCAGGAGCAGTGATAAATGCTGGGGCGGGACAGCCTAAAATCAACAAATACACATACATATAGTATACACAAAATAAAAGAATCCAGATGTTTCAACTTACGGCAAACGGAACAGGTCTCTTCGTCTGTGCCATCACCGCAGCCATCACGACCCGAGCAGACAATTGCTGTTGATCTACAGCGTCCGTTACTGCACCTGTGCGGGCAATATGCATTGATGCCAGCATTGCTACTCCTACTGCTGCCACCAATACTGTTGCTGTTGCCATCAACAACTGCAGCTGTTAACAATCTTAGGAAGATATTCGGAACGGATCGTGATCCACAAAGATGTGGCGGTTCGTCACTGCCATCCTTGCAAGAGATAATTGCATTGCAATACTCATATTCTGGCAGGCATTCGCCACTGTTGCAGCGGAACGTGTTCGGTGGGCATTGACCACTCTCGGTCCTTAAAGAATTACATTCGATTTCATCCTCACCGTGTGGGCATTGTTTTCTGCCATCACAGAGAGCAGCACGACTTATGCAACGTCCACTGTGCTCGCAACGGAAGGATTCCGTTGGGCATGTTTGGTTAAATCGTGTATTAAAAGTACATTCTTCATCAGAAGCATCTGTGCAATCTGGGCGGCCGTCGCAAACGAAGAACCACGAGATGCAGACTCCACTCGAGCGGCACTATTAGAAATTAAAAGCGTATTCATTATAAATTACTGAATCAGACGGGTGTGGGGTATGTTAGAACTTACTTGGAATGTTCCTTCACTGCATCCAGTACGTTCTGCACTGCATTGTTTTTCGGCTCTCTTCGAAGCACAATCACATACACCTCGATCGTTACAAACCGTATATGGGTCAGCCAGTTGGCATTGTTTGTCGTTGCTGCATTTCAAGCCTAGCGAAACAGGTCCGTTGCCAAGCTCAACACGTTTGCGAATTTCTAAACATAGACAGACATAGGAATACAATGAAATATAGCGCCTTATTAATACATCACAAAAGAATATCAGTAAAAGAATAATGAATAGGAACTTAGGGACACGATCTGTGACTAGGAATGCATCAGCTTACCTGGCTTTGTTAGGAAGGCATCAGTATTCATATATGATGAAGGAGTTGTTGCGAATTCATCTTCGACCGGCATGAATGGCTTAAGGGTTGTTGCCACTGGAGCAGCTGGCTCCATAAGTGTAACACGACTCGCCAGCCCAAGCATTGTTTGTGTGGTAATTTCTAAAATATTAGGAATTTCTGTGGTGATGCTTTCATCAATGCTATTATCCTGAATTGGGGCCGGTGTAGTTTCCACTACCAGATTATCTGACATCAGCTCTTCACGGTCATTGGATGACACAAATGACAAATCGAAGGGCAGCTCTTCCGGTGACAGTGTTTGTGTTTCGGCGACATTTTGATCATTTTCCGCCTGTGGAAGTGGTGTTGTGACTTCGTCTGAATCGACTTCTTCTGATTGTGCCCCCATCAACAACTCGGACAAAATAGTTGGATAGTATTGTCCCGCAGTTGGTGTTTGCCCCTTTTGAGCAGATACCTCTGCCTTAAGGTCATCATTGAGATTATCTGGCAGGATTGTTGTTGCTCGTTCCACATCATCTTCTTCGTCCATCAAACCATTTAGAATGCTAAGGACAGATTCATTCTCATTGAATTCTATATTCTCTGGCGTTATCACGTCACTGGCAGGCTTCACTTCGTTTTCAGATGAATTGATTTGATCGGTTTCAATTGGTGCGTTAGTTTCCATGGGTGTTGCGTCTTCAGATGATGCATTTTCTGTTAACTTTTCATCGTTTTTCACCTCTGTTTCTGTTTCCGTTTCTACTGGCTCATCGACCAAATGATGATCTTCAAATTGTTCGAACTTTTCGATTTCACTGTAATCAGACTCCACGGCGGGTGTGGCAATTGTTTCACTGTCAGCTGCAGAAGGCACGGCTTCCATAACTTCACTTTCATTGGCATTGACTACATTCTGTGACTCGCCTGCAAATTCACTGTTATCTACACTCACAGCTGAGTTTTCTTCATCGATATTAGGTAGGGACTGTGCGTCCTCTAATTCGAAAGTTGGGTGGACAGGTGTCAGTTGTTCGTGATCAGCATTTTGATGTTCAAGGGGCTCGGTTTCTAACTTTTCTTCTTCAACAGTATCTGATGGAAACACAGTCATCTCACCGCCTTCGGTTGGTTGTTGATTTGGACGCGATCCAACCACGGTTTCACTCTCATTATTTTCAACCGATTCTCCAATTACATTTTCATCCTCAGCACTAAGCTGCTCGTCGTTTTCTGCAACTTTCATATTTTCATCTTTATCAGCTGAAAGAGACTCGCTTGGAACCTCTGCGTCAATCGGGGCAATAATGTTGTTGCCATTGGCATCGTCCATCGATTCTTCAACGATTTTATTTATTTCAGTGTTTTTGTCGGTTTCCGCTTCGTTGCTGAACGTTGCCAAATTTTCTTGTGATCCATCGAGTTGATTTTCCTGAGAAATTGCTTCATCAGATTTAACTGAGTTCAATTGGTCTTGTTCCGGAAGGTTTGGTAATTGTTGCTGAAGAGTCTCAGAGCCTAAATACTCAGTTTCCATGGCGATTTCTTGTTCAGACTCGTTTTTATTTTCATCAGCTTCAGCTTGAGGTTCTTCGGGCAATTCTCCTTTCAAAATTTCTTGAAGTGTAATAGGAACCACTGTCTGTTCTGTTTGTGTATCTTTCTCTTGCACGGGTTCATGAGATTCAGATTCCTGCAGAACGTCTTCCAATGTTGGGACCATCTCTTGCTCTACATCAGCATTGTCTTGTGAAATGCTGTCTTCTGAAGGCGACCCTTTTTCAGGTTCCACTAATTCTGGCTCGGCTTCCAGTTCCTCTTGATTACTTTCTAACGCTGGTGCTTTCTCGTCAGAGGTGTTTGCTTCATTCTGTTCATCTTTCACTACATCTTGCAAATCTTCCTGGTTACTTGTAACCAAAGTATTTAATTCTGGGTCTAATTCTTCTTGCTGTCCTTCGTGTTGGATTTCATTATGTTCTACTTCTGTTTCTGATTGCATCTGGTCTGGTGCAATAAGTTCTGTATCGGACATTGGGTTTGCAACGAATTCTTGCTCATGTTCCTCCATTTCCTCCTCTTGCGGTTGCGTTTCAAGAACCTCCTGCAAAGCGATAGGGGCTACAATTTCTTCGGGATCTGAAACAATATTTTGTTGATCTTCTGTAGCCAATTTGTTGGTTGTTGGATCTTCTGGTGTTTCTTGAGATTCGTTTAGTGTTGTCTCCTGTGGAGGAACTTGAGGCTCCTCAGGAATAAACTCTGCATTCTGTCCTTCATCGACTGTTGAATGTAACTCATCGTTATTCATGTTCTCAACAAATTCTTCAACATTTTCTTCTTCCTTCTGAGGCTCCACCTGCTCTAGGTTTTCTGAAAGGTTTTGTTCCCCTACTTCCTGTGATTCCTGTTTATCTTCATCAGTATATATTTCTTGTGAAACCTTTTCGGCGAGATTACCTTGTATTAAGTTGACAACGGAATCTTCTTCCTGTTGGGCAGGCGTCTCCATCAAGCTTTCCGATACTTTATCACTCTCACTGGCTAAGATTTCTGCTTGTACCAGATCCGCATTGAAGTTTGTTTCAGTTTCAGCCGATAGTTCTTCATTGGGCTGTGGAAGCTCACTGTTCACTTCAGATAGTTTCTCTTCATGGTTTGCCGAGACATTATCTGTTTCTTCTTGAGACGTGGCAATTTCTTGATTGACTGTTAAAGATGGCTCAATAATTTCTGCAGATTGTTGAACGATATTCGCTTCTTCAGATTGACCTTCATCCGCGTTTTCTGCGGATTGTGTCTTGATGTTATCTTCTTGCGCGAATAGCTCGTTAGTTTGTTGTATCGGTAACACATGATTATCTTCTTGAAGTTCTTCCTCTGCGTTTTCCAAAACTTGTTCATGTGCTAAAGGCAGTTCATTATTTTCATTAGAACTTAAAGTGTTCTCCTCGTCATTGTCGTTTGTGGGATACACTTGAGCGTCTGTTGACTGCTCTACATTAGCTTCTTGAACGACATTTTCAGTTTCTGGTTGAAGCGAATTTTCGTTTTGCTCCAAGTTCATCTGCGTAGCCGTTTGCTCTTGATTATCATTCACAATTTCTTCTGATTGGGGATCTACTTTGATTTGTGTTGCGGAATCTATGTTAATTTCTTCCAATTCGCTGGCTTCATTTTGTTCAATTGCTGCAGTTACTGCTGGAATGCTTTCACCACTTCCATGTTCATTGCTCTCCTCAGAGTTCATGCTTGGAACTTCACCGTACATGTCTATGTTCGCTTCGGCTTCCTCGTCGGTTCCTTCAGGCTCTCCTTGACCGGAACTTGGGCGATAATGAGATTCCTCCAGTGGTGAAGCATTTGTTTCTTCGACCTTCTCCGACAATTGCTCATTAGATTGATCGTTAATTTTATTAGCATTTTCCTCAATTTTAACATCTTCAGGAATTATTTCCTGATCCTGGTTAATTACTGATTGCTCTGATACTTCTGGCTTCAACTCCGGCATCTGCTGTACCTCTTCGTTCGACAAGTCTGCTTCATTTACATTTTGCGGGATGTGTTCGTTATTTATTACTGTTTCCATCGACTCAGAGGGATGGTTCATTTCAATTTCTTGCACTCCCGATTCTTCTTCTTCAGCGCTCGGATTTTCATTGGATACCAAATCTGTTTGGATCATATTCTGATTTGATTCGGAAATCTGATCATTATCAGTTTCTCCGAACTTAACTTGCTGATCTACGTCAGTAAGTTGTTCCTGATTTTGCTCTTCTTCCATCACCGTTTGTTGTTCGATCTTTGTTGGTTCTTCAGGCGCTTCTGGTTGCAGCTCCACGTTCTCAGCTTGATTCAATTCTAATTTTTGTTCTTGTTCTGATTCTATCGGTGTATCTTCATTTGATTGCTGCTCAGTCTCAGAAAGCTTCTCGATTTGTTCCTCCGAATCGGCTTGTTGTTCCAACTCGACAGGTTGAACTTGCTCTGTTTGCTCGATTTCCTGTTCTTCGAAAGCAACTTGTTGTTCTGGCTTTATTTCTTGTTCGAGTTTTGTCTGTTGTTCTCGTTCAGAATTTTGTTGAGGCTCAAGTTGTTCGTTCAAAACAGTTTGTTCTTCCAAACCAACTTGTTCTTCCAAACCAACTTGTTCTTCTTCTTGTTCTGAATTAGTTTGTTCTTCTAAATTAACTTGTTGGTCTAAATCAAGCTTATTTTCCAAATCAGGCTGTTGCTCTAATTCAGTCGGTTGTTCTAATTCAGTCGGTTGCTCTAAATCAGTTGGTTGTTCTAAGTCAGTTTGCTGCTCTAAACTAGCTTGCTGTTCTAAGTCAGCTTCTGGTTTTAGAACTGCTTGTTGGTCAGTTTGCTGTTCCAAACCACCTTGTTGTTCTAAATCAGTTTGTTGTTCTAGTTCCGTTGGCTGTTGTAAATCAGCTTCTTTTTCTAAGCCAGCTTGTTCTTCCAAATCAGACTGTTGTTCTAAAACTGCTTGTTGTTCCAAATCAGATTGTTCTTCTAAATCGGTTTGTTGTTCTAAATCACTTTGTTGTTCTAAAACAGCTTGTTGTAGCTCAGCTTGTTCTGGCTGCACGTTTTCTGGTTCCGGTGCAACTTCTTCCTCAGGTTGGGTTTGTTGCTCTGTCTCTTTTTGTACATCCAGCACTGCTTGTTCTTCTGGCTCTCCTTGTTGTTCGATATCTGATTGTAATAGTGTTTCTGACTGTTGTTCTGAGAGTTGTTCCGTCTTAAGGTTTTGTTCAACTGGAACTTTTTCGTCCTCGACTTCCTGAACAGCTTCTGGTTGCTGCTCTACTTCGGACTGTGCTTCCAAATCAGTATGGTCTTCAGAATTGCCTTGTTGCTGTTCTTGCTCTGGTTGACTTTCGTCTTCTTTCTGTTGTTCCAACACAGACTGTTCCTTTTCTACTGATTGTGGCTGCTGTTCTGGTTCCGCAAGCTGTTCTGAGCTTTCTGCTAGTCCTTGCTCGATATTCGTATCTTCCTCTGGTTTAACATATTCCACTTCTTCTTCTCTTTCGCCAGCTGTCTGTAATTCGAGGTCCGATTGTTGCACCTGTTCTGGTAAGGTGTCCTGTTCCACTTCTTGATGTAGCTCATCAGTCTGTACTTCGGGTTCGAGTGGCTCTTCCTGATCTTGGTTTTCAGCATTTGGTTCAGCTTGGTTTTCAGTTGTTTCAGATGCAGTTACTACTGTTTCTTCAACGGTTGGTGTTTCTAATAAAATCGTCTCCTGAGTTTGAGGTGTTTTGTCTTCAGACTGTTCGTCATTTTCAATTTTGTATGGATAGTCATCACTTTGCACCGGTTCTGCAACCAATTCAACTGGGCCTGATGTTTGATATTTGTTTGAGGCATCTAATCCTTCGGTATCCACTGCCAAGTCTTCCCCATCGGCGGGATCATTTGATGTACTAACAGTCAACACCGGCCTTTGTACAGAGTCCGATGGCAATGGTATGATGTCTTCTTCAGTATTCAATATTGGTTTGCCCTGCGTAGAAGTTTCAATGTGGGATGAAATGAGATCAATTGGTCGGAAAACTGTTGGTGGCGGTGTGATCATAGGTGTATACGTTGAACCAGCGTTTACGGCAACATCACTTTCGATACCATTCGAGTCAGCTCCAATACACATGCCTCCATATTGCTTTGCTGGTGAAGTGCACTGACAGCGGCCAAATAGATTTGGAATCAGGAAATCACAATGACTCCTCTTATCGTTCATTTGACAATGGGCGTGACTATAGCAGACTGCTCCGGGATGTGCGGCTGAAAATAAGAAAAACATCTTTTTAAACTTCTTGAAGAACATATATATTTATTATATATGATTATTATAAATCCTAGTAAAATGTTTTTTTTTATGGATCAGGTTACATTTTTTTAAACTACCATCACAACCTTCCCATCTTAACAGCACTTAATGCGAAAAGGAATTTGGGATCCCTAGTGTGCAAGAGCGCGAGACAGAGTACTGATCATTCAAACTACGTGTTACTTTACAAAACAAGATTTGCTTTGGATTAGAACATCCTTAAATTGGAATCATTGGTTTCTGTGACAAAATTGATGCAGCCAATCCTTTATTTTATCAATAACCGATGAATAAGAATTCTGTTCCTATTCTCTTCACCAGTACCTCAACATAAATAAAAAACAAATAAAACCGAACTTTCAACATTCGAGTGTCTTGTCCTGTCTACACTGAAATAATTCGCGTGAAATACTTACGGCATGATTTAATTGGTTTCAATTAAAAAGGATCGAAGCTAATTGTCCCTCATAAACATAAACAAATCTCTAAAGTATTATTATTCATTGAACATCAACCCATAGCATGCGTGGTTAAGTTATGAAAATTGATAGAATGAAGTGAGTAAAACTTTACACCATATACCGTTTGAGCTTCTTATAAACGAAGTGTAAAACGGAAAGAAAAATAAAATCAGGCCAGACTATCTGACGTGCACTGACGCGAGACGGGATTCCTTCCGGCTTGGTAACCCAGTCTATCGATCTTGTATCAGATCGTACACTCCACCTTTTTCAATCAAACTGCATACACGATCATATTCCCATGGTCATGAAGTATGTGTATACTAGAACCAGCAAAGACTGATTGACGATTTTCAATTTAATGAGAATTGCTCTCTCGAAGATGGATAGAAGAAGTACGTGGCCGTTGACGTTGTCGATGTCGTTCTCGTCGTCGTCGTTGTCTTTCCCATCGCCAGCATAGTAGATTGGTTAAGTGATGTAAGCCATACACGGGATGATCGGTAAAAGAAACAGTGATCGGGGAAAAAACACATTTTCCTAATTGACATTCAATAATTACTCACTAGACGATGGTCTTCAAATAGAGAAAAGGATAATCCAACAATGGGTGCATGGTACACAAACAGCTCCCAAATATAGTCAATGGGGTCGCTGTGGCAAGGTACGAAGAATACACGATCCGCTGAAGTCAATGCCAATCAACGATTAGGTTGACGATGCAGTTGCTGCTACCAGTGACATGTTCAACAGCTTCTGTCCCGTTGTTATACCGGAATTGAACGTTTACGAATCAAATGGACTCTATCCTACACAAGTTCAATAGTTTGCCCCCCAACTGAAACCCAGTATAAAGTACAGTATTTACATTCTCCTTAAATTTGAATGTATTTTTGTCACTGGGGAAGTACGGATAATTTGACAAAATTAATTAAGCCGATCAAGTTTTTTCTTTTTTCAAACAATGCTTCACTGGATTTTATAGAAAGAATTCACATTAAATTAATCAAGAAGCAATTTTACCTTGACGTTCGTTGTTTCCTATGACGGCAGAAATCGAAGTATTAATCGTAGTGCCAGTTAAAGTTTTACAATGTAATGAAACATAATGATGAATACCACAGTTCACGGTCCAAAGAAAATAAACACAACAAAATGGGTACGTGATAGACAAATAAAAACGATGAATAACCTTCTGATAAATAATGTAAATGTATTTGAGGTTATATGCCGGTAACCATATTAAATGGTGTGTGCCGGCTCTCAAAGCCTACAAACAGAACGGATCAAGCCTGAAAGCCTTTCGAATTATTTCCTGCCTTTCTTTCATTTCAGTTCATTCAAGAAGGCTGTTAAAGAAAAACAGCATCAACATCTGATAAATAAATTTTACGACTAAAAACTTAAGTATATCATTAAAATATTTTCCACGATGTAAAATATAAAAATGCTTTAGGGGTATTCATAAAAATCTGTGCCGTTATGTACAAACATGTGTTCCTAGCAACAGTGTCCATAAAGTTGTGAGGATAGATTGAATGCTTGTAAGCGAGATGGCGACCATGGTAAATAATTTGCCTGCTATTAAGAATAGCTTAATTGAATAACGTCCAACTAAATTTAGGATTTATAGCTTTGTCCTATAAAATTCTATTTTCTATACATGGCAATACACGGCCATATACTAGTGCACCGTGTAAGTTTAATGGCGATTAGAATTCCGCATTCCATTTTAAACGGATATTTTATTACAAACACATATTACAAAAAATGTTTCATATATTTGGTCAACAGAAAATGTTTAGACCATATTTCGAAAATTATTTTATGATTTTGCATGCAATACGGCATTAATTGGTTCTAAAAATAAGTAGTAGGTAGTCGTATTACAATTATTTTTCCTAAAACAGATTGTTAACGCCTCTGCCAGCATCTCTACAAAGGCATTATCCTCGTTTCCCTAATTGCATCATCTTCTTATTTACACGTGCACGTACAGGCGAAGCATAACTTGACTGCAAATATCTTGCAAACTTACATATGTATTTATTCAAACCGATTTCGGCTTCAAGAACACATGTACAAAGTATGATAAGATTGAATATGGCATGGATACTATTTTATATGTACTCGTGTGTTGGTCCGCTGACTGGTTCACGGATGATGGCTCGGAATAAGAAACAGATACAAGGTTTGTCGACCTTTCGCGTGAGTGGCGAGAGGTACACACAACACATAATACAATGAGAACAAGAAATTCAATTCACGGTAACCGTCCGTGGAAACGGATTCTGTACTACTCTGTGGCCAATCAACACATTAAGATGAACAATCAGACAATCCGAAATCCAGTTTTAAATATAACTAAACATAACCCTCATTTTTTTGGCGACGACTAACTTTCTATCCATGGCCGATTGGATATTTTGCAGATCAATGAAGAGAATTAGTAAAGAAGTCAGGAAGTGGTTCACCTACATTGTGGAGAATTAAGATTCAACATCTGATCTGACACAAGCTTTTGAATTTAAAACATTTTTTTTTTCTTATTTTTTAAGCAAAATATTTCCATCTTGTCGGTTGGGAATATGGGTTAACACATTTGGCCTGAACACACTTTACGGATTAAGCTTTCATTTTCTATTCATCATAGTTTTTGTGTTCTTCATTTGCATGCTACTTTATACCGTTCGTATTGGAATTACAATAAATCTTCCTTATTGTTAGGATTAACTTAGTTTTCAATTGGGAGATTTTTGTCTTGCACATAAGTTTGTACTGTAAATAACTGTGAATGAATTAGTATTTGTTTAGTAAAGTACTAAATTGTGCTGTAATATTTAATTAAAGGTATGTCAGACAACTATTTTAATACTTTGTGATTCAGTAACTTCTGTACGCCCTCCTGCGCTGATTGTGCACATATATAACTTAAGCAATAGAGAGAATATTTTTAGTGAATGTTTAGTTTCGTTTGGTGTGTGGCCCGTGGCGTTGTGGGTATGTTCGTCGACCCCAATCTCGAGGTCCTAGGTTCGATTCCAGCTCTGAGCGACGAAAATAATTTTCACGGCCCCACCTCTTTCGAGTCACTGACAATGCTCAAAGAGTATTTCCTGTCTAGATAAAGCTTCTCAAACTTGGCCGTTCGGAGTCGGCATAAAACTGTAGGTCCCTTCCCCTCGTGTGAGAACAATAGCACGCACGACACGAGTGGTTGCTGAGAAGCTAGGCCCTGGCCCTCTACGGGCTGTAGCGCCACCCATATTATATATTAGTTTCGTTTGCTTTCGTTCAGCTCTGATATCAGACTTTGGTACAACATTTAACGGCTTTGGGTCCAAAAATACGGACTACGCAACACTTACAATTACACAATTATGCACAGTTCATCAAATCAGATTCAATCAAATTACTAAACATTTTTTTAACTACAAATTATTCGAATTTATCAAATGCACAATATTATTATTGCATGCAATTGTTTATTTTTAAGGACTGTTTTAAGCTTACAACACTATTGAATACATTTCGCATCCTTGCAATGTTTGTATTCATCACATTCATTGATGTACAGTTTTCCCTGGATTTCGGGTCTGTACTATAAATGTACATATCTAGTCCACAATTATGTCATCAAAGCATAACCCAACAAACTTTTGACATGAATGTAGACAGAGGCATGCTTCTTAACTCGATTTTCTGGTTTTGTGGGTCCAGTAGACAGTGACTTTGTAATTAAGGGAATACATAATTCTTCTTCCACAAGTTGTAACTTCTACCATAAACAGTGCCACATATGGATGGGGTACATGTGCACGTACTAATGGACATCATTTGTACCAATTGTGTTTTCAAACATAATTTTTTTCTCTTCTTTCTATCCACACCCACTTGATGATAAACTTTCAGATCCAAAGTCATCCAAAGTGAAGAGAGATCTATAAACGTCTTAGCTTAAGTGACACAGAAAGCAAATCATATAGCATTTCGAATGCCTTACACATTTCAATACGGAGAGCTACATACATATGTAAATACTTAGGTGCAAAAATGACTCACATCACATCCGTCATGGGAATTACTATTCCAAGCGCATTTTAGTAAGTGACACACTTTCATCCGTTTCTTGAGCAGAAAGGCCAATCATTCCAACACATTCAGCTCAAAATACCAAAAAAACAAACGAATGAGTGAACGGATGAACAAGAAATAAAAAAACAAATCCAATATGAAATATTGCAGAATAATCAAATAGTGATCGTAAAAATGAAAAACATCGCTCACTCAATCGCACACATCGCTTGTTTCCGGGAAAGCATACAAGGAATGTTAACTCCAGCCCACCATAATGCAGCTACAGCACTTTCGTCATAAAATCTAAACCAACATCATGGCGCAGCCTCATTATAATCTGTTTTGTGGTCAAGTCAAACACTTTAGAAATGAGAAAGGTGGTTTCTTGGTTTTCTCAGACGTTCTCGCATACTTCTATACTCCTGTTGTTTTGCCCGTAAAGCGACATTTAGGTTAAAACCAATATGCGAGCGTAGAAAAATCTGGCACTTTTCTAAATAACTGAACTCATTTCTGGTCACAAATTGAGTGTATTGGCCATACTATTTACGTCTTGAAAATTCCCTATGAAGATTCGATACATTCCAACATGCAGAACATAAAATGGAATGTGGTAAGACATTTTCAAGATCAGACTGATAGAAGCGACAGAGCATAGAAAACAGCAGCTTCACGTAATTCATTACAAAATAACTTTCATTAGCCGCAAACAATTCAATTGAGAGGGCATGCTTCTTTCAGACAGCACCCGAGCTTACTTGGCCTTACTTCTTTTACGCTCTCTCCTTCTTACACATTTCTATGTTGGTCTGTCTTCCTGTCTTTCTTTCTCTTGGTCTCTACTTCTCTGCGAGTATAGACGTGTCCAACAGTATGTCTAACGTTGGCGGCGTTGGTGTCCAATAACAAACCAAACCAGACAAACTGGACGTGAATGGGATCGGATTCCGGCTGGCACTTTATTTATTTTTTTTTTTTTTCGTGTTGTGTATATGGTGACAGTAATCGCGTACGATTTGTCACCGATTAATCATTAGGCTATGGATACGCATACAATCAGTGACCGCATGGTGGTCGAATGCTAATCGGTGGATATAGTCTTTCATTAATTAATTGACCGTTGATAGTAAATTGTGATCATTCATAACGTCTGTGAGATATGTACATACATAGGCATATGTGTCTACGGATAAGCGAGAGTGGCTAGTTATCTGGAATTCATCTTCTTCCACAGGACATCATTGAGATAGAAGAATGAATTACGACTAGTGATTGATCTCACACGTATTATGTGTCTGTTTAAAGTAGATTCCATGTGCATTTGTACATAGAATACGAGCTGCACGCAATCTACAACGAGAAGCTAACAAAAATTGAAAGTGAGCTCTTTTGAAGTTTGATTGTCAGAAGACTGGTTAAAAAGGAATGTTGTGAACTGTTGTAATAACCGGATACTGTGAGAGCAGATAGTAATTCTCCTTTTCTTTCCGCCCAAAGCATAAGACAGGATACAGTAAATGTACCCAAGTAGTGGATAGGGATAACACTTATGTGATTAATTTTCTATTTTGCACGCAAAGCTTATACTTAGTGTAAGTGAAATCCCTCTGGCATTAAAAGAATATAATTGAAAATCTTTTGTATTCCCAATTATGTGTCTCGAAATAAGATACATAATTTTAAATTAAGGTATTGAAGAAGTCAAACGACTCTTTAACACTGTCCATGAACAGAACAAAAATACAAACTCCACAACTAGCACTATAAGTCATCCTGTTTACAAAGCAGCTCACCAGAATGACCCCAATGATTTATTGCATTCTACACCGTCGAAGATGATCAGCCATTAGAATTCTCTTACCCGTATTTACAGCATCTATTGACTTAACCGCAACAGCTGAGATGTAAACAATTTCATCTACTCGGAGATAAGTATATTTACACAAACGATTGATGCTCATCGGTGAGATGATGCTTTATGTACGTGAAGGTATAAACCCATGTGTATTTATGAATACAAGCATAAATAAAGGAATACACCTGAAAAAAAAGAAAGAAAAAAAATTGAATCACTTACGTCCAAGGCATGTATGCTTCCGAAACTGCAAGAATCCCTCTACACACCGACAAGCACCATCCAAACAACTGCTATTTGCTACTTTCATCGTACACTGATCGGCTAAAATGCAGTCACCTCCGAGAAGTTGTGCTGTAAAAAGAATGAAATCACATAAGTAGATATCATGAGTGGGTTTTTAAAGACATAAAGACACGTTCTTAAAAGTCGCAGGGTACCACTATGTTTACCATCCACAATGTAGACAAATATTGAATGAAATGGACGGCTGAATGGTTCAGACTGTTGAATAGAACATTTTCTAAGAATGCATCTGTTGGCTGTCGGCTTTAAAGATCACAAATTCACACTTATATTTGTGCCATTATGAGAAGTCCAGTTCTTGAAGAATGTATGTTTCTTACTAATGATGGGGTTTTCAAATGGAATTTCGGTAAAAGATTATAATAGTGGATTAGATGTGCGGAGGACACGCCTTTTGTCGGTGCACTCTAATTGTAAAGGCAAACTGAGAGCAAGTAACTGGGAATAGCCAACAATCGGACGCCAATATTTGTACTTTGAAATTCTGCCAGCGGGCGCGCTGGACGTGCCGTGGTTAAATGCTCCTGACAATAAATACGTATGTATTTATGTACATGCATTAATCCAAACGTGCATGTACATATTCACATACATATGTATGTGGATGCATAGATGCAACACAAATCCACGAACTTGTTCACTATACTTATATTGTAAAATGAAACGAGGACACATGCCACAGAAAACGGAAAACCTCAGAGCAACAGACGGACGGCCAACATAGAATTATTACGTTCTGCTCCATTGCATCGTATCTCATCTAAAGCTAGGAACGGAGATAAAAATAGAAATACTTACATGACAAACAAGTAGTAACGTTGTACTGGACAAAATATGGTGCGCACTCACAATATCCATTCATTGAACACGTACTACCTTTTATGAAGTCCGTGCAGTCCATGTCATGTTGGCATTTTGATCCCAGTGTACTTGCTAAACACTGTTCAACTAGGGCGGCAAAGAGGAAGACCACGATCTGCAAAAAAAAAGGAAAGAATAAGAGTAAATTTTTATAGTTTTGGTATAACTTGCATGCGCAGATGAATGAACTAATATGACTGTATTATAGTGTAGTTATGCCGTTAGGCTCTTTATTATAATTGCAATTGCATACATATTTTATGGAACAAGATGTCTTGAGCATATACATTCGTGTTTGCCTATTAATCTGTACAGCTTCTGTTTAGGAGTATATACATTACGACACAACATGAGTTTGATGAACTTGAAAAGGTTTCAGACACTGGACACAACATAGAGTTTGATGAACTTGAAAAGGTTTCAGACACTGGCCTGATGCCACTTCTATTGATTTCCTTTATTACTAAAATGTTTCAGTTCTGTGGTATCACACATCGTGGTTTAATTAACACACAGAAAAAGTGGATTGGCAACACTATTCGAGCCGATTACTTCTCTTTAGAAATCGAATCATCGATCTACGTACAACACACATATGTACCTACATATTTTCAACTTAAGTGCAATGACCGTTCAAATTTGTAACATTTAATTAAAAAATAAAACCTAATCCGATTTTATACGTATATGTCTGCAGTAAAGAAACGGGGAATCACAGACAATCGAAGAGTACGAAGCTGACGCCACGGCACAAACTCACTTGTTCCCATTAAGGTCTCAAGCTTGTGTTAATTGGGTGGAACGAATTAATTTTCACAAAGACGACGAAAGAAGTCCCTTCATTACCAATAGATACGAGCGAGGTTACATCCTCGGCAAACTACGAAACTGCAAGTTGAATAAACCGTCATCATTAATTTCACCTGTTTGATAAAGTTCTGTGTCTGGCAAACGAGAAAGGCTTATTCTTAAACAATTGTCTCTGTAGGGTGTAAGGTTTGTTTTTCCTTCTTATTCTTTTCTTATCTGATCCTTATCGAAACTCACGAAACAATTTCTCTTTATTTTGTCATCCTCCTTCCGTCGCCTCACGTTGGTAATGTGGATACAGATAAAATAGTGAATAGAAAAGGAAACTACAGTGGGAAGATAAGAATCTCTGGATATGAGGCTTTAGAACTTCAACTTGACTTGAGAGAAAGACTACCTACCTATGGATGTATATTACAACCTCTGGCTCTGCCACTGCCACTGCCACATTCTGTCATTTAAGTGTACCTCTAAATCTTCCGGAGAATCAACAATAGGAAATGGTGGATCATGTTGCATTCACACATATACACTGCTCACTGTGTAGCTGAGCTGTCATCCATTACTCTCTGCCTTATAACCCACTCACGTCACCCACCTGTAGAATTAGAAGCCGCCTGGTCGTTGTACAAGTTATTATCTCACGAAATCGCATTCAATGTCTGCTGCCGGTGCCACTGCCATTGCCACTGCCAAGCGAGGGTGAAATTGTAGGAAACTGATTTACGGTACAAATATTCCCAAGACTATCAACTGCCACTGAGGCTGTGTCTGAAGGTTTTTTTATGTTCTATTTAATTTTGCATATATTTAGTATTACTATTTAGTTGAGTGCGAGTTTGCGGTTAATAATTGCGAGATTAAAATATGTGAGCATGTTTTATTAATAAAAAAGTTAAACAACCGTTGACTTAAATTTGCTTGCGTTAGTTCTTAGAAGGCAAATAATTGGTGTGTGCTTTGATTCGTCTAGTAGATAAATAGCTAGTAATTGGTTGTTATTATTAAGATTCGCAGCGGATAAAACATAAATAAGCATGGAAACCTATGCGGATACAAAAATAAATAATTAAGGAATTATTTATAGGTACGTGTACTGTCATACAAACGAATTAATATATAAATGTGCGTATAACAGCGAATTGCTACTTATAAACTTGTGAAAAACCAAAATACTCGTTTGCTTATTCTCTTTGCGGCTTTAAAGATTTTATTTATTTATTGAGGACACACGCAATGAGCATCATCGCTTGACACATACAAAATTGGCACTGGCCAGTAGGTAAATGTATACAATACCATATTCGGAAGCCCATGCCATCTGGGACGGAATTGAGAAGAAGTGAGAATTATTTATTTTGTTCCATCAACGGATGCCAAATTCATATTTCAAATACCGCCATGTGATTGCAGTTGGCAACCACAGATGCGATGTTCTATCAAAGCTTGCAAAAGAGCTGACCACATACCCCTGGTGCCCATTTTCACATGATTTAAGAAGCAAATACCAAAAGAATGCGGCAAAAATAACAGTTCTTCGTGCTACTTGAACAGTGGTTGCAACTGATGCTGGTGGTTGTTGGTCACTGAATGCAGGAAATGCATACAGTCAACACTTGGAAATTGTCAGCACATCGAATGGCCTATGTGAAAGGAACGATGATATGCTTGGCTTCTTGGTCTTTATTTGGAAATTTATATACATATACATGTATGTATGTATGTATATTCACTGTGGAAGTACGCATATTCAAACATAGCTTTATGCACTAAGTCACTTGACACTTTGAGTTCGAACAGAGAAATTCTTTTAGATAATTTCCACGAGCTTAGAATTTAATAGACGCGAGCTAATGAGGATAATGAGCGGAATAATTAAGCATTAAAAATAGGACTAATACCAAGAGATATGCGCTTAGTTCCTGTCCTGTGCACAGTTACATATATAGCTGCAGAAGAAGAACTTGTAATCAATTCAAGAACATTTCTGATTTAAGGCAAGTGTGTGCAAAATCTCGCGAATCATTTGACTGCTATCAATGAATCATTTCTCCTTCCATACTAATCATTCAAGCAATAAATTGTGTATGAAGGAGAACTAGTCAATTTGGCGATGTGATTTAGTGTCAACCAATTGTCTAGACAGAGGGAACCATAAACAAACAAAATAAAAGCAATTTGATACAATTGGGGGGAAAAGAATCACCAACCGAGTGAACCGGTTGAATGGGAGTTTATTCACAAGAAACTTGCCAATTGATTCAGTAGCAATTTGGGCACAATTTTTTTTTGACGACCAATGCCAAGAGCAAACCTAGCTTAGAACCTAGTTGGAGATTCAGTTGAAAATTACGGTGCAATGTACCCGGTACCCTTCATGACAGAATGTTTGATTTGTGTGCCTGTCTGATTAATTCGTAATTTCTGACGCAAACGTTTGAATAAATTATAACTAATTTAAAAACATATCACTGCGTCCATTTAATAAATATGTATGCATATATAATTGAGCATCCAAATTGGACCATCACTGTTATTTAACTTCTGATTGATCGCGTGGCGCCTTGTTCCTGATATTTCATGAATAAACTGTGTTTCTTAGTGGGGCAGATACATTTTGTTTAAGCATATTTTATGCATTGTGAGATATGTTAATTAAATCAGTGCACGTATTTAATTATGTAGAGGAATTGTATGGAGATTGCGCTTTGTTCACGAAAGAAATTAATCAATGTCGGCTTGACGACATCATAAATTGTAGTCATTTTATTAAATTGTTGCATGTAGTTTCATCAAATCGAATCATCCGTCAACAAGCTAACAGTAAACAAAACTATTTTCTCATCCTGGTAGACATAAATACTATGCACAGATATTTCTTCAGCAATAATTGCAGATCATACGTTGGATTATCTAATTATAATAATCCCAAGAATCCTCAGGAATGCAGTCCAGAACTCAAATTATAAAACGCACATCCTCAAGTCAGGTTTTCATCTAAGTTACTCGAAAAACACACACAGGCAGATCATGATACTTATTTCAAATTAGCGGTGAAGATCAATGAAGAGGATCAAGTATGTTTGTACACATATCCCCATCCGGAATTTCACCTGTTCGCTGTGTTGAGGGATAATCAATCTTAAGTGCTGTGTGTCGGAAGATATGAAAATAAGACATATGCATATACAACAGAACAATCTAGGACTAAGTGAGTGTTTGTAAGTCTACGGCTTTAGGCATTTTTAATTAAATTTTATTTGAGTGCCACCATAAATATAATGTCAGTCGGTTCTCCGCACCACGGTGACTGGAGATTTATAATTTCCATTTCCATCTACAATGACTGAATCGGCTGAGACCAGAAGAAACGTTACAATGTGTGAGTTGTCTGTGTTGCTTAAATTTATGGTTGCTCTGGTAGCTAAGCCCCAAGCATGGCCAAGAGCAAGATGAAAGCAGTGTTATGTGGAACATATCCTGAAACATCTTATCAACTTTAATTGTCAAATGCAGAATGCAGACTGCCGATAAACAAGTGCAAAATAAGCGCATATTTCGAAACGCGTAATCTAATACACTAAGGAGAAACCTGATAACAAACTGAGAGAAAACCAGTGAAGACACAATTCATCGTATAAACTTACAATGGTAAAAATGTGCTTTCAGAAAATGAATGAAGTAATAATAACCAGGTTACTACTAAGGCAGGAATATCAAATGGAAGGGCAGGAAAACAACAGCCCATGTGAAGCAGAATTCATATCCATAAGACCAGAAAAGATCTAACAACGTACTAACTCGACTATGTCAGTGGATACTTTTTCCCGTCTTCACACTTCCTTCTTCTTCTCTTGCTAATCTAGCTTTGATTTTTTGCCATGTCTGTTTTACCTTCACCTTGTCCACAAAACCATTCGCCACCTCGGTGCCGACTGCATAGCTACATGATGTAGGCACACACGCAGCTTCAAATTCGGACGTAAAAATCAATACACAGTGGAGACTGATCACTGCCAAAGCGAAAGCATTAATACTAAATTAAATGATTTTTTAAAAAACTGTGTGCTTAAATTTGGTCTTTTAACTTCACAATCATATAAAGCAAAGAGTTTAAAAAATAAGATGAGTTAACGAAAAAAGTTGTGTATGTCTGCAAGCACACTGTGAAGAAACATGCTGAAAATATGTGTTCTTTAATTATTTCTAATTAACTAATTAAATGTTTTTAGGATATTTTGAAAGCTGACTTAAAAAATGTTTTCATGAGCTGCAGTACTAACTGTCGTTGTTTAAAATAACATTTTCAATGAACGCGTGCCAAAACCAATTTCCAACTAGAAACTCTTTTCCTTATATACACGATGATATTGATGTTGTTAATAATAATGACGCTTACGATGATAATGATGATCCGATTAAAGACACCATCGTTAAAAAAAAAACTAACGACTCTTTCCTCCAGTATCAAATCAAGACCCACTTTCATCTGCAGTTCAACTTCACTGCGATAAAAAGATGAAAGAATATATTTTGGGTGAAAAATTCGAAGAACAAATTCGACGCGGTGGGCTATTATATTGTCCCATAAATTCTTCAAAAAGGTTTAATACTTTCGTTTGTGGGTAGGAATCGAACAATGGACGCATGTGAAAGTTCGTTCTGAAAATCTATATATCATTAGTGTACAGCGAGGATTGCATGTTTGGATAAATGAATATCATTTATCTCAATCAAATCAGTGGCAGCTCCACCTGTGTGTGGATGCAAGGTAAGAGGAAAACTGTAGATTGATTCTGCCAAACCATATTACCGCCCAGTTGGCCCCAAGATCATGTTCACTTTGAAATGCAGCGTTTGCTGGAGGCAATGCGTGTTGGAAAATATTCACACCGAAATACCAATACATAGTATGAGGCATACGTCCCACAACCACTTATCAATCACTATATCAGAAGACGAACATGACATACAGATATTCCTGAACGCATGCTCCGCCTATAATGGGCTCTTGAACGATTAAAAATGACAGCTATACTCGAGGGCAAAATTTGTACATCTTGCAGTTTGTGTGTAAAAATATTGTCAGTGCGGTGTAGTTAAATCAATAATTATGATGCGGGATATGCCGACAATGGGGAATCGTATATACTGTCTCAAAGAGATTGAGCAAAGAAACTTTGTCACCGATAATTGAACTTGCACTTCTGTTTGGTACTGCCGATTTAGTGGCACAGTCAGTCTCAATAAATAATGTACTTGCCGACGCTATGTGTTGTATCATAATCTGTTATTCAATTAACTATGATCTTGGTGTAATGAGATTTTTTGTCTTGCACTTTGAAATCGAAAGCAGTCAATGTCACGGTAATGAGTGAAGTCATATATTAATATGATTGGTTATAAGAAGAAAAATCAAGAATGCAATGCATCAACGATACAATTTGGATTGTTAAGCCCCTGTATGGGTTGGGTATGTTCATACAAATTTATTACCATTTATAACCAAATATATTTGACCTAAATACACTAAAAGTAATGTGGTTTACAAACTAATGTTATAAGTTAACATAGTAAAACTAATTCAAAGGAGACTACTTAATAACGTCTGTCCGCTATTAACGAACCTTTATAGCACTTCATATCCGCCGATAATAAAAATTAATTATCATGGGAATCTTTCTGATTCCAGGTATTTAACAATTTTACTGGGATTCTCCCATTTTAATTCTGTCTTTAAACTCATAACGGCGGCAAGTTATTTGCGATTCAAACTCTGCGCCGATTTTCTGGCTAATTTATTCTGCGCAGCAATAGCTCAGGTTGTTGGCCTACATATTGCTTGATGGCATATTTTTGTCTGTGATAAAATCAAAGACGACATAGACAAGTGGATTAGGCGGCCGAACGTAAACACAGACATTTAAATATTTCTGCCTTAAAATGTAGGCCCAGCCTCTTTAAGGATGCTTAGTTTTTTATCGAGCATTTCAATAAATCACCTCTACTCTTTTTAGAATGGTCTCCTAGATCGACTACATTTCGTAAGAATCAATCATCATTGGCCATAAACCATATAAAATGAAGATTTATGGAAGTGGCCTTGAAATAGAAGGTAATTCTAAAAATGACAAGGCTCATCTTCAACAAAAAACTGAAATATTTGAAAAAAATAAACACAAATCACTTACCATCACTCTATTAGCCGCAATGACGGACTTAACAAGTCTTATTCTCGTCATATTTCACACACAATTAGTTCGCCTCTCTCCCTTTCTTTTATCTCTATCTTTTTCTCTCCCTCTATAGGTTTTATATCACTCAAAGTCTTGTAAGTTCACAAAAACTCCAGGAAAGATCGTTATAAGTCCACGCACGAGAAAAAAAATAACCTCAAGAAAACAAAAAATTACACGAATTATAGTGGTTCTTACTTCAATGGAATCGTAACCAGTACCTTAAGAAACAAGTCGGATATGTAAGGCAAGTAACGTCACCGAATATGAACGAGTCTTAATTACATTTAATAAAACACATTTAGTATAGGAAGCCGGTATGAAGTTCACCACGAGTTTTCAGTATTTTTTTTCTGTTTCATGCCACCGGTCGGTACAGGAAAGTAACCAGCATTGATGATGGGAGGTGTGGTAAAATTTGCGAAATTCAAAACCTAAACCGAAATGCACTCGCGACGGCGGCAGTGACTGCAGGGAATGGTGATGAACGACGAACGTTCAACAAGCAACAGGCCAATATATCGAAGGTATAAATTCTAGGCTCGTTGCGGTTCCTGATGCGGCTGCTGCAAATGCATCCAGTAGATACACACGAACAAGTGACACTGGAATGGATTGTGTGTGCACGAGTAAGTTTTCAAAAAGGTTAAGTTTGCTCGTCCAGAGTGAAATATTCTGCACCGTTATAAGCAGAATATGGTTGATATCCGCAAAAGTTTATTGAAAATTCAAGGATTCTTCTCGGTTGTCCTGCGATAAAGCTGCGCGATCGGTACTTCTTTATGGAGACTGCCGTTGCTTCACATTAATCACGTTGTTAAATTTAAATTATTTTTTTTTGTATTTTTATTTTCAATATTATTTGATCACTACGCCCCAAATATTAAATTGATGAATTATGATTTTTTAATAGATATAGACAGCAACGGTCAAAACCTTGCTATTCAATATACTTCTTTCATACAGACAAACGATCAAATCGATCGATTGATGTATGTGGGGAAAAGCTCGTGCGATCGATTCGATGGTCAGACACTAACTGAAGAGGACCAGACCATCAACGGACTTAAGAACTTACTGAGCTGAAGAATCGAAATAACATGTTAACATACTCGTATACCTCTCTAATATTGAGGAGCAGTGCTAGTGAATTAAAGAGACCGTCCCCATACCATGTGAATGTAATGTGTGCGCGCACAAGTTGCTTGCCCCATCCACAGCGACAAGAGCAGTGATGGAGTTAAGTGGTACCCTTCCACACACAACTACCATCATACTGGTGTGCGCTTCTGCCGCTCTTGCTTCTGCAGTGGTGGTATTCTTCCTCCTAAACCGCGAGACCTCAAGGCGAAATGGAAAAAGTAATAGAAGAAGAAAAAACGAAGAGGTTTTGGCAGTGATCGTTGTTGGCAGCCTCAGCCTCTGTCTCAGCCTCAGCAATAGCAGCAGTCATGAAGGTGGTGGCGGCAGAATTGAGGCTCCTCACATTCGACCACATGCAGCCGAAACATATATTCAGAAGAAAGAATTAAGAAAGTCGTTGGTTCTTTCTATTTTATTCTCCATTGAGCTTGTTTCTTTCTTATTCTTCTTATATTTTTGCTGCCTCTCCATCCTCGTCTCAATTTTATTTTCGCCACTTTACCATGTTGTTGTATTTCGCTAATTTTTTTTTATTTTATTTCTGTTTCCTTCGACTTGTACTGATCTTTATTTTCCGCTTCCTTCTGCAGCGCATATGTGATGCTGCTGCTGCTTACACATCGAAATGCCGTTCCACTAAGTAGATATTCTTAAGTACTTTCCTTTCAATACTAGGCGAATACTATTGCTGTACATATAAATACCTTTAGCTCGTGTGAATAAATGAATGGTGTTATGAACCACACGATACTTTAGGAAATATTCTTAAGGACATGTCTGTCAGAAATTCAAACAGGAATCAGCATTTTCTATGAACCTCTATCAGCATTTTTTTAATTTGACACGAACATAAAAAAAACGAGCAATCCTTCTCAAAATTCTGTTGCCGCAACACTTTAGCTCAAGAAAAATTTTAAAGGGCTGGAAAGATATCAATGTGTTGTCATCTGTATCTTTGAGAATGAGATTGGTTTAAATCTCTCTCAAATTGTTCACCACCTCGAGGATATAGATTCTGAATCGCTATCGGCGGGTTGAAGCCGCTTAAGCTATCGGCAAGTGCAGTCGCGGACAACATACCGTTGCCTATAACTAAAGACATCCCTTTAGACAATTACATACTCTGGATTACTATTCAACATTAACTAACAACCGTTCTTACTTATTATTGCATCACAATAACACTTTTCTGTGAATTATCCGTCCCATGTAGAGATTTGTCATATTCTTCGCTCTCAATGAATTTTCAAAGGGCAATCAAATAAGCCCACCACACAGAATTATGTCTTCCACCCACAGAATTTAATTCTGTACTGCATGCATTAAGGTTTAAAATGTATTACCGACTTGATATATGAACTGAATGTCTTCGTAAGTGACTTATGTAGCAGGGTTCACTGTCATTCATCATCATCTAGCAATCAATAGTCTCGGTTATTGGGTCAAATATAAAATTATACTTAGCGGTTAGTGCTAATCCTTTTATGTGAATTACCCAAAGAATTTTTGAGTTCCATATTCGTTCGAATGAAGAAGAAGAAATATATTTGATGATCAGTGGCACGGTGCGGTGGGCATGCATCTATCGCATTCCCCTCAGACACATGTGTGACCAAATATTAACAAAAGTCAATATAGGTTGCTTTCGACAAAAACAACAACGCCGCACGACAAGCTACATTCAGCCATTCAACAACGGCAAACCGCAGCGGTCTGATGTCCGAGTAGAAAGTTTATCACATAGCAATCCGCGGAGTGTTTTTCCCCATTTGTGTCATTTTTGTACACACGACTAAGAGGAAGATGTTCCTCTTCATCCATCATTGACCGAGTGTATCTTTAGCGAAGAGTGGTCGATAGTAATTGTCGGGCGGCACTAACCGAGTGCGCGATTGTGTGCACACGGATTCATAAGTACTATCTGTCTGCAGACATTTGTTGTTGATTAGGATTTTTTATGACAGAACATTTACTAAAATTGTTTAACAAGTACGAAAAATTTCGATTTTTTTGCGTATCATCAATTTGATTTGGGTACTCTTCGATCATTGACTGACGTAGCATTCTTTCCTGTCTGGATGAAAGTGCGACCCAATTCCCGGGGATCGCCTTTCATTGTTCAGCACAAGTTGCTTCTACTGTTAGTCTCAAGGACCATCAGTTTAAATTTTCAATTTAAGAACACACAGCAGCACTAGGTCAAACAGTGCGGTGAGTATAGAACAACAATTCAGTATGTTAAACGAATGTTGTTTATTATTTTTTCATTCTTTTAAGTTTTCTTTTCGTTTTTTTTTTTCGTTGTTTTTTCTTAACTTTTCTTAGCAACAAGTCGTTTGAATGACCGGCGTTTTGTACAATTTATGTACACGCTGCAAAAAGAAAATACACTTAGAAAGGCAGTATCATATCTTCGATTCGATTAGATTGAGAGTTGGGGAACATAAATTGAAAGCGGCCGCTGGTGATTCTAAGTATATGTACGTCTGGTCTTTCAGACCAATTATGCTATTAAGGGAATTTGTTTTTGGGAACTGTAGGGGATTGTATGTTCTAAATAACTTTTACTTGTCAGATAAGACTATCAAGAACGATGTGATGTGTTCGTAGCGTCGTTTGAAAATGCACCCGAATAAGACATAAACTATTAAAAGTGTATCGTCTACATATGGAAATGGCTTACGGTTTTATTATTCAAGCACAATAAAAATAAGTTTGAATGCATATATTATTCCAGCATACAACACGTTACATAAGTTGTGAAGAAGACAAACAGATATATATATGCGATAATACTCATTTGATTATAATAAATGTAAAAATTGAATAGAGAAAAATAAATTGGTGTAATAAAATAATTATTGCAAAATAAGGACTTTTGAAATATACGCAGAAGTTGAATAATGTGTTATTTCATTCACAGTTAATGCAGTTTAATTTAGTTTGTGATTGGTCATATATATTATGTATGATCAATACATTTTTGTCTGTTCATTTAAATACTATGAGTTAAGTTTAAGAGTTTGTCGGTTCGCATTTCAAGAGCTCAAGAAACATAGAATCAGTAGGTGTAAATTGGGGCACAGTTTATAGACCTTGTAAAATTAATATTATCATGGAGTAGACTTTGAATGAATGAAATAACTTATATGAAATTATCTAATTTTTTATATTTACACCCACTGGTTCTACTCATTTATATTTAAAATAAGCATCATCAAGAAGATAATTTTAATTTGTAAATAAATTATAGAAAATTAGTATATAGTGATGTATAAATTGATTTCCTATTTTGAGTAAGGCACATCGTGGTTCTAAGTTACAAAACAAGTTCCATTCCATTCCATTCATAAGTAATCAAATGCATCAGTAAGATCGTCGCGTCAGGTCATTGGACATCTTGACCATGAATTGTCATTAAAATTATGTTGATAGGTATGTTTCGCTGTTAAAGAAAATATAGTAACTGAGTTAGCTGAGGATCTTAAATACATATAATAAACAGGTCAAGAACACAAACTTTAATATTCTTAATTCTTATTTGATACAAAAAAAACATGCCGTCCTTTGAAATTTTTCTTAAAACTCAATGTTGATGTTTTGAATCTTCATTGTTGAAAAAACATAAGTCAGTAATTATTTTATAGAAAAACATTCGTGTTTTAATATACATTATTTAATAATTTTATTTAATTTTAGTTCGTCCTATAAATATGTATTCTTGTAACTATCGTTACAATTAAACCAAATTTAGTCTGAATGTCATTAGATTATAATCCGTACCACCTAGTCTTTATACACTTTAGCAAAGCAATTGCTACATTTCATAATATCGCTAAAATAAAAAAAAAAAACACTAACGTATCTCTATACAAACATGAAAGAAACAAATTTGTATCAAATAACTATTGCGCGAACAAAGCATATCATAAAAGTATAATAATGACATTTCGTATATGACTATGTAATTGTTTGGGTGCATCAAACTTGCACTCATCGGCACATATAGTATCCGAGGGAATAATTTTTAACTTCATGCCAGTTAAACCAATTTTCCACTTGATTCTCCCTTTGAGAATACTGGTGAGCACAAAAAAGTGCCTTAATTCGTAGCTGTTGCTGCACACAATCGTCATCATTTAGCTCGATATAATAACACAAAAAGATGAATGTAGCAGGAGGAAAAAAAACAACTAGAAAAAAACGAAACAAATGACGGCAAAGAATGGAAAGAAGTTGTGAAAGCTGTATTCCCAAAGAGGTCAGAATTTCCTACCACTACTCCATTCTGCCCAGTTTCCAGTTTTCCCCAAAAATTTCACCTTATTATGCTTGCATAAATGCGTTTATGTCCTACACCACGCCATATGATGGCCGGTAGAGCGGCCGGGCCACAATGCATTCCACGCATATGAATCCAACAAACCCAAACCGACAAGAACAAACCTTTATGCTGGCTCGACATAGTCAGGCAGAGCCCAACGCAACGTTAGAGTATCATCTTGCAGTGATCCGCGCAAACACCGCGTCCGGCTAATCCCCACGGCATCGGTTGTGGTGGACCGAACGTTATGTAAATTGTAAATATAATCTGCGTCTGTCTTATCTGTCTTATATTCAAAGTCTTGGGGTAACTTTGGCGGAACTTCCGCATTATTATATCGAAGATTCTACACTTTGGCAAGTTGATATTTTTCGGTTGGTTTCTTCTTTGGTGGCTGGCCGGAGTGTTAATTCGATATGAGGCAGGATTTATATATGTGTGTTAATATGGATGGGCGAGAGAAGCACGTAGGCGGGAGGACTGTAATTGATGGTTATGCCTTCTGCATGGAAACTGCAATTTTTTCTCTTAATTTCTGGTGCTCACAAAGTCACATAAATCAGGTCAACATTGAGGTCATTTATTTTATTTTTATTTTATTTTGTTTTCCTTTCAGATTTGATTGATGAGTTTAAAAGTATTACGGTTGATTAAAAGGATTTTTGTTAAAAGAAAAATGCGTTAACTAAACAGAATGCCAACATATTTTTAATTTTGAACATCTCAACGGTTTGTTAATTTTATTTTTTGCATTTTCGGGTTATGTCTTGATATTCAAATTGAATTGCAATATATGTATTTAGTAACTGTGTTCTGTGATATCCCGAATTGGTAAACTGCAAAATGAATGCGCTTAAATGCATTAATCGAATCAGATTATTCGATATACAATAGATTACCTCAAGGACACAACGGCAAATTAATGTTTTATAGTTCAAAGTTAATATAAAGTAAAATAATTCAAAGTTAATACAAATTATAAATAAAAAATATTGGATCATGCCGTTCAGAAGATGATGTTATCATCATTGTGCTACCTTCTATCAAATCTATTCGATGCTATTTCTGATAAAGTGGTTAAGATTGCTGACACATATTCAGCTTAGCTCGTCCAGATCTCTTCAGAAATGAGCCTCGAAATAATATCCTCTTTATGATGAGAGAATCACAGAGAAGGTGCCTAAGAGTTTCCTTCTCCTTCTCCAACAGCTTCCGAAGTCACAACTTTGAGAACAGTGAGTTCTAAGTACACAATGTCGACCGAAGAAGATTGCTAACTCTTATGCTATTTAGATCTGCCAGAATATAAAAGTAGTAAGCTTATAGAAGTCTACATCTACGGAAAGAGAGATAAGTTGCATAGCAAGGGTACAAGTGTATTTTCCTCTTGTGGGGAAGGCCTAGTCCAGCGGCATAGGTTCCAATTGCGCAATGCCCAATAATAATGCCAATGAGAGTTATTAGATTCGTCCTGCTTAATCTGATCAGGCTGACCGATCGCATAGGAATGAGCGTAGTTCAGAGTTGTTTGATTATGATGCATTCTGTGCTAATTGACCATCTGCGATTTGCTAGCTCAGTGTTTCATGTTTCACACTAGCGGTAGACATGGATGGTGGATCAGCATTCAGAAAGAGTCCAGGGGTTGTACATTTTCTTACGAATTTTCCCCTTCACAGGTATGTGGAATATCAGATCACTTTCATTGACGTTCATGAAAATCATAATGAAAATAAACACTGCATGAGATCATAAAAGCACTTGTAGTTTCAGTATTCAAATAGATACTGCAACGCAGCACACCACAAAAAACGACAAATGGAAAATTGTGCTCCTTTGTTTCATTTGCTTTTTGACATTTGGTGCTGTATGTTAAATATATAATGTTCACACGTTGTAAGACGACAGCAAAGTTACATTAACTCTTGATGCATCCGTAGGATGAATTAAATGAACATCTGAGAATGGATAATGGTGCACTCATATCAAACAATGCGCATGCATGTACATAGATATCTGTTTGAAACTCCCCTCAACGCCCACAAAAGTAAATTTTTACAACATTAAGCTCTACCCAAATGTTCACACTCTGGCCATTACCCTCCGAAAGTTAAATACAAATTTCTGACAATTTTCTAACAATTAAAGGTTCTTTCTCTCCGATCGAAGAAGATGAAAGAAAAAAGGAGAATGAACAAAAAACTACAAGAAAATTTCTCTTCTCCGTTAGTAGGTACCACGTACAGCCTCTACTTTACGTCCATGCTGCAGACACAATACTCCACATTTAAATTTTCACTTTTGCCTCGAGCAATTTATCATTGTCCAGCATCTTCTTTTTCCCTCAAAATAGGAAATAAAATGAATGTCATTATATATGTATCATTTATCAAAAAAAAGTATGTACTTTTATATAAATAATTACTTTCCTTTCCACGGTCTAAACCATGAGCAAATTTATTAATTGTCATTCAGCTATAATTGCCCATTTCACACTTTTTCTTAATTCTAGTCCCACCAAGTGTCTACTATAAAATTAACACAAAGTCGTTGACTGTCGGACGGCTGATAAGTGTGTGACGGAATGTTTACCGCGCAGCCAAGACGTGCACTTCAATTAACCAAAAAAGCAACAAATAAAAAAATAAAACTTCACTTTTCATTGCCTAAGGTCGTGCATTTTTGGGTAATCCCCATAGTAGATGTATCTACGAAATGAAAAAAAAAAAATAAATAAAACGGAAAACAAAGAAGAAACAAAAGAAAAATGTCACCGGGCAATAGCTCATTAGAAAGTAAAACCCTCGACGAGACCTATAGAACGGAGAGAGGAAAATTTGCACCTGTAGCGCTACATATATAGCGGTGTATGTTTGTCTGATCCGGCAGATTTAGATCATGTTCCGTACCACATGGCCGTAACATGACACATGACCGTAACTAGTGTTCCACTGCACGATATTATGCAGGGCAAGTTCAAGAGTTGCCTGAAGTGCCGAAGAAGGTCAGAGCGCAGCACCGTGGACTGACTATGACTCCGGCTTTTAGTAAGATGAAAGAAAAGAGAATTTTCCTTCTATCCGGCATCGAATATTTTACATGAAAGCAACTCGTAAATTTTCATTACCCTAACAGTGGGGTCAAAACATATACATGTGTGCAGAAAGCATTTTACTGTTAAAACTATTCCATGGCTTTGCTGAGATTAAAACTACTCAGTACGTACACATAGTAATATATGGTAATGACGAAAGATTGAGAATGCACTTAATGATCATTCAATTAAATATATATTTCTGCATTCTATATTGTTTGCGGGAACAACGTTGGTGTAACGAGTACACATCAAATAAAAAAAATTTAGTTATTGTGTAATGTTGTTATTCTTAGAGGTTCATATGTCACTGCGTGCATAACGCTTTCTGGTTTTAAATAAACTTCAGTTTGGCCTTTGCCTTGCGCTCTTTCTACATACAAATCAGTTGACTTAATCCAATCAGTTAGTGTTCGTGATAGATTTCATAAGAAAAATCTCTAAGACAATAATTCTAAAAAATGGTTTCCCTGTACTTGACATTGCCATGAGGAGGAATCTCTGTGTCCAAGACACAGTTACTTGCTTTTAATAAAATAAAGGCCGACGAATGACACTGATCACTTGTCAAAGAAATATACTGATCAAGTTGTGATAGACGGTAGGTACTTCCTTTAGTTGCACCTAGATCTGAAGAAAACTAGCAGAAAAACTTCGGGAAGGCTACTAGGTTCTGTCGGCAGTTTAAAGCAGTTTGCCAAATTTGGATGATTTTTTTTCAATATGTGCGCCGTTATTCTGGCAATAGCGACTCGAATGTTGGTCTCAAGCTCAAATGAATGCAGTCCCAGAAACAGCCACGAAGTAAGTCGCGAACTATGAATAAAATTTAAATTCACTTGAGTGTCTGTATCAAACTGAACGCTATTCGTTTTAAGCTTTTGAGATATAATTGCCTGAAGGCTAAAGGCGATCGACAAGCTCAGTCGAAAGTTTGATATTTTTTAAATAATTTCTCCAGGTACTGATATGCAATGGTATGCTTTACTAAATAGTTGCACAGCTAGACGTCATTGATAACTTTGACAACTGTTAAAGCAGAGCAACAACAACTCTTTAGATTTCCAGGAAAAAAATCTGTATTGTAAAATTCTATTTGATTACTGATAAGAAGATGGTGGTGGCCCATGGCGTTGTGGGTATGTGCGTCGACCCCAACCTAGACGTCGTAGGTTCCATTCCAGCTCTGAGCGACGAAAACAATTTTCACAACCCCACCTCTTTCGAGTCACTGACAATGCTCAAAGAGTATTTTCTGTCTAGAAAAAACTTCTCAAACTTGGCCGTTCGGATTCGGCATTAAACTGTTTGTCCCTTCCGTTCGTGAAAGAACATTAGCACGCACAACACGAGTTGTTGCTGAGAAGCTAGGCCCTGGCCCCCTACGGGCTGTAGCGCCACCCATATTATTATTATAAGAAGCAACCTATTCAACATCATCTGAATGTATTTATTATGTTCTTGCTTGTAAGTTTGTAAGAAAGTGAAAGGGCGGAAGAAATATAATATTTTGGTTTTTTTTTTCTCGAAAGTTTCTTACATGGCCAATTGTATTCCGCCTGTTACCGCGCGGGAATACTACCAACATTACTCTTTTACGCGTAAAAAAAGATTTATCAACATGCATTCTGGTTTTGAAATAACTTCTTTTGTTATTATTTATTACAATCGTTTTAAAAATGTATAGCTTAAAAAGGACAGTGACTGTTGGGTCAGCTAGCAGATATCAAAACATAAAAAGTGCATATACTTCCAAGAAGCTTATAGTCTCAAAACTATTTACTGCTCATTGGTCAGACGGCATTAAGAATATTATTTTTCTAATATTTTGGTCAAGACCTAAGATTCGAAAGAGTTCCAAGGCATTTCCACGACGTACGCCTTCAGTAAATTAAACACGTTTGACGAACTTAACTCTTACGACAAGATGCAAAACCATTGGCTTGCCAACCGAAAGTTTCAGGCGGATGCCCATCTTCGGTCATAATAAATATCCAATTCCAAATTAATATTTTCTTTATGCGTGTAAATGTATATGCTCTCCAAAGAACACATCGTACAACTTACAGTTGCAATAATCCTATTACTTGGTGCATAAGAACATTCAATGAACCTTGCAACGAAACGGATCTTAGTTTAATTTCGATTATAATTTAAAAAACTAAGTGAACGTGTTTTATGTGTGCCCTGTGATGAACAAATGTATAAATAATAATTCCTAAAAATAAATATTTTACCAATAATTTCAAGAGTTGTACAGCAACTTTCAAAAAATATACGCTCAGGAAAAAAGATAAGTTTTGTCCTTTTTTTTAGATAAAATTCATTCACAAGAAACCATTAAACAGCGAAGGCAACGATATTTTTATTCCTTCAGGGGTATTATTCAATTTTCAAATTTTCATTCCAGTGGCCTTGGGTATTAGATAGCTAGAAGAAAACGAAAGCAAAATATAAAAACCAATTACAATTCTTAGAAACACGAGGTAAAAAGCGACGGGAACCATTAAAAATGTAACATTTTCACACAAACGTTTAAAATATATATAAAATAACCACAAACTCATGTATTTCTGAGACATAAATTACAAATGCGCACGTGTTTATTTAAACATATTTATGTGAAGAAAGATGCTTCTTTACACTCATATATGAAAGTTTATTGAGAAATTTGTAATTTATTAGTTTATCATGAATGTCACGCGTTATTTTCAACATACGAACATAAAGCTGAATACAAAATACAATATGCGTATGCACTTTGGCAAAGCGCACAATTCAATGCTTGCCAAGATCTTTTTACATGCCACCGAGAATACCAAATAAGTCCATGAAATTGATTTTTGGTTTAAGGTGAAATTGCTGTAAGCTGAATCTTCACTTTGTAAATGATAATCAATCAATGAACTAATCCCATCCTATTCATATTCAGAATGATAACGCATGGAGTGCACCATCGCTGTTAAGCCCACAACATGTGCCAGAGACGGATTTATTTCAAAGGCATCGCCGACACATGAGTAAAAGAAAATTTTACTTTCATAAATTAGCCGGAGGCATGAGAATGTTTAACACAGGCGGGAGCTTAAAAATTTCTAATGCAAAAATGTTAATATTTCTATCCAATCGGATTATAAGCATAGGAAAGATGAATTGATGAAAGCGCCTCAACAAAGTGTCCCGTCGACAGCTGGTCACATGGGCGAATGAAATATTCTATTCAACAGAAGTTGGTGAATGTGTCGAATTGACATTTTGGGCCATGCTGTGAAGTATGGAGAAAGGCAAAAAAAAAAATTGCTAAATTTGGAGCATCACTTCAAGTCTGAAAAGAAACCCAGAATTTCCTGTGAAGTATCATTCATTCAATGAGATTTAGAAATAAAACCCAAAAACAAAAGAAAGATGCAGAAAACCAAACGAAACGAGGGGTCTGAACGAAATTTAAATTTAACAGTCCAGTCAGCATTAGCGAGTGCACGACTCACATTAATGGCCGTTACAGTTTCGGTGACTTATAATAGGTCAATCGTTTGATAGGCAAACGACTATGACTAAATGCCACTACCCTCACATATACGGCAGGTATTTGTTCATTTAACATAAAATAAGCGAATACGCGCTTTATTTGGAAGTCTAAGAGAGAACATACTGTCCTTAGCATAACAAACGAGTTCATGAAAACTATGGTAGACACAATATAGTGGTGGAGACAGGGGAAGAGTGCACGCGAGAGCTTTCTAGAAACTGGGCTGTCTTTTCATACCGAGACAATAGTGCAAAAAACAGTGTATCTCGCTCTAAAGTGGTATGCGGGGAATGATAATATTCTACCACCATTCATAAACAAACGATATTCATACTGACAGAGCGCCGCAGCCCGCAACACCATTCAATAGAAGTGAAGTGCGGTGCGAGGTTTGGCTCAACACCGCACACTTGGCATAATGGCCTTAAGAGGAGCAGCTTGTAATCTTTACCGCTTGTATGCGAGTATAATGATTTGACTTTCTCCAAAAAAATAAGAAAAAAAATTATTGTTGGTCAAGGCATAGAGAAAGAAATACATACAGCCAACGCTCAGGTTTGCGGCTTTCATACAATGCCACTATGTGGATCCAAAATAGAACCCTAACCGGAATTAAACGAAATTTTGTAGAAAATCCAAGTCGAAAGTTAATTTAGAACCGCGGAACCGCAGACGTTTACTTTCTTCCATATTTTGTTGCGGCTGCGATTGGACTGCATGGGGCCACGAATGAAATTAAAAGTGTATGGTACTCCAGTGGGTCTGTCTATAGGCTTTGAGTTGTAAAGCTGCAGGAGTTAATTAATCATGTTGGTGCGGACGTTTTTCAAACAATATCAATATATGGATAGATTATTTTGTGATTGGAAAGCAATATTTTGATGGCGACCTATAGCCTGAGGGAGTGATCATTGAAGGTGTAAAGTGCTGTGTGAGTTATTTTTCGTTCTTTAAATGTTGTTTACCTTCACTTTGAACAGAATTAATGTGAAAATCTCTATCGTTTTTTTTTTCGTCACGATTAAAAAGAAAAAAGCTGCGTACGTAAGTGTTGAAGTTCTATTAGAGAAAAGCACATATTGAATTAATTTTTAAATTTTTTTTTATTTTCGGCAGTGGTTGGAGAACGTAATTGTTAGAAAAAGCCTTAACCCTTCACACTGAACTTAAAACTTGATGAATATTGCAACAAGTGTTCATATTTATCTGAAACGATTATGGTCGGGATAAATCTGTAAGTACTTGGTGTTCGGACTTTAGTACAAGGCTCCCTGCAAAAATATTTGTACTACTAGAAACTTTGAACACGTGTATCTCAAAACTGCATTTTCTTAGTTTAAATTCTAAACTCGAAACAATAAATATGCAAGTCTTGAAGAATGCATTGTCTATAGACGTATGTAGGATTTGTTTTATATCGAATAGTTAGTTTGTTTTTACAATCATCTTGAAATTCAAAATCTGCCTTTTATTCACATTTTTTACTTTCAACTTTGGAAGTGCTTTATTTGGCCAAAAATTAATGTACAAAAAAAAATCAATTCAATTTTCAATTGGTCTTATCGACATGCCCCAAGCTTAAGCTAGCGAAATGAGGGTTGACTCAACAATAGGGGCCCAACGGATGTACAATGCTTTCAAGATTTACAATGTCGTTAATGATAATTTTAAAAATTGGTTATTTATCTATGAAGATCATTAACATCGAGGTGTTCAAATCCGTATTTACTTGTTGGTCCTGTCGGGATGGGGTGGTGGTGTGACGGAATAATTATTCTCGATTGGAACTTCAACCACTTCTTTGATAGAAGTCCATTGCCTGATTTCCTTGGAAATATCTGTTTATTCAGCAAATTTAACGCTTCCAGGAATTGTTCTCTCACCACCTGCTGGCGGATGTCATGTAGTTGCTTCTGGAACAGTGTCACTGAATATTACTGCAGGGGGACGATGCGCGTTTCTTCGTAAGTTCTCCTATTGCTTCTTCTTCTTCTGACGGTCCCTGTCATAGGTTAGATCAGTGCATAATTGCAGTATCTTCTTCTCGAAGATCGAAAGCTTTTCCTTGGCAGTCTTGGAGATGGTATGCCATATAGAGAACGCCTACACTATATTGGCCGAATAAGTTGCTTATAGAGTAGCAACTTCGTCTTCTGGCTTTGCTTGAGCCGGTTGATACGATGAAATACAAAACTGGAATTTTTGAGAGTCAGCTTCAAGTGGTCTCTCAATTTCAGTTTCTCGATGAAGTTAATACCGAAAAACTTCACCTTGTCTGTCGGTGCTATTGTCGCGCCATTGGGAAGCACAATCTTTATGCTCCGGCATTCTGTTAGTGATCTGCATCTACCTCCATTTAAAAAATCATACAGTCCTCGAGAAGGAGTTTTCTGTTATTGCACTTTAGAGGACTTTTTTGCGTGGAGATCAGCAATATGCAAATCGTTAATACTGAGAATTCTTTAAGCTTGACAGATTTCTGTTTCTGGGTGCACAATTGTAGTTTATCCGTCTACCAACACTTAAAACCGTATTGTGGCACTATTTATCTAATGCCCAAAATATCGCGCAAATGTAACACGCAAGTAGTTTATCATTCACATAACATAAAATAAAATAAAAAATTAATACCAATGATTCAAAAATTTCTAAAGCTATTTGTCCGACCATGAACCTTGAAAAAATGGAGACGTCTTAGGAAAAATGCTGCAAATCCGTCATTTTGAAGCGCTTCAAAAAGGCCTATTTTTCGGCATTTAGATTGGCCTCAGCCCTTAGTAAGTCAACACGTACACGTACTCTATCCCAATTGTTAATTTGTCAGCTTTCTTTTGTTATTGATTTTTGTTTTAATATTAATTCAATAAAATATTTACGATACAACTTTGTAGTAGAATGTTGAACAACTTTAGACCAAATCTGTGAACAGAATGGTAGAGAAAAATAAACGTGGTATGTAGGTAGGTAGGTGCTCGGGTGCCCTTGCGACTTTGAGACCGCGGCGTACGCAGGCGTACAAAAGCCAACATTGTGCCCGTACCATGAAACCTTTTAATCTACTAGAATCATCCTACTACGTTTGTAAACTTTAGGAGATTTTTCATCTCTATACCGCACAAGTCCTCCGGCTCTACAAAGTGGTGTTTACCCAAATACTGTTTCCTTTTCTTATATAGGGCTGGGCAATCGCAGAACAAGTGCTTGGTTCGTGATACATGCGTATCTATGGCATTGTACAACCTAGTATGTAACAGGATATGCGGGTTGTGATCTAATTTAGAAAAGTGAGAATCCACGAATCACTGCCAATCTTACCCAAGCCCTTCACTTATGCTTTTTTGTGTGGAAAAAATCAAAATCTATCGTGGCCTCAATTTCATACCATAAACCTATGTCTGTATACGTATGTCACATCGAAATTATGCAGGTTTCGTTTTTATTGACAACATCTTATAAATGTTCCGTTTGTTGATAGAGCCATAAAATGAGGTGTGTGTAAAAACTATAGAACAACGTTGCTATAGCTTCTCTAGTGAGGATTTGACGTTTTGATTAACACCTTGTACTGTATTGTATAATACAATAATAACAAAATGGGTGGCGCTACAGCCAGTAGAGGGCCTGAGCTTGCGTACAGGCCCACAGTGCCACGACCTTCAAGTATTGTATTGTATACCATACTCATATCCAAAGATGAGGCTTTGCTTACAGTGGAAGTGAAATTACTCTAACAATGTAGAGTTATCACTTGTTCTCGACGTGAGAACAAACGACTGTCAGTCCTTATAAGACGATCAAATTTCCAAACATAAATTCAAAACAAAAAATTCCACCAAGGCGTTGTGTGAAATGCCCAAAAAGAAAATAATGTGTTATCTTTAGCTATGATTACTTATTAAATAATTTGCTTAAGCCAAAAAATGTGACTTGCTAAATAAAACTAAACGAAAGCAAAAAGTAGGGCTTACACAGGGCGCTCATTTGCATTATCCGTGATTGTTGATAAACTCCTGAGCCAAACAAAATTCACTGATCCAATATTAACCGTTTTTGATACAAATTATTTTGATTCATTATATTTACAAAATTTGCATACAGTATCAATCTTCATAAGGTGAAGGAAACAATAATAATAAAAATATCCAAATTGTTTTGAAGTGTTGAGCTTAATAATTCAAGTTGTCGTATAGAAAACCATATGCATATGTACAAATGTCCAACATAAGTTCAACTAAAATATCTTCTGACATCCGGGATTGCAACGACATCGCTCACTTAAAGATTTTCTTTACAATAAATATTCAATGAGTTCGTATGTTTTCAGCCTGTGGATCACCATAAAGTGATCCTCCTACATAAACAGTTACTTTCCCTTCACTTTGTGTATGTGTAGTAAAATCCGTAGTTGTACAACATTTCAAGTGCACTTTTATTGTACAACTCATAAAATTCAGAGTTAGGCCATGTTTCCAATTTGCTCAGCCAGAATATGAAATAGCTGTAGTGCGTTTTGTACACTGTACCTCCGAATAATGTTAGGCTTTTCAATCAGATTTTCTGCATGGCATAGTTTTATGGCTTTGACTGGACACAATTCTTGGTTCTTGTAGGAAGGTAGATGTGATTTGCAAAATTCCAGGGGGCTTTAAAGGTTCGTTGTGCTGTCACTTAGGTCGGCTTGTCCCGATACTATTCGTTGACCTACTAAAACTTGTTTCGTACGTATCCTCTGTTGCTGTATACAGCGAAACTTATTACCAGTTGGTAGTTTTTTGAAACTTATAGGGGTCCTTTATGTTTATGTTCGTTATGTCCTCATGGCTTTCGCGGAAGTAGCTGCGCAGATATTTTTTTCGTCGTTCTGTAAGGCTGGGCAAGTGCCGAGGTAGTGTAACACGGTTTCAACACGATTCATAGAAATCACAGTGCATTGACCTTTCAAGGTGCGAAAATATACACATTATTCAAACATTTCTCTTGTACGGCAGAGTTTGCAACAATCGAATATGCAATAAATAGTAGAGAACGATTTTAAATTTGCTTCGACAATAATTTTTTTTTCTTGGATCTTTGTCCAAGGATTTAATCCTGGAATGTGAAAATATATTACGTCACTTGTATACCTTAAAACAATGTTATATATAAAGTCCTATACAGTAAAATATTAGATGTACTGAGATTTTCTGGAATCAATAAAACAAAATGAAATTCACCGCTCTAGAAGCGATCTTAAAGGTAACACAACATATTTTTGACTGTGTGGATGAAAACAAATGAAAAATTGAAAATGTGTGATGCACTAAATCACGGGACCAGTTTATGTAAAATGTTAAACAACAAAACATAAATCGTTATGATTTACCTTTAAAAAAATATTAAGAAACAAACTTTATCGTCATATAGATGCGACCTTCCAAGCATTTAATATTCATTTTATTTTTCATTTGTTGATAATGTAGTATCGCAGTATTAGTGGTGGCCAGTGGCGCTGTGGGTATGTGCGTCAACCCCAGAGCAATTGAACATCGACGTCGTAGTCTCAATCCCTGGTCTGAGTGATAAACAAAAAATAATTCTCACGGCCCCACCTCTGTCGAGTCACTGACAATGTTCAAAGAGTATTTCCTGTCTAGAAAAAGCTTCTCAAACTTGGCCGTTCGGATTCGGCATAAAATTGTAGGTCCCTTCCACTCGTGAGAGAACAATAGCACGCACAACACGAGAGTGGTTGCTGAGAAGCTAGGCCCTGGCCCTCTATGGGCTGTAGCGCCACCCATATTATTATTATTATTATATCTAAACAAACAAAGTGATTGCATATGGACAAGTGCGTAGATGCGTTGTTATCGTTGGTCCATATTTCTTTTTTAAATGAGCGTGGTGTTAGCGCCAATTCTCAATTCTTAACAGGGAAGTCTGCATCAAGCCTGCGTTACAAATGCTGAATTCTTAAACATATAGTTTTATATGTACAGTGCTTAGACCCAATTCACTAAGTCTTTTAGCTGCACCCGCCAGGACGCCTTAGAGGCTTATACGACCGCTTCGCTCAGACTTTTTAAAAGTATTTATCGAAATGAGACCAAATTCTTCCTATTTCAATTTAGACAACCACATTTAGAATTCGGCACTTTTTCGTTTGACTTTATTAACACCGCTAATAATAGTCATAAACGTAATAGCTGAACATGCTCGTCTGCAATAAGGGGCGTATCGAAGCGTTTTACTGCCAACTGTAATCCATGAACAACAATTAGAAAATACATCGCCAAAAAGTATGCAGCAATACATGCACTAAAGACTATAGACACAAACCAGTATCTGAAAGCACAACGAATGTGAAAGCCTAATATTGGATATTGTCAAAGTAGCTTTTTGGGTAAGCACCTTCAAATTGCTCCGGAAGTCCAGCGTTGAAAACCAAGCAGCATTCGCAAAAGAATCAGTTTCAGTTTGTCGTGGTGTTCGTCTGGGAGTGGTTCGATTTGTCCCGGTTGGTTTTCACTTTTGAAAGTTTTACGTGTTTTGCTGTTTTTCTCCAACTACAAGTTGATAATATATCGGCATTAAATTTTAATAATTTTCGACGTAATATCTGTAAAAACTAATAAAGGTATGTAAGCGTAATTGTGTCACGACGTAATTAAAGCAAACGCGAACATTTCACCTATATGAAATAGAAACAGGACAACAAATGCGCTGTTTTGCATAAGCTTCTTCTGGAATATGCAGAAATATGTAGAAATCACTTTCGCTGCATTGTCTGTACATATGCGATGCAAATTAGTTTTATTTAATCCCTATAATCCGAAAGAGAAATTTCTTTCGAGTTTATTTTAATAATGTATTGGCACGTTTGGTCTTTGGCCCCCTTAACGCGTAGGTTCTTATCCGCTGTTGCTCTTTTTTCTACTAAATGCTTAACAATATTTTGTACACACGAGTTGATTTTTGTCTTCTTATTTACGTACATCACACGTATGCATGTAAGGCACTAATTTGCCGGGTTTATGGTTGTGTATGTAGAAACAGGTTTTTCTTTTTTCTTTAACACTAAGAAGTTGTGATTGTATGCATTGCTGTAAGTTTTGTAAGATAGCATACAAGTGCATGAGACAATTCTTTTTGTAGTGAGAAAGTTTAGATATAGGTTAGGTAGTTCATTCCACTAAAAAGCTTTCGATATGAGAAAACAAGTAATTCTTCTATGTACCTTTATCTCGTAAGCAAGAGTGCTGGCGTGATCTTGGCAATGGTCAACGTATGTCTTGAACTATTTGGGCATCATCCCATCATATTGATAAGATAAGCGACTGGAGTTTGATTTGAGTGACCATGAATATACGCACAGAGATAAGATTATATAATATGCCAAATTTAAAATTTGATTACGTCTATTTGTTTGTTACTTTTTTTTCCTCTGATTTTTTTATTAGCTAAACGATTCAGTGACACAAGTCCGATACGGCATAAAGTGTATTTCTCGTTAGCCATCAGCTCTAATCTCACGTATCGTGAATGATACCATAGAAATATACATATGTTCACATTTTGGTTGAATGACTCTGCAGTTTCAACATCCCATGCGTAGAGGTTCGCTTTCACTATTGGTATTGATATCCAGTAATGGCTTCAATGGCTGACCGATTAGATGGCGTGTTATCAAATAATTTTTTCTTTTAATGGGCTTATTTTATTTAAATTATGCTTTGAAAAGCAACGCTTATTTGCCAATTTGTTTTCTTTTGACAAACGATTTGAATTATTAACGACGATTTGAATAATGATTTTATGTAACACAGATATATGTTTAAACGGTTGTTAGTCTTTGAAGTTGAAGTATTTAAATGGAGAAAAACATGTCCGTTACCGGTTTTATAAAGTAACAGCTATCAAAACTGGAAATATTAATGAGAGTTTCATGAAAGTTTCTGTAACAAGGAAATGCCTTCAACCACGATATCTATCTCACAAAGAATAATACAATCTGTGACGAATACGAATACGAATGGAATGATAATATGTAGTATTCGGTGCCTTTAAAAATCGTACTTGTTGCATGTGGTACACATAGTATGTAGCTGTTCATAGCAACTAACACCTACTTCTAAGTCCCTCTTATCTTTTCTCGTTTTGGGTATCAATACATGCGCTATGACAGGTTAGCTTGTCACTGAAACATTCATACATTATCTTCAATAAACGAATTGAAACTATAGTCGGCATGGTTAGCTAAGAAGCATATAAATTAATTATTATTTATGTAAATACAATATACCTACCAGACATAATAGAGGCGACCCAAAAATAGACTCATTTATTATGATGACACCAGTCCAATTTGAATATTGAAATTCTGGTATATAGTGGTGACTGGTTGGTTAGGTTAACATTTCTCAGGAGAATACAATTATTTCATTCAATGCGATTGACCTCTGAGTTCTAATTTAGCTTTAGCGCATGTACATAAATATATGCGTGCTTAGTGAATTCATTCATTCACCTCATTGTAATAAACCCGCCGTTTGTCTGGGTTGTAAGACAATTTCTATAGACCATTCCAACGTTAAAAGTGTTATCTATCAATTTTAATCTTACATAAAATTAAACAGACAAAAGGACAATTGCGATATTTTATTACAGATAACAAGTGAGCTTTCTTATCAAAAGAATGATATACTGAGTCTGAAGATATCATCACTGCAAATGTATAATCAAATCAAAACTTTTTCCTTAAGTGAAGGTAGAAAATAAGGTCATTTATACAATCTAACTAAAAGACAGATTTTGAACACCTACTGTTTTAAATAAATTATGAGACGTTTGTTTTCACACCGCACTGTATAATTGGCAAGTCACTCAGCTTGCTACAAAAGCTCTTTCAAAAAAAAAAAAGCTCAATGAACAAGTTTATCATCAAAAATATGAGATAGACGATGACAAGTCACCGTTGAACCTAACAGAGCAGAAAGAGAGGACCAGTCGGTTCTCTGAACTCCCTTGCATAACAGATTAGTTCGCCGACTGAGAAAGATTGTATATTTTTTTGACGGATGTTTGTGCATTACAGCGGCATAAGATAGTCGAATTCGAAGCATTTAAGTGTTCTGCGTGTTATTTTGCATTTAATTCATTTGATATATATATTGTTGTGTTAAAGAGTACTATAATGTCGCGATTTTTTCGAACGTTTCAGATGGCGCAGAAAATTCAAAGCGGTCCCGTTGTTGATATCCTCGGCGATGAGATGACACGTATTATTTGGAGTTCAATTAAGGATAAATTGATACTGCCATTCCTGAACATAGACCTACACACATACGATTTGGGCATGGAGAACCGTGACTTGACCAATGATCAAGTAACCATTGATTGTGCTGAAGCAATTAAAAAGTACAGCGTTGGCATTAAGTGCGCAACAATTACTCCAGATGAGAAACGTGTTGAGGAATTCAATCTGAAAAAAATGTGGAAATCTCCCAACGGAACCATTCGTAATATTCTCGGAGGAACTGTGTTCAGAGAGGCTATTATTTGCAAGAATATTCCTCGATTGGTTACCGGTTGGGAGAAACCCATCATTATTGGTCGTCATGCCCATGCTGATCAGTATAAGGCGACTGATTTCGTTGTCCCTGCTCCTGGAACTGTATCGTTAGTATATAAATCAGCTGATGGAAAAACTGAAGACATCAGCTACGTCGTGAACGAATATAAGGGTGCTGGTGTTGCTCTGGCCATGTACAATACTGATGAGTCAATAATTGACTTTGCTCACTCGTCGATGAAATTCGCTTTACAAAGGAAATATCCACTTTATCTTAGTACCAAAAATACCATCCTGAAGAAATATGACGGCCGTTTCAAGGATATTTTCGAAGAAATCTACCAAAAGGAATACAAACAACAATACGAGGCAGCTGGCATCTGGTACGAGCACCGACTTATCGATGATATGGTTGCATACTGCATGAAGTCCGAAGGAGGTTTCGTGTGGGCCTGCAAGAACTACGATGGTGATGTTCAATCTGATTCTGTTGCACAAGGTTATGGATCACTTGGCTTGATGACATCTGTACTGATCTGCCCTGATGGAAAGACTGTTGAAGCAGAAGCAGCCCACGGAACAGTCACTCGTCATTATAGGCAATATCAACAAGGAAAGGAAACATCAACTAACCCAATTGCATCAATCTTTGCCTGGACCAGAGGTTTATTGCACCGCGCAGCTTTGGACAACAATGAAGACCTGAAGAAATTCGCAGAGACCCTTGAAAAAGTGTGCATCGATACAATTGAATCTGGATTCATGACCAAAGATCTGGCCATTTGCATTAAGGGCATGAATAATGTTCAACGCAAGGACTATTTGGAGACATTCGAGTTCATGGATAAATTAGCTGAGAACTTGACAATTGCTCTTTCAAAGTGACTCGCATCGAGTATAGGAAATAAGTCTCATTTATAGGGACGTTAATGGCGGCAACAACGAATAATACGAGTATATACCTATATTTTTTTAAATTTGCTAGACTGCTTGATTTTTATACGTTACAATTGGAAAAAAGGGAAAAATAAAGTAACATTCTCATAAATATATGTATTTCATTAATATTTCACAGCTAAAAATTGAATTATACGCATAATAATATGCGTAGCACGAAACACACCTATTGTACACACAGGGTACATGATCGGCTTATCACTAAGCGCGTAGCTTACACAACATTCGACAATTAGAGATAACGATTGGAACTGGAATACATGAACACTGATGTATATTAATTGTTATCACAAAATATGTAAGCGAAATTAAATAAAATCCCCTGCAGCTCTTTCCACAATTCAGAAGTCAAATCTACAGACAAAGCAGCAAACAACATTTATTTTATTCAACCATTCCATGGATAGGCAGGTACAATAAAGGTTGCAGGTTATACATGGTTTTACTTATCTCTATGACTTTCAGAAAAACAATCTATGATATAGATATGTATTTGTATTAAAGTAACTCAGTCGTTGTAGTGTTTACATCGCTGAATTGTGCGCTTCCAATACCTAGCCCGACAACATTTTGCACGTTTTTCAAAAGCATTTCTTTAGCACTACTTTTTCCAATGGTTGCATTGCGAAAAAATACAATTTTATGGCTTCACCAAAAGCAATAGAAAGAAGACTAAGAAAAAACATTTTATAAGGTTTAGCTTCCCTCTTGTACACTGCTTTGGGGGTAGTTTACACAATTCGCGATACTTTTCAAATAAACGCCAGGCGAAACTTGGGATTTTTTTAGTTAAAAGAAGTATTGAGTCGCGAACGGTTGACTTGATGATTCTATTCGCACGTACATACTATCATCTACCAAATAAAAGATTTTTTCCTGGATATGAAACAGGCTATAAATCAATCACGCGTGATCGTGTTTTGTACATGTTTTGTTTTGGTTTTGATATTGCAAAGTGTTAAAGCTGCATACCCAGCCAACAATCATCGGGAGTTAGATATTTGTAGCCATTGGAATGGACGTCGACATTTTTTGGAATTGGGTGAAAGGGGTGACCTACATGCACGTAATGTCACCACCTCAGCATTTCGGGTGTGTTGTTAAAAACGTTTAAACAATTAATATGTGCAAACTTAAAAGAAAATTGTTGTTCTTAGAGTACATTGTACACGCCGCTTAATGTAAGAAACCGCACAAACACAGATGTCTGGTACCAATGTAATCTGGAACTGGTTACATGCGCCGAATGTGTTATAAGGATAACGTTTACTTATGTTAACTTTTCGAAAACATGTGAAAGAGTATCCAGTAGTGGAGTAAGCACTAAAACGCCTAACATGTGTCCCTGCGAACATATTCAGTTCTCGGAACCTCCTTATGACACAACTATTTCTGGTCAGGAATTTTGTGGCGATGGCAAGGTGTTCCGGAGCAAAACACGGACGCTTCTACTCAAATTCTTTTATCGTGCCACAAACAGTCATGTATTTTCGTTGCAATATTTTTCAGAAAGTAAGTGAATTACGATTTTAAACGTAGACCTGCTATGTAGCTGCTTAAACATTTATCATTGACGACTCCTCACAATTGCACGCAATTAATGCAGAGAAAAATTCAATTAAGTAAAACGAACATGCCAGAACGCTATTGCGACTATGTAGTTAGAATATGCGAAGAAAAGAGATGTATGAATTAGAAAATCTATAAGTGGTTGCGTTCGCTTGGACCCGTAGAATCGATTGCACCATAATCCATTTAAGTGTAGGTATACAACCATGCTGTAATCAGTATATTCTTCAATTAAATTGAGAAACAAAAATAAACAAGTGTAATATGTGCATATGTGGTTTCTTTCTCCCTCTTTCTTCCCACATTTATTTATTCGATATTAATAATACACAGGAAATGTGAAAATTATAAGTGGCTCACCAACGCAATCTATCGTAAGTAACTATTCACAATTTATGCCGCAGATTATTTCGACGCCCTACTTTCCAATGTCGTACCCTCGGGACTATGGAATCGAGCATATTCTTACATGTGAAGCAGATAATTGCCAAGTGCGTTTGGAGTTCACAGATTTTCAACTCGGCTTAACGTCAACTTTAGAGGTTTCCTTGAATAACATTAACCCTCGTGTAACGCCAATTATAATCTACCTTACATTGCACGATTTTAGGTTTTCGATTCGAATGGACAAATGTTAGACTCCTATACTGGTGAACATTTTCGTCCACCAATAATTATCAGCAGTGGCAAATCACTGCTACTGCAATTTCGTGGCAACGGAGTCACTGGATCAGGCTACCGAGCAGAGGTTAGTTTTGTTTCGGCAAAACAGCTTAAGGAGAGGCAATTGGTGCCTTATACAGGTGAAGTTAACAATAGACTCTGATAGCTATTTTGATAACACTCATTTTAAAATATAAAAAGATTGCGGAGGCATGGTGTCTGGTCCAGGGGGCGCTATAACAATGATGAATATGATAGAAAATAAAACGGATGTTCGATTCTACGACTGCATTTGGATAATTAAACCTGGAAACAATTATATGATGATGAAAACCCATATATCGTTGAGGGTAGAAGCCTTTTATGGTATGGCATCGCGGTCGGATTTAACTATTCGGCAGGGCACGACATCAGATTCACCTGGCATTGAGAATGTTGTATGGCCAAATAACGGTATGAGCAAAGAGAGTCACATTGTACCCATTTTAACTGGCTACTACATCCGCTTGAGAGGTGTTTTTGGAATGTCCTCTAAGCTGGCCATTGTTTATAGTGTTTTCAATTATTTAAGTAAGCAAAAATAAACAAAGCTGAGTGGCTTCTAGCCTATCTTTTAACTTTCAGATTGCTACATTGGCTCTGAGTTTTTGTGCAATAACAACCACTGTATTTCGATTCGTTTACATTGTGATGGATTTGACCATTGCGGAGACGGCAGTGACGAGCCAGAATCATGCGAAGAAGACTGGGCGCATCTTCAAAATGATCGGCGATGGTACTCACATAAGCCAAACTACTATTTTCCTAAGATGGAACAGTATCCAGACCTGAAAACAGCTACTGGAATATTTGTTATGAGTACTTTGGGTATTTTTGCCGTGTTATCGGGTTGGATGGTGATATTGTACAGAATGGGAGTACGAGCACGACACCAGCGAGAACTTCAGAACCATTTACAAACTATAAGTGAATTATTGGGTAAGCGCTAATAATATCGGGCCAAGAAAAAATATTAATAGAATTTTCAAAATAAAAAAATCAAAAGATCGTCAAGAAGAGCTGACAACAGATGAGCCTCCAGATTATGAGGCACCTCCGGACTACGAAGAGGTAATAAAAATAGGTATGGAACAAGAGATTCACGAATCGAGGCATCGTCAAAGAAGACATCGAAGACATCGTCATGATGCTTCACGGTAGAGAGGATTCAAGTACCATCAGTAGTGTGTTATATTTATATGAAAAAATGTGTACTTTATAGGTCTCGCAGTCGTGGCAGAGTAAGTACCAATCAATTTCAACCATCTGTACACGGTTATGGACCGTCAACATCGTCAGCGAATAGCACTGGCACTACGGTATCTGAACCATGTGGAATTGATCCTTTGCAAGAAATTGCCACCCGAGTATTGTCAGCAACTGCAGCTTGTGGTAAGTGTTCTAAATAATTCCATCCAGCATTGGATTTTAATTAATTATAAATAAGACTTCCGTTTGCAGACCTTGCAGAATCGGGTGCAGAGAGACAATGCAGATGCTCATTGCCGCAACCCATGGGGAATGCAACGAGCACAGCATCGATTTCCATTGGGAGTGAATTACCCTCAGGCAGTGCGGAATTCCAGAACCTTCATCAGCAACAGCAATACCAACCAAGCTCGTCGTGCACGCCAACTCAATTTGAGGAATGCTCTAATGAATTTAGAGATGAATCCCTTAACATTTCGTTTACCTTAGCAATACCGCAAACACTAACTGGAAGTGAAAACAGTACGTATAGCACGCCACCGCCATGAATAATGCCACATTATCATGGCATGAGCTATTGCTAATATGTTTGTATTGCAGAATCACAACGTCCCAAGAGCAATATTTGTACAGAAAATACTTATCTCAAGCGGTCATGGTTGGTTTTTAATAATGGTAGTCAAAACTTTAGAGTTCAACGTCTAAGACATACATTCTCATCTCCGGAAACATTTTTGAACGATTTTCTTTCACCTAACGAGCCATTAAACTATGGAACTAACTTACCAATTGAAAGGTTGAAATTTAAAAATAGGTGTACTAAAATGTGTATAAATGAAATTTTTTTTTCTTCGCAGAAATTCGTTCATAAGCAATGCCAGCATTTTTGGGTCAGAACTTTCAAGAGATCCAACACCAACCGATGATCAACCAGTATCTTTGAAAGTGTTACAGCCAATGGCAAACTTAAACCAAACAAACAACGAGTCAAGCAATAAGATACTCAAAAAAGTGGATGATGGAGACATCGAAATAAAAACATCCCAACAAATAGAACAACCTACATGCAGCAATCAAGGACACCGTTTAACGCAAAGCAATGGTAGCATTAAGCTTGACGTAGAGTTGACTAGACATGCCAACCGCCAATGTCTCTCCGATAGTGAAAACGCGACTTCATGCTTTGGTCATATGAATAATCCATTTAGGATGAGCAATAAGAAACGAAATACCCATCGTAGAATTCATATTCGTAGCAAATCTTTTACGAATTCTGGCAACCGACAGAGAGCAACACGTTTGAGAAGAACATCTTCTGCAGATTTACTATTACAGCGCCACTCTCCGAAAAGGGAGCGCAACTGTTCAAAAATATACTTAATTTAAATTTTAAAAATATGTATGTTGAATATGTGTGAATAATAAAATGTATGTCCCCAAAAATGATAGCTTTTGTTTTCATACACTTACTCCTAATTAATGTGCATTTCAGACTGACCTAGTAACGTTAACGTGGTTGCCCATGATATTTTGGGTATGTGCGTCGACCTCTGCGCACGGTTCGATTCCCGGAATCTATGACAAAAATAGTTTTCACCACGGATCCACTTCTTTCGAGTCACTGACAATGCTCATAGAGTAATACCGCCTGAAAAATAAGCTTCTCAAACTTGGCAGTTCGGAGTCGGCATAAAACAGTAGGTCCTACGCACTCGTGATAGAACAAAAGCACGTACAACACAGGTAGTTTCTGATAAGGTAGGTATTTGCCCCCTAGGGGCTTGAGCGTAATCCATATAAATGGCTTGTTATATCTACAAAGCCAATTTACATATATGAAAAAACCAACCTTATGGATAAAGCTACAATGTTAAATAAAAACCAGTTCTACGTAACAAAATCCAGGCACAAGTGTATTTACGAACACTCTCGAATTGAATTTTCTTACCACGTTGTGGATCGTAGAACACAATTTTTTTTGTTGCACATCTGTCAAATTCGCAAAATCTGGCAAGTACCTACTAGACTAGTCGGTTTTTTCTTTATAGTGAGAGGTTATCACGATTTTAAAATTTAACAGTTCAATATTAAACTTAAAATTAATAAAAACCTAAACGAAAACATGTGGCCCAGATTTGGAATAAAAATTGGAAATAGTACGTTGTGCATAGCATCCGTAAAGTCAGAGGGTAAACCCGAAGTGATAGCGAATAAACAAGGTGACCGCGTTTCACAAGCCTGCCTCCTCGCTGAGGGAAATGAAATTGAGTGTGGTCTTACGGCGAAACAAAAAATGGCATCGAAACCTTCTTCTTGTGTTTCCAATAGCCTACAATTTTTCCTCGGTGAATCCACAATGACAGCGGATAAAATTAAAGAAGCCAGTAAGCACATCACATGCTATTACAATGAAAAAACTAAGGAATTCGAACTGAAGTGCAAGGCAGGTGGTGACTCGGACAAAGAAGTCATTACCAAAATAACACCACACCAGGTTTGTGTGAATTTTTTCAAAGCCGAATTCGAACTGGCTCGTCAATCGTACTTGCACGAAAGTACCAAACCCTCAGTTGTGGTATCGATACCGAACTGTTACCCAACGGAGTCTTGGCCGCGTCTTGCAGCAGCAGCCGAAGAGGCGGGCTTTCATGTGGCACAGATTATTTCCGAGATGACAGCTGCTGTACTCGCCTATGGTATTGGAGAGTCTGAAACAGAAGCTGAAGTGAAAAATGTGCTTTGTATTAAGAGCGGCGGCATATTTAGTCATTTCTCGCTGTACGAAGTGAGTGGGGGATTATATTCGTTGCTGGATGATGCTGGGCCTTACACCATTGGCGGAGATGAGTATACTGAAGTCTTGGTTGAGTTCGTGTGTCAAGAATTCTTCAAGAAATATCGTCTCGATCCGAAGGAGAGTCGCCGTTCAATGGCAAAAATATACAACGCTGCGACTAACTGCAAGCACATTCTTACTACGCTCCCATCAACGCAAATCTATATTGATTCTCTTATGGATGGCGTTGATTTTAGTATGCAAATGTCGCGAGCACGTTTTGAGAGTCTCATACAGACTGTAATAAACAAATTTATGTCAACCCTCAATGAAGCCATCGAAAAATTATGTTCAGCTGATAAGGAAAACCCCAGAAAAATTGACGAAATCGTACTGTTGGGAGCAACTATGAAAATACCCAAAATTCAGTCGGCTATCAGTGGCCAATTTCCGGATGCAAAAATGCACTCAAGTCACGCGCCCGACGAAGTGGTGGCCATTGGCTGCGCCAGACAAGCAACCTATTTAATCGATCCAGAGGGACAGGACCTTAATAGCAAAGCTGTGTGCTCATTCACTCCATCTGACTTATACATCTGGCACGGCGAAGCTACAGAGAAGTCGAAACTCGTACTAAAAGCTGGATCACTAATACCAAACGTAGTCGTAGTGGATATAGAGAAGGCTGATGAATGCGCTGCTCCGGCTGAAGGTGAACATGTGGAAATCTTCCACGTGAAAACTGAAGATTCAGTTAGTGACTTGAGTTTAAAGGCAACAAGCACACCTGAAGGTATGTTCAAAATCGAAGCAACTGTCGACATGAACGAAGATGGTGTGACGCCCGCTATAACGCTTAGATGTTTATAGAATTTGTTACCATTTTTAGAATAAATAAATTGTATTTAAAATGAAACAAAATACTCCTACTATTTATGTGTTTTGAATGATGGTATTTTTTTTTTTTGTGTATTTATGAATGCAAAAGTCATGTTTTTATATGGAACATAAGGACGCATTTCAATTAAAGTATTTATTTAAAAGGCATTTGTTTACTCGTAGGAACTGCATCAGAAACTTGCCCACAAACTGCGATGTATGCAAATGCACCATCTTCGGGGTATGGTACATCTCTGAAAAACTTAAGCGTTCTCGGATGGGAAGGATCTATTACCATATTCTTGCTCATGTCTTCGATTTCAGCTAAATAGTCCAGATGGACCAGTTTCTGAATAGGCGGCCGTAAAAATGGCCCAGGAAGTTCATCGTTTATCAGATACCCCGATAAAAGCATAGTATAATCATTTCGAACTGCTTTCATATGAAAACATTTTGAGTCGATAGAGGTCAAAAAGGCCACCCACTTTCGTCCCCTGCGCCGGTCGGATGGATCTGACAATCGAGACACATATGGTCCCGCTAGACTTATAAGGAATTCGAATTGTCTATCTAATACCTATGGATAAAGTCTGATAAATTGGCATTACACTCATTTAACATAATTCATACCTTGCTTATATTAGTGTCATCCGTTGGACATTTGTTATTTTTGTGCAAATCACAGGTGGTATTCATTTGATCATCCTCCTCCACAGTAGCACAAGATACAACCTTAAAAGGTATCGCATTTTTGGGGTTATGAATGTCGGAAATTTCCTTCAGACAATCATCACTGGGGGACTTATCGAACGGATGTCTTAGACCACCTAGCGTCATACATATTGTCAACATTAGAAGATAGCGATTTCGTTTTTCACGTAAATCTTCTGCATTGTAGAGAGCGTCACTAAGCTTACAACACCACACGCTTACTATGGCTTGATCACATCGATTTGGCAACATTGCCATTAGATCTTTGAGTAAGCAACTACAAATCGGGAAAATGTACAAATCGATCCTTAACTTGCATATGTCCAAATGTAGTTTATGTACAAGAATAACTAAGGTGTTACCTGTAATATTGAAATTCCATATCAAGTCCATCCAAAGGTTTCAGAGACATTTTATAAATTGCAATTTTTGTAAATGCCAATTTAGTTTTAAATTAAAAAAAAATACTTAAAAAATGCAAATTTTATTTAATAGTAAGTGTTAGGAATTTGATAGTTTGTACATTTTTAAAAATCCAGAGAAACATCACTTGCTTCGATTACTTTTGATTTGTAAGACTTTTCAAGTTTCCGCAGAAATTCTTCAAACACAACAACGGGCTTAAACATGCCAGTTTTCTTGAAGTCTTTGATGCGCTTCTTATCTTCTGCAGCATTTTCTTCTTTGCTCTTCTCATCAAACGCATTTATTTCTTCCATTAATGAAGCTATTGTGGGAACGTTGATTGGATCGAACTTTGCAGCCAAGTTTGGATTGAATGGGACACAGAGTTTCCCTGTACTGGGGTGTATACAAAACGGAGCTTTGAGTAAATGATTAAAACCCTTTGTGACGTTTATATCCAGGCGAGGATACATGATGGCAAGCTGGATTTCTTCCACAATATTTTTCAATTTTCTGCCCCAAATATTTGTTGTTGCTTGTGTACGCATGGAATTTGCAAATCGTATAAATGTTGTCCATATTGCCTTTGAAGTACTTCCTTCATGTTTTTTCAGATGGGTTTCGACATCTTTCCGAGCCTGTTCATCGGGTATCATTTGAATGAGTTTCGCAATGCCCTTAGATGTGCCAAACAAATTTTGATCTTCTAAAATAACTTCCTCGAAAGCGGGCTCAATAACTTTCAATGCACGTCTTATGCTGTGATGTATTTTTTCGCCAGTTGCAACCCGCGCCGTACTAATGTTGTCCACACTGACTGCATGAGAGACAACCTGCATATATTCTGCAACGGCTGCTCGTCCTTTTGTGTCCAAATGCCGAGCTGAATAATCGCAAATCCAGCAATGAATACCTCGCCGACCAGAAAACACCCATAAAATGTGCTCGAAGCCAAAATCTTCCCTTAACACCAAATCCAATATTTTACACGCAATTGTCATGAATTTCCAACATTTTTGGCAAACTTCAGTGCCTTCGCAGCATGTACGTACATCATCGTAATCGGTCATATCAATATCAAAAACAAGTTCTCGCTGGACCGGAATAGCGGATTTAGCAGTCATACGAAGCACTGATGGCCTAAAAAAATTTCAATTGAAATTTACAAGTGCAAACACGATTGCAATTATATGCTTACTTGCTTTGGAAAACCGCTCCTATATCGATCTTCATCGGGTTACGTGAACATAAGTCCTGCTCCAGTTGCGATTGCGTGTCGTAACACAAATAACGAATGTATATATCATCTGCCAAGGTAAAAGAGATTTCTCTGTTTGAAAAGACTCCTGGTTCAGCTGCAAAAAAAATCTCATAAATATATTTGATCAATCCAATTGTCTCTATAGCTTACAAAGTCCATATGAAAGCCAGCGGTAAAACGGTTTGTGTGGAAACAATCGCTTGTAATAGACAGGCAACATATCCTGCAAGGTACTTGGATCATATTTTGTAGGAGCAGCCTTCGCCACTTGTGCGTCTTCTTCTTTCATTGTGCCAAAAGTGTTGGTTATATTTTATTAACTGAAATTCCAATAGGGTTGAAACATAAGACACATTGATGTTATTTACAGAAGGTTTGCTTTATTTACTCGCTATTGTATATGAACAGCTAAACATAACGCTACTTAATACAACTTCTTCACATAAAAGAAAAGAAAATACAAAAACAGTAATGTTCTGTTAAGGTCTTAATTATAGGAAATCGTTTAAAAAATAGATCATCATATGTATGTATTTATGTGTAGAAACAATGTAAGAGTAGTTTTGCCTATATTTGGCATATCATACGCTATCATACATTAAAACAGTTTCACGCTACCGTGAGGCGAATGTCCTGCATTTTATTATTCTGCCATAGGTACTCCTTCTGCTTTGACGGTGATGTGTTGTATAAAGTTACTGAAGCAATATGCTTGTTGGGCATGACCTCAAATATTATGTCCTGGTAACCGTAGCAAAATGTGGAACCAAATGGATTCGCTGTATTTGTGGAGCTAGCTCGATGTAAAACAACTGGCCTCTCGGATGGCACCAACGACGAACTAATGTCGTCCCATTTTGAGTATGCTGTTATGGGAACTGATTGTGATGAAATTTGCTTATCACCATCAAGTATTTTATCAGGCTTCAGCTGAAACTGGAACTCACAACGGTGATACATGTTGAAATTGAAATGACCTGGGTAATTTGTATGCAAAATGAATTTTTTGCAAGACTGTGTGCGGGCATCGAAGAGTATATCAATGCCAAGAGTAAAATAATTAAAGAATATATCGCTTCGTTTGCTCTGTGCTTGCCTGTTAACATTCGATGAGTGTATTTTCATTTTATCTTCGCTTTTGAAGAAGATTCGATTTGGGGCTCCCAAATTCATTGCCACATCCTGACAACTATCGCCGAAGAGGACCTCTTTGGTGAAGCATTGTCGCCGAGGCTCCAGTGCCCTGCCTGATCCCTCTGTGAACAACTTCAGCTTCAGGCCACGAGTCATTCCCAGAGGATTCCTCAGAACAGAAGCTGTGTCAAGGTGTAACTGTCGATTATAGCAAGACAAAGGTAAAGGGGGTGGCCTATTTTCAGCTACATTACTGCCAGAGTATAGGGCCATCTTCGCAACCACCGGAGAGGCGCCGCTCAGAAACACTAAAGAGCCCATTCCATGGGCATGTCCTGCATGAAGTTTGCTGTCTACGGGGAAGTAGAAACTTAATCCTCGGAAATGAAGTGCAAATAGTTGTTTCGCAGCGTCATAGACACCTGGGTGTGTTGCTCCAAATGAATGTTCGATTTGTTCAATTGAAGGTAACACTTCTGGAGAATTAAAGAATACACCGCCGTATTTTAGTTTTACTAGTTTCATACTGAACACTTCGATTGTCTTCAATCTCTGCACCACAGGATCAAAAATCAATCGAATCCCATCCTGCGGAAGATTTATGATGATATCCACACCTAATGGATTTGTATCAGAATATAGAACTTGAACACCTTTAATAATTCCCACTTGAGATTGAATAATAGCGATGGCTTGGGAGAAATGCATTCCCAATACAAATTCCCAGCTATCACAACCAAGTGATTTTTCGGGAAGAACTTCCAAGTCGAGCATTTTTTCTTTTTATTTTCTTTTTCAGGGGACAAATGGGCGATACCTAAAACAATAATATATTTATTACTTTTGCTGACAGTTCTATCATACAAGGTTAAGGTGATGCCGAAGACTCACCCTGAATTGAAGAAAAATTTCTTTGTTTAAAAACAACCACTGCGAATCCACAACCAAAACAATTCTCTACGACGCAAAAACTTTTTCAGAGCGCTTATGAAATTGAAGAAAATTCCTATGGTAAGGATACTGTTGTAACTTAATTTGAAAATTAAGTAATTAAGTGTTTGCGCTGTGGAAAATAACTCCCGATAACGATTGAAATTAAGAAAAACTTTTAAACAACTAGTAATTATTTTGCACTTCTTGTTTCCCTTTTCTTTGTCTTCTCTGTACAAAATAGTCAGAGAGCGAATGACATTCATGACAAATATAGGTTCCACAAGTTAAGTTCTACAAAATGTATCATACACAATCAAATACATATACACATGTATAGCGTTTGTTTACAATTTTTTTTTTGCATTTTAATTCCATTACGAAGTATTTCTACCAATGCTACCTGTTTATCAAACATGCATTTCAAATAAGTGACAAAGAATTTGCATTAGTAGCTATCAGAATAAAATTGATGCTTCATGAATTAAAAGCAGTATTTACCTCAATTAGACCAGTCTTAAAAAATGAAACCGTTCAGATTCTGTTTTAAAATACAATTTCGTCTCCAATTTGCATTTAACACCAATTCGAAGCACACCACAATATCCCGCGCTTTATGATATTTTGACAAAAGCCTGCTGTCACTTTCTTCTTGAGGATGATAGCGCCATCTGTAATTCACATCATTAATATAACTGCGTTCAACGATATTAAACAAATAACAAATTCGAAGTAACCGTAAAACATTGCACATCTGATTTTATGTGCACGTCAAGGCATTTAAACAAACAAATTTTTTGAATTTAATACAGAACTTAGCATAATTTCATTTACTAATATCGGTGTTCACACTCAACAACACATGTTCACACCTAACTTCATGTCGGTCAATCAAGCAGAAAAGTCAACCGCACTGTGATTTGCTGTTTGGTTAAACATATCATCCCTAGTGAGCTATATTCATACTGCATCAGATACCGTCATTATTTATCCAGGAGAGGATGCAAGATAATTATGTCGTTTCAATAACTTTCCGTGTTACTATTCTGTCAAAATTAGAAAATATGTTGTATTTAGATCCGGAACGGATTGCGATTTGAATTAGATATTTAATTATCTAATTTTTGATGTCAGCTTTTTTTCCTTTAAAAACACCCATTCGATCATAATTTGAATGAATAAACACACGACCTTAAGTGAATGAAATCAAGTTGTCAAGTTTCTATCAAGTTGGTAGGGCTAATTTACATAAATAGAACAGTTAGCGTATTTATTTCTGGTTAGTTGTTTGGGAATGGACGGTTGATTGTTTTGTTGTGATTAGGTTTGGATTTGGTTTTCTTCACCTGATAACTTGTGTATAGTATAAGCTTCAGTATTATGGAACGTTATTCACTTGAACAACGTATAGAAATTGTAAAAATTCATTACAGAAACAATGAAAGTTTAGCGGATACTTGCCGTGAAGTTCGGGATCGGTTTGGTCCCAGTCATGAACCTTCCCGGCAAGTTATTATAAATCTGATTAAGCAATTTGAATCGGTCGGTCACGTTGGTATTGAAAAAAACTCCTATTCGAACTAGTGAAGCCAAGTCTGCAAATACCATTATTGAGGATCAACTTCTATTAAAAGGTCTGGAAATGATACAAATGATAGTAAGATCATATATGTTGATGAGGGATTTACATACCTACACTAAATATTGTAGTTGAGAAAAGATCAGAGGAGTACGATTCAATTAAATGCAATAAGGGGGTTGACTTGGACTGGATGATTTTAATTCAACTTCCAAAGCTACACGAAAAAATAAAAGACCTATGTAGATGTCGATAAACAAAACTATTTTATTATGATGATCTCTATCCTATTTACATAGTTTAAATAATTGGTTTAATTTGGCCTAGATCCCGTTTATAACTTGCTTCCAACCTTATAATTTCTTGCAGTTCAATTTTTTCCTTATGCTTACATTTTTACATATATCCAATTTTATACTGCAACACCATTTACTTAGAATAAATTTATTTATTTACAAGTTTCAGCATACCGGAATACTTATTTGGAATTAGTAAAACCTAGTAAGAAAAGCTCACCGGATGTATTCCATCTACGCACTCTTGGCCACAAATCGTGCAAGAAAACCTTGAATCAGTCAACGTATTTGCCTGGAGACAATAATAACAATAGACATGTTCGCAAGCCATATAGTGGGGTAAAACTGGTCTCTCGCCACAGTATGCACAAAATGAATCGTGTTTCAGTTTTGGTGAAATCACTAAGTTGCTATTTGAGTTTTTCTTAGAACTACCAAATAAAACTCGTTGAAATTGGCGATTAATTTTTTGAAAGTTTATGATGGGTAGCACAAGACCTAGAAGTTCCTGAAAAGAAATGAACTTAGTAACATTATCCATCTATAAGTTATACACATTCAACCATGAAACCGCCCCAAATTAATTCCCGTGTCATATATTTGTAACCAACTTCTCTTCTCTGGTTTTTCCTCAAACTGATATAATCCAGTCCTAGTAAATAATCGATCAATGTAGGTTTTCTACCAGTTTTTAGGAAGCGGAAGAAATTCACTACTGAGAGGATGAGTGCTATGTTTTCACACCAGTCTATGGTTTTCTGAAGCCATTCCTTATTATGTAGTCTATATTCTGCGTTACTTTTAACATATTTTGGGAGGACGGTGAGAGCACAATGCAAACACAAACGCGAAATAGTTAGTTTTTCCGAATCATACGCAAGAACTAGTAATTGCTGCCCAAATGATGAATAATGTCTACCCACTGATCCTAACCAAATAGCTGACTGAACCAGCAGATCTAACTCTGGTTGTATTTTCAAATACAATATTGGCTGCAGAACAAATTTCAAATCTGAATATATTCATTAATATGTTCGATTTTCTCACCGATATAGCTTGTATGTTTTCTAATAAGTTTTCTTTTATTAGCCGGGTTATGTCCTTATTCAAATGCACAGCATCCAACTTATGTAAATAGAATTAAATTGAGTCAAAGTAATTAGAATTGAAGAATACAACGCTTACCAACCTGATTAACCCGGGGTACAAATTCTTTGGATAGTGGTGTCATGTCTTCAATTTTATTTAAAAAAAATGGTAGGTATTTGCCTCTTGTTATCAATCACAACGCCAATTTACAATCAGAAAACCAGTTTACTGACACAATCCTGACAGCAACATTTATCCGTCAATTATGACTGAGGTTTGGTCGCACTGAAGACTGACGTTCAGATATAAAATAATTTAAATACATCCTATAATACTTGATTTTCTTCTTGGTTGGCGAGCTCTAAAAACATGTAATTTATGTATTTATAAAATATGTTCAATTCTACTAAAAAAAGTCGATCATGTACTAGCACTTACATGCCGTTTAATTCTTGAGTTAACCATACTATATCAATTTCAGCAATGTGCACACCCCCTTACAGTTTTGGCAAGATTTGACAGCACTACCCTGTCACAATTGACTTTTGATTGTTTGTAAAACATTTCAATAGATTTTTGTAAATAGTTGAAAGGTAAATAAATCAAATAATATTTCGTTAGCAATTTATTTTGTGAAATGAGCTCTCCGTCGACCAAAAACAATGCAGATATCAGTGCGGCAAAACAACGCAAATCATCGAAAGTCAGTATGGCAGCGAAATCGTCGAACCTCGACACTCGGGCAGAATTGGCGGACTTGATAAAAAAGAAAGCAGAAACTTCTGTGAGTGACAAACTAAAATACGTATGTAGTTTAAGTACATATTTTTGTTTCAATAGGAGCAGTTAGCCAATTTGGAACGGCAGATATATGCATTTGAGGGTTCATATTTAGAAGACACTCAACTATATGGAAATATCATTCGGGGTTGGGAGAGATATTTAACTTCAAACAAAGCGACAAACTCGAAGGCAGACAAGCGAAATAGAAAATTCAAAGAAGCAGAAAGGCTATTCTCCAAGTCCAGCATAACATCTATGGCTATATGCAATCGTAAGTAGTTCTCAGATAGTTTTGGAGCATGAATTTACCATTTTAAGTATTCCAGCTGATCGTGCCAGTGAATCCGACTCAATTACAAACGAAGATTCAAGTGATAATCAAATTAACTCTAACCATAACACGACAACAGCTCACGATGGGGCAACATCGATTAAAAGTGCGGGAAAGGATGAAAAAGACGGTAAAATAAAATCCTAATTGTGTGCTAAGGCTTTTATTGAATATTTGAATTGAATTGATATTAGCAGAATGTGGGACAACAACGCCTATAAGGGATGGAAGCAACAAAGATCCCACCACTCCGAGTGGAAGCGCTAAACATAAACTAAACTCGAACAATTCAAATTCGGCATCCAAAGTAGCTCGCATAATTAAAAAACCTAGAAATAGATAAGTAACCATTTTGAAGTCAACATTTTATAACAAAAAAAATAAAATATTTAATTCAGTAAATCGTAAGCGAAAATGCCCTTTTTGTAAAATCGAATATCATTAGACGTTCAATATTGAAAAATTAAAGTTATTTTAAGAATGATTACGAATTTTAGCAAATAGAATTATCGATAAATAGATACAAGTCGCACTCTTCAATAAAGTTCAAAAAACCTACGTTAAGAGCAACTTATGTCTTCCTGAGTACTTCTAAATATTTTGCAAATCACTTTTTTACTCAAAGCCCAACGACCATTCAAATTTCTATGAGCCTACCACAAAATCAGAATGTGAAAAAGATGATCTTAATGAATCTTATGTTTTTTTTTTGTTATATCGTTAACTTTGGTTATTGTGGAAGCCAGGCGCAGGTTCAGTCCGGGTGTAGCGTCGACTATAGATTATTCAATAATCTGTTAGCGTACGTGTCGCTCAATATTTGTCAAGAGTTGCACATCGGATCTGTACATAATTATCGATGAAGGACTATGAAAACCGCGTGACGTGCATTTGCATATGCGACGCTTGTATTTAACGAGTATAAAAGGAAACCAAGCTGAAAGAAGAAATATCAAAATATACATCAGAATTTTTTCGGAATATGAAAAAATACATTTATTATAAAATAAATTATTGGAATAAACTATCAGAATGTGGCATTCGCGTTTAATTTAGAAAAACACGAAATAAATAACCAGGAAAATTACAAGTAGTGTAACAAGCATCCCACCAATCATCACATATTTATCTTCTACAAAACGTCTCTCAATAAGCTTCATTGTATGGTTAGAAAGTCCCAGAGTGCTTCCAATAGCTAGGATTCTCTTATGGGCACTCTTAAGAGTCTCGCGTTGATTGACAAGACTACCTAGAATATTCGTTCCTGTCGAAAGCATTTCATCAACTCCAGTATGGGCATTGTTTAGTGATGAATTGTGTTGAAGGGCATAATCAATATCCAGACAAGTTTCCTGATTCGAGGTAAATCTATGATTCAACAACTGTTCCCTTTCGTTTAGTTCTATTTGTCGTCGCTGTTTCTTTTGACGGTATACTTCAAGGGCATTCTATGAAGATTCAAATAAATACCAATTCACTTATTTGAAATGAATGTATCCACCTGGAGATGTCGTATGTCGTACTTCAGCTGATCCACTCGCATCTTTGCACTAGGCCGCTGAGTTACAGGTACCTTATAAAGCAACACGTCCAATCGATCACAGTTCCTTTGTGTAGTGCATAAAATTAAACATATTTTAATACTAACTTAGCTTGAGTATTCATATCTTACGAGTTTACTGTTGTGATTTTCATATGAATATCATTTTCGATTGTGGAAAAATCGTTTGGTGATGCATTCGCAAGTGTTTGAAAACTCTTTTCAATTTCTTGAAGAATTCTGTTCGTCTGGTGGTATAAAGCGTCCATATTCTTAGAAAATTGGAAAATTAACACATTCGATCTGCACTTGTTTTTAAAGTATAAGTTACCAACTTTATTGACAGTCAAGTGTAACCCAGCCGCCTTATTTTATATGACGTGTTTCAATTTCAAATTGATTTGAGCAAATGCATCATCCTACACATGCCACATTTAAGACAAATTCACAATAGCTGAAGCCACTACTCAAATCCCAAGTATAAACAACACAGTGCTAAACAAATGTCTCGTAAAAAACTGTTTAAAGTTATGGATTTTAGCTTGAACAATAGATTCATTTATATGAAACAATTCCTCATTTCATATTCTTGTGTTTCCTAAGTACGATCCGTTCAAGTTAATTTTGACGTTCGGCCATATACATAGATGTCAGCTGTGAATTATTGTGAATACTAAGCTTTTTTTAAATTCACTTTTTCTACAAGTTGTCAGCTGGTTGCTAAAAGAGAAGTATGAGTGGGAGTACGTCGCTCTACTATCTCTTAAAACGAAAAATATTCCAATCTGAAGTAAAACGATCTCTCCGATAATTCTTATTTGTCATTTTTTGATCAGACCAATACGACGACGAGAAATAAAAGCATAAAAAAAATATCGAAAAGTAGTGATCAGTAATTGGTTATATATATAATTTTGCTTAAATTATCGTACTGGCTAATTAGAATAAAGAGCGATCATTTTGGCAGATCTAAAAATGGACAAAACGTGTGATTTGAGAATACAATCAGTTTCCCCCACCCCTAACTCATATCTCGTGGGAGGATTAAATGACGACGGGCCATCGACGTCTACCCCTACGACCACCGCATCCACATCGTTGTCATTCCTTCTTAATGACGATCAGACATCGAATTTCGATAATTTGGAAAATTCAGATGTATTTAGCAGTAACAACAGCGATATCCATTCTAGTGACTCAGCATTCGAAGGTTTCCAACTTGGTGGTGCTAATAACAGCCTTGTCCTGCTGAACAACAATGATAATCAACAACTGTCACAGGTGCCACATATTTTAAGATTAAGTGATATATGTACTTCGAATCTGAGCAATGGTAATAGAAAATCTCAGGAGCCAGTGTATCAGTTTGTATCATCCCCTTCGCTCTACATGACCAATACTGACAGTGGCATTTGTCTTAATTTTGAATACGAGTTCCAAGATCATCAACTAGTACAAGTTCAACCGCCAATTTCGACATACACAAACAATGACCAAATGCCGGGAATAATCACTGATTCCCTGGAGTCGTCGCTCTCAGCGACAACCGCCCTTTCTGAATTAAATGGCGATACAGAGTCGCCAATCTTTGACAGAAGCAGTAATAACAAAACAATGAATAGTTGGGACTTCAGGTAGAATCATATGTGTACATTTGGTAGCTTTTTGTTACACTTATCAGAGTTGTTTGGCTTTGATGCATTACTTGCGAGTCGCTCAACCTACTGCAGCTGGCCATTTACTAAAAAAAGATCAAATAAGATTCTATATTTAAACATAAACGTGGATGCGAGCGAAATGTGTTGTTATGTCCTTAGAAATTATTGTACACCTAATTATAATTTTTGATGATGAAGAAGCTTGCTATGATATATAACATCGTTTATGTGTATTTATCAGGTGGGAATCAGTACCTCGCCCACGCAGCATGCCTGCCTTGCTTTGAAAGAATAACTTTATTCTTACATATAACTTGAGCGAATATTTTGATTTTGCTTTGGATTTTTGCAGACAGTATGATGGATTCAACTTCTTACTGTAGGGTAAATGTTTTCCCATCCCATTAAATCTGATTGTATATATGTATGTACGTTAATAAGTCTACCAGGAATGATATAAACCTTTCTTTTTGACTTTCTACATGATTAGTTTATAATTGTTTTTGTATTTGTTCAGTTTTGATTGGTGAAGAACTATTAATTATTTTGTAGAAAGTATTTTTAGCAGTCAAAAAATGCATCCTATTTTTACCGTAAACTTTTGTTCTGTGATTCCCACCCTAAAATAATTTTAATTAGCTTTCTAAACAAGTGAGTGTGCTACTATTGAAATCAGTTCGTAGATTTGAAGCTTCTCTGCCTTAATCCCTTAACAAATAGTGGCATCAAAATGTATGCCCTTTCGCTCTCGTTAATTTTTGCTCTTCCGTCTTTGTTAAAATTTGTTCTGTTTACTATTTTTCTGATTTATAAACACGATTCGATGATTTTTAGTTGCATCGAACATAGTATACAACCAGATGAAATTTCACTATGTATACACCCGGGTGCCCTACACAAGTTTACCACGGAACCACCAACTCATGCAACTCTCACTATCGAGGTACAAAAAAGTCTCTCTCTATTTAGAAGTTGTAAATAAAAGAAAACGGCTATAAACTAATTAAATCCACTAAATGACAATTAAAAAAAAATGCTAAGTTTGCTCTAATTCAAATCTAAAAATAACCATAACGTAAGAAACACGAAATTAATTGTAAGGACTATTCGCAATTGGAGGGAGTTCAATGCAAAATTGAAACTAAATATAAATACGCTGTAAATAATAATTAATTAATGCCTTTTGATCTCCATGTAAAGTTTTAATGGAACTAAATTGTACGGATGTGATTGTCGTGGCGTTGTGGGTTTGTGCGTCGACCTCTACGCACTTACGGTTAATAGGTTCCATTTCGCACTGACAGCTTCTCAAACTTGGCCTTTCGGCGAAGAACTGTCGATCCCTTCCACCCACCGTAGAAAAAAAACACATATACCACAAGTGGTTGCTGAGAAGTTGGGCCCTCTACAGGTTGCAGCACCGCCCATATTATATTATTTAAAATCCAGTAGTTTCAGTGAAATGGAGTCAGAACAACACAAATTTAAATAAGCCTCCAGAGTCATAATTATGTGCATATAAACTGTGTACATATAATGGAAATTGTTAGATTCTTCACAAAACATGTAGTTGTTTTAGTTGCAATTCACGTGATATAAGTGGTTTACACGCCTTTTTAATTAATCGAAATGTTTTTTAAACTGTATGAAATGATACATATGTATGTAAGTACAGATGGCGCAACAAATGATACTTTCATCATTTCATTTTTTATTGAATTAAAGTAAGACCAGGGAAGAAGCAATCATTACTACTATACCTTTTGACTTATTAGGTGTAAAAAGAATACAGAATCAGCTCTTACTCCTGAAAGATATTAACCGCATACAGATATTATGCAAAGAAATGCTGTACTTGTAGTCTAGCCACGGTTTTCAGCACACTTAACAACTATCTGATTTATTTTGATGAAAGCAGGTGTCAGTACCCTTAGATTCATATTTACCATGTTACGATTCTGGACTATGTAACCCTATAGGTACCTATAGACATTCCATTATTTAAAGCGATTCATTCGTTCATCCGACTAGTTCTCTGAGACCGACAGATTCGTATGCAGTAAAACATTTTAGAGTTATCGTGATGCTGAAGCATACTGTTGACAACGTTTACGTCAAGATTTTTCTTTTGCAGTACATACAACGTGTTCAATCCTAATCATGGTTTTTTTTAGTATATACGGAATCACATGACACTATTCCTGCCTATTCACATACATTGCATGCGTAATTTTATTTCACAAATTAATACGTAAATTCAAAAAGGTTATAATCATTATAATTAACATAGTTAAGCATGAATGTTGGAATCTGTTTGGAATGGTCACTTAATTAGTACTCAGTTATTTTTATATAATTAGAGGAAATGTGAGTAATACTACAATAAGTGTCCATATCTTGAATAGAGTAATTCAGATCCTTCTGAGCTGCTTGGACGGTATAGATGCAATTATGAGAATTGTTCCAGAAGCTACAGCACTATTGGAAATCTACGGACACATCTAAAAACACACCGAGGTTTGTAGAAGATGGAAGAGGAAACAATTGAATATACATATAACCTTTTTCAGGAGATTATCGCTTCAAGTGCAACGAAGAGGGTTGTGGCAAGGCATTCTTAACCTCCTACAGTTTGAAGATACACATTCGTGTTCACACTAAAATCAAGCCCTATGAGTGTGAAGTTGTTGGATGTGATAAGGCATTTAACACAAGATACAGGTAACGTGCATTTATATTTTTTGAAATTGCTATACGCAATTACAATTCCTTTTTGCCACTTCCAGGTTGCATGCACATTTGCGTTTGCACAATGGTAAAACATTTAACTGCGACCAGTGCCAGAAGTGCTTTACCACATTAAGCGATTTGAAAAAACATATGCGAACACATACTCAAGAAAGGCCATATCGCTGTCCAGAGGACAATTGTGGAAAAGCATTTACAGCTTCCCATCATCTGAAAACGCACATTCGAACACACACCGGAGAGAGGCCATATCCTTGCCAAGAAAACAGTTGCCAGAAATCATTCAGTACATCACATAGTCTTAAATCACATAAGAAAACGCATCAGCGACAATCGGAGACCCGTAAGATCCGTAAACGAAAAGCTAGGCGCTGTAATAGTCCCAACAGTCTTACACATTCATGTTCACAGAGCGAGAATGAAAGCAGTGGATTCGTTGATGATAACTTAAGCTTATCTATTGAATCAAAAGAAGGTTGCTCAGCAAATGGAGAAAATGATGGCGTAATTTTTCAGATGGAAGAACCAGTTCAAAAACTTGGGGTCCCAAAAATAGAACAGCTGGATACTCCTTCGGAAACATCACAGGCTCTTCAGCTGGCTTTCGCATCAGAAGAAGAAATTCCGATACCTTGGTTTGATGCAGGTGTTTTAACATCCAAGCCAATTATACCAATGGCCAGAGTGACTCCAGCGTGTGTTGCACTTCCAACGGCACAATCTAGCTTTGTTGATCTGCCTACATCGAATGTTAATCCTGTGTCTAACGCATCTGCAGAGAATATGAATATGATGCAGTCGAAACCAATACAACAAGTAACATATCAACAGCAGACTGGTAGCAGGCAGCCACAGCTTATCGAGGATGTCAAGATGGAGGAGAATGAAGCAAATTCCCTCATTAACACATTTGGAATGAACCTAGAAGCGTCAAATGGTGTACGCGTAGAGCCAAGTTTTATGGATATCCGCACTCCATTTGAAAGCACTCCGAACCAATCTACAACTATGGACATTGACTCTTATTTCGTTCAATTTGATCATTCCAACAGTATTACAAATTCGGGGTTGCCATCCGGAACAAATGATTTTGCTAACTCCTCTGACAACATTGAATCGCTGTTAAAAGAACCTCCACGGTCAGTTCCATCATACTTACAACCCGATCTTGAAACCGAGTCCTTACTAAATGATATACTGATGACGATTGGAGACAACCAAAAAGTATTTTTGGCGGAAGAGGAACATTTGACTAGCAGTTCCTACGCCGCTGCGAAATCACCAACACTTAAGCAGATAACAGCCGACGCTGGAATCTGTAGTTGCACAAATTGTAAATGCGATCAAAGTCTTGGGTGCCAGGGTGGATGTACAGATAGCAATACTTGCCACCAGAAAAAGAATAATAAAAAACAACCGGAATTATCGACTGCTTCCACATCAAGTTGTTGCAAGTCAAAGAAAACACCAACCCCGGTAAAGGCAGCGAATAAATGTTGCTCTGAAAAAAAAGTAGAAAAGCCAGCTTCCACTGCTGGCTGCTGCGGTGATAAGAAATCTGAAATGAATCAGAGTATTGAAGATGTCGCCTTGTTAATACAAAACTTGGCTTCAATGGAGACCGGAGGTGGATCTTGTTGTTCAGACAAAAATTCTGCCAAGTCTTGCGGGGGATCGGCTCCAAATCCTCCGCTATCGTGTCCGGCTCCAGTTAAATCAAACGCAGGTTGCTGTTCCTCTGAGAAATCAAATGATTCTAAACCTAATGCGAAAGTGTCTACCTCAACTTCAGTTAAAAATTCGTCATGCACATGCAAGAGCCCCGCTGAAGGTGTTGCTAATGGATGTTGTGTAGTTATATGTATGAAAACTCTTCAAGCCCTGAGAAGAGTTCTTACGCGCAAGAACATCAACCTTATGTTATGCCCAAATCAGGGATCAGATCAACATCAAAGTAGCGGTGTAACATCAAAATAATTCATGTAAATTACGTTGTGAATATATTTAGCTAAGATGTGCTTGGCAATGTGTCTTAAAATAGAGAAGTAATAGAACAACAACCAAAGAGAAAGTATACTAGCAATTGGTTATCCCTACTGCAACGCATGTGCATTTGTGCTTCAAAATAAGAACAAAACTTCGTGTATTCTTTATGAATTAGTTTATGGTTTGATTTGTATTCATAACGCATTTTTTGTTTACTACTAAACTAGCATTAGAAACGAATCCATTGTTTGTTATGTTCTCTTTAAAAAAAATAATATATAATTATATTCTTTATACACCATTTCATTCATTGGTCTAAAAATGTTGCTAATCAGTTTATATAATATGTGCAATAAATGTATAAGCAAAAATCATTGTTTTCACTTTCACGATATAGATGGGGTGTGATAGTGGGAGTACGTGTAATCTTATCTCACTTGGACGATAACATATCACTTTCATTGAAGTTTCATTTTTTATGATCATCTTTGATGTACCAAACATAAAGTACATATGTATATATTTTCAATTAAACGTGTTCTGAATGAGGAAAAGAAAATAATCCGGAGCAATATTTATTCATTGATTATAACGTTTTGTCAAAAGGAATGGTAAACAGAACGCGAAGTTAGTATTGTAATTCCAATTACATTTTTAATCTTCACCAGCGGGTATTGCATCTTCTAAACGCCGAATAAATTTCACACGTATCTCAGTAACATTGTCTCCTTTCAATTGATCCTTAAATCATATGTAACTGATTAGTGAATAAACTATGTAAAAGAGAATTGAAATCATAACAAACCTGTACAAACCAACATTGTACCTCCAATTGAACCATTTCAAGGGCACCACGTATGCAACCACAAAGAATGGCACTATAACGTAAATTGGTCAAATCTGGTGGTAGCTCTACGAATTCTGTAAGCGGATTGGTTTCGAAAATTAAAGAGAATTCATCTGATGCGGCTGACCAATTGGATATAGTTGGTTGAACGCTTAAGTAAATGCGGAATGCTTGTTGAATTCTGTCGGCTGTTTCTCGCATTTCCAAACACCGTAAAGCAGATGTTCGTGCGAGAAAATCTTCAATTAATCGCATACCCATGTTGTAACCGATGCGCTCGAGGTGTTTGTTGACATCGTCGACATTTTCATAATCACGTAACATTTGAGTGACAAAGGCACCATATGTGAGCGTTAAAAACTCAGCATTCTGTTAAAATTAAATAAAGGATAGAGTTCGCAATACACAAATATATGATAGAATACATATTTTTATTCTTATCCTACAACTTATTCTTATTCTAATTCTATTTGATAGCCGTTATGGTTATAGTCGGAGACTGGTGCGGCGCTATTAGTTTTGGCTGAGTAATAGGACGACTCGTGGTTGATCGAACACTTTGATGAGAATGCGATGATGAACTATGTTTTTCTGAGTTACCCGGCGTAGAATGAAACCGGCCACCCTCACCCCTTACACGGTTCATTGCATGCCTATGTCGAGATTCGTGGAGGTATTTTGAACGCTCCTTCGGTATCCTGCTTTCCAATTTTGCTCGAGCTTGCCTGCGTATTAGGATCCGCTTGTATTGTTTAGCGTTCACATACAATGGCTCTTCTTCTGCATCTGGTTTGTTTGCATCATCTTCAATTGTATTTGTCAGCGTAGCGGCACACGAAGTATTCGTACTGGTTTGTGTTTCAACGACATTTTGTGAAACTGTGTTGGTTCCAGTTGTTGATTGAGTTACGTTGGGCGAGTTCACGGTCGTCGTTGCGTTTTGTGGCATTACAATTATCTGAGGTTGAGCATTGGTTAAGTTTTGTAAGTTTTGCGTATTGCTCGCTGGAATCTGTATTAATTGACCATTTATATTTATAATTTGTGGCTGATTCGATGCAGCAGCTGATTGATTTGTGTCAACAGTCATTGCTGGTTGATAGAGAAATGTTTGGCCATCAGGTAATTGAACTAGCTGAACTGGCTGTGCAGATTGTTGTGGGGGTGATTGGAGCATAATCTGACCTGACTGCAGTGGAATGAGCTGCTGCTGGGCTTGGTGCACTTGTTGACCGAGTATAATCTGACCTGTTCCATTTGGCATCACAGGTATTACTTGTAACTGAGTTGCTTGACCTCCTTGAGAGATTTGATTAATTTGCTGCTGCTGCTGTTGCTGTTGCTGCGTTGAGCTATTTTGCGTTTGATCATTATTTGATGTGTCCATACTTATTTAGTTTCACTCCGGGTTATACATCAATAATACTAAAACGATATTGAAGGCGGATGTTGTTCACTAGAAAATCGAAGTATTCCGATGAGGGTGACCAGTTTTTCTTCAGTTTATATATAATATCGAAAAATGTTCTATGCAATTATTGGGCAAAAGACATACCACTTTTTTTGTATCTAATCTAGACGGTTGGCGAGACATAATATTTGCAATTAATTATCGAATTGGATACTTTATTGTTCCTCTTATTTTTTATCAAGCTAATACTGACGTATAGAAAAAATGGCGACTGACATATTTTCGCTGTACCACATATTCCTCTAGGGAAATGTAACGCCATCTCTATTAGAGAAATGTCTTTCTATATTCACCATGAATGATTGGCGACATTTGGCGTGCGTCATTTCTTCAATAAAAGCTTAACAAGAAAACAGAAATTAGTAAACAAAATTAATTAAAGCGGTATCTAATGTTCTGGGCGACATCATAATCATTCCACTTTGTTCAAATATAATTTATATAATTTGATAATCTATATTTCAAAACGCTAATCTAATTGCATTAATATTTTGTTATCAGAATTATAAAATTAAATTATTTGTCTTTAGCTGAATTTATTCATTTGTAGGCATATGACAGCTGCTAGCGTGGAATGTGACATTTGTTTGTTTATATACAATAACCCGTAGCACAAGCGATAAGAAATAATTTATTATAACTAAATAAAATGCAGTAATATGACTAACTACACTACTTGACTTGTAAGCGAGAATATGATTTTAGTCACTTTCGCATACTGATCGCCAAGCCATTCGCAAGCGACCATTGATGTTCATCTTGTGTGACATGTGCTTTGTATTGTTTTAGTTACTGAAGTATGTGATCATATAAAAAAAATGTTGCTTCATAAGTACGAGAGTTCTTTCTATCTTTGCGTTTATATAATGTTCCTGCTACATGGAATTTTGCAACTATATAGAGCAAGGGACAAGATTCTATCGATAGCTGAAGTTGATTTCGGAAAAGGTTGGAGTTGGATCGGACGACCACAGGATGATACCAACGATGAATTCGAATATTTCAAAGACTTTCTGCTGAAAAATATCCATTGGTATGGAATACATATCGTTGTTTGTGAGTGCGTTCGAATGATCTGGCCAAAATGCAAACAATTTGCGCATATATTCGTAGGATTTGGCTTCTTAATAACAACGTTCAAAGTTCAGTCACTGATTGTATTAGCAATACAGCTCTTTTCATTTTACATAACGGCAAAAACCCGTTCAAGGCTTCTCATATGGGTTATTGGAATTTGCTGGATGTGCGGAATTAACATAATCAAAAATAATAATGACTTATACGAACTTCTTGGATATCGAGAATATTACGAATTGATCATATCAATGGCATGGTGCGTTCTTAAATGTCTTAGCTTTGGCTTAAGCAAATCTAAGGATAAGCTGGACGAGGATTACAGCTTAAGGAATTTTCTTGGATATGCACTATACTTTCCAGTATTTGTCCATGGACCATTTATGATATTTGAACGCTATGTGACATGTACTAAAGAAAATGTGTCTGATGAAAACGGATTACGTTATAAATTGTTCATGTGGCGATTAGCTAAAGTATTTATTTGGCTTTTTTGTTTCGACCTTTGTCTTCATTTCATATATATTCATTACATGGAGAAAGACATGAACGCCGTGCTACTGTTGAAAGATACGTACGGACTGTATGCTTTTGGATACTTCATGGGACAATTTTTCCATATATTCTACGTCATCACTTATGGACTGGGAATTGCGTTTGCTTCGTTTGACGGTCTTAAGCCTCCAAATCAACCCAAATGTATTGGATATATTAATTTCTATTCAGACATGTGGAAATACTTCGACCAAGGACTATATGAGTTTCTTTTCAAGCACATTTACATAGAACTTTGTACGAAAAATTCATCGTTACTTCGAAAAATTTTTTCGGCACTTGGCACCTTCTTCTTCGTTTACATTTGGCATGGTTACTTTATGAACATTCTCATCTGGAGTGTAATGAATGTTGCTTGCTTAATACTGGAGAAACTCTTAAAATATTCCATGAAGGCAAGTTGGTACAGAAGAAACGTGTCGCAGAGATTGAGCCCATCGAATCAACAACGCTTGTACGCATTGCTGGGAACACAAATATTCATTCCGTCAGCATTTTCAAACTTTTACTTTTTCGCGGGAAGAGATATAGGGAATTACTTTTTACATCTCACCTACTGTTGTGGAGTGTTTCACTATATATCAATAACTTTTTATTGCTATTGCTTATTTCAGTCAGCTGAATATATTGTTAGTTTACGTAAGAATAAAACTTGAAGTAATCACTTAAGGGTAAAGCCAGAATCTTGTCATGTTTCTTATTCAAGTTTTGAAGTTTATATTTTTGTAATTAGCATGTAAGATTTACAGTGTGTAAACATCAAAAAATTGTAAATTACAGTTATCAAAAATACATTTGTAAATTGTTTGGAACAAAGTGATATGTCTATTGTTTTAAGATCTTTTCAGGAAAACTGTTCTATTTCAAGAAAATAGTGAAAATGTAAGTCATGGAATATAGGAATGGATTCATGGTTTATATGAGAAAAAATTTGTTTGGTCATGTTAGATATTTTCAAACCTATGATTTATTAGATAAGTTTATGGTGAAACTTTATTAATAAACTTCGTTTCCCGTTTTAAGAAAACGTTGTTTAGCAAATGAATTATATAATATATAACAATAAATGAAGTTGTCGCACAATAAAATACATATTTTGTGAACTCAGGTTCAGGTATGATTCTCTTATTTTAAAATGTAACGTTTTATTCGCAAAATGTCATCATTAAACAGCATTCAAAGTGTTGCTCGCGCTGAATGCAACCGAAAATGCAGAAAAAATACTCCAGGGGGCGATGGATGTCTTTTGGGTCGAACGTCAAATTTGACGTGTAAACACAGCACGTGCGTTCTGTCGCTTGTTTTACATGCTTGCTTAAAACTTAAAAAATTATTAATTTAGTTTTTTTGATTGAAATAATTGAAACAATACAATATGGATATTGTCAAAGAAGTATTGGCGAAGCAGCAGCGTGAGTTGGATAAGTATAAGCCAATAACAGTTGAAAAACACCTAGAAGTTCGCCTTGATGTTGGCATGATGCTGTGTTCGGATCCAAACGATCTAGATGAGGAGGAATTAAAGTATGTTAATATTTTATAAAATTAATGCGGAGATTAATTGATTTCCTTACAGAAATAACAAAGAGAATTATATAAAGGACCTTACTAGAGATAATACACAGCTTATAATTAACGCAATCTGGGAACTGCCAACAGAACGTGTTGAGGAATGTATAGTTGCTAAATTACCGGCGCCCACCACAGTTTTGCCGAGGTTGCGAAAACCACCGGGCCTGAAACCAATGACAAAGTGGGAGAAGTTCGCTAAGGAGAAGGGTATCAAAAAGAAGAAGAAGGACAAAAAAGTGTTTGATGAAGTTTTGGACGTGAGTAAATAAGCAATTGAATTCATTTGACATTTATGAGGATGTACATAGACTGGTTTAAAGTTTCCGTAGACATTTATAACTGAACTAATGACGTGCAGCTTGCTAAAGCTGATATGGCATAGTTCAAATATGTATAATTCTCTCTACAGCTTGAATTTTGTAACATTCTATCGTATTAAGGCAGGCAGCTCTAATTACATACCTACATATATAATTTCATTTTAGAAATGGGTTCCGACTTATGGTTTTAAACGAGTAGACGCTGAAAAACAGAAGGATTGGGTCTTGGAAGTGCCCAAAAATGTTGATCCAAACCAAGATATGTTCCAAGCGAAAATAGATCTGCGAAGTGAAAAGGTTGCCAAAAATGAAATACAAAGAATGAAGAACATTGTCCGCGCAAAGAAAATGGAGGTACCACGCTCGGGATATCTTGGCCCTGAAGCAGCTTCTTCTGGGCAACTTTTGACTGCTGTCACTGTTGCTAAGTCGTCAACGGCATCAGTTGGAAAATTCCAAGACAAATTACCTAAAGAAAAAGAAGCTCGCGGTATTGGTGTAAAGGAACTGATTCCTGGCGCAAAACGAAAAGCGTCTCATATAAGTGATGTTCCAGAGAAAGAAGCGAACTTAGATCTTATCAAGAGTATTCTCCACAAGAAACCTAAAATTGACATTGAGAAAGCGATTTCGTTACAAAAGAGTGAAGCCAGAGCAGAGTAAGAATTGATTGCAGAGTTTTGTTGCGTGTCATTACACATAGTTTTAATTTTCAGGAGACAACTTCAAGAAGCAGATCAAGGGCAAACTAAAAGTAAAAAATCTCGCAAAGGAGGTGGTAAAGGAAGTCGTAAAGCTGCCAAGAAGCCCAAAGGTGGTAAGGGACAAAGGGCACCAGGAAAAAAGACATCCATCGGCAGAAAAAGGCGTTGAATATTATTTAGTAATAAATAAATTAAGTCTTCATTTCAATATTGATTTTTATTTATGTACATAAAAGTTGTTATTCTCTGAAATTAATATCATCCGTATGCCGATTTAAGTATTCGTAAACGAAGACTCTGAGTACCTTGTTGAAATTTCGAATAGATGGCCAATGGAGGTTTTCCGCGTTGTCATCAGCTTTATGCCATTGCTTTGGGAACGGCATTGTAATTAAATGTAAAATGGGTACATCTGTAAAATATTGTTGTATATTAGATATATGGTACATCGATTTATTCAGAAGTGTACGTACTTTGTTGTAGAAAGGGTCTATGATCGTCATCAATGAAACTCGTAGAGAATCTTCTCATGAACATTAGATTATGCCCTTCCAATTGCCCTTGTTTGTTTAACGAAGTTTCTATTGCATTCAGAGAACTATGCAGATTCTGCGTATTGGGATAGAAGCTGTAAAACTTCGAGTTTGCAGCCCCAATCAGATCCAGAAGAATTAAGACTTCCTGCAAAGTAGAATTTTTTGACTCATCAATTAATTTGTTACAGTAGAAACTATAGGTAGTATTACTATTCTATCTATTTTACGGATTTGGCGACCGCGCACTGTTGAGGTAGATTTGCTCATTTTTTTAGCCAAATGCCTTGATCCATAGATTGAATCCTGTTCATTCCAGTCTAAGAAGGCTTCTTCGCCATCGAAAAAGATGAACTAAAAATAAATCACATATGTCAGTAATACATTCAATCACTATTGCGTAATTTCTTACCATCAAGCCGATATCCTTTCTGCCCAGTATCTTCGAACTTAAGAATGGGGAAAGTGTTTTTGCAAGATTTATCATAATCGCACATGGTACAGCGGAGTCTATTGCACCGAGGAAATTTGGATTTTCCTTAAAATATTTACTGTCGTAGTGGCATGCTAATGTTAGGAACATATTTGCATCGGAATTGTAAGTGGCTATTATGTTTGAGAATGTGAGATTGCTAAACACTGGCACTCGAGCTGTGAACTTATCCACTTCCGTGTCAAATCCTAAAGATTGCATTTCTCTGAAATAAATAAATAATTTAATATAAAAGCTGTGTGGTAAAAATATTCATTTGAAACATTTACTTAATAATGAATTCCCCAACGGCTTTATGTCCTGGACTTCCAACTACTCTGGGGACCAATATACGTGATAAAACTTGGTTGAGGTGAGCATTGTCGTCGGAAAACTTTTGCTGAAAGGCATCGCTTGACTAAAAATGTTTATTTTTATTATTATTATAAATTATAGAATAATATACTACATATATCGACATATATAGGTTTGTCCTATTTTTTCTAGTATGTAAACATTGAATAACTTTAAAGCAAACAACCCATTTCCTTGCACATATTTGGTATCTTTATTCAATTTTAGTTCTTTACAATTTATTTGGACTCATCTAATATAACATCAGTCAAGTGGCGCCCACTTCTGGCCAAAGCTAATTGCGCCCTTTCGGCTGCGTTTTCCATCACTTCTTCGAGCCTCTCGACCGGTATAGCGTTGATTTCTGCACGAATGTTTGCCTTGAGATTCTCAGTGGTCATAGGCTTGTTGGCGTACACTTTGCTCTTCAAATAGCCCCACAAAAAGAAATCCAGAGGGCTCAAATCTGGAGATCTGGGTGGCCAGTCAATGTCACCAAATTTTGACATGACACGTCCAGGGAATTTTTTTTGCAACAACTGCATTGTTTTGTTGGCAGTGTGGTATAACGCACTGTCTTGTTGAAACCAGTAATTGTTCAGACCTTTATCAGACATTTGTGGGCAAGCATAATTGGCCAACATCCACCGATAATGATTCTCATCGACTTTTTCGCCTTCTTTGAAGAAAAACGGCCCAATGATAGTAGTTGCGCAAATGCCTGCCCAAACAGTCACTTTTTGGTCATGCAATGGTGCCTGATGGATCTCATGTGGTTTGTCCGTTCCCCAAATGCGGCAATTGTTCTTGTCAACTACGCCAGACAGTGCGAATTCGGCCTCATCGGTCATTAAAATCTGCTTCCAAAAATCAGGTTTGGTGTCAACCATTCGGGCGACTGTTTGAACGTATTCCAAGCGGCGTGGAAGGTCTGTTGGCAATAGTTCTTTCGTCAATTGCATTTTATACGGAAACAAATGCAAATCCTTTAAAATGCGCCGCATAGTGGTTCCACTGATGCCAAAAAGATGAGCGCGGTTACGATAGGACATATCTGCATCGAATGCAACGCTCTGTCTTACAGCTTCAACTAGTTTATTAGACCGTCTTGGATGATAATGAGGAGCATGTGGAGGATCTTTTACTGTCCCGTGCTTAACAAGTTTCAATGCCAAACGACGAAGAGTGTTTTCGGCCGGTGCTTTTTGGCCACGATATTTTCGACGATACGCACGTTGAGTTAAAATAATTGAACGATTATTTTCAACGTACATTGTCAGTATTTCGGCGCGTTGCTCTGGTGTGAAGCGATCCAGCACCATGGTATAAAAAACCAACTACTTTTTGTCTAGGTAAAAATTCACTGAATTGACGTTTCAAAAAGATGTATACTCCAGTCAATCAGTTCGAAAACGTCAAAGTTATTCAATGTTTACACACCCACAAAAAATATATCCATGCAAACATTTTGAGTAGACATGATATTATGTACATACAATATGTGTCCGTTAAAAGCTAATTAGTTTCAGATTTCATTATAGTGTTACTAAATGCGGATATTCATGGTTTGTTGGTATTAAAATCAACACGAGCAAATGCGTTTCTAGGTTGTGCAAATATGAGACTAACAGTTATTCAAGATCGACTAATTTGATCAGTCGTCATGACTTTACAACGGCATTTTAATACGTGAGTTTGATTTAAAAATAAATCACACTGCAGAAATACCCCCACCTCAAACAAAATGGAAATTATGTTTAAGTCTCAACCACTAACAACAAAGAACTCGTTCCTTTACCCTTTCAAGAATCAGATATCTCAAACTCCAACCTCTTCCTTTAAAAATGTCTATGTACTTCATTATTTAGTAATTTTTGTATTCGAAGTTGTTTTTAAATTTAGTAAGTACTAACTATACACTTAAATCACATCCGGAAACTACCTCATTCTAATTCTGTTCATAAAAAAACGATTTATTATTCTTTGTCAGCTATTCGACGTCATTAAACATTTGTGTTTATACTCGTATTATCTGCAAAGAATTTGCATTCACGCATATAAAATATCTCACGTATGTATGTACATATGTCTGCACATTGAAAATCTCACAAAAAACAAACTAATCCACTACTGCTCATGAAGCATGGCTAGACTGAGGTTGAAAAAAAATATCTTAAATCAGTGTTATCATGTATGTGTAAAGTGATTTCTGTGTCATGCATCTTATAGGTGACACTTCAAACGTGTGCGTTTACCACCTGAGCATCCGAATACCAGCAGCAAAGCGTGAAGGTCGCCACAATAAACATCCAAATAGATGAATTATACATAATTGATTGTGAAATTTAAACTTTTTTCGTAAAACAAAAGAAGAATCGGCAAAGGCAACTTATTGATCACTTCAAAATACTTGTCACAACATTTTAGAATTGTAAATTTAACGGAAAAAACAGTCCAGGTTACACTAAACAACCAGCTACCGGGAAATGTTTTCACACACTGATTGAACTCTGAGACCTGTTGAACGAAGCTCGTACATACTACATATGGTTATTGGTTATATGTTTCCAAGCTTGACGGGCCCACAGAGAAGCTTAACGATGACGTCTTTGATGGAGAAGCATTGCAAAACGATGCAAATGGAAAGCTTTAGGCTGATAAATGTGTGGGAGGCTATCATATCACCCACATGATATGCAAATGCTTAGATTTGAATTCCTATTGAACATAATACAAGCAACTCCTTAGCACTATAATTTAAGGTAATTTTTTAAGTAATTTAAGGATAAAAATGTCTAATCGGTTTGTATGTAACTCTCTGAATGGATAAATTGTCCGTTAATGCACTCTCAAGTTAAAGTCTATTATTCCATAATTCATTAAAATTTGCCGATGGGAATTGCAGTGGAAAGCCCACCACAAGAAAACCAAATTTGTTACTCACCAACCACCAAACGTACTACGTAAACCGGTTATAACGAAGATGAAATAAATTGAAAGTAACATTGTGATATAACATCAGAGTTAACATCGTGGTATTGGGGACGACTGAACTAAAACATTAAAAGAAGTTTTTAGAAAAAATAATTTAAAATACTGACATAATCAAATTCATTTGTATTTAATTATAAATATATCCTGATCTGGTTGGGCGCATGCCACAGTACATCTGTAAGATATGGTTGGAAAAAAGCATGTCCGTTGAGTGGAAACTCAGCGTCGTTTGTTCGTTCCACAGGAAATTAGACCCATTTGACTGCGCCTGTGGGATAGGCCGTTTAATGTGAACGCCTGAAACCATTCGTCAATTATCTGATAGATCCCTATCAATAAATATCCTATGGATACGGGAAGGGGAAGTCCACCGTCGACCAAATCTTCACACTACGGCTGATCTTGGAAAAGACTCAAGAGATGCAGATCGACCTATTAGTCGATTTCAAGCATATGACAGCGAGTACAGAGACGTGCTACATACAGCATCATGTCTAGTTTTGGCATTCTAGCCAAAGTCGTCAAGTTATGCAGGATGGACAACTTTCGCTGCTCCATCAAGGTCGGAAAAGAACGCACCGAGGCATTGTCCATTAACATGTTTGTACGTAAATAAAGAAAACAGTTTTCATTCATGTATCTATGTATTTATATATTTTATTAAATCTATTATATATTACTCTAGAATAGTATAATTTATAATTACATAAAGTTACTATCAATATCACAAAGAGTCTCAATAGTTTAAACTACATCTAACATCGGAGCCGTCCATGTTCATGTGTACAACTTGTTCTGGTTTAATACTGAGCGCTGTATGCACTTATGTTAACCAAATATGTCACATACTACATGATACGTTTATGCACACAAATATGTACACATGTATATACATGTGTATAGTAATCGAAAGTCAACACGTACATATTCACTTAAAACATTCAAGTGTTTATCTTTCGGTATTCAAGGACTGCATACGAATTGTGCAGAAGTTCTGCGACTAGTTGATACTTAATTGCTTTGACCTACATAAAAAGTTACCAGCATACGAATTCAAAAAAAAAATTGAATTTACTAAGACATTTTGGATTACAGTCTAGACGACAGTCTAGCATTGACTGATCTGCGCAGAATACTTGATTGCGCTTCGCCTCGAGTCGACGCTCGTAAAGATGCCCCAGTTTGGGTATGCCTCATGAAGTTATCCACTTTGTTATTTTTAATATCGGGAAATTCATCATCTATCGTTTTAGTTAGACAGGGGAAATCCCAAATCCTTTGCCCTCTACCGAAGTCCTCACCCTCAGCTAGTGTCTGTGGGAGTTCATGACCCAGTGTCTCGGGAAGGAGTAGAGCTAAGACCCCACCAATGATACCCAATATACCAAGGATAATCAAAGGCATTTCTGGAGTGATGTTGCCCAAATAAACGACGAAAGGAGCTATTATGCTGGCAACATAGCCCATGATATGAATGAAAGCTACACCTTGTGCACGAACAACGGTTGGCAGTAATTCGGCTGCATATTGGAGACCAATGTTGTATGAGATATTAATGAAAAATCGTCCAATGATTGCAAGTGTTGCCGAAAGTGGGCCAATAGTCACACTTGTTGCTAAAAGACTGAATACTCCACTGGCTACCATTGTTCCACATGCCAGCCATCTCCTTCCCCACCTATCTAATGTGAGTGTTAACAAAGTATCAGCTGGCAGTTCTGTGAATGAAGCGACAGTGAACGTAAAGAAGATGTCCAGACCAAGTGAGCCAACATTTCGCACATGTCCGTCGAATACCAAAGATATAGCCATCCAGATAATTATTAATAAAATAGTAATTCGCCTTAAGCGCGGCGTCTTGAAGAGATCTAAAACCGAATATGAATTGTGGGAGGTCTCCTCCTGTTGTATTCTTTTGCAACTTTCACGAAAATCTTCGTACACTTGTGGTTCAATGTGTTTATTGTTTATTTGCTCCAGCTTCTTGAGAATAGTTATGGATTCTTCGATTTTACCTTGAGAAACGAGCCACCTGCAATGAAATAGTGGATATAGTGTTATTGCAAGAAAATCGCATTTTCTGATTTTTAAAAATACATACCTTGCTGATTCGGGAACAAAGCACGGTGTCAAAACGACCAATAAAAGTGGTGCCGATGTAACGATTGCTAGCAGTTTCCAATTTGCCAGGTAATACGCGATCCAGGGAAGACCACAGGCTGCTGTGGTGAAAAATATTGCGATGGACATGTTGGCGACGAATGTTCTCCATTTTGGCCCAACATATTCAAGGACTAAATTATGAAAATGTAAACGAAATATAGGATTATGTATTGTCTTATCATAAATATTTATTTATAACTATTCCGTTTTTACAAGAACCGTTTCGCAATCGTTGTTTCAAGCCCAAGGCATAGTTGATAAAAAGTAATAAATTTGTCTACAATTTAATTACGTTCTTAAAAACCGTGCAGGCTCATTAACCATGAGATCCTAGACGCGGTGCAAATTGCAATTAGACCCACATCTTATCTACTCATATTTCTGCAACGTATATTGTGCCCGTTAATAGAATATGGTTGAGTAACTTCGTTTAAATAGATAGAATCTTCTATGCAGTGGGTGGTTAGGTATCTCCATTATATATAGTCGATCATTGTTTCACACGTATACGTCTTATACCTAGTTTTCAACTAAATTAATTCAAATTCATTCATAACTTCTACAAGTTATCTCAGAATAATAACCGTTATCGTCTCTACCTATAGATGTACACATGCTTATGCAGACACAATCTATGTAACTAGAAAAACACTCTCATACCGTATTTTCGCTAATGCTAGCAATATGTTGATTAGCTTTAAACTGCAATGATTGGATTGATTTATACATACATATGTATTTGTATTCAAAAGATTGTATTGCTAGAAAAAGCTAACCTCAATTTGCCAGATGTGTTAGACTATCGCAGATGTTAATTAATTAATTACCTTCGGAAAAAATCTCGTTATGCTGTGACAGCTATAATAAGAATCTTAGGTGAACCAGTCACATATGGACTTAACTGTTCTGAATGTTCTCCTATTAACTGTTCAGACACCATATGTGTATGGTATGTGCAGTAAACGCAAGAATGCTTCAATTAGTTGACACACCTTTCTCTTTTCATGCATTTATTTAACGTATTTACAGTCAATCTCGGCAGTAAGTATACATTTGTCGGTGTATTCTTTATTCCTTAATGCAATTTTCTAATATATTAATATTTGTAATGTACTTTAGATATTTGCAAGAAATAAAATGTTACGCAATTTTTATCTTATCTTAGGCCTATATGAAGGTCTCTGACAGTTCTTCTGCATTTAGAAAGACATGTTAAATGGCGTTTAGCCTTGCTTAGTTGCACTTGAGATTGTTTAAGTCACCAGAGTCATCAATTCTATGATCAAGGGAAATTGAATTGACTACAATTGATGCTACCAGTTTCCACTTGAGAACACAGACAACTTTATGTTGTATACTTGCTTTTGACATTGACTGTACTTATGAATGTACGTAGTATATGTATGGGCACATTGCACTTGACTAAGATGATACTAACATCTTAGCTTACTCTTAACAAAACATTAAGAAAAAACACGTAACATTTAAGTTGTTAGTTAAGCTATGTATTGAATGTCAGGTATTGACCATCAAAATGTCTACTAATGGTGCTGAACTGATCTTTGAATGTTCGTTAGTAACTGAATGACCAATTATCGGTGCCCACAAGTTGAAATGCACAGCCATACATTTTGCATTTCCATAAATGTAGATAATTGCAGAGTTGCATAGAAAGAATTGAATGCATTCGATATTTATTTCAAAGTAAAACGTGTTTTATATTTTGAGTTGCAATGTACACACAAATGTACAGACATAAAAGAAATTTTGAATTCTACAGTGCCTACATGCTTTGAGACAATTATATGTAGGTACCTAGTTGCTTTGTTTTTTGTCTGCTGATTGCTGGTGTCTGCGCGGTTTAATGTACCGGATTTCTGGTTGTACAGAAAAACCGTTCCCCCATCCGTTTGGAATGGCCTTGTCAGCACTGATATCTTTCAATATAATAACGTTAAGAAAAAAATGTGTACGTACATGTATGACTGAACCAACCTCATTAAAGCAATAGGCTGGGTAATTGTTTCCCTAAATCAATTCCCATACTACTTGTCTGACACATTAACTTCGCGAATTGTGCACTAACAACAAATTGGCCATCCGGGTTATAGTCAGACGCACTTCTTTGTTGTACTTTGTTAAAAGGGGACACATTTTTTGTTGTTTTGCTGTATCTAAATAATAACTGATATGGCAATATTGCTCTAATAATGTGAGTCAGACGTACAAATGAATCACGGTGTACAAAACGGAACACAGCTAGCAGAAGAACATTGCATGATCCAGGTCTGATTTTGCTCACAGCTTACTCCATTCGGCATTAATTCATTCTCGTAACAATCTACCCCCATTGCGTTGAAAGTGAACGTTCTTCTTAGTAGTACAAAAAACATGTGGAAGCATGGCATTAGCAATAAAAAATTGTTTTATGTCGTGGGAATAGATTTACACAAATGATGAACAATATCATGGACATCATTAATTTATTTCATTTACTTCCTGGATTGTCTTGCATATGCACATACACACAGATTCAAGTGTATACAAGCAATGTAAACGTTTTATACTACATCTTCTATTATTTCTATTAAATACGGATGTAATCACACTCATCATTAAAACATGAACGTAACTTTTAAATGTGGGAACAATTAGGGGTGCCCGACTACGAGCCCGACTACACAAGTTCGTAGAGAGAGAAACTTAAATGCACACCTGTTATACACACAGTCAGTTAAATCGACCCTGAAGGGTTCGTAAATCCGGTTATACTTTTCATTTCCATAACTTGATATCTTTCATTCCAAGAGCAACAACCGAATCAATCATTACATTTAACTTGTCAATTAAATAGAAAATGAGTATGTATCGAAAATTGCTTACCTAATATATACATCATGGTGAAACAATTATCAAAGGCAAATCCAACCAAGAATCGGAATAGTGCAAACTCCCAGAAGTTGGTTACGAAAGCGGTTCCAACGCCAGCAGCGAAGCCAATTATGTTACACCAAATCAATGCTGGAATACGTCCAAATCGATCGGCGATCCATCCAAACAATAATCCACCAACAATAGCACCAACAAAGAATATTGATTGTGCATATGTAGGCAGGGCTGCCTGGTCGCACACCCAATTCTGTTCGGTGGCAACAGTCGCATAGGGTACATCTGTAAAGTTGTATGACCAACCATTTTGGCATGGTACCACTGGCCATGACTCGTCCGCAACCGTGATTTCTTTGGCTATCATTTCAGTAAAATTGACTGCATACATTGTGCACTTACTATAACCATTGCCTTCTCGTGGGATCGCAATTTTTAATCTGAAATTGGTAAATATCTGAATTAAAGTTTGTAGGTGATATAGTATTTTGTGCATCACACATCACTATCGCAATGTGAATTTTCTTTTAATGCGTTAATGTCAAATGTCAATAAAAATGATTACCTAACAAAATCACATATCTACATACATATAGAATTCAAATATCGTGTTTGCTTTGGAAACGTTCATTATTGGGAAGTAACGCAAAGATTGATACTTTAAATCGTATTTATCTGGTATTATCTTGGTAAAACTTACACCTCTATACATATTTACGAATTATCACATTTTGTGAATATATTGCGCCGTATTTCAAAAGGATTACAAGATAGATGTGTATTGTGTACCATTAAATAGGCCAAATATAAATATATCTATATATGTATTTCAGTTTAGTGGGTTACCTGCAGACAAATTCTGTAGATACAATTCGTATTTACGTACGTCGCCAAGGAACTACGGAAGATCTTTGAAATAAGAACAGTCCATAGACCTCATGGCATGATTACACAGTCAACAGCTCATAAGCACATCATACTTAATTAATTCCAATAAACAGGGGGGTTGCAGTGATCTCTAATGCATTTCAAGATTTGAGCTTTGAACTAGTAGTATTAACAAAATAGATGTAGCTATTATAAAAACATCGCGTTGCTAAACGGGATTCATTGTGAAATTTTTCAAGCAATTTTAGTTCTTAATTTGTTTGATAAAATGCGGTGATCGACATAATTTAACATTCCTTCTTATATGTGTTTATGTGTATGCACAGCCATACCATCTAGGCTATATCACTTACTTGTCCACTAATTTTACTGGTATATAAAGACAATTGCGGAGAGAAAAAAAAAGCTCACTCCAGCCTTCAATTTCAGTTCTGCTAAATCGAACACACAAACCTTGAGACTGAGTTGTTAAGCATGGTTGGGAAAATGTACACAGTTGATTGTCAGCTTGGTGCAGTTATATATTTATATATATATAAATATACATATTTATGTATGCATTGGGTAGTTTGGTGTTTATGATCTGGCAAGTGTCTTGGACAATCTTCCATTCCATCTAGTCCATTGAGTTTGGCATAGAAAATTTTACTGCAATCCCGATAAAACAATCTAGCTCTAACTTAATCCGATTATTACCCCTACCGGCTAGAGCTGGTTTAACATTCTCACGTACGTATATACCTACATATGCCATTGACTATTAACGAGATTACTTATTTTGTAGTATCCGAATGTATTGTTAACCTTTTTGATTATGAGTGAAAAAACTTGCCGGAGAAGACGGCCAAAGAAGTAGTCATACTAGGAAGACTTAGTTTCACACAGCAGTCGTTAACCTTTCTTTTTTTGAGTCACGTTGTTACGTCCTTGAATACTGTTAGACTTCAGATTATTGAAAAAAGGTTAAATAATTGCATGTGACCACAGGCAGTTCGGAATAGTTGATTTCTATAGAGGAATAGTTTAATCATTTACTGGGCTTTGTTTTAATATTCAAAAGGCTTTGTTTTAGAAAAATGAATAAATGGTTGTGTACAATTTACGAAAAATATTGACTCGCCATTAAATATTTTTTACTGACTTATTTAAACTTATTTGCAATAAATCTTTGAATGCTTGTAAAATTCTACTGCTGTGCTCTAAATATTATTCAATTATTTATGTAACTATGCAATTGAATTATCTACTGGCATATAAATTAAGTTCAAATTCCAAGCTCAATGAAAATTCCTAAGGAATTAATTTATTATTTCAATTAAATATACACCTAAGTACTGTTTATGTGTACACACAGTTTATCGATGGAGGGGCCTCGCCTCTTTTCTACAGTCATTCTAGCAAATATGTATAAAAACAATCACATTCAATTTCACCACGAAACCTACAAGGTGCATACTACGGGATCAGAATTGCCATTACAAGTAGTAACACTGCAAATTCAGCTTATTATGATTACTACTAACAGAACTTGTTTCATTTTTAATAAAGTCTCTTTCCCTTCGTGTAAGAACAATGACCGCTTGACATTGAAATCAGCGTGAATAATAGTGTGAACTGTGTCAAATTTAGCCCCTTAAGTAAGTAGTCATTGAATTCATTAATATGTATACAAACCACTTATCTCAATTGACCTAAAGAAAAAAACATAAGAGGTAGTAAACGTGCTATATAAATATCAGTCAAGAAGTCAGTAAGCCCAAGCGGCTTTTTTGTCTTTCTTTGATTTTCCACTTCAGAGTTAACTCTCGTTTTCGTTTAAACGACCGACTAACGATAATATCAACTTTTGAAGTCGTAAAATTAATTCATCGATTAAATGCCACTTCATGAAAACTTAAATGCTTTCCGTGCAATATGAATATTTATCGGCTAGAGAAAATTTACACATCAATGACTCTTAAACCGCATCTCTAAAAATTTATCAGCTTTAAAATAATGTTCTTTCATTCTTCTATAATTATGTTTCTATTTCCGCTGTGCGACTAATGTGTACAAAATTGACCAAAAAGTGACCTTCTGTTTAAAAAAAAATAGTGAAGGAGCACCGAAGTGATTTGAACTTTCTCATCCGGACAACTGGACGTTTTAGTCAATACATCAGCAGCGGTTGACCAAAGTTAAATAACATTTTCTTACCTCAAAAAACTGATAAATCACCTAGGTATAGCTCGATTGGTTTCTCTCTATTAACCAGAGTGCATTCATACACTGCTCGGTTTTTAAGTAAAGCTCCCCAATCGGAAGTTCTTGAGCTTTTCGAAATGTTATATGAAGGCAGATACTAAAATATCGTCAAGATCGGAATCGGAATCGCCTTAATTTCATGGCATGTCAATGGCTTAATGCCCGAAGAGAGACAAGAAGGCATTAAACAAATTGTAAGACATTACCCACAAGCCATATAACGAATCGTTTTGTCTTTGAATTATCCATGGTTTTTGTCTGTAACTATGACTTAAAAATAGTACTCGTATCTGAAGGTTCTAAGAATTAAAGTAGGCAGTGATGGATGCATGTCCGCTCATGAATGAATTGTAAGAAAATAAATTTTAGTTAAAAGTCATTAAAATTCCACTGACTAACTATCACGATCTACAGAATGTAATTTAACATTATTGTATCCTCGTGAAGTTCATGTGACAAAAATCCTTCTTTCCTAAATTTTGTTCAACAAAGTTGTTAAAAATAAAACAAATACTTTCTCATGCTGGTACGTTTAATGTTAATTCTAACCCATTTAGCAATCACTTGTAAAAAGCATGAATATCGCGGTGGCTGTTCAGACAATTTTGCAGTCAAGTGGAATTATTTTTTATAAGTACATAGACATTAGATTTATTCTAGAATTACCTGTCAGCAATGCTCAAATGTTCCAATTCGGGAATATTACACCAATGCTGCTCCGGTACAAGCGTTATGAAGATTTGAGTGAAATACACAAAGGCAACAAAAAACGCAAACGGTATCATGCACAGGAAGAGAATCTTCTGATATCTACCGAATTCACCAATCATTGGTAGCAAATCATCGAAATCAATTAAGGGCTTATCATCATTATGCGGGCTTGAACCGTTCACTTGCACTGACAGGCGACACTCTTTCAGGTATCCATCACTTTGATTCTTTTCACTTTCGAATGCGATATTAACAAATGCAGTTTCGCCCAGGCCATTGTTCGTTGTAGAGACACCACTTTTGAGGGTAGATGGCGCCATATTTGTATCCTTCACTTCTTGATGGGGTTTCGGAGTCATGGTGGTATATTTATTTCTTTTTACACTTCAATTGAGTTTTCACTTTTGTTGATGTATTAATAAGATTCTAGTTTCTGCCAGGACTAGCCAATTGTGTTCTTTTTGGACGAACTACGAAATGGCAAATTCCTGCGATATTTTAAATTAGTTATCACCAAGATGGTGCGAACTAACGGGCGCACTTTACTTAACTAAATTCTGCAACTGAGCTCCGAAGCAATTTATATGAACGATATTCGCGCAGCACTTGAGCACTTGGACTTGAGCTACCGTATTAAAGAACTCTACACTTCCAAGAATACTGGATCAGCTGTTAATGCTTTTACGCAAACGGGTTATCATTGGCAATGCTTGGGTTTGAGTAATACCCAAAGCTGAATCGCTCAAGCCCTCAATTAGCTTTTGCATTTGTTGCTTTACAACGATACTCAGTTCTCTACTGCAACTATTGCGGCTTTAGACGTATGAACAAGAGCAGAAGTAACCAACTGTCCCAGGGGAAATAGTTTTCTCACTGCTCGAGCGAACACATAGAAGCTACGATCTCTTTATGAATAAATTAATCACTCTTGGAAATTTTTATTTCTGCCTTTTCCTCTCTGTATATTTTTTTCTACGTCATAATGCGTCACTTGTAAATTCCTTCTTGCAACGAGATTGTAATTCCATCACATAAATCGACTTTGAAAATACATAAGTGTGGTCAACTTATTGTGGCGGCGGATGTTGATGACCGAATCAGGTTTAGTGCTTCATCTAGTTTATTAATAAATGCTTATCAAAAATAATCCCTTCGGTTGTATTTACTTGTTTGTTTGTTTATCTTACGCGTGAATAACCGTCGCCTTACATATGGCTCGTATTAAATGTGCACTTCTCATGTGCAAGGCAAGGGATGCAAATAGATAATTGATACAGCAACTATGAAGCACACCGAATCCAATTAAACTAAGGAAGTAAATTAAGAAAAAATTTCATATCTTTGTCATTATTTGGTCTTGTTTTTTAAGTGCAGTGTGCATTTAACCTTCCATATAATCTCATATACGCATTATTCGCATTTTAATTACCTGCTCAACGTGTTCTACGCCTAATCATAAGCTGTAATTCAAACTTGTTCAAAAATGTTACTTATAAAAATAAATGACTTCCTCTTCCGACATTAATTTAAAATGACAGTTTATAAATATAACCCTATGAAAGGAAAATACATATGCACTTTTGGGTTATATCTTTCGTTAAAATGTTGATGCTTGATTGACATAACACTTTGAATGTTTTATGGGCATAATTTAGATCATAATGGAGTAATTAATTAGTTTCTAAATTAAATGACTTAAATTAATTGGCTACCGATTCGCAATAAACAACATAGAGCAGATGTTGTTTTAATTTACCGTTCTGCTTTTAGTCACACAAGCAATGCATAAATACGCAATAAATTATACACTAACTCACCTTATGTTGTTTTTTTTAAATTTTATTCATTCATTAATCAAAAGTAACCTAATTGAAAACACACGAACTGGACATTTTGGACATTCTGCGTCCATTATTTTTTTTAACAATTGTCCTGTTATGCAATATTTCCAATTATAATTCAAAATCATATATAAGGGCTGCATTTTAAGAATGAATTTTATTTTCTACTTTTTTATTAGCCTCAAGTTCACCCTAGTAGTGATTATCACCTGTTATGTGTGTCGCAGTCGATACTGAGAATCTGGAAAGATCATTTCTGCAGACTGTTAAACGGCGATGAGGACCAAAAGACCGCTGTCAGGCAGAATGTTCCACTCAATCTGGACGATGACAGACGCGAATACCGTCCCCCAGACTTAGACGAGGTCAAGGTAGCAATATCAAGACTGAAGTCTAACAAAGCTGCTGGAGCGGACGGTTTGCCCGCTGAAATATTTAAGGCAGCTGGAGATGATCTGGTAGGGCGCATGCACCAGCTCATCTGCAAGATATGGTCTGAGGAAAGCATGCCCGACGAGTGGAATCTCAGTATCGTTTGCCCGATCCACCAGAAAGGAGACCCCTTCAACTGCGCCAACTATCGAGGGATCAGTCTTCTTAACATTGCGTATAAGATCTTCTCTGCCGTTTTGTGTACCCGCCTGAAGCCGTTCATTAATAATCTGATAGGTCCATATCAGTGTGGCTTCAGGCCAGGAAAGTCCACAACAGACCAAATCTTCACACTACGGCAGATCCTGGAAAAGACCCAAGGAATGCAAATCGACACTCACCATCTGTTCGTCGATTTTAAGGCCGCGTATGACAGCGTGCATTGAGGCGAGCTATACAACGCCATGTCTAGTTTTGACATTCCTGCCAAACTCGTCAGGCTGTGCAGGTTGACGATGGAGAACTCTCGCTGCTCCATCAAGGTCGGTAACGAACTCACCGAGACCTTCAATGTGAAAAAAGGTTTTAAACAAGGCGACGCGCTGTCATGTGATTTCTTTAACATCCTCCTGGAGAAGATCGTGCGAAACTCACACGCCAACACTAAAGGCACGATCTTCCAGAAGTCCGTGCAATTGTTAGCATACGCCGATGAAATTGACGTGATTGGCAGAACTCAGCGAGCCGTCAGTGAGGCTTTTGCTAACATTGAGACGGAAGCGGCTAAAATGGGTCTGGCGGTGAATGAGGGCAAAACGAAGTATATGCTGTCCTCAAAAAAGAACATACAACATCGTCGTCTTGGACAGAGCGTCACAATGGGCAGCTATAACTTCGAGATAGTCAAGGACTTCTTCTTTGTGTGGCGCTACAGTCCGAGTGGCCCTGGGCCTCAACCAACATGCTTCTCCAACTAGCGCGATCTCTGGCTAGCTGTCTCCAGTTTCGCACCCCAAGTTGGTTGAGGTCCTTCTCCACTTGGGTGGTCAACATTAAACGCGGACGTCCTCTGTTGCGTTGCCCGATAGGTTCGGATTCGAAAATAGCTATAATGCATAAACCATTGAAAGCATTAATGAAGCGATGATGGTGAATAATACTAATTATACTTAGTTGTGTCATGTCGCTGAAGTACAGGAGGTCTAAGGGACTAAATTTCGTGAGCAGAGGAGAGGGCACTGCAATTGCATAGAAGATGTGCAATAGTTTCTTCTTCCTCGTTATCTCTGCAGAAGTTGTTGTAGGGGAATTCGTCTATACCGAGTGCAATTCCCGCTTATAACACCAATTAGGTGCTGAGATTCGACCTACTTATAAGACATGAGTGATTTGTACTAAGAGTGGGCTATAGTTGCTTTGTGATGGGAATCGAGTGCCAGTAGACGAGACGAAGACAGAGGTTTCTTTATCCGGGAAGAGTGTAGAAGTAGTGTCATTTCTAGCGAGTTGATCACAATTCCAATTTTCTGGGATAACATTGTGTTTAGATGTATTGTTGTGACTAATATTACATTTTTTTAGTCAGGTTGTGGTTTCTGCCTGAAAGACGCTACAGTGGCAGATGCGCAGGCAATTCAGATGCTTATAAGACTCTTACTAGTTTCGATCCACTCGTGAGGATGGGCAAAAGAGTGGGTGTGGGAGTCCACTTACCTAGGTTAGGTTATGTTCGAGTGGCTTACTACCATAGATGGTAATCACACCACTTCGGCCATAATAGGCCCGTCGTGTTACCTCAGGATACCGTAGATAGTAGTCCGCAAATCATTTAAGGCTTGCGACAAACTCTGGTAGAGGAGAAAGCATTGCAGCCTCTTCACATTGAAAGGAATGCTTAATCTCCACCTACTTCTACTATCGCTGGACAAATTGTGTTGCTTCCACGATGACTTGGTCTTTAAATCTGAAATTCGGTGTTCCTCTCCTTATCTAACCAAAGGCTCGGATTGGAAGACACCCTTTTATTTGGAACATTATTGTCCCCGCACTCAATGTGGGTGGTAGCCTACGCATACATGAACATCTTGGTATTGCTCGGGATTTCTGGGTTGTCTTTTACTGCCTTTACTTTTTTATCGCAGCCTGAACCATATGCATATCCGACGCTGAATTTTTCTTTCGAAAGCACTAAGAATAAGTTCTGCTGTCTTGCTTACCCCTTCAGTTTTCGGCTCCAAACCGTATCAAGACTGGCAAGATTAGAGTTTTTGAGTCTGATTAATAATAATATGTGTGGCGCGACAGCCCGTGTAAATTGTTTTCGTCGCACAGAGCAGGAAACGTACCTACGACGCTGAGGTTGGGGTCAACGCACACACCCACACCCACGACCCTTGGTAAAATGTCGTTTGTAGACTTTACGTTTGTCCTAAGTTAGAAAAGATTTTCTAAGACAAAAACTTATAGCTGTCGAGCCATTTTGTTTAATTAAATATATGGCTAAACTGGGAGAAATAATATTAAGGTTTCATTATTTAGACGTTTCGTATTCAAGATAGACATGTTAAAAGACAGGTTTACTATGTCAACCATGGTTGTTATTAATGGAACAACGAGAATCCTTCGTTTGTATCATGCAAAGCTCAACAAGTTTGCAAGAAATGTTTAAAATAAACAGCGATGTTTCAACGCCGATATATTAACATGGCTGGGGCTACAGCCCATAGGGCCCAGGGCTTAAGTTCCCAGAAACCACTCGTTTTGGTAACGCCGTGAAAATGATGTTGGTCGTACCGCGAATCGAACCTAGGTATTTAGGTCGAACCGAACAAGTAACAACCGTACGTCCTAGCGTAGAGGTCAACGCACAAACCCACAACGAACGACAGGGTGTCGATTTGCATTTCTTGGTTCATCTGGGTGGTAGTGTAAGAAGATATATTGTGAACTTTATAGCCTATTTATAGCAACAAACCATTCCCTAATACAAACAAAGCTTACAAAGAAGTAAGTACCTCTCTGCATAAATTGTTTTCATCACCTTTTCGTTCGGTCCATTCCATTCACTTCCTGTGAAGTCTTCAGTCCAGTCGAGAGCCTCTAATAACTCTTAGTCTGCTAAGGACCTACAATTCAGAGTACAGAACTGAAAAACGTTATCAATATTTGTATGGCTTCTCCCCACCAATTCTATTTCAAGGTCTCAACCCGATGAAGGAGTCCCGAGTCTATAATGATCTTTGACGCACACTAAACTTGCCCTCTCGTTTAGCTTGGAGCATTTATTGAGTTTTTGCTCTGCTGAAGTGCTTGTCACACAAAATTTAAAGCAAATTCGCTATTTATCGGGTTATAGAAAAACGCATCTTTTTGTATTTTATAAAGAAAACTTATAATTTATTGGCTTTTCATTAATGAAAATTGAATTGAACATTACTACACACTAATATTTACAATGTATTTTCATTAAATATGTATATATCTATATGTGTATATATAAGTATATGTATTTATATAAACACATATATTTATATATAAATTTATAAATAAAAAAGTGGCAGAAAAATCATTTGTTAATCCGCTATTTGTTTCTTTGCAATTTACTTTTCCACTTCCGAATTATGAAATAATATTTTAATTTCAACAGAAGTAATATTTTGTTATTTGTATTCTCTAATTATAGTCTATTGAAGTATTTAAATATCTCGTCGTAATAATAATGACAAAATGTTTATAAAGATATTCATTTCTTTAACATGTCACAACAATAATTGTCAAACTTTTTGTTTTCTATTTGCATCCCAATGTTTAACAGGAGACATAATGCGACATTATTCTTTGTTGTGCTTTTTAATGCGCATACATATGCCTTTAAAAGTTATAAAACAGATGAAGTAATGAACTGAAAAAAAAATGGATCGTGTTAACTTATTGCTCTTCATATCATCTGTTTAAGCAAAACAAATTCGTTTATTTTTCGAAAGTATTTCATGAGTTTTCCTTTAAGTAACTTCAACTGAGAAATATTTTTGTTTTTACATTTATTTAAATATAAACTCATAAACTACGTGAAATAATGTTTTACTATACAATATTAATATTTTCAAGATATTAAATAATTAAGTTTCCTCGAAAACGCGAAAACATATTTGTAGGTACATTCTGCTTTTGTTTCTATAGGTAGTATCAATTTGTTGTCCTAAGCTATTCTGAATATATGTGTTTATATAGTTATTATAAATTTAGATCGTTCATTTATATTTTCTAAGATTCAGCTTGGTTTACGGTTTTAAAAATAAAAATAATGAAAAAAAAAATTAAAAATAAAAATAATATATATATACGTATATACCTAGTTCTTTATTGTTTTAAATGAAGAAATTAGAATACTTAATTACCGGCGCTAATTTATCAGTTTTTTTTTAATTATTCTGTTTTGTTGTATCGTATATTTAACAACTAAGAATATACTATTTGCATTTACATAAATATCTTTTAGTTCTTGTATATAATGTGATTGTTATGCAAAACTTATTCAATCACATCTAAGATTACATTTTATGCAATAAGATATTGGACATTTATGACATAAGTTAGTATTTCATTTGCTTAAAACTAGATGGTGTTACGAGAGAAATAGAGAGGAGAGAGAGAGAGAGATGAATGTTTACAGTAACAGCGATGTGAATATGCAGTAAGGAGGAATAATTTTATGTGAACGCTTTTGCATTAAAACAAAAGTTCATTTAAAAATGTACATCGCCGCCATTGATTGAATATGTAATACTTGTTATATATGTAACTATCATTCATGGCAGAGTAATAATTTAATAGTTAATTTCAAAGAGTTCTCAAGTCGTTCAAATTCTAGGAACTTTTGGAAGTCATCAGACATCAATAATGTATGAAAAAATGTTGGCCGTACATATTTCAGAAAGAGGCAACTATAAAGTAAAAGATAGCATACCTTAATTTCGTTCAAAACCTTTGGGATGGAAACTGTGGTTTATAGAATTCGAGAATCCGTGGAATATGTAAACTGTAGTGCGACTTTCCAGAAAATTAAATTAAATGCACTTAGCTAATTCAAATGCTAAATATACAATTTCAAAATGTTTATGCTAACTTCACTCCTTACTGCATTATGCAGATTTTTCTAAATTCAGCAATACCAGAGCATTTTCTTTAATATTCATGAAAATATATTCAAATTGTGTTCCAAGCCCATTAATAATGTATGAATGTAATAAACATTGTGTATAGTTATTTAATACGTTAATAGTATTTAAATGTATTAATTCGCCATAATCGATCACCGCTCGTAACCATCAGTTGCGTATGTTTTAAACTACTATCTCGAGACCTGTGGCCTCAATTTAGAAAATAAATGGTAACATTGCACTTCTGAATATAAATCTGAATGTTATGATTGATCTTATCTTAGAAAAAAACCGTTTCTTTGCTTTGTACATCTAATTGGTTTATTTTATTTTAATAACATACAAAAAGAGAAACAATATATATTGTTCATAAATATTGTTCAGCAATCATATTAATTATTATTGTTAAAAAAAAACAATGCGTGAAGTTTTTTTTTTTAGGTGTACCTCGTGATTTTTCTTACAATTTGATTAATGTTTATGCAATTACTTATATTTTATTTGTTTTATATTTTTTTAAATAACTTTTTTCAACATGGAATGAAGGAACATTCTTTCTCTTTTCGCTATTTTTTTTATTCATTATTAACAATTTCTCTACTTATGAATATTTTTAATATTATTTTGCTTTTTGCTTTCATCATCATGTTATTTAAAACAACAACGGTACGTTGAACAACTTTTTTTAATTTCTCTTTTAATTAAAAAAAAATAACGAAAACATGTCAATTCCGCACACCACTCTTTAGATCCACTGAAGAGGGTGAGCTTTATCGAATATGATTATAATCTTTTAGAAATATATGCGTTCTCCTACATTAGATAGAAATTTAAAACTGCGCTGCATGAAACTGAAAATTAAATAAGAATAGATATTGTTGTTTTTTTATAAGCTATTTGTAGTCTTATAAATTACTGAAATCATAAAAAAAAACATAAGGACAAAATTTAGCTAACAAAGTTCAAGATATATAAATATACAAAATGCAAGGCTTAAGTCTTGAGAAAAGTCAAAAAATAATACGCATGCAGTGTAACCAAACATTAATTGCAGCCTCTATCGAAGAATGGCTTTATACTTCTAATCTATAAATCGTGGACATCAGATATTACCAACTGCTTTTTTGATATGACGAAGAAGACTGACGGCGATGATTAGAAAATTGCTGTTGTACATTATTAGTGCCACTACTACTATACCTATTATCTGAAGAATTGTATCGGGACGATCCATGCGACGGCAATGCCGATTTATGATGCGAAGATGAGGAGGAGGAGGAGAATGTTGGTGGAAGCTTTGGCGATGTACCGATATCGTCGTCAGAGTCATCATCATCATCATCATCATCGTCGTCATCATCGTTTGACTCTCCAAACAAATGGCTCATATTACTGGTGTTGTATTGTTGAATCTGTAAAATTTGTTGGCGTGTTTTGGTTGCACAAAGTTTTGATGGAAAACATAGTTCATTTAAAGATGTTTGTTTTGTTTTTGTTCATGAGAAGGAAATTTTAGTTTCGTTTTCTTTTCATTATTATGTCCATGTATGAAAATGTGTATGTTATATTTTAGGTTATTTATCTAGCCCGTCCCGTAGCAACCCTGTTTAGATAAAGCAACACTCTTAATACGTTACTTCTTCTTATTTTACACAATTGTGAGATTGGATATGCATGATTGAAGGATAGATTTATGCCAGATCTAAAACATTATTTGAAAATGTATATGCATACTCAATATATATATATTTTGCTATAGTGAATTCATATTGATATAACCATCTGCAACCGTTTAGTACACAGTTAAAAAAATCGCCTGAGTGTTTCACCACCAGTCCCCTTAACCATCAAATTGGATATATTAACTGTTTTGTCACCAAATTTATAATACAAACAAATATGTGCAGTCTGAGTTCAGCGGTGGGAAGAAATTATTGATGAATTTTTGCGAATTGTAACGATAACAGTTTAGACAAAAGTTGTAAAGAAAATAATCTATCAAGAATCAAGAAGTGATGAACAAGAGAATGAAGAAGCTCATAGCTGTGTTGAGTGAAAGGATCTACGTGCGATCTGCGTTCATGTTCGTGTTTTTGGCGTCTGGAGGAGAAGTTTTAACCACGAATTGTAAAGGGCTGTAAAGCGGATTGCGCCTAGTTAAGCGTCTTCAGATGCAACGCTTAAGATGTGTGGGTTATGTAGAGCATTTGGACACAACAACTCCGGCCCAGAGTTTTTAATTACTAGACACCGATCAAGATCAAGATGGCGTACAAAAGTAGACGATAGAGGACCAGGTGGTGGCAGCCTTGAAGATCGTACTTGCGGGAAAAGCTTGTTGTAGCGCCGAACAAAGAAGTTCCAAAAAAGAAAATACTTGTAATTAGAATGAGGGAAGAAGGGAAACTTGTTAACAGAATTCATTCGAAAAACATCCCATTGTAGATATACATACTATATGCGTACAAAGACAAGTATGGAAAGTCGCGCCTCATAGTGGATTCCACTAGCACTTGTTTAAAACAAGGATCATTTGTATTTTAATTGCACTGAACATGAGCTGCACAAATTTAGGATATTTATGTATTTTCGTCCATTTCACTAAAACAAAGGTGTATATATTTATAAATGTATGTACAGCTAGTGAAAATCAGAATTAAGAGTAGTGTAAATGATAATATAATTAACTAAAATGACACGATCACGAACATTTATTCAACTACGTACAAAAATAAACAATTCACCAACTATTCTACTAAAGATGACGGTTAAATTTTAGTTTCCTAATTTCAGCGCTAGGAGATTAATAAGAAAAACACATAAAAATACCAGAAAATACTTTTACGTTGCCTCATGCTTGGTTAGGCATATACAAAAAAAAAAAAAAAAAAAACACTTACACTGAAATAATCAATCAAGAGTTTCTAACTCACCTTGTTCGATATCTGGCCTTTTGGGGGTACTGATGAGTTCATTGAATTACTGACCGCGGAAGAATCACGAGCGGTTGCTGTACTCAATGAAAATGAAGAGCCAACCGGATTGTTATTGCCCCCGTTGCTTCCAGCGTTACTGCTCCCATTTATCTTATTATAGTCATGGCTGCTGCGCTTCTCCTTGTCGCGATCTCGATCTTTTTTTTTACTACTACTACTACTGCTGCTGCTGCTGCCACCAACATTATTTCCGTGGTATTGATAGGTTCCACTTCCCAAAGGATTTACAGAAGACTGCTGGTCTACGTTACCACTGCTGTAATTTTCTATTTTATCTTTGGAAATTTTGATTTTCAGTGGAGGAGCCGTTGTTGCATTTGGACCGTCATAACTTGGTCCGCCGCCACCGCCGCTGTTAAGATCGCCAGTGATTCGATCCTTTGGGATTTTTATCTTGAAACCAATCATCGGTGCACCGCTATTAACTGAGTCTGCCGATGCGGAGAGATTTAGTTTATCCTTGGATATTTTTATTTTTACCGGCTCTGAGCTTTCGGAGGCTTCTGATGCGCGCTCCTTATCTTTATGTCGGTCTTTATCTTTTTTATGTTTCTTCCTTTCTTCTTTGTCCTTTGACTTATCCTTCTCTTTATGCTTGTGCTTCTCCTTCTTTTTCTTCTTTTCAGATTTTAATGAATCACTATAATCATCGGTTTCCATTACAGCAGAAACCACCTGTTCTTCTTTTACAGCCACAGGGGCATTCTGCAAAATTTGATCCGGTAAAGTTGTCATTATAGATCCATATAAAAGCATGGGATCCTGGTAATCTGACTTGATAAGCGTTGAGGGATCCGTCTTCATAAAGCCGCTGGATGAAAACTTGTTCTCAGTACATAGACTCTCTTTAAGCAGACTGCTAACCAAATCTGGGTTAGTTTCAATTCCATTAACTGTTCCAGTAAATGATGTTTTAATTGCTGATGTAGTTGTTGCAGGTGGAGAAGACGACACAGCATGCAAATCCAACTTGCGAATCTTTGATTCTCGAATTAGTTCTTCTTCCAATTTCATCTGATGTTCCATACTGCTGGATGGGCGTTTAACGACTCCATAACCAGCTCCGTATGTCGGTGGTATCACAGGGGCTTGGTCTTGCTGCTTTTGCTGCTGCTTGCCAATACCAAAATTAGCCGTCGGATTTTGTGTTTGCCGCGCTCCCATGGCTGTATTCACATCAATCATTGATGGTAAACTAGCAGCAGATGAAGCGGTCAAAGAACGATTTTTCTCTTTCTTTGGTGTGCTACGATCCGATTTTTTTGGGCTGTCGCGACTTGACGTCTTATAATTCCCGGCTTTGCCCCCGTTATTCGCATTACTATTTGGTTTCTCGATCCATTCAGGACTAAATATTGAAGAAGGCTTTGACGACTGCTGCTGCTGCTGTTGCTGCTGTTGCGCCGGAGGAATGAAGCCTTGAGGGGTGGCATATTGAGAGTATTTAGGAGGTGAACATAATTCCATTTGGTCGCATTGCTGCATCTGTTGAGCTAAAGGCTGTTTCACGAAGCTTTCCTCTACTTGCTGTCGAGAATACTGATGCGATATCGACGGTTGAGATAGCTGTGGATTGAAGGAAGACTCAATTACAGGTTGCTGTTGCTGGTTTTTATGTTGTTGATGGATTATTTGCTGTTGCTGCTGCTGTTGCTGTTGCATTTGGACGGATAATTGTGAATCATATTTACTGTTACTTATGCTATTAGTTCTATTTGAATATGCTGGAGGATGAAGTGAAGACGGAGGTACTTGCGAGTTATTTGTTGCTTGGGTATTGTAAGGCCTTTGCTGCTGGGCAACGCTCTGCTGCAACATGTTTCGAGTCATGTCCACTCCTACATTTTGCGCTGGCGGTATGGGATACATTTTTGCTGATATTTTGTTGGGATCAATTGGCCTGCCATTAGGATCCTTATGCAGAATTCTGTTGCTGCTACTGCTGCTGCTTGGGTCAGGTTTGGACATTACTTTGTGATTGGGTACGGTCGGCGGAGGGTTCAATTGAGTCGAAGGTACAACACTCGATCGACTTGAAGGCTTATGATAGTTAGGGTCATGTACTTGTGGCGGTGGTCTTTGGGGTAATTGGGGTACAGCCGAAAACGATTGCCTTCCTTGTACACTAGACGGACGGGAAGAAACACCCGGTGGTGGAATCGGGGGCTGCATCTGTTTACCGCTGGCATGACTTGTAACTGCTGTGGGAAACGGTTGGCTTGGATCTCTGGTAGCCCGATTCGTCTGAGGATATGGTTGCTTGTGAATTGCCGGTTTATGTTCTATAAGAAATAAACCCATTATGAAATGATATTGAAGAATAGGTTAAGGTTATAAACATTACCTCCTATTTCGTTGGGTGGCAAGAGTGGTTTGGAATGATGATGTGACGTGGAGGAATGATGCCCGCGATGGTGACTAGAATGTGATTCCGATCGTCTCTGCTGTGGTGGAGCAGATCCTGGGAGCGGTAATTGCTGTTGTTGTTGTTGCAATTGTTGTTGTTCTTGCTGCTGCTGTTGTTGATATTGTTGCACTTGCTGATCCATTGTTATGCCACCACCGCTACCATTCGATGAAGAATCTGTTGGAATCGATGAGTGATAGAGCTTCAGCATATCACCCATTTTCCAATCCTCAGCTTGAGATTTTTTATCCTTGCTCACTACACGGTTACTCGAACCTTGTGCTATTGCTTTCACTGAGTTCAGCTTAGACTTCAGCCGAGCTGGACTCTTCTCGTAGATCGCAATGAATTCATCGGTTAGCTGCTTCAGCAGATCCATTGTTACCGATTTGTCAACATAGTGAAACCAGTGCTTGCCTTCTGTCGACTGGGGTATCTTAAGAGGCATAAAAAATTCAATATACCTCTTCCAAATAAAAACCAATTTCTATGTGTAATTACCTCCCATCTAGACCATTTACAGGCCAAGTATATGCAAAAGCATGCTACTACCGTCGGTCTATATTGCAAGCACATGGATGTCAAGTGTAAGCTGCAAGAGAAATAAATGTATTTCGTCAATTTACACGTAACCTCGATTGATGTTACAATAAATTACCTATTCGACGCTAGGAAGTACGACGTTTGAGCTAAGTCCTTGCAGGCTGTGGGACAATAATATTTTAATATGTATATGCTTTTAAATAGGAAATTATTGATAAATTTAAACAATTCTAAGCAAATTACTACCCTGACATTCTTCTTGTTAGGGTGGCTTTTCGTTACCGAAGTTTGTGGTCACGATGTTAAGTTTCTTTCATTTTTACACCTCTAATATTTCTTTTACTGAAATATTGAGCTAAACTAGCAGGTTGTCAAATTGAACAAACCGTTACGTGTCTTTGCAAGAAACGCGATTCCATAGTTAATCTTCTAGATCACTCAGTGATCATAGATTTGCAGAGCATAAACATAATTTGCATTCAGATCGTGATTAATTACAATACATTTCTATTTTCGTGTTGTTTTTAGTAGACCATGTGGACTACGTTCAGTTCATCATACGACTGGGCATGTATTCATTATCTTCAGAAAACAATGAAGGAAAAACAAATTTCCGCACCTACTATGAGTCATGATTAGCATAATCTCAATCGCAGTTTATACCTATCTTCGATTTATGAGAGCACAGGCATGATTACTTTAAGGTCGTTGCACCAGAGCCAGCATTCTTTAATACCATTATAGGGAAACTGAATCTAGCCAAATACTTAAGAGCTTCTACAAAAAATAATACCTTTTACTAAATGGCATGTTTTGACAACATGTGTATGTGGATGATCAATGGCAACATCGAATCCCAAAGTCTGCAACAGAACATTTTCGTTGAACACCAAATCTTGAGCTTGCTCCAAGTAACTCGCATCCGATGTTGATGTCGGTGGTTGTCCTAGACACTTTTGGGAGGCTTTTATTACATATTCAAGCTTCCGAGGTTGTTCTTCCACCTTGGCGGCTAGGAACAAACTTGCTGACGCTATTCCATTTCTTGAGAAGTGCGTAAACGAATGAAATGCATAAAATCTATGCATATACACAATCGCGGTATTAATACATAATTGAGAACTGTGGATGAGAGACTCTTAGCAACTTTTTTTTTCGAAGGAATGAACATTTAATGACTTACACTTGTAGACGTTGCCCCATCTCCTGGATTAAGTAGGCTGTCTTCTGTCGAAAAGCAAGTTCCTCGTCAGTACTAATTCCATGTCGGCGACTGGGCGAACTTGCTAGCTGCTCCGATGTAAAGTACCAAATGCTATCTTTTTCCTTTACATCACTGGTGGTGCTGCTGAGTGTTGAATTGTTGTTTGAAGAGGTGGAAGGTATGCCACTGCCCGACACATTGTTATTCGTAGCCATTTAGCTAGCCAATCTCTAAAGCGTTTACGCACTATTGTACCAAATAATTATACAATAGAATCGTCGCGAATAAAAAAAGTAATTGAAAACAAAACGAAAATTGAGCTCAATTCAGTAAATTCAACAAAAGTACAAAATGCAATTCACTTGGCCTTCACTTCAAACTCAAAATGTTGTATTAAAAACAAATAACTTAAAAAGGGATCAAACAGAATTAACTTTTTTATCAATATGTGTATATTTTTTTCTGTTTACTTCAGTGTTCTGCTGGACCATCACCAGACACAGACACTACACATACACGCGGCGACGGCGGCAGCGGCGGTGGAGAGTTTTATGGTTTGTTTTCACACTAACCCTTGGCGATTGCAGCGCCAAATTAACAACTGACAATTGACACGTCTCTATCACGAAACTTTACGGGATATGTATGTATATTTTTTTTTATTTTCGTGTTCTGGCTTTCCCCGTAGTTTCGTTGCTGTCAGACACACGAATTTTATCGTATGATGAAATAAAATTGAGATTCACTCCCTTATATCCCGCAGCAAAAAACGCAATCCAGAAAACAAAAACTTAATGCGAACTTAATGGCTGAACAAAAACATACCTAGAATTAATAGAAATGATTTTTGCATACATGTGGAGATGAAAAAATGCAGTAGATTTTTTCTTGTCTTTCCTTCTCACTTCAACGTGCATTTACACGAATATATTCTTGCGTGAGGCGACGACAGACGCCATTTAATAAAAAGTTCACGTGAAGTCGCGAGTTGGTCTGGATTGGCTCCGGACTTTTCACTTGTTTCAGCGCTTCCGTGTTGCCTTTATTGTTAAAAGTACATTGGATTTTTAATACCGCATATACGCGTTAATTTTTCAATTGAATTACGACGATCGATGTAAGTTTAATGTGAGAAAATTAATAAAAAATTAGCACTTCACAGAAATGATGTTGTATCCGCAAGAATGGCCGACCCACAACATGAAGGGAAATTTTTTACGTCAGAATTCTGCCATAATATTGAGGAAATGGCGTACCGATGGGATATTTTTCCTTCATGTTTATTTTATAAATTGTTTTGTGGTGTCATGGTTATGAAAATATTTTAAAAAAATTATGAAATGCGATTGTTTGAAGTTAGATCATTTATCCAAAGTGACATTTGTGTGATAATTGACCGAACAATAATTTACCAACATAAAGTTAAGTGAATGTGTTTGGATTCGTTATAATTATAGCAACGGGTGTCGTTATTAAATGATTTGTTTACAATATTTCATTTAAGATTTGGTAGCACTTTAAACAGGTGATTGCTTCAAAATAAATAGAATTGAATAAACCAACTACTGATGAATACAAAATATAACCTTGATTGCCTAAAGTCCTTTTCACATTTTACACAAGATGTTCGATATTGCTAAGGAATTTTGTACTGCCGTATATATATGAACAAGAATTATGTACGCGCAGGAGGTTTAGAAATGTTTACTTCATGAATGAATTAGTAGTTGAATTAATAATCTATTACCTAAGTCTTAATAAAGGTTAAAACGTCTTGAACATATCCTGAAGTGTCAAACAGACATTAGGGTAGTGAAACAATCAATTTTCTTCGGTCACTAGTGCTTGAAATTAATTTCATATTGGATAAATATAAACACAAATATATTAATTTTGTTCCAATTAATTTATTTTCAAAGAATTACAAATTGTAATGGAGAAAAATGTGAGTGTACCATCAAGGGATGCGAACGCGAAGAAAATAATTGATCAGGAAAAGGAACTGCGCGAGCAACTTCACGTAGAAATCGAGAAAAAATCCAAAGCTTGCTCCAATCCAACTTTTGAATGCTCCATACCCAGAGTCGATGGCTATGATTACTGTATACGACATATTCTAAAAGATCCCCGTTCGCCTTATAGACCGTGTACTTATACATTTTCAAACGGAAAAAAATGTGTTCAGGCAGCCCCAAAGCATGATACCAAAAAAGATCCATCACTCACAACTTATTGCTTCGAACATAGCCGATTGGCACAACTAACAAAGACTCGAAACACAGTTGGAAAACTAAAGCAAATTGAAACGAATGAAGCTCTACTTCATAATTTGTCTCACCATTTAAGCATAGAGCCTTCAACTCCTCAAGCCAGCTTTGCTTGCGAATTGGACGAGGAAATAGACGTTGTATCGCCAAATATTCGCCCATTTGGTAAGATATGCTACACGAATTTTTTTCATTAAATAAACACGTTATAATATTAGTGAATTATGACCAAATTTCCGACCTCAACACTGTTAACAACCTTATTAAGAAGAAACGTCGCATCCTCGACTACGCATCTGATAGCTCGTCTGACGCGGAGCCACGTACCATGAGTAACACATCAAAAGGTCCTGAGTGGGATAATTCGGATGATGAAAGTGTTGATTCTCAGGACGAAGATTTGCTTAAGTAATTGCACTACATCTTTTTTAATATCGTGGTTTATTGTATTTGTTATTTGTAGACACGCTGGGATATATACAAATGAAGAGGCTCTTGCCATTTCAAAAAAGAAACTTATCACACTTCAAAATCTCTACATGGAACAGATAAATCGACTACAGCATATTCTAAAAGAAAAGCGTCGCAAGTATTTACACGCAATCCGTAAAGAAAGAGAAAGTTTATGTAAGACTTGTTATTTTATTTTATAAAAACAGAAGACACTAATCCACCTTCTAAAAATGTATTATACAATTTTAGGCAGTATTCACGATCAGCCCAAGCAAACACCAGCCGAGCGCAAACTTTATGAAAAGCTTAAGGCACTCAACCATTATCACAGACGCCATGGCATGGAAGCTGTTTTGCACAAAAAATTTAAAGAAAAACGTGCAAAACTAACAGAGGGATATGTGCAAAAAAATGCTCCATTTGCTAGGTGCATTTTTACAGAAGGTGGTGTAAAATGCGGTGAAAGGTCAATGCCCAGTTGTAAGTACTGCAAAAAACATATCCTCGAAGACAAAAAGCAAATTCTATTTCGTGCGTGCGGAGTTGAAAAGAGTGGTGTGGTTTGTCAAGAACCAGTTCCAAATATTTTCGAAGATGCAACTTGCGTACTTCATATAAATTTGCCTGCTAAACGACATTATGTTCAGAAGGTGAGTTCAAACAATTTTTTTCAATTACCCCAGCAACCTTTCTTATTCTTGTTGTTGTCAGTTGAGAAGCGTGAACGATGCCAATCAAATGAGTTTCGAATATTGAACAACTGCATTCGATCGCAGTATATAGAAAGTTGATTTTTAGTTCACCAATTTCAAATTAATACCCGTTTCAGTGTATTAAAAGAAAATCAAAAATTGTTCACTTTTCAGAAAGCAAAGGTAAAGCTTCGACACTGATTTTCATCTTATATTTGGTTTTCTCTACATTTTCACTTTTAGAAATATGAGTCGGAGACCGAAGAGGAAGAAGAAGATACAGCAGGTGTCGTTACATCTACGGCGACCGTTGAGCCAGTCTTAACGAAAAACTGTAAAACTTATGAAGGAGCGAAAGATGACATAAAGATGAGAGATACATCATTAGAAGTTGATGTAATGGAGGAACCAAATAAAAATGTTACAATTTCACATGACGAGAAACTCAATGAAGTAGTGAAATCTGAATGTGGGTCACCGTCGAAAAAAAGTTCATTTAATGAAGCTTCAGCAGCGCTTATTGAGACACCAGTTACAGCCGAAACGAGTTGAGAGTATATCTGAAATACACATTTTGTTGCTTTTAAAATATTTGTTAACTTCACATTGTATGTTTCTGTGTTTGTACGGCGCCAATAAATTAATATTCAAGCCGCTTAGATTTGGTATTTTCTTTTAGTAAAGTTTATATTTTTATTTGCATTACGAAGCAAACAGCAGACAGACATTCCGGATCAAAATCGAAAGAAAATGAATTGAATTGGGAAATAATTGAAACTACATCCTCGCCTAACACCTATGAAAGTGTGCTAAGCTGAGCGATGAAACACTGCGACGAATATGGAAACGACGCCACTGTAAAGCACTTCCTCTGCTGCTGTCCAGCCTTTACTCGGATCAATTGGAAGATATTTGGTGCGGATGATGTAGGTTTCTTATCACAGAAGCCCATGTTGCTATTCCTCCGGAAGACCAAGAAATTCCTGTAAATGCAAAAAGTTGCTGTCTGGACCAGCAATACAATGGACCAGTTTTTGAGCAAAAAAAACAGGAGCTTGTTTCACAGATCTGGCTGCAATAAAAAAAATCATATAAAGTGGACATACCTTACATTTTGTAAACCTGAAATAATAAAACAAACACACCTTAATATAGCTGTCATAATGACATGTGTCAGTTTGTACATGATTGAAGCCACAATCATCTGTAAACAAAAGCACGTGTAGAACTATTCTGTTTCCATTGCATTCGTGAATAAACATATTTTCTCCAAAGATATGGCCAAATTTACGGCATATTATAATATATGTCCAATACAAGACTCCAGCGATCTTCTGGGACTATCACCTGACTGTGATAATGGTAATGTAATTGCTACTCTGGGTAGAAATATAGCCACAGTAATAAAGGTAACAAATGTCAAATGTCGCTTTCCGCATTTCGATTTTAATTTATAAATCCCTTCCTGCAGATAAATACACAAAAGCAGATCCGCAGTTGGTCTGTCGTGGAGAAGTTTTCTTGTAAAGTCGTCTTTGACCATAGAAGTCAACAATATGTTGGAGTTTTTGCCAATCGTTTTGTGCGAAAGTGGGACGAATCAGTAACTAATGTTAATAAATGCAAGAAATTAAAGGTGAGTTGATTTTTCAGATATAATACAAATACTGTATAATAACAATATTCTTCTTATTTTAGTTTCATAAAACCATCTCCGAATTGATTTACGACCCTGTTGAAACACTAGTGCTTTATTCCGATGGCAGTTGTGAATCATTGTCGTCTGCCATAGAATCACGAAAGGAATATCCAGCAGATAACTTTCAGTACAACTTGAAAAACGCCACCACTTTCAATAATCCCAAACTGATAACCTTAGAGAATGGGAAAAAGCTGTTTACCTATTTTCAGAAGAATAAACATCAAATTAATGAACTAGTAAAAGTAGAATTGGATGTAAACACTTTAAAACCAGTTGGTGAGAAAATCAAATTTGCCATGCAACGCAGTGGGCAAGGGGTCAATGTATCCGGGTATTCCATTATTGAAGTCGAACATACATATGCCTTGCTGACAATATGTAAGTAGCTACTGCAAGTATTGAGTAGATGTAGGAAGTAAATGTTATTAATGTTTTTAATTTTATTGAATTGTTTTTGTTCATTACAGGGGACGATGGCAGGGTATTCTTATTAAATATAATTGAAAATGCTGATAACAGAAATTCGCCAGGACATTTCGTATCCATGTTTACCGATCTCAGAGTCGACACCCCACTGATTATTATGAGTGTATCGAAACACTGTGTTGCAATTTATGGATCAAATAACACCCAAGAAGGGGGTTCTTTGCTCCTCTACAACACACAATTCAAAGTTATTAAAGCAAAACAATTTTTCAAGGTGTACTTTAACAACACTCAATTGTGGTCCGTTGGATCGAGTATACTTCTAGCAATGGGTCAGAACTTATCTGTTGTCACATACCAGATGAGCAAGGAACTGCTGTCCGATTTAGTGGGGTCTAAGATATCAAATGACTTATCACATGTGGTTGAAAATGAATTCGTAAATGAAGAAGAAGAGTTGGAAGAACAACTTTGCTTAGCTGCAACACATCATTCCACTGTTGCTGATCGCCAAACGAAAGCACACAAAAAAGATGCAAAATTGGAATATACTTTCGCAGATGGAAAAGTCACTTCATTTAAAGGAGTTGTTGAATTCAACAATGATCTAAATAAAGTAATGAATCGAGAAATTGATGTGGAGTTGATGCAAGATAATACTGTCAGTGATGGCATTGAAGTCACTTTCATGTCTAATTTCTACGACAATGGATTTGTCACAAAAGAAGTGGACGTTATTGCAAAAGAATTCGAACAATGTGGAGCAAGTGAGCATGAAATATCTGAGAAAATTATTTGGGTTCTCATCAAAGCTGATTTAGTAGAAGATATTGCTATTTGTCTACGGCGCTATACAACTATATCCGAAAAGATTTTAGTGAACACATTAAAATACGCACTTCAGGGATTTGAAGTTCCTAAAGTATCAAATACAACAGAACACAATGAACATTCTACAAACAACGGCGAATTAATGGACATAGATATAAATTTAAACGATTCCCCTTCGCCCGAAACCGATTATCCTTATGTTGGTATTTTCGCAGACAAATTTAACAAAAAAAAAGTTTCGATCCAACCCAAACAAGATCTAATGAACGCAATTTTGTCTTGCAATTTTGACATCCCCACAATCTCCGTTCATATTAGCAAAGAACTTGAGTACGATGAAATTGTTAAACTATTAGAATATCTTTATATTTTAATAACTAGCGAAGAGCCATGTCTCGATGAGAGACCCGACTGCCCAGATAAAATTGATGACGATCTGCGAATATTAAAATGGTTCGGAGTATTTTTAAATACGCACTTCCAAAAAATGACGCTTTCAAAAGACGTTGAGCTCTGTGAATTGCTTTTTAAATGGCACGATGTCTTAAAGGACTATAAACAACAACTCTTGGAACTTGAAAAGGTTGCAGCGCTGCTGTACAACATCGTAGAAAAGAAGCAGATTAGTAAAGAAAGGAATTACTCAAAATGGTATTCAATAGAAGAAGTTCGACTCTACTAACAACTTCCTTTTAGTTAATAGTTTTTCTGTTGTTAGTCTAGATTTTAATAAAGATTACAATTAAATGTACAGATCATACAGTGTACGCACGTTTACATGAATAAGGTGTTTTATTTTTTAACACTATATTAGTCATCAGAGAAAAAAGGACCTGCCGATGAATTAGAACAAACATGTGTATTTGTATGAACTGGAACAACAGCTAGATATGTTTTAATTGTTAAATTGATAAAAAAAATATTAATATTCCTATTCAACTACGCTCATGTAAGGCGGGCTGATAACTCTTATTAGTAAAATTCTAACAGTTTCCAAAATGAATTGTAGTAACTAAAAACAACCAATTCCGGTAGCACTCAATTCAAATATGTATGTACACCAGGCATACGCATACAGATCAATGGTCTACATATTTCAAACATCACAATTGCGGATAAGTGAAAGAATGTGTCGCAGCATCTAGATGGAATGTAGTTTTTGTAGACTGGCGAAACTGTACCCTTTATTGAGCATCAACAGCACACGTTCCAGCAAGTCAACCTTAGTATTCTTGTGAAAATAAGGACTGGCCCAGCAACAAGTTTTTTTTATGAATCTAAAAATAAAACCGGCAGTTTAGCAGATATAAATAAAATTTCCTCAAGGCAAATAAAATGCAAACAAAAAAAAATGAAGACACAGACGCGCGAAATATAGGAACGAGGTTGCAATAAAAGTTACATTCAACAGGAAAGGTTGCATGAAAGTCATCCTCTTCTTTTGGTTGGAAGGAGTAAATCGTTATTTTAGCCAATCGCTCTTTCTTGCTGCCTACACGTTTCGCACCCATATAGAATATAATCCTCTCTCTTGCCTCTGTCAGAATATTTTATATTGAACAACCGAACCAGGAGTGTTCGTGCACAAAAATCCGATTCGCATAATGGCTTTCGACCAGACTTACGTGCCTCCAAAGTCAAGACGTTATACACAAGGGTAATTGTTAACGATTGGTTTCCAGCCTCAAACGTACAGAAAATGTGTGTATCTACTTCTCCAAATATACTCGCTACAAGACACAATTTGAGGCTGTAGCATCTCAGATGCCATTTTATCTTTTTTGTTTTTTTTTTTTCCTTTAAATTAACGATGAATTGTTGGCTTGCCAACTCCAAGGTGTAGGTTAGCAGCCGAGTCCAAAAATGCATATATGTACAATGGCTTGTATGCGGGGGCACTTACATGTGCCATGGAATGGGATATGATGCTGATGCTGTTGTCTATACACATATATTATGGTATGTATATATACATTGGAACGTGTATACATTTCTGCGGTTATATCTTCGTATAGATCAAACTGAAGTTGATTCTGTCTTTACTTGGGTTGTCCAATGAACCAAAAGAAGAATATGAACAGAAATCAACAGAGAAAAAAGAAAAACAATAAACAATCTGAGATCTCTTAAAGAACAGGAATCTTGTTTTGGTTACATTTTCTTTTTGGACTTCCTGAGGTAACGTTCATATATATGGCGGTCGACAGATCACGGAGATGAAGACTGGTAAAAGGAACCCTCAGGCAGTCGACGTGTCTTCAATATAAATGACTTGAACTTAAGAACTTTTAACGATCTCTATAAGCTATAAGAAATTAAACTGGTTTCTATAGTTTTTCGATGGTAAAACAGACAAAAAAAAAGATTCATTACGTACATACACACATACAATATATGATGGCCGTGAAGAAAAATGAGGCAGGTAAATGATCACCTCTATTACTGAGTTGGATTGAATTTATAAAATGTACATGCCTACATGTGTTTATATGTTTGCATACATAATTCATCGATCTGATACTTGGAGGTTAAATTACTCACAATAAGGCGATTGAGTTCAATGATACGAGAAAAAGTTCGAAAAATGTGTTGCCTCCTTTCTAGCTGAATATTCTCTCTCAAATTAAAAACATACATATACCTACATACAAAGTCTTTGTTTCTTCTTACGGGGAATCTGATCTGTGAAAAGCACAAGTCCACCCTAATATGAATACGATCACGTACGTAGGTTTGTATACCTACGTACGTACAAATGCACGTCAACAAAATTACTAACTGATATCCGCATAGAAACATGAGCGTCAAAAATACACCTTCACTTTGCCATAGTAGCTGTCCACACAAAATAAACATACCTCTTCACATATATGGTATTAACTTTAAAAAAAGGCCTAACACAGCTGTTAATAGCAAATAATGCTTTCGTAAAGTAGGACTACGTTGGTACACGGAGTCATGTTGGCTTATAGCAGCAGGAACTAATCAGAATGGCGGAATATAGTAACTAGATAAAATGTGTAAGTGTAAGGCTAGAATTAGATCTATTCTGATAGTGTCTGAATGTCAAGTATTTCACGTATGCTGCAACAGCTGCACATCTACAAACTTAATATTATTTGAACAGTAGGTATACGTAAAATAACACAAGTTACACATGGTTCTTATTTTTTTATTTTTGCGCTTTTGGTATTATGGAAATGTACACTTACTTACTTATTAGGCCTACGACCCGTGGGTGGGTCTGAGCCTATGTAATCGATGTCTTCAATCACTGACGGTTCCAGTCCTAAGCAAATATCTATGCAGAAAATATCACTGAAGATTTGGTAGCAGGTTTTTTTCAAATTGTCATTAACACTGAATCTCTGAAAAGTGTCCCATTATTTTGCTTTCAAACATAAAAGTCGCTATAGAGGACTTACCCCAACACCACTTTTTTTCTAAAGTACCCATTGTAAAAGTTTCAAAGTTGTTAAGACCAAGGGATGATTTTGCATATGGACGACAACAAATTTCCTATAAATGCACAACTTTTCTAAACCCATAATTAAGACCTCTATTGTTTTAAAAGACATATGTGCACGATCCGAATAAGTGCACAAAAAGTTGAAACCTGGACGTTGTGCACTCATCCATTCTAGACTGTAGAACTTTACATGTACACAGTGATCATTGAACACTATAGAACATACTCTAGTCCAAGAACCTTTTTTAATAATAACCTACTGATTGATAGAAAACTAAAAATAAGAGGAATAGGAGAGAAATATCTTCAATGGTATATACTTTAAATGCATCGAAATTGAGTTGCATTGAACGAACGCGTGGATATGGAGATGATGCATATTGTAGATCACCCGATCACCAAAATCTTTGTTGATCGAACATTACATTTAGAATGTATAAATCATATGCATTTTGTGTTATTTTTGTAATCCTTGGTGGTATGAGGAGGAATGTGTGTATATACATGTTAATTTCATACTGGAAAAGTTAAGCATCCTGACTTAAGTATATCCCACTGCTGGATAGTGCATTACTTTTATGTAATCATAGTCGGCGCCAGTTCAGGCTTCAGCCATGGTAACAGCAAATTTGGCATACAGCTACAGTATAAGCAGATACTTATTTTCAACTCTGAAAAAATATAACTTTAAAATGTAGTTGAAGTCGTATCTTCAAAAGTTATTATATATATATATATTGAACTTCTCAATTCAAGATTATTTCCACTTTGCCATTGGTGTGTTTCGGGGACAACTCAAAACAAACGATGATCTAATTGAATCATTAACGATTAGTGTCTGTATTTATATTTAAAAATGTGTAAATTCTACGGAACTAACCAGAGAACTCGTTTCTATACGCTCGATTCTAAGGCGGGAACATGTTTAGATGGAAAAAAAAGCTTTCATACACGCATTTCATGTCACTAAGTGCGACCGCAACGCAAAGCTAGCGCACCAGTTAGGCATCACAATGAAGGTTAATAACATTGTCTTTTCGATTCGAATCGATTGGCCGTGTTTTCTTTTCCTTTTGGCTTTAAGGTATATGAGATATATGTATATATGTATGTATTATTTCATATATATATGTATGTATGTATATTTCTGTTAACCCATACAAGAATATATGTATACGCGTGTGATTCAAGCCATATACTTGCGCATATACATACATAGGACGGTTGTGGTGTATTTAAATGATGTTGCTTGGCCGTGGAGGGAAAACAAGTAGTATAGAAAATTTGGTATTCCTAAAAGACTGAAACGTTTAGAACTGGTTTTCTTTAAATTGCTTCAAGGGAGATACGAATAGTAGAAGTTTTCTCCAGTTAGCGGCGTCAGTGCGAACAGTGGTGGTGGCGGTGGTGGTGTAGTCTTGAGTGGTATGTTTTCAAAATCCGTGTGCATACCTGTGTGTCGGGGTTCTTTTCTTGATTTCAACCGGTAAGAGTAGAAGATGGTAAATACAAATATTTTCGCCGACGTTGCCGCCGTAACCGTGTTCATTTAAATTCGTATTTTCTGTTTATTTATACACTTTGGGGTCCCGAAGATCGAATGAAGACTGGACGGGTTCTTTATCTTTGTATGCATACCTGTCATGATGATGGTATGTATGGATGTATGTATGTATATAAAGAGGAATACAGGTATTCTGTGATCACACGATACGACGCATGTACCAAAATCTCGAGTGGATGGATATGGTAAAAGTCAACTTTGGTTAATATTGCTGGACATCCTTCTCCTTCTTTCTTACTATTTTTTTTTCTTATTCTTTTTTCCTTTCCCTGTTGTCTGGTCATTGTTCTTCATCGTCGATACTCGGCATATTTGGAACTTTACGTGATAGCTGTACATGCGGTATTTAATTGAATGCCGTTTCTTTGTAGCATAAATTCGTTCAGTTCTATATTTAATCCATTAAAAATAGCCGCAACATACCCGCGTGGATACTACCAGTCAGAGTTAGATAATATATGTATTTTTGTCTGAATAACAGTAGGCATACTCTATAAGTATGTCTGCTTGATTTAAACAAAGAATTTAAATTGAGAAATTGATGAATTATGAGCGAGCAGGAGTCATCGATGTTCCTATACATACGTAGACGTATGCGTACATGTATGTAGGTAATACACTTTTGGAAATTCAGATCTGATTGTGATAACATGACTAGAATGATAATAAGGCTGAAGGAAGGAGGAAAAAAAACACGATCGGTGTATACATCAATGTACGATTCCTTTTTTTGTATCAGACACTGTATCGTGTACTATAGTGCGAATAAATGAAGAACTGCACCAAATTGTGCCGATACAATCTAAGATGATGGAAGCAAAATAAAATGGTGGTGTGGCTAATTCTACGATGGTCATTAACATTTTTTTATACTCGTTTTCGATAGTTGTTTGCTGTCTAAAGACTCAAACATTTTAGAAGTTCGTTATGCAATGCGACAAATCTGAATCCAAGTTAGATAGGTAGTTTGTTTTATGAGAAAATTATGCTGAGGTATCTTCGTTTGAGTAGTTTATTGCGATAAAAATGTATATGTTGCCAAGCACATGTTTGACCTTTAATTTGGAATTTGATACAAATATCTGTAACCGCGTATTTATAGGCAGATTTTTTTTCAGAGACCGATTTATTTGTTGCTTTGATTTTATTTTTTTTATTCATTGATTAAATGTTTTAAAAGCTTTTAAATTGATTATGTCAAAACAGTTTTTGAGCATTAGGTAATACTCAAAAATACATACTCTGGGCGTATGAACAATATATTTATATATGTGTACTAACTTTTAAATGCATTCCAATTTTTTTTATTTTTTAACATAATTACTTAAAAATATATAACAAATTTAAAAATATATAATCGCTGCACAGTAATTATAAATTATTTTAAGAGGAGTAGGAAAGAAAATATGAATGTAGAATAACTATATTTGCAAATTGATGAAGGTTTGTATATGTTGACTACCTACAGCCAGAAACAAAAGTTACATTCTTTTACATGCATTATTAATTTAAATAAATGAATGCGATTTTGTTGAGTAAAAGTATAAATAAAATCTGTATAATTCGCAACACAAAGCGATTTATTGTCATGAAAATATTTATAGAAATTGAGATAGAGATAATTGGTAATAAGATGCACGTGACAATTCTTTTATAATTATTTAAAATAAAATGCAAAATATATGTTTTTCAACACTTGAAACTTTAGATACACGTTACAATTTCAATATGTTAAGTTATTTGGATGAGAAATTAATGTAAGAGTATATTATTTCACATTAAATTTCGACTTCATAGCATACTATTAAATGGTAAGGATCCGTAATAGAATTTACGGATTTGTAACAAGGATTATTATTTTTGACCCGAATTTATATAATTAAAATTAAGTAATATTGAAGCTTGAGAAATGTTTTATTAAAGATTTTAATCAACAAAACGTATAAATATCAGGCTAAACATAAGCTTTAAAAAAAACAGCTACATACTTATGTACAAGAGGTTACGATTTCCAATGCAACATGAACCCACTCAATAATTCTAAGGGAGTAGATCGCGATCCTACCTGACTGGCAGTCGAGAACTCTTACGATCTCTTTAATCTTTACTTTGAGGTGTTTCCTGTGAATTATTATTGTTCAAATTGAATACATTCAAAACTACCAAAGTCAACAGTTTTAAATGTAAAATGAAGGTGATACTTTTACATCCTAACTTCTTAGCCTCAATCCATCCGCATTTCACATTTTCGAAAAATTCCGAAATCTACATCGAGATACAATTCACACAAGCACAATTCAACCCATATACATATATATATATAAAGAAACGATTATTATTCACCATCTTCATCACATATACAATATCTATTCTGTGGATATACTTGCTGACTTCTATACATACCATATTCAGATACTCTCACATTTATTTATTTAGATGGGAGTAGGTACCTAAAAAGTTAAAAAGAAAAAAAATCTGTACATTCAAACTGATTTTTTGTCTTTCATACGTTGCCGCTTACAGCTCTGTCCATTCCTTGTTACTTTTTTGCTTTTCGTCTTTTCATTTGAAAAATGTTTAAAGTTAAAAACTGGTTTCTCTCCCTCTCTTATTCTCTTAACTCCCGCATTTATTGAAGAAAAGAAAAAAATCAATAAAGGAAAAAAACAAGACTCAGAGCCGAGCCGAGCCGAGCCGAGCTAGCTATACACTTCACCTTTTCATTGTATATTCATACTTGTAGGTATAACAGGTAACAAAACATGAGCGAGCAACAACAACAAGCAAAAAAGAAAAAAAACCTACCCGCCGTACAGGTATGAATAACTTCGAGAATTGATCTGGAGCCCGATCGAAGTCTTAAAACCGAAACTAAAATTAGTCTAGAAGTGTTTGGCGTTGAAGGAAATACCAAATTAAGTGAATCCGAGCATATTGCCAAGTTTTATTTATTTTTTCGAGCCCGGATTTTTCAATTCACTTTGCACGGCGGTTGCTATTGCTTTGCACTTTATTTTTTTTTTTCGGATACGTTTTTAGGCTATCATAAAAGTTTTTTTAGAGCCACATTGAATAAAAGTATTTTTTCTTTAAATTTAGTCTAATATTAAAATTTGTGCGAAATATAGCTTTTGTTTGAATAAAATAATTATCTTCGTCCCACTGGCTGTTAAACGAATAAAATATTTAGGCTGTGACGAGTGAATTCGTACATCCGGCTTCTAAAAAAAAGTACACTAAAGTATGTGACAAATGTACAGAAAAAAAGTACAGCATTATCCGTAAAGTGAGACTCATCTATGTAAGTGATTAATAAGGTAAGAGTATTTTTCTTATATTTAATATATATATATATATATGTACATTTAGCAATAGCTGAATAAATATTACACCACCACGTGCTGTTTAAATTAGTAATCAGTAGTTCTAAGAAAAATTGTTGACGTTCAATGGGAAATAGTTGTAGTTAGTATTGGTGATTCATGTAGTGGGGTTGTTGGACTTCCTTGTTAGTAATGATTGAATAGAAATTACGCGATCTGCCGTAACAATTATAAATTATTTTACACAAATACATACTCATCGAGTAAAATGTTAAGCTTGAAGTAATTGCGCTGTTAGTTATCGAAGAAATAAAATATGTAAAACAAACTAATCGCATATACCGACTATGAATGACTGTGAGAAGATCGTACAATTAGTAATCGAATTTATAGAAATTTTCTCCTATACGATGTACTTACTTATCCAAGCGAGTTATTTGAGACACATTTTTGGTAAGTTGCTAAATAAAGTTCCAGAAAAGAACATATTAGCAACGCCAACAAGATCTTGCTAGATTGCACATATGTATACATATATTGTGTATGTGGTTACATACGTTTATAAAATGGTAAGGCATGGCATGTGTAATTTCAACTAATATCGTCTTGAGTACACACTCGTGGTTCTTTTGTATTTTCTTTAACATTTTAAAATCAAAGAGCCCTCAAGCAATACCTATAAACTAAATAAATGCATGTTCCTAAAGCTTCAGATTTTATACATATTTTCGACAAGAAGGAATTTTTTCATGGGAAACTGAATAAAGGGGGAAACAGCTTCGTCGGAAGACAAGAGCTAATTCGAATTATTCCATCGTTCCAGTCACTTGACCAACCGAAACATGAAAAGAATACTATTTTAACTCGGCAAAAAAGAGAAATAATGTATGCATGTCGTTTTTTTGTTAGCTTTTTACCCTTTTTATGTAACGACAATTAAATTTCTCTTACAAGTAAAAATCGTGTTCAAGCCGCTTTAAATAAAACATGGTGTAATAGTCAATCAGTTGCTGCAGTTAATGTTATTTGTTTAACTTCATACGAAAATGCTTACGCATTATGGAAATAATATCGTGCTATCGTTCTCTTTGGTTATCTAGCTGTATGAGTGAAATTAAACGTCATAAAGCTAGCTTACCGAAGTTAATATTAGCGCCAAATCTACATTTTCTACATTACAACATATTTATGCATATAAAACAAAAAATAGTCATCTGCGAATGATTATAATAAGGAATTCATGGAATAAATTGTTATAATTAATTTAGATCTATAAATTATAAGGATAAACGCATATAGAGAGAGCAACACAAGAGAAATAAAAAAAAATGCTGAAATAACTTTCTTGAATACTTCTAGTGCATCATTAGAGTTCGCTGTCCAAATCGTTTCATTGCATCTTCATAAGCATTCGAAATATAGATACGCATAGGCATACAATCTGCGGGTGTAATATGTTATGACCTGGAAATGTGCCCAGTGAGGTAGTACTTTGTAGAAACATGTTCCAGAAACTGATGACCTATTGTCTGCAGAAATGTACGTAAATCAAAAGTATGTCTGAGAAAGCAAGAAAAGTATAGTTCAATCAAATCAATTGGAGATAGGCTTACATAGTTAGCATATACTTGCTCAATTTTATGTCAAGAACTATGTTAATATGACTTCTATAATCATACAAATGAAAAATATAAATAAATTCAGATCAAATAATGCTCCTCATAGAACCGTCTTCAGAACAAAGCATTCTCACATGGCCAAACAAATATCAAACATATTGATTCGCCGGCTTCAGCCTGTGGGTTTCAGACATGTTCGATGCGGATGACTTTCAGTATGCAAGTAGTAGTATTAATTAGAATGCATATTTTCCGATTATAACGAACGAAAATAACCTATTGATTTCTTAGAAACCAGTTTATGGTTTTATTTTTATTCTCCCTTTCCTTTTTGAAAACCATTTGAATACCTACATTGAATAGACGCACACTTAAACACAACACAAAACAGATTCATTTCTGGATTTATTTATGCGTGTGTCTTTTATGTTACAGCTGTGGTAAGAATGATAATGACGATAAAGTGATTCTGTGATAAGAATAATATTATAATGTTTATGTGCCTACATAGTATCGCATTCTCAATTGCGACGGTGTTGTACAGAAATAATGAACAAATATGCCTTTAAATCACGTCTTATTTTACTAGACGGAATCAGGAATTTATGTTTATAGCATAGTGAGAACAAATCTGGATGGATTATGAAGATTATCAAAGCTTAAAGAGTTTGAACTGTCATAGTTACTAAATCCATTTTTCTGAGACTTACAACATGCATGATATCGCGCTCTAACCGGCAAATTGTCCTTAGCGCCAAACATTTTACAGAAGTCTTTTGTTTGTTCTTTGTCTGAGCTAAGGAACATGTAACTGACGCTTACGATAAATTTAGTTTTCTCTGTAATTTATAGCTGGTATGTTTTATTCAAAAAATAGTGATGCATCGCATTCGAAATAAACTATCGAACTAGAGTCAGACTTCAGGGTACATAATATTAGAACATGAACTTTGAATTGTTCTTAAGATACAAGAATTACAATGGGTATCAATTCTATACCATTTTTCTCGGCTTATCCTAAATAATCAGGAACTGCTATTTATTAATCATTTTATGAACATTGACTTTTACCAAAGGAATGTCTATATTATAATGCAGAATCAAGGGTAAGCCGGTTCTTGAATGTAAGATTTTTTTGCTGATGACTTTAGAAATTCCTTTGTGTGCTTCGTTTTGTGTCACATCCCATGCTTACAATACTGAAAAAGCTTGTGGCAAATTAAACGCGCGTAAAAGCCGCCTAAACATCCACCCGCATATTGCGCATTTGCGTTTTTGGAACTGTACGGGTGTAAAGTAGTAAACGGTTATAAACGGATAACACGAATTTTTCTCCAGTCTAAGTTTATGGTACTACTGGCTGGTTGAGAGATTTATGTACACTAGAGAAAAGCCGGATGTAGCCGCTTTACTGGTCCTTTAATCATGAATAACATACAGGTAAAGTTCGATAATTAGAACTAATGGAATATGGGTGGGCATAGTGGGCTTCTCTGTATAAGAGTGCAAATTAATTTTGAAACTTCACCAAAACCTTTTTTCCTAGTTTTCGAGATATTACTGCACAATAATTTTGATTCCCAAACTGAGTTCACATACATTTATATGTATGAATACTTTCAGAATCCATATGCGAATTTGGAATTAAGGGTTGGATTTCTGTTGTAGTGATGTTAAACAAATTATGTAAAATGGATTCAAAGGGCTAATAACAGACTTAGTATATGTGTATATTCTTGAAGTATCGTTACGTACCTACTCTCTACTCGCGGTCAAACAGGGAAATGTGTTCTCCTTTATCTATATATATAGAGATAATTTAATATTGCAAATTCGAGTGCTTTTCATTTGGTTTTTGCGTTTAAGAATATAGTGCATAATATAAAACCAATTATATTATCCCAGTCCCATAGAATAATTCGTACTGTATAGTTTCCAAATTATTCTATTTTCAGGAGAATGGTTCAAAGTTTTTTTGAATATTACTTTTTGCGTTCAAAATTGACTTCTGGGTGTGTGTTATTTAAGCTGGGATAAATCTACGCGGTGGTTTTAATGGCATAACTAATGACAAAGTTTGCTAAGTTCACTGAGTATAATCTTCCATGGGACCATCGAATTGTATTATAATTTATCATTCATGTAGGGATCTGCGTTTCGTTTGCAGATAGCTTGAGCATATTAATTCAAAACTTAGTTGGACATCAAAAATATAACATATAGTCCACTGTATACAAAAAGTAATATATTACGAAAATGTATGTTACCAACGGGATAGTGATTTTAATTAGAATATATTTATGCGGTCAAAACGGATAAGTGCAAAATTCCCTATAAATGCCCAACTCTTCAAAGACCCTAACTAAACTTTTTTTGGGCACATTCCGTGTGTTTCATTTTACTCTGACGCATTTTCATGACTGGTGTTCGATTTCAGTATATAATCTGAAAATTAACTCCTAAAAACTAGAAAAGTCTAAGAAGAAAATTCCAAATGAAAACACATTAAAAAGTTAGCAACGATATTCTGTTACGCGATTTATTCAAAATCAAAATGTGTTCATTCCTCTTTCAGTTCTACAAACGGCTATAGATAGCGAACTGAAGATCATCTGTCATTATTGAAATTTTGAGATGTTACGAAATATTTATTCATTTATTTAACGATATATTTTAAAATGCTCTTGATAAATGCATTCATGTGTAAATTAAATTCTCCGAAGATAATCATGACTATGGTCCTTGTTTGTGTTCCTAACAAATGTCCAGGCACCAGCGTGGCAAGGAACGAACTTTTTTAATTTGTGTACCTTTTTTATAGGCGTTTCCGGACCCATCTATCTTATACATAGCATAGATTTAGCTTGTAAATATTTGTCAAATGTCCACGTATATGCGCGGATGCTAACAATTGTACGGCATTTGTTTTACATTGATTTTCTGATGTGAGTTCGATCTTGATAGAACAGCAAACTTCTAGTTATTCTACATATGTATCACGAGGAGTTTGACAAGTGTGTTAAATCTAGGCCCGATTCCATATAGCTTGCACTTGGTATGTGCCCTTTTAATCGACGAATATGTGTTGGGTGCAGATAAACATTTCATTGATATTTTCTTTAATCTTTTTCAATATCTGATTTAAATGCTTTCGATGTGCTTGCTCTTTTTCGTTTACTATTTATGAATATGTCACATAGCATCGTTTGCAAAGTGTTTCAAAACAAAAAACAATGCACACAATTATCAGCATTGTAAAGTGTGTAATGCTTGGAAATTAGAAAGAATAAGATGTACTCGTATTTTTGAAAGGTACTCGCCATGAGAGTTGGATGTTCCTTAAATTTGATTATAACATAGAAAGGCTATATAAACAAAGTCTATATACTTAGTAAATACTTCTCATTGATGACATTTCGTGAAATTCTTACTTCGAATTTATTACACTATGATTGGATTTTTTTTTTAACATCTAACAATAAATGTATTAAATAGAAGATATATAGTTAAGTTAATATGAATTATATTTTCTTATGTATTTTTGTACGTATTAAGCAAATCTGTTTCTATGTTGTGACGCTACAGTCCAGGGTAAAGCTGGGCCTCAACCAACAAACCTTTTCACTTGGGTGCTTCACCTATGTTTCGTCGTTCCCACAAATTCAGATGCGAATACTAAATAAATAAAGATTTTAAGATTTAAAGATACACAACAGTACGCGAGACAGTACTCATTGTTGAGCACCTCCATTTTCCAACTATGGATTGATAACCTGAACATGAAACATGTATAGAAAGACCACGCTTGGTAGACACGGGACGAGGTGAAGCAAGTTGATGGACTAGAATCGATGACTAAGCATCAGGTGGCCTGGAGATCTCTCGCGGATGCTTTGACCTGCAGCACCTTTACCGAACCATGAGGATGGTATGATATAATCGAGAATTGGAATGCGACACTTATGAATTAATTCTGTATTATGAATATTTTCTCATACTCTACCACATGTTTCCAAGTTTCCGCTAGAAATTTTCGGAAAAAAATGATCAGACAATTTGTTGACATTTCAAAAAATACTTGTAAATGTATGTTTGTTCTGTATTATCTTATCAGCTTATACGCATACTTTATTTATGTGCTTTAAAATGCAAATTAAATCAATTATAGTGAACTTTGCACCTATAATCGGCTAATTATAACTCCAAATGTCACCTTATTAAAATATTTACTTGCCCACATTCAATGAACAAAACCCATACAACCATCGGAAGATGGTTGAAACAATCAAAAAAAGGTTTTCCAGATGCAATGATTTATAAAAATAGCTTTTATTTAAAAGAAAACGAAATAAATAATAGTCGATTCATCTCTGCCAGTTGTATGCTACAATGCTCAGCCAACTGAGTACACAGTCGTAAAAATGTTTACATTTGCGTGATAACAATTATCTTTCTACATAATTCAAAGTGTTATTCCATCTACAATTCCGTCGAGAAGTCTCTCACTACTATTATTACATATATGAATTATTCTTTTTTAGCAGCTTCTTCGTTGTAGCGCTTATGCCAATCCAAATTTTGCTTTTGAACAGACTCGCCACGTTTAGCTGCTGCTTTACCACTGAATACCATGACGATGCATCCCACGACAGTCAAACCCATCATGATATTTGCCAAACGAATGCGAATCCTGTTCCTGCAACGTTCCATTTCATCACGACTGAAATGTATTAACAATATCTATTTTATTCAATATGTATTTGATATTAAACAGATTTTAATAATATAATTTTACTTTTAAATGTGTCTTTTATTTCTCGTACTACGATACAGGAAATTAAAAAAAAAACTAAAACTTCAATAAGGGAGAATATGTATGTACATATACATATATTAGTTTTCAAGAATCTCGTGCTTGACATACATATTTGTATATAATTTCCTAGGAAAAATATGAATATTCAACATGTTGCTAACGATGAAAAACATTTCATTCCTCAACATGTTGCCAGCAAGGAATAATACAAACAAATAACGTCAGCAATGATCTTGAGGCGTTAGAGTGAGTGAACTCAAAAATTGTTAAAATCAGAACATCTTGTAATGATTTGAGTAGCATGAAGTATGATGCAACCACGAATGGCAAAATATTCAAAAGCCAATATTCTACATGCATGTGAAAACCGTTACAAGCACGCCACATTCCCCGCATAAACATTTGAAGTATAATTTTAGGGAGAATCAAAGTTCAGTACCGTGCACATTTATTATAGAACCGAGTTCCTTCTAAGGATGAACAAACATTAACTCAATAAAATCAGTTCATTCTCGGGTTTTCGTCCTTTAATAGTTTGGTACGAAATGTTGTATCTCCTAAGTATCCCCTATGTAGGTCCATTCTTGACGAATGACAGAAAGTATGCTAATTGGCAAATATATTTTGTGCCATGCTAACCACTTCTATTTCACCATCGTATACATATGTTGTGCGATGACATTGAATACAATGTAAATTAGTTAATGTTAATTTTGTATCTTACGTTACATGCGATGGAACATCTTCAATTGTCTTGTATTTTCCAGTCCAAACAAGAAATCTTCTTTCCAAATTGTCAGGCTTATGACCCCTCACTTCTTGCGGCCGGATTGAGCTTAATGAAAAACATTTTTTCAGTAAAATTCCTCTGCCCATAGTCAGACTGGTCAAGCTTTTTCCAAACATCTTTAAGAAAATAACATTAGTCAGTTTCGAAAACTCTAATAAACACTGTATAAATGTGAAAAACAAAATCTGTATTACTAACATTTGCGTGATCTTACTGCCTGTATAGTCGATTTTAGGAAATATTATACAATTGAATCGTAGCTGGGCTTATATTTAAATTCTTCGCCTTCGTTGATGTTCTTCTTGGCCACTCACTTTGACGTTTACGCCAAAATAATCACGTAACCGAATCATATGGCTTGGAGAGTTGAACGGCCGAGGGCCGCGTTCGTTCATACATGTAACATCTTGTATAACAGTGATTTGAATGAACATTTGTGTTGAATAACAGCATATAACAATTATGATATTTGCTGAAGCATGAAACATATTGTTCTTCGATTATATTTTGGTGCCCTTCGTATAAGCTCAAATTATTATTTTTTCGTTTATTAACCTAAAATAATGTTATGTTAACTGAGCCAACTAAAAGTACAACAGTTTGTCTCCAACTACACAACACTTTCCCCTTGAGCATAATATGATCAAACCTCATAAAATAGAATCATTTAATGAATATAAATTGAAAATAAAAACAAAACACTGTTTTATGAAATGCAAACACGTCTGGCTTTCAGACTTTATTAAAATATACTTATAAGTATTTCAGCTTAACGATCATATTCACTTAACACCAACGCATTTAAAGTCAACATCCCTAACAAGGCAGTCTTACAGAGGATTTCTTCAATGTTATAAGGATCCGGCCCGGAAAAAAGATCTACAACGTTCATTAAATGCCTTGTATGATCTTTCCTTTACAATGTCCTCCACGTTTAGCTCCGATTGTAGTAGACGCAGCTATTGGATTTGATTTTTTTCTCTTTAATAGGAATTTGACTTGTTTATTTTACAAAATAAATACCTTTCTCTGTTCCCACTTGAACTTTTTGTCAACATCAAAATCATCCCTATTTGTTTCCCGAATCTCTTTCAATGCCTTAACAGCATCAGCTGATGCAAGGATACACCTCTTTATCTCCTCCTCTCGGTGCTGGTGCCCTTTTAAAAGTTTATTGTACAATTCGCGGCAGGTGCCTTCTGCATTCACTTGACCCTTAAACGATTCTGTTGGCAGTGATGTATTTAAAGCGTAAATAATCTTGTCATCGAGATCTCGCATCTTCTTCAATGCCTCCTATGAAGGATGAATGTTGATAAGATTATATGTATTACAGAAATGTGCACATATTTATTTTAAATACTTGAAATTCCAAAAAGTCATTGCAAGAGTAAGAAATTGCCATTGTTGTCACTTATGCAATATTTAATTATTTTGGACCTTTTGGACAAAACTATTTAAAAATACTTCAGATTGCGGCTGATTCTAACCTTACCGCCGACTTCTTCAACTCAATGTGTCAATTCCCAACTTCAAAACTGCTCCGCATCTGATAATAGAAATGTATAACACTAAAACGTAAGGGTAAGTTTAGGTTCACTTTTGTATTGAATATATATTTATCTACACTTATGAACATTTTCATTTTCGTTTTATGTTGTAGCAGATGATTTATTCTGTACACATTTTGATAAAGATGCCCTATTTATTAGTTGTGCATAGATTAGTTGTCGATTAAGTGAGTTTGGTTTGTCAAATCGCAAATGGCAATTTCGATTTTGTTTACTATATTGACATCTTTTAACGTAAGAAAACATACATATTGAACAATTTTGGATAACTTTTCTGTTCCAGCGCATAAATCTAAATAACAAATATAGGCTTGCAAGTAAAACTTCCGTTCGTTTCATAACTACGCATATTTATTCATGTATATAAATTTGATTTAACAGTCAATCAATGGGTAATTTATATTTTATATGCATATCCTTGATTGTGACTTCTTCCATGTTGGCTAGGGCCCCCAATATTATCTGTGTTGAATCTTTTATCTGATTTAGTTCATGCAGCAATTTAATTATATCACGTTTTTGAGCATCTCGGTTCTGTATTGCCTCATTTCCAATTCGTTTCCTATTTCTTTCTAATCTTATCTGCAACTCGTCTGTAAGAACATTTTCTTCCATTCCCGACATTTGACTGATATCGTTCCAGTCTACGAATGGAAAGAATTCCTAGTTCTCTCGAACTGCAGGTTCTTGCATTCGCGTGCAGCAAATATCCGTGAAAATTCTTTGAAAATTGCAAGGTATACACTTTATTTAATAGTTGGCAACTGTTTGTCTTCCTTAGAACACAATTATAAAATTAAGAACTAGTGAAATTTGTTGGTTCACAATTAATAAGTTTTTTACGTTAAGCAAAATCCGTCGATGATATGACACTTTCAAGATGGTTGCTTTGGAGAATTGTGTAGAGAAAAGTGACAGCAGTCGTATTGCTGCCTCTAAAAACTACTGAAGCTGACGGCTATTGTGAAAGTGTTATGCATTGTCATTTATATTACAAATAAGGCATTCCAATTGATAAAATATTACTTTTTATCGAAAACCTAATATTTGTGTTGCTTTTAGATGTCAACCACACACAGGCACAGGTATAAAAATGTCGGACTGGATTCATCGGAAATGCGTCGAAGAAGAGAAGAGGAGGGAATCCAGATTCGAAAACAGAAACGTGAACAACAATTAATCAAGCGAAGAAATGTTGATGTACCCATCAACATGGAAAGCGATAATATTCAGGTATATCAACAAACTGAAATGCTTAACATCTTGGCCTTATTGTGATCCCTTTAAATTTCGTAACAGGAGGAGGAAATGCAGATTCCAAATAATACGATAATTAAGAAGGAAATGATTGCTCCACTTTACAGTGAGGATGAAGCTCTACAACTTATAGCTACACAAAAATTTAGAAAACTTTTGTCACGAGATCCAAATCCGCCAATAGAAGAAGTAATTCAGAATGGTATTGTTCCCAGATTTGTGACGTTTCTTAAAAACAATTCGAATGCCTCATTACAAGTATGGCATAGCAAAACATGACAACAATGCAGAATGCTGATTTAAATAGTTGTTATTCTAGTTCGAAGCTGCATGGACCTTAACGAATATAGCATCGGGCACATCTAACCAAACGAAGATCGTAATTGAAGCTGGGGCTGTACCAATATTTATCGAACTTCTATCTAGTCCTCATGATGATGTCCAGGAACAGGCCGTATGGGCATTGGGCAATATCGCTGGCGATTCACCAGTATGTCGGGATCATTTACTAAACTCTGGAATTCTCCCACCACTCTTGCAGTGAGTAATTCAAACACTGATATTATCTCAAAGGGATCCTTATGCTAATACATTTATCGTCTTGGTTTTAGGGTCTTAAGCAAAGAAGAGAGGTTAACTATGACAAGGAATGCTGTATGGACATTGTCGAATTTATGTCGAGGAAAAAATCCACCTGCTGACTTCTCCAAAATTGTAAAAGGACTCCCAACTCTTGCTCGTCTTCTGAACCATAACGATACTGATATACTAAGTGACACGTGTTGGGCAATTAGTTATCTGTCTGATGGACCCAATGACAAGATAAAAGCTGTAATTGATGCTGGTGTTTGCCGACGTTTAGTTGAATTACTAATGTAAGATTGTTTTTACTTTGTTGTTTTTCATTGTTAATCTAATGCAATGCAATTGCAGGCATCCTCAAAGTAATGTAGTCACAGCAGCACTACGTGCTGTTGGCAATATTGTAACCGGTGATGATGTTCAAACGCAAGTTATTCTTAATTGTAACGCACTGCCTTGCATAAGTGCTCTTTTAAATTCACAACAAGAGACAATTAAAAAAGAAGCTTGTTGGACTATATCAAACATAGCAGCTGGTAATCGACAACAAATACAAGCTGTCATCGATGCAAATATTTTTCCGATTCTCATGAATATACTACAAACGGCTGATTTCAAAACAAAAAAGGAAGCAGCATGGGCCATCACAAATGCAACCAGCAGTGGAACTGCTGAACAAATTCGATACTTAGTGAGTTAACTAGAACAACTATTCTGAATCCCATATCTCAATTTCACTTCACTGAATTTTAAACAGGTTCAAGCTGGATGCATAACACCAATGTGTGACTTTTTAACTGTAGTCGATTCCGACATAGTTCAGGTGGCGTTAAATGCTCTAGAAAACATACTAAAAGCTGGTCAAAAAATAACAACCCGACCAAATCCATATGCCATGATGATCGAAGAATGTGGAGGTATGTTTTTGAGCAGTTGTGCAGTTTTCGCGAACAATTATAAACTAACTGCATTTTTTAATACAGGTCTTGATAAAATAGAATACCTACAATCGCATGAAAACCGAGATATTTACCACAAATCCTTTTATATCATCGAACAATATTTCGGCAATGAAGAGGAAGATGCTCGTGTGGCGCCATCCGCTGAGAATAACCAATACAACTTTAATCCAGATCAATCGGCTCCACATGGCGGTTTCAACTTCTAACCTCTATGGGAATCTCATCATTGATAAAGTAAATCAGCTCTTTCATGCACACAACTTCAAATCAAAAAAATCAAGTTTTTAATGTTAAAATTTCGACAAAAAGAAATAACGTTTTTGGACAAAGAAAATTATCCTAAAAATTAGGAACAGCACGTAGAATTTTGCATTTCTATATTAGTTTTGTTTTCTTTGTTACTTCTTTGTTTCTGGATTTTATTTAACGTTATTTAATTTTTTCGTTCTTTTTTCCGCTTTCGTACAATTGATTTCTTTTTGTTAACAATTATTTTCACTTCTTTTTTGTTATGTATAATGTACATATTATTAAATATTGAATTTAAAACATGTATATTTTTTATTAAACATGAGATTTATTTATTTTTCTGTTTGTTTTGTTTTCATTGGAGAAATAATGTAATAAAGGCTATAAAAAAGAAACAATATAAACGAATAAACAAAGCAAGGTACATAATTCCTGAGAAGTAAAAGTTAACTTGTTATTTATTTAATCCGATTTACTGTTGGCGATATTTCGCTCAACCCTTTTATCCACCAATATGAACACTGACTACCGGCTACGTTATGGACGAATGTTATTTTTTACATTTTTTAATAGAGTAGTTAAAAGCTATCTCAAAATAAAACAATTTTATGTAATTTTATTTGTGATCAGTTTCTGAACTTTTATTACCATTCAATGGGAATTGGAGCTGTTTTTTAATTTCAAACAGTATTAACGTGAGGGCACAACTCGTATTAAGACTCTCCACCCCTTCCGCCAGTGGGATATGTATGAATGAACCATTATCACCAACATAGTCTATAAACCTGTAAAATGAAATGTTATAGGTCTGGTCAAGTATAAAAATGGGAGAAATGTTTTACTCGTAAGCTTCATTGCTTATTCCATGGGTTTCTCCACCAATAATAACAACGTAGTGCGGGCAATTTTTGTCAATGTCCATGTAAGGCCTGATTAACGTTTCTTTTGGATTCGAAAATTTAAAGTTTCTCACTTTGTCAATACTGTTTTCTGCAGCCAGTACCGTAAATTTATCTGGCAAATAATCGAGTATTCGATTCCATTCAATATCATCCTTGATATTTACTTTAAATTGTGCCCCACATCCGCCTCGAAGTGCTTTGCTTTCCCAGGGATCACATGAGCCTTTTAAAACGATAACTTGTTGACAAGGTATTGCAGCGCATGTTCTTATAATGCTTCCCAAATTGTTTGGCTCTCGAATATTATCGCAGATTACTATAATAGGTAGTAGTTTGTCTTCGTCCGGCAAATGCAATTCCTCATCTGAAGGCCGTTCAAATATAGCAAGGACACCAGGCGGGGTTGTCATAGTGGACCAGGTTTTTAAATCATGATGTGGTACTTTGTAAATCTTTACACTATCCTTTGAATGAGATATCTCTTCGCTGATCTTTTCCAATTCATCTCTTTGACTGAAAACAAGTGATTGTAATTTCAATCCAGCACTTAATGCCTCAAGGATCAATCTCCGACCTTCAATGATAATCTGACCCTTTTTATCACGCCGTTTTTTTGATCTCACTGTAGTCATTAATTTGATAAGTGTTGCATCATTGAGTTTTAGTTTTGTAAAACTTAATCCTAGCACTTTGTCATCAATGACAGTATGTTCAAACTTGTTAAATTTTGGCTTAGGGTTAGAATATTGCAGTATTCTTCCCTTTGATTCTTGTGAATATACACTCTTTTTAAGGAGTTGTGAGGAACTTGCCGGCTTATGATTTTTTTGAGAATTCTCAAATAAATTGCTTTCTATTTCCAATGCAGTTTCTATTTCTTTGCGATCTTCTTCGCTTTGTGACTTAAAAAGCTTACATCCTCTCGAGGATCCAATTGTTGACGAATATAGTGAACTACTTAATTTAACAGTGAAATTTCTTATTCGAAACATTATAGGTTCTGCGATTGGTTACACCGAATAAGAAATGATAGATAACGATGCATGCTAGCATCAGAGCACATGTGTTTTTGACAATTTCAGTGACAACCTAAAAAATGTAACTCCAGGCATGTGACAATCGCATCAACTTGGAATAATTGAGATAGTTGTAACTGTAACCATAAAACATATTAACATAACAATGTATTTTCTTTAAGTTATTAAAAAGTAGTAGAAATCAAAGCAATAATTGTTAAATCACCAAACGTATAATTTTTACGGGAAAGGACAACAAAAATTGTTTTGATTGAAAGAAGTCCAAGTTCTGATTTCAAAAGAAGCAAAAACTAAATCAACCACATCTCGTTTATACATACATACATATCTACACTTTCGTTACTATTTAATTGAAAAATAAAACACGACTTTAAATGGCAAGAATACCCCAGCGTGGTACTGATACAAAATGCATTTTTATATAGCATATATTTTTATAATCAACCATAATATTAACTACGTGACTTGGCAGCACTGAGCATGTATGTGTCGGAAAAGTATGAAAAGTTGAGCCATCGCCCCTATTAAATTAGCGGAAGATGCCATTTTCTCAATCGAGTAAGATCTGGAAAGCGGACAACACCATCGTATAGAGAGAAAAAGGATTGGAAGAGTGATTTTTTACCATCCATCACTCAAATAACAAATAACAACAGTAGTTGAGTCCCTAAATAATAACAGCTTAACAAATAAAAAACATTTCCGTCAAAAAATAATCAAATTCTACACCAATTGTGGAAAATGGCAGACTCAGAAAAGGTATCTACTGAACAACAGCAGCAGCAGCAGCAGCAGCCACCGCAAGAAGATCCGCAGGCTGATGATGCTGGAAGCCAGCCTCAGCAAAAGCCGGTTGCGCCACCAAAGGAACTGATTGGTGAGTTAAATCTAGATTAAAAAGTTCAAAAAAAAATTCGAGATATGATTGCCGGTGACCACATTTTTCATATTGATTTTCTGAAAAATAATAAGTCGGTCGCCATTTTGTTTCTAATGTGATTATTTTCACGGAGGCACTCAAACTGTTCTAAATCACCGGCTGAGGTATTGATGCAAGAAGATAGACATATGTACATAGGTATACTACGGTTGCTTATACATATCAGAAGAGTACATAAATTGATTTAGGGATAAATATTTTCCCGGTCACTGAAGCTGAATTGGTTTATTCAATATTGATAACAATTTCTAGTGATATTCATAGATATATTAATACATCACCCCGGTGAATTCTAAAATCTACATTTTATAAAAAAAAAAAATATATATATATATACATATTTATTTTATTATTTTGACAGCCACTAAGGTTAGTGGTACCGTAAAGTGGTTCAACGTGAAGAGCGGTTATGGTTTCATAAACCGGAACGATACTAAGGAAGATGTATTTGTTCATCAAAGTGCGATCACCAAGAATAACCCCAAAAAGGCCGTACGATCAGTAGGCGATGGTGAGCTGGTTGAGTTTGATGTAGTAATTGGAGAGAAGGGAAATGAAGCTGCTAATGTGACTGGCCCATCTGGTGAACCGGTGCGCGGTAGTCAATTTGCGGCAGATAAGAAACGTACCTTTAGGTCTTGGCTTCATAGAGGTCGTCGTAATCCGCAACAACAACGTCGCAACACAAATAACGCGGAATCTGGCGGCGAAGGTGAAGTATCCGATGGAGTTCAACAACAGCAGCAGCAGCGTCCACAAAGATTCTACCGTCGTGGTGGAGGACGTGGTCGTGGACGTGGGGGATACAGCAGCAACTACTTCAACCGCCCAAGGCGCCAACAAAGACGTTCTGTTAACCAGGGCGGAGATGGTGGACTCAGCGGTGGAGAAGGTGGAAATGAGGCTGCCGAATCCGTTGGCCATCGAGGAGATAATCAAGGTGGTCAACAACGCCGTGGTGGTCCACCAACACGCTTTTTCAGGCGTAAGTTCAACTCTGGTAACCGTCCAGCAGGAGGACGACGTCCCCGTAGTGCCGGTGGCGGTAATGACAATTGTGGGTAAAAAATGTTATAGTATTAATGTAATGTTATTTACAGACCAAGAAGGACAGGAAAGGCAAGTCAAGGAATATTGTGAGTAAATATATATATTTATAGTATTCATTTTGTTAATGTAATCTTAATTACAGACCAACCGGGCCAAGAAGCGCCAGAAAGGCAAGTCAAGGATTATTGTGAGTAAACACATATTTATAATATTCACTTTGTCAATGTAATATTCCTTTCAGACCAACCGGGCCAAGACGTGCCAGAAAGGCAAGTCAAGGATTATTGTGAGTAAACACATATTTATAATATTCACTTTGTCAATGTAATATTCCTTTCAGACCAACCGGGCCAAGACGTGCCAGAAAGGCAAGTCAAGGATTATTGTGAGTAAACACATATTTATAATATTCACTTTGTCAATGTAATATTCCTTTCAGTCCGACCTGGACGGGATGATGAAGCTCCGCGTAATCCTCGCACTCGACGCAACCCGCGCAAACAAAACAATGCTGTGGGAAATACAAATGGAGGCGAACAACAACCTCCACAGCAGGTAAATTAATTAATGAGAAGAAACCCTAAATCTAAGAACATACATATTTAATTTCTTAACCATACATTCTCGTACGTACAAGACAATTCAATGTTCATGAATACGATGTGCCGAATTTTTAAATTTCACTACAGTATTAATGTGTCTTTCTTGGTTCGATTTCAATATCGACAATCAATTGAACCAAAAATATCCCACTTCAATAATTCATCTAAATTAGTGTTTATATACATATATTCCCACACCAATGCAGTTATTTTTAGTTCATTCACCTTTCGTCTTGTTCATTTATTTTCTTTTTGTTTCTTTTTTGTTTTTCATTTTATTTTTCTGCAACATAAAATACAAACCCCTAGCAGCAGGACGCTGGTCAACAAGTTCAAAATACAACAACTGAAAGTTCTGCATAAAGTAAAAAGGAACACCACAAATAAAATCAAATAAGCATTACAAGAATAGAAATTACAGAACAGTAACAGTACAAGGACTGTGTACATTTTTTGTTTTTGAAATTGATGCACCTGAAGGACTTTTTTAATTTTCTTGTTTTACTTTATAAGAAAATCTCGTTATATTTATAATTTTTTTTATTTAAAAATATACGATTTTTTTGAAACCAAAAGAAATTTAAACGAGTTCAAATGTAATGCAATTATTTATTTTATTTAGAAGAAACAAAACATAAACAAGAAACAACTTAACCATTGAAACATCTAATTTTTTCCATTTCTACCCTGTTCCACTATTTCAGAAATTAATTTGAATTTAATGATCTGAAAAACTTCTTAGATATTATGTGTGAAATTAACAAACACCTACTAATGAAAATTAAAAAAGAAACCAAATACATATTTTATACAATACAAATATAATCGTGTAATCTTATTCCTCCAAGTACTCACATTATTTGTATACACACATCAACCCATTTGGAAAATAAGCATGTAATAATTAATTTTTTGAAACTTCATCCCTCTAACTTTACTAACTGAGACAATTTGAAAATAAGAACCTTAGTTATTGTAACTTGTATTCTGTTTGAACATTGTATCAACAGATGAAACATGTAAGGTATTTATCTTGTACTCATTATTAAGTGGAAAAGTGTGCATACTATGTATTTTATATAGCAACTCGGTTAAAATGTCGACAGATTTGTCTAACAGGTAACAACATTTTCAAAATCTAACGGATGATATACCACTCAATAATATCCTTTTTATACACTTGAAAGAAAGACCTTGTATTTGAATTTAAGTGCGTAAAAACCATGGAATGGTGCAAAATGCAGAAAAAAAAACATGTAAAATACAAAAAATTGGAAAATAAAACAAAAAAATTGTAAAACGTGCAAATATTGTTTTATTTTTTTATTTAGTTACGATTCCATTTATCCATCGGATGAAACGGCCAACTGCACGGGGGCGCCAGCACGTGAAGCAGTCATGTATGCTTTATTCAGTGCCACTTATAAGTGCAGAAAGTGTGCATGAAATGCATCTGTTCAGACAGTAAACAAATGTAGTCACAGTAAGGAAGCAGACTCAGCGACGCAACCCCGTTTTCATGCCGCGGCCATAAGCATCTATATTTTGTCCATGGTACTTATAATGTAATTTTGTGATTTGCTTTTTGTAGCCGAGACAAAATTCAAATAAGCCCAAGTACGTACAATAAATACCGACTGATGTAAGATTTTATTGGAGAAAACTTAGTTAGACATCGACGACTTATCGTACAGTCTTATTTGCTTTGCAGTAAAATAACTTCATCAGTAACTCGTGCAATCAGCGGGCCCAGCTCATTTTCCAAGATTTTGCCCTCCCAAAGATTATATAAGGCGTCCTCAGCAATATCAATAGGTCTCCCTGTAAAAAATCAATCGACATTAAATAGTATTTAATCGTTACAAGATGTTTTACCCCCATTATGATCTGAAGTCAACGATAGCAGGATTACAACTTTTCTAAAAATTGGGCTTTCCCTGTCGCAAATTGCGTGCAAAGCTCTTGCTGCATCTGCAGGTATCTTAGGAATTGTATCGTTAGTACATGTCTAAATTGGATTGACTTTATGTACCTCATTTAAATTTGTAATCATAACTACATTTCCTTCCTTGGCTGTTTTCTTATATTTATCTATGACAACACCATAATCCACAGCGGCCTCATCTGATGTAAAATCTGAACTTCTAAATTCGACAGGCTCCAAAGAAGAGTCTAATAAGCATTAACATATCTAATAAATTAATACTATAACGCCGGAGAACTTGTAATTAAACATTACCCATGCAGTTGGATGCTGTGGTTGCAATGTCTCTAATCAGTTCGTTTGCCCCTTTACTACCTTTATGCACAAACAGAGTGACACTGGGCTTGTTAAATCGTTCATTCAATATACCATCTAAACCAAATTCCATACATTTCCATAATGTCGAATTTTGATCAGGATATTTTTCTTTCAGATCACTGAATGAACAATGATGTCCCAACTGTTGAGATTGAAAATCGCTTATATATAGCATGTAACCAAGGCCAAAACAAATGAAAGCTGTAACGACAACACACACAAATAAACAGTTGCACCTATGAACTTGTTCGGTTGTCTCTTGAGATTTATTCTTCAATTTTGATTGATTTACTGATTTCGTTGTCACAGGGGGTGGATCTGGTTTATTTCTACGTAGTCTCGAAGATGACTGAAGACTTTCAATATTATTATTTCGTGTTTTATGTCCAAAACTTGTTGAGCCGGCATATTCTGTTTCATGTAATATTTCTTCGCACAAATTCTCCTGTGAAGCGTGAATGCCGGCGAATTTATCCGCGACCGATTCTTCTCCACGAATTGGAGTTCTTTTATTAGCATCTAAATGTGTCTTTCTTGTCTCTCTAGGACTTGCAGTCGATTTCTCAGTATTTGTTTTAGTTTTCCTATCTTCTCTGTGAATTGATTTTCTACTTTCAATATTCATTTTTATTTAAATGTTGAAATTGATACTTAAATATATAAAAAGGAATCTCGTGCAAGTCAAATATGTATAAAAATGTACGTATTTCAATTTACTTCGGGTAGACTTGAGTTAAAGGGGGAAAAACTAGTAAATTGATGACATTTGCCATATGTATATGGTATATACATATGTTCGTATTGTTTCTATACAAAGGTTATGTTCACTTCGGATTTTCATATTCAGATATTATCCGTATAATAGTTTACATATTCTTCTATATGGTTAAAGTAATGTCGATGCGAATTTAATAGCGAAGATAGTAATAATAGCCAATATATTACATAAATGACATAAATGAGTATATCGTATATTGAAGAAAAGTAAAATGTCTCCAAAAAACATGGAACCCTTGGATATCTAAGTTAACACACCTAAAGCAATCTCATGACAATTAATTCTCAAAGGCAACAGATCTTACGTTTATATTACATATATTTGACAGTCATTTTACAATTTTGAAAGGTCAGACGACGGACATATTTACGAAAAGCTTTCATATTTTCCATTTTTGACTATATTAGTAATTTTTTATTTCGCTGCACAAAATTCTAAAGCGTACATTTTTGTTATTTAATTATGACGGGTTTTTCGTTGAAGTTAAAATCGAAAAATGGGCAATTCGTTGTCAGCGATCTTAATGTGGCGACAACAATAGGCGACTTGAAAACCAGAATATCGCAGATTACGCAAATACAGGAACCGTTTCTCCATATTTTGATAGGATTCCCACCAAAGCCGCTCGATTTAACACAAAACGGTGAACAGATAAGTGCGACTGGGATATCAAGTGGGGATACGCTGATTGTTGAAGAGAAAGTGGTTCCAAACATTGAAGATGATGCTGCCTTAGCTCGAAGACTGCAAGAAGAAGAGCAGGTGCAGGTGCCCGTTGAAGTAAACAACGATAATTCGGTGAATCCGTTTAGAGGAATACTATTGAAAAAAGTTGTACCTGCAGATAATTCATGCCTGTTTACAAGTGTGGGTTATGTTTTGAATGGGAAGGTTTCTACTGATTGTGGCCATTTTATGAGGAAAATAATTGCTCAGCAAGTAGCCGGTGACCCGATCTTGTACAATGAGGGTATGCTTGGAAAGCCTAATGAGGAATACTGCGATTGGATTCAGAAACCCGAATCATGGGGGGGAGCAATAGAAGTATCGATTTTGTCAAATTTTTATGGGATTGAAATCGATGTAGTAGATATTCAAAATTCTATTATCAATCGTTTTGGAGAAGACAAGAACTATGGACTAAGAGTGTTTTTATTATTCGATGGAATTCACTATGATCCACTTTATATGGAATCTGATTCGGTAAGGGAATATATATGTAATTTTGGAAAACATTTACATAATCTGTCAATAGAACTAGGACCCATAGTTGCAAATTTGTTTGCATGTTTCTTATAAAATCATGTTCTTATGGTCAATGCAAAGTTGCTTTGGCAGGGAATGATGCTTCCATCACCGTTAACATTAGACTTATTCAAATAGGTAACATGCAGATATACAAGTGTTGTGTCTTTCACAGGGAGAAGTTCCCGCAACGATGTTTCCAATTGAAGAACTCGGTGTTTACCAACAAGCTGAGCAACTAGCAAAAGAGGCAAAATCATCTCGACAATTCACGGACGTTGAAAAGTTTTCCTTGCGCTGCATGCAATGTGATGTTATGTTGGTTGGTCAGGTTCAAGCCCAACAACATGCCAAATCGACTGGACATACTAATTTTGGGGAGATTTGAGTGTATACTGTTGCTGCAATAAATCTTATTATATTTATTTCGGTGCTCTATTTAGTTCTTTTATAAAATTATCGAAAACGGATCATGTAAAAAAAATAACAATCAAACCACAAGCACTGTAATTTATTACGAAATTTATTTAAATGCTTAAAAAATTAAGCCATTGCAAGCTTCACACAATACATTTATGCTTTGCCACAGAATCAATTGGCTTTTATTTGAAAACAAAAAATCCAAAGCAAAGCTGAATGGTCTTAAGATGCCCATGGTGGAGTCATTGGTGCTGGATTTTGTAAATATGACATTACAACAGCACTTACGCTGAGCATGAAAGACGATAACACCTGAAAATACATTTTTTCGAGAAAAAAAAGAAAAATATATAATCTACGTATAGACTTGTTAACAACAGCGATTTGTATATTACTTATATTGTAAAAGTATTTTCGGGAGTTGAACGTATTAATAATTTGAAATCTAATAATATTATTCTACATTGTAATCGAATTAAGGTGTTATTGGGTCATCAATATTTTTTTCGATCGATGTAGGATGCGGAATTTTAGTTTTTATCGATTATAAGTTATCACAACAATTATATAATGTACATGTAGGTTCAATAAACTGCCACTATTTACAATATATGGATACCACAAGTACCCATATAGAAATCTAGGAATATTGGAAGTGGCGTCCCAAGCAAGAAAATTCAAGAAATAAAATAAGAAGCCTTAGAAAATATAAACCAGACAAATATGCATGATATTAGAGTCTATCTCACTTTCTTTAGGAAATACTTTTATTCTTAACGCTAAAACATATTTATCGATACTTAAGAGATTTTAGGTCGTTTATTATTCTATTGCAAACGCACTGTAGAAATGCATTTGCATGTTTGAACATATTTAATAAGTGGAAAGAAAATACTCGTTTAAAAAAATAACAATTACCAAGGGAAGTGAAAGAAGGCGGCTAGACTAAATGCACCTGTTAAGAATTTGACGTAAGAATCTTGTTATTTCAATTCTTGTGATACGTAGAGAGCAATACTTAGAATAAGGGCACTTTTAAAAATAGTCTAAATAGTAAAGATGATAGGGATAATTGACTCAACTTACGGGTAAACAAGTAGTATTAAATAAATGTATTCATTTGCTGGATAAACTGAAGGACACTAAATGTATAGTTTATAGAAGGCTGTACATTTAGTACATGCACATATAATTGATTAATAAAATGACTAATGTGATAACGTTAACTAATACCTTTTATTAACATGTTATTTATTATTTATAATTTGTGTGTACGTCTTACTTCTATTCGTATCGCTATTTCAAGATTCTTTAGGAAATGATCAATCGGTCCGAAAGTACAGCCAAAAAATGTGGGCATATACGGTTCGGTTTTTGTACATAAATGGTATAGTCTTCAAAGGGCGCATAAGCATGTACTATTTATTGCTGCTTACATTATGCACCTTTACATAAACGTAGAGATACTTAAATATCCACTTACCTGCTTAGCATCATCGCTAACTCTAGAGCTGGCAAAGCTAATACACGAACAGTACAATGCAAACCATGCACACCATTTCAATTTCATCATTAAACCGCACATAGAGAATATCATTCCTGGAGTAATATAATGAATAAAATGTCATCTTATCATCTTATCTTATGTGAGAATCCAATCCATACCCAGAATATTCATATAATCGGGCATTAAATCTTCCCCATTTCCGCCTTGCGCCTGGTTTTGTGGTGGCTTGTATCTATTTACTTTGTCTTTACGTCTTGGATCGATAAGTACACTCATTTTTAATAGATTATGATATAAATGTTACTAATAACTATCAAATTTTATTAATTAATTTTAATAAGTGAAATTTTTATTGAGATTTAGTATACGACGATATTGTCATATATGACAGATTGAGAAACGTCATTAAGGGTTGTGTTCATTCAGTATTAAATTGATTCCCAACAGCAGGGTGATACAGTCGATAAAAGAATTAATGAACATGTTAAAAACAACTTAAAAATAAAATTTGGAATTCAACAATACATCAATTAGGAATAAGTTAAGTACTAAATATCTGTAGTCAAAAGCCGTTACTATACTATAGTGATCCGAAAGTAGAATCCAATCCTATTATTTCCATTGTATCTGACCACTGTCTGTTATAATATTACTGATACTGCTGGCCGGCCACGGTCTTTGATACCAAAAAGCGGTTGTTTCGCCGATCATGTTCTCAATTCACTGCAGATCTTAATATGGAACCTACACACTAAATAATATAGATCTGTTCCGATGGGGAAAGCAAAAACTTCATGAAGTAGCTTGGCATACATAGTTGACCCGCAGGGACCCGAGTCACTGTACAAGGAGTTATATTCTAAAGAAATTATATACAATGAGACAACTTTGAACATGATAGATACATAATTTCATTGTTATGCTGATGATGTGAAGACATTTCGCAGAGTTATGACTTCCAACATTCTCATGTTTGGGGCTACATCAATAATCAACCATGAGAGTGTGTGTCTTAACGGTTTTATATCTCTTGAAGCATTGCAGTATCTCAACATAATTGGCCCAAGCCCGGATTCAATCCAATTATCTTCAAAATCAACTCAAATCAAAAAAAAATATCTTTATTTAAGTTTTATGTTATGTCAAGTTAGCGTAGGTTAGCTAAGTGAGCAGGAATTAGTTTCCACATTAAAAAAATACATTCAGCTGAATGGCCAATTGAATTAAGATTCAAATAACTCACAGTATCCGGCTGTATTTGTTAACACAGTTAGCCACATGTAAGTATTTTTGTCTAGCATACAAGAACTTCGTTCTCGAAAAGATGTCCAATCCTAAACCAGTGCCCTAGCTATCAGTCCATTTTGGGCGAACAATAGAAATGAACAACACTTATGAACGACACAGCTATTTGTAATTCCTCGAAATAATTCATTGAAAGTTAAATTTGATCATTATGGCGAAAATTCGCGTTGTTATATTTGTATTATTAGTAAAAGTATATTTTGCTATTTACATTTGTTTCAATGTACAAACTAATATTTGACTATATTTATAATTTAGTTTGCAATAACTCTATATTGTTTTCACAACAATTTTTATTTCCAATGTGTTTTATTCCAAGGAATAGAAAAAAAGCAATTAAGCCATCATTATTTATTTGTTTTTATTACAATTTATAAGGGTCTAAGAATAAATCACAGTTAGAGAAGTGGGTACATCGTTTCATCGAAATTTTATAAAACTGTTTTTTTTTTTTTCTTGAAGAACCTACCGGATGAAGTTGGGAAGACCATTTTCAAGCAAATCGGATGGTTATGGACTGACAATTACACACCATTTGCATCTGTGTGTAGAATAAAGGTATTAACTTCGTGGCGATGCTGTTTTGTACCCTCAACTCTATTTTAAAAAATGTAACAAAAAAATACAGAAACCAAATTCTTCAACATAATGGCTGATGTTTTACATGCATAACTTGTCTATTTTACACTTTCACATTTTAGTTTGAATATGATTTTAAATAAAATATATATGCGCCTAAATAATATGTATATATGTAACATAATTTGCTAATGTTTATTTTAAAATCGTAGTAAAAAAAATCTTGTGTTGCATGATAATTAAATAATAAACAATTTCATCAATACCGATTTTTTGTTTCTCAGAAAGAAAACAGTGAATTTAATTGAATAATACGGTATTGGGATCTTCATTATCCATTTGCTTAACATGCCGAAGAACATCTTTTTTAGTAATCACCCCAAGAAGACGTCTGAAGACAAGTGAATTTATTTATGTAAGTAAGTTTCAACGTTTTGATTCAGCTATATTTACCCGTTATGTGTAACCAATGTTTGCCTAAGGCCTAGTTTTCGGAACATATCCACCACAGTTTCCATTGGAGTTTGATCCGTTACTGTTATTGGTGCCATATCAAGAATTTTTTTCAGTTTCAGTGGTGGAGGGCCGAGATTTTGTGCCGGCGTTGTAGATGTAAATAGCACGACCGATGATCCATTGATACCTTCTATCAGTCGTTTTGCATTTCCTACTTAAAGAGAAGCACGTAAAGCACAAATATAAATGTATTTATGCAAAATTCTTGGTTACCAATTGCTAAATTCAAGTCTCTACGCAAGACAAAGCCAACTAAATACTGATTTTCCTTCGACACGACGACGGGATAGCCGTTGTGCTCAGTTTCCTTTAACAACGATTCAATATCATCCACTGTCATTGAATCTTGTGTAATAACAGAAAGTGTTTCATTTCTCCTGTTGAAAAAAGACTTCAACAAATTAAGAACATAGACATAAAAAAAAGATAAAAAATTACTTCGGTTGCATAACATCAGCTGCCAATGTCGTGTGCGCAAACTCGTCTTTACTGTCCAAAAATGGATAGCCGTTTAATGCAATGTGAGCATCGTAGATTCCCTATTTCATTTTTGTGGAAAAGAATATAATTTGTGCAAGTCAAATATGCTAAAAAACTTACTTGTCTTCCCAAAGCATCACCAACCCATTTAGATGCCATTGCAGCTGCCATTAAGGGCACAATATACCCAACACCTCCAGTCAGTTCAAACATTATAACAACTAATGAAACGGTCATTCGTGTGACGCCTCCTAGAACAGCTGCAGCGCCAACCATTGCATACAGTCCTGGGGTTATCAGATTGTTTCCCGTTACACACTCTCCAGCGAAAAACCAAATATTTGGATAGTTGTAAGCCAATTGCTCTACACCTATGATACGCATAACTATCAGTATAAACAGCTAAAGCAGATTTTTTGTAGTATTTCACCTATCCCAACAATTCGGCCCATAATCGCTCCAAGCAGAAGAGATGGAATGAACAAGCCACAAGGAACTTTCATACCAAAAGTAAATACAGTCAGAGCCAATTTTAAGAAGAAAGCCAAAATGAGCAACCATATGGCCTTATACACGCCGGGACCTGGCTCTGCAATTTCTATAGCTGCTGCTGGTCCGCTCGTTATGTTATGACGTGTGTAATCGCTGGAAAGATTTTTAAAATTTAATTTATCTTTGTTCAAATACGAATGAGCTTACTCACCAGAGAGGATTACTGTCGTTGACGCCACATTGACTGAAGAGGAGGTAAATTAACTCATTCATATTCATTCTTGTATAAGGATTGGGATAGCATATGATTGCCGTGACTAAGGTTACCACCAACACTTCCATTACAGGATACTGTCCCAGTTTACTGAACTTTCTGTATCTGCACCACCACAGATTCGCTTTTATAAACACTGTCCCAGTTATTCCCTAAAGTAAATAAACTAGATTTATCTAAATCTGCACTTAAAAGTTTTGCTTTTATATTTTACCCCCAAAACTCCAAGGAGAACAAATGGAATGAGCTCAAAAAATATCCAAGGTTTGTTGTACTCGACGAAAAACAACACAGAATGTTCGTTACCAAACGGTGTAATGGAACGCAAGACAAAAGCAGCTATCAACGCACAAAAGAACGAACGCCAAAGTGTTTTCAACGGGAAATAGTAAGAAACTTCTTCCAAACTGAAGAGTACTCCACCTATCGGCGCCCCAAAAGCCACCGATACACCCGCTGCCGAAGCTGCAGAAAGTATTTCACGTTTTTTCGCTTCATTTCTACCGTACTTGGGAAAGAGGTGCGAAAAAATATTTCCTATGCAACTAGCGATGTGAACCATTGGGCCTTCCTTCCCTAGGGTCAAGCCAGCCGACACGGACAACATAAGACCAACTGATTTTATTAGCAGAGTCCATTTTCCCAAGTATCCGCGAATGATGAAACCTGATAAGATTGTTTTTATTTCGGGAATACCCGATCCGCATGCATAGGGCGCAAACATTCGTACAAGTGATGCACTCAGCGAAGCTAGGAGGAGGGCCCACATAATATAGAGAAAATATGAAACTATATATGACCCCGCTCCGGTCCTAGCTCTGCCAAAAACTTCAGGCCATGTTTTCCACTAAAAAATATAAATAATACATTTTATTGCTTGATGGTTATTACTCAGATTAGTTTGACTTACGGTTGTGCAGTTGCCATCTTCAAACACACTTTCCTTTGAAGGCCAACAGCATTGCTCTCTGTTAAACCAAAATGCTTGAGGACATATACCATGCTTAAGATCCGACATCCAACTTGCTCCGATGTCTACCATACCGGCTACACAACCAGCAGCTATGCCCACTAAAAGGACACACAGCCATCCCGACCATGCATCGTGTGCTCCCTGTCATATGGGACAACAATGTAGTAAAGTATATAGTATAGTATAACGGTATTACCAACCTTTATCAAATCCCACAGTGAATCCTGTCGTTTCTTAACTATATACCTGTGTCGCATGCGATCTCTAGCAATATCACGCTGCCAGTCTATGGTATGGAAATCATCATATTGTCCAATGCCGGGTATGTCTTCATGAGGTTCTGAAAATCAATAGAGTAATTATGTTTCACACATTAATCAAATGACAAGCTGTTGTATACCTTGTGAGCCGTAAAAGGAAATAGCTCCTGCAAATGAAAAATCAATATAAATGCATTAATAAATTGCAAATTCCAAACGAAAATTGTATTAGGTGCCTACATACGTGCGTAAAATTCAATTCAACAAGTTATATGACTTTGAATCTTGCATAGATGCAATTTAATTAATTTCTATATATGTGTACTATGTATATAAAAGGATTATGAAGGATAACGAGTAGGAAAGAGACGTACCATCTGGATCATTGTAGTCAGTTCCGAAGGCGCTATGAGTTGGTACATGGGACCGATCCATATCGTTACTACTAGATGCTGGTAAATTTGATGTAGGGTATGTTTCACTTGGACTTGTGCGTGGTGTGATATCAATCATTTCATCATCCTCTACAGCGGTTAAAGATGTTGTTGTTGTTGATAGTGGATGCTGTTGCTGAATATCGGCTGCTGTTGAATGACCGTTTGACTGGAAATTTACGTGATGTATTAACGACATACCAAAATAGCGATACTAAATATAGAATAATATTAAAAAAAAGAAATTCAATCAGTCAAAATCTCTAAACCAAAGGCTCGAAATTCAATTAACTGATATTAGTTAAATTATGCTCACTCATTTACGAGCAAAAAATTGTTGTGACTTCGCAGGGGGTGGGGGTGCTTATACTACATACATTAATGTGCATGTGTGGCCATATTTTTGCACAACAAAATAGGTAATATGATGATTCAAAGTTTTAGCCTACAAACGTATAAGAGGTGAAGGTGCAATTTTGTCTTAAGTAAGCGAGTAGAGTACGGATAACACGATTGATAAAATGGGGCGTTTCTGTGTAGTCTCCCATTATTATTAATGTCATTGACACTCAATTCGATTATTGTTAGTTGCACCCGTCTAAGCTCCTTTCCATTTCCTTTGTGATTTTAATTTAATAATGCAGCCACAAGTGCAGTTGAGATGTTTGACATACCTTTTTTAAAACAGATTGATATGCAGTGATGTAGTTATTCCCTTCAGCGGCCACTGTCCGATTGCCCTTCAATGGAAACTTTTCCATAATAAAATTGTACTCAACATTCGCAATAGATACTTTGTTCAATAATATAAACAAGCTATTCTTTGATTAGATGTCTATTACAACTCCGTCTTGCTTTTTGGTTTCGATTAATTAATTTGCAAAAACATTTGGCGAATCTGTAACACACAAACAATGGACAATACATATAATAACATATCAATCTATGATTAAGATTTTATTAAGTAACGAGAAAGCCAGAACAATCTGAGTAAACGTACTCATATTACAAATAAATACAATGCTAATAAATAAACTATTTGGTAACTTTTCTTTATTTGAAAATTGTGTAGAAAACTAGTGACGTGCTAAATTAGAAGCAAAGCCAAAGAATGACAGGCAAGACTGACAGCTCTTGCTGTATGGACGTCATGTGTCAAAATTAATTTCAAACAAAATGAGTTCGTTGGTAAATTTATTATCTTTATTTACAAGATTACTCGTTAAGTAAACAAAATCAATGTTTAGCGTTCATTAGCGGCATATTTTTCTTTGGTTTCAGAATAAAATTAATTTTAACCTGACACTAAGAATACTTAATGAGAATGTACATGGGTCGCTACGGTTTTGTTGTTATTTAGGAGCAAGTTGATATTTTATGTTGGTTTTCAAAATGAAAAGGATACCTTTAGAAATATGTGTAGAAAATTTCACACAATTATATTTATGCCCATACAAGAGCTTGAGAAATTACATTGGATATAATTTTCAACGATTACCCAACTATAGCAATGTGATACACCGTTATGTGTACGTATAGTTATTGCACATTAAAAATACAAACTTAGAAAACTAGTGCCGAGTTTCATAGTTGAGGTTTAAACTTAAGTTCTCCTGAACCGTGAACCGAATAAAAATGTTTGGTTTAGCGTCCATTTTCATACTCAAGTCTGAAATTTGTTTATGTAAAGTGTGCGAAAAAATGGCAGTACTTGGTGCGTGTATTTACTAAAGATTTCCAAGAGCTTTCTGTTTATACATTTACTATGAACTGTAATTTTAAAATGATTTTAGTACATTCCTTTTGAACTATTGTAGCGTAACGTTCAAACAAGGAAGGGACAAGCTGCGGTGTACCAATCATTTGGAAGTGAATTCAATTCAAGAGATCCATTCCCTTCAAATACTCGGATGACAGAGATAAAAATCTATTAAATCTGAGCTGAGTGTTAATCACAGTGTACTTTCGTTTTACTTAAACAACAAATTTAACTCAGTTCAAGGTTTAAACGAAACTGTGTAACTGGGTCTAGGAATGAGCAAACATACGTAATTGTAATATTAACAAAAAAATTAAATTTAAACTCAGTCCGACATCTTCAAGTTTGAGGAATTGAAGGAGTTATGAACTAGAGCAGCCCCATGAGTGATAAACTCCGACGTAGAATCGCCATTGTTTCTTCAGTTTGTTGAAAAAACTGGGCTCAAACCTGAATAATGCTCCAAAAAACTTTTAATTTGCCAGTCGTGGTATATGGAGCTGTTAACGATGGATATAGCTTCGCAGCAAACAACCATTCGTGTTGTACTTGCTATTGTTCTCCCACGAAGATACCTACATATATACTGGGTAGGTGGGTCCGCGAAAATAGTTTTTTTTCTTTTTGTCGTATTCAAGTGCGTCGGAGTCAAAGTACAGATACGTGGCTTTTCGTATGTAAAGTGAAATAAATATACAGAAAAATCCCCAGGATAAATTCGGCAACATCAACGATTGCCGTTCACTTTTCTGCAGATGACAACATCGATATTGATTCGACTAGTTTTAATATGATCTCTTAGAAATGCCCCAGTATAACACATCAAGGCCATTAGAGAACATTTCTAAAATTATCGAACAAATCAGCCTACCTCGGAACGTTCCTTCAGCCAAGATGATCATGATCGACGCCTGGCACTTCTCCAATATTATTGATGTTCTAACCTCCCGAGGACCCAATACGGAGTCTTATTATTCCGTTGTTGCAGCCAATTTAAAAACTCAGTTATCGATAAAAAACCGAGGAAAAAATTGTTGGTTATATTTCGGTAAGCTCAGTGCAACGTTACAGACAAATAGGATCATTGCTGGTCAAGCATTCCAAAGACTCTCTGTATGTTCAACGTGCGTCATCCGACGAGTGGAATCTCATTATCATCTGGCCGACCTACAAGAAAAAAAAACATTTGACTGCATCAACTATCGAGCGATACATGAGTTTCCTTCACTCGCCTTAAACCTGGCATGAAAAAATTGTTGGTTATATTTCGGTAAGCTCAGTGCAACGTTACAGACAAATAGGATCATTGCTGGTCAAGCATTCCAAAGACTCTCTGTATGTTCAACGTGCGTCATCCGACGAGTGGAATCTCATTATCATCTGCCCGACCTACAAGAAAAAAAAACATTTGACTGCATCAACTATCGAGCGATACATGAGTTTCCTTCACTCGCCTTAAACCTGGCATTGAGAATAAAGCTGAAGTGTGTATATGCTGTAATCACGAAAGGATAACATAGAAGCTTTTGACAGAGCGCCACAATGGACATTTCTTCTGTAAAATGCAGATACAATATCAATACCGAGGATACACGTAGAGTAACTCTAGTCTTCGGGAGGGCAGGGTCTATGCTCACAGGGCAAAGTTGCTGATCGCTCTCAACTTGGCGGGATGCCAGCAACGATCCTTGTCGATACATAGATCAAGTTGACATGCAGCCTCCAAGCGGCGCCCCCTGGATAGCTTTCACAACACCCGTTGTGAGGTGAACCAATGCATGCAGCGTTTCCCCAGCGGTTGTGCGGAGGGCTAACAACCCACCCACAAAAAAAATAACTGTTACGGAAGAGCAAGCAGCCTCGGACGAACGGACGGAACCCCAACGACGACACGGCGCGAAAAAGGACTACGATTTGCGAGTGTGCTCCTGGAATGTAAGAACTCTCTACACTCCGGGGGCCGCACAAAAACTGGAAAATATCCTCACGCAGTATAAAGCGGATATTACTGCGCTCCAGGAAATACGCTGGATAGGACACGGAATTATGAAAAAGAAAGAGTGCGACATATATTACAGCTGTCATAAAAGGTTGCACATATTTGGATTGCGGATTCGTCGTGGGAAAGCGGCTAAGGTCGAAGGTCATCGACTTCAAACCGATAAGCGATCGCCTGGCTGTGATCCGCATCCAAGGCAGATTCTACAACATCAGCCTCATATGTGCACACGCCCCTACCGACGAAGCTGAAGACTCTGTCAAAGAGGATTTTTACGACCTCTTGGACGGTGCCTACGGAGCCTGTCCGGAGTACGATGTCAAAATCGTACTCGGAGACTTCAATGCTAAAATCGGTAAGGAAAACATCTTTGGCGGAGTGATCGGAAAGCACAGCCTTCACGACACGACAACAGATAACGGCTTCCGACTCACAGACTTTGCGACAGCACGTAATATGGTCATAAGTAGCACAAGGTTCCCTCGCAAAAAAATCCACACAGCAACCTGGCGATCCCCGGATGGTCGAACCGCCAACCAAATCGACCATGTGCTTATTGACGGAAGACACGCGTCAAACATCCTGGATGTGCGAACATTCAGGGGGGCAAACGTCGACTCTGACCACTTTCTTGTTGCAGCAAGATTCAGAGCTCGACTGTCCAATGTCAGAAAGCTGCACCAGCCGACAAAGAAAACTTTTGACATTGGACGCCTAAGCACACCGGAGATTGCCAGAGCCTACGAAGAGCAATTAAGTGAGAGACTCTCCGGTATGCCTACGTCAAGTGCCAACGAGATGTGGTTGCATTGCCGCTCGGCCATCAAAGAGGTAGCGGAAACTACATTAGGCTACCTACCACCCCCGACAAGAAACCCGTGGTATGATGGCGAGTGTGAGCAGAAAAAACGTGCAACCGACGAGGCATACCAAAAAGCGCTGCAACGGAAAACAAGAGCAGCGCAAGAGGAGTACCGGGCTAGAAGACGGGAGGAGAAAAAGCTTCTACGCCTGAAGAAAAGGTCTCTCGCAACCTCCCAGCTCAAGGATATCGAAGAGTCTAGGGACAAGCAAAAAATACGGGCCTTTTACAAAAAAGCCAAAAGCCTGGCCACAGGCTTTAGGAAAGGCACCCAGGCTCTTCGAAATTGCGAGGGTAACCTAGTTACGGACCCCCAGGGAATAGTGGATGTGTTTAAGCAGCACTTCCAACAGCTGCTTAGCGGGCCTGACCAGGAGAGAGTGATAGGGAACCAGGAAATCCCAACTCCAGTCGACGAAGAAGTCCTCCCACCTAGCTTTGAAGAAGTCGGTACAGCCATTAAAAGGCTGAAGAACAACAAAGCCGCAGGCTCAGATGGCTTACCATCGGAGCTTTTCAAATCTGGGGGCAATGTAATGGTAGGGAGCATGCACCAAATCATTTGCCGAATTTGGGAAGATGAAAGCATGCCCGACGACTGGAATATCAGCTCCATATGCCCCATCCACAAAAAAGGCGATCCTACCTCCTGCAAGAACTACAGAGGTATATCCCTGCTCAATGTCGCCTACGAGATCCTATCCAGCGTACTGTGTGAACGTCTAAAGCCGTTTTGCACCGCACTAATCGGCACGTACCAGTGCGGCTTCCGGCCCGGCAAATCGACTACAGACCAAATCTTCACACTAAGGCAGATCCTGGAGAAGACCAGCGAGTTTCAAATCGATACTCACCATCTTTTCATCGATTTTAAAGCCGCATACGACAGCATTCATCGCAAGGAGCTATTCGAAGCGATGGCCGAATTCGGGATCCCGGGAAAACTGATCCGGTTGTGTCGCACCACGCTAACACATACGCGATGCACCGTGCAGTTCGGTTCAAAAACCTCTGAACCGTTCGAAACCTGCACCGGATTTCGGCAAGGAGATGCGCTGTCGTGTGATTTCTTCAATCTGGTACTGGAGAAGATAGTGCGACTGATCCGGTTGTGTCGCACCACGCTAACACATACGCGATGCACCGTGCAGTTCGGTTCAAAAACCTCTGAACCGTTCGAAACCTGCACCGGATTTCGGCAAGGAGATGCGCTGTCGTGTGATTTCTTCAATCTGGTACTGGAGAAGATAGTGCGGCGGGCAAAAGTCAACACGGAAGGCACTATCTTCTACAAGTCAGTCCAGCTGTTGGCGTACGCGGATGACATCGACATTGTCGCGCGGTCCCAACGTGCCATCGTGGAAGCTTTCACGGCAATTGAGGAACAGGCGAAACGAGCTGGTCTTAAGGTCAACGAGGACAAAACAAAATATATGCTGTCGAGCAAACAACGATCCGCCGCACACCACCTAGGCCAAAACGTTACAATCGACAGCTACAATTTCGAGGTAGTAAAGGAGTTTGTCTACCTCGGGGCAAATGTAAACTCTACGAATGACATCGTAGTGGAGATCCGACGTAGAATCGCCCTTGGCAACCGATGCTACTTCGGTCTGTCAAAACAACTGGGCTCGAAACTCCTGACTCGAAGGACCAAAGTCATGCTCTACAAAACCCTTATCCTGCCAGTCCTACTTTATGGAGCCGAAAGCTGGACATTAAGTAAGGCTGCAGAGCTGATTCTTGGTGCCTTCGAAAGAAAAATTCTACGTCGGATATATGGTCCCGTCTGCGAGGAAGGCGAATGGAGGAGAAGACACAACCGCGAACTCTACGAGCTGTACAAGGATGTGGATGTAGTCCGGAAGGCAAAAATCCGTCGACTACACTGGCTCGGCCACATCGAGCGAATGGACAACAACGCTCCAGCAAAGAGGGTCTTCGAATCCGAGCCTCCTGGTTCGAGAAGGAGAGGAAGACCGAACCTCCGGTATAAAGACCAAGTCATCGCGGATGCAAGACAGCTTGGCCTTGATGACTGGAAGCAGCGTGCCCAGGACCGTCACCGATGGAAGGCAGCAATTGCTCAGGCTCAGACCCTTCATGGTTCGTCTGCCTGATAAGTAAGTAAGTAACTCTAGTCTTCCCAACCGCTGTTTTTATGGTAGCAATCGACCGATAGAGTCGAGTCTCGAAGGATTAAATATACATGCACTGTATCCATGTTCAACCTTCGAAGTTCATCCATGCCATAGACATAGCCCCGTTCTACCCTTCATATTCTCATGCTCCTTTGAAGCTGGTCATCTTTTCTACCAATCTACCAATTCTACAAATCTTCATACTACGGCAGATCCTGGAAAAGACCCATGAAATGCAAATCGACACTCGCCATCTGTTCGTAGATTTCAAGGCCGCATATGACAGCGTGCATAGAGACGAGCTATACAACGCCATGTCTAGTTTTGACATTCCTGCCAAACTCGTCAGGCTGTGCAGGATGACGATGGGGAACTCTCGCTGCTCCATCAAGGTCGGTAACGACCTATATAAGATGATCTATATAAGACCTTGATCATCCGAGTCCTGCTATACGGTGCGGAGGCATGGACATTCTTGAAAGCGGATGAAGAAGTCCTTAGAGAGAAAAGTTCGATCTTTGGTCCTGTTTGTGTTGACGGGTTCTTGAGGAGAAGGTTCAATCACGAACTGTACGGGCTGTACAGCGCCATGAGCCTAGTTAGGCGTCTACGGATCCAATGCCTACGATGGCTAGGTCATGTAGAGCGTATGGACACCACAGCTCCGGCCCGAAGAATATTCGAATCCAACCCTGTGGAGAAGGACCTCAACCAACTTGGTGTGCGAAACTGGAGACAGCTAGCCAGGGATCACGCTAGTTGGAGAGGCATGTTGGTTGAGGCCCAGGTCCACCCCGGACTGTAGCGCCACACAAAGAAGAAGAACAGCTATTATGAAGTAGTATTTCGGAGCGTCTTCAATATTGATGAAATGTTTCGTAGCAAATTATCGAGTCTAAATTGCAGATTATTATGATCGCTATGCGTTAAAAGTTTAAGGTTTTTAGTTTAACTCTGCCACGGACAACAGCATTAACATCAGAATAATGTATGATATAAGAAGAAGACATACCTCTTGGGTGGGCACGTGGTGAGGCTACTGGAAGACAAGCCTTTTTGACCAATAGCGTCCCCAAAAATTTGAATCTTGGACCGGCTTTGAAAAAATCAGAATACGATTAGGTACTTCTAAAAGTAGTATGCTTCAAGTAGTTCTTACTTACTGACCAGAAGCCTCAACGTGCCCAATGCAAATGGTTGGGGCCGAACCTATCTTCGGTCAAAGCTGAACTCCTTCTAATGGTGACTGAAATCAGTTGGAATATCGACAAAAACCTCATATTTTCCACATGGGGTAGCTTTTTATGTAGCTTCGTAGATGCCTCTTACCCTGGATTGCTGGGTGCGATTTCGAAGTGCTCAATTGTCGAAAAGTATGTTATATTATTCTAGCGTATATACCATAATCATTATTTTCAAACAACGTTAATGTCTACTAGAACATATATGTACTATATTGTTTTATACTTTTATTAACAATCAAATGAATACAAATAATAACAAACAAGTTCAATTGTTTCTCCAGGGGGAGTTCTTTAAGTACAATACAAAATTGGCAAAGACAACGTGTAAACAGAAATGCGTCAGATTAAATAAAAAGAGTGCATATTTACATTTGACAAACGTTACTTTGCCATCTCAAACAGGCAAATATCTACATGTCGTCTTCCTTCAGAGAAATCTGTCACTATCAGGATAGACCGAGCTCTAGTGAAGTAATATCGCAACCCCCACCGTTCTACGTTTTCAGGATGTTTACGTTCGCGGGGTCAGTTATATAACGATGCAGAATCACATTGGGGACGTTATAGGTAGCACATTTCAGTTTTAGTTCTAGGGATGTTTTGAAAATGTTGTTATGGTTTCTTCCAGTGCGTAGATGAGAGAAGAGTAAAAACTTTTTTTTCTCGATGAAGCCCCACTGTCATTTTTATATTTGCTCTGGCTTTTTATGGTCAAATTTGTAGGATAAGTCCTTTTGGAAGAATATATTCTCAGGATGACTAGATGAGAACACTTGGGATTCCGGGCTCCATAGAGCTTAAAACGGTGGATGTCATCGTATGAGTATTTTGAAGTCGAAAAATAGGTGATATGTTTCGACTTGAAACTCGTTGGTCTCCAAGATTTATATCAATGTGAACATTTTGACGATTTTCGATTTGCCGGGTCGGAAGACACTTTGTTACAAAAATGTTTGAGACGTTCACACAGATCTCACAGATCGCCTTTCTTGAAGATGTGGCATACAATAAAAATATTCAACTAAGCAAAACAACGGAGTGAGATATAGAAATGATTTCAACATTATTTGAAGAAATGAATTATTAAATAGTGCACCGTTCAAATAACCGCATCCGCCTCGCTGTCAATTTGTCCCACTTTAGAAGACTAGGTCAAATTTGTACGATATCAAAATCGTCTCCGAACTAAGGACTTCACGTAGCCCCATAGAGAATAGTCGAGTGGTGTCGCCAGGCAGCTAAACGACGAAAGCACAAAATTTAAATTATAAAATTTCAATTAATAAATAAATTATAAATTTCTCATTCACAACTTCGAGCATTGCATCTTGTACTGACCACATGTCGGATATATCGAAATATATAAACAATTGTTGATAGAAGAATATCGTTGCTATCAGTACACATACCACCAATTCCATTCCAGGCACTAGACCACATTCGAAAGAATGTTATGAAGCACATTTTTTTCAAATTAAAAAAAAAACTGTGTTAAAGAATCCTATCTTATTGAGGTAATTTACGTTTTAGCGGTTTGGATAGGATTGTTCGTCCTGAAATTGACATTGTCGCAGGTATCATTTACATTTTTCTACTATATAAGGAATGGAAAACACTAGTGCTTCATCAGTTCACTCATCGCAGTCAAATTAGTTACATCGTTGTTACAAGTTACTCGATCAAAAAATATACAAAATGGTTAAGTTATTCACAATTCTGTTAGCTTTAGTTAGCATCTACTTGGGACTCTCCGCTTCTCTGCCTACTCCCGACGAGGACAGATATTTGGATAAAGAAGTAAGTATAAATAATTTAATAAAATAAAAACAAAACCATTAAGTGTAATTTATTAAAACAATTTTTTCAATAGTATGCCAGAGAGTTGCTGAATTGGTTATCGGCCCTTCAAGCTCCAGTTTCAAATAATCCATGCAAATATTATGGCAACGGACTTGTTAGGCCAGTGCCAAAGCGAAACTCGGAATTGATAAATTCTTTGTTAAGTTTGCCAAAAAATATGAACGATGCTGGCAAATAGAATCCTGACTGGTCACTTAGCACTTTATAGTTAATTAATATCAACTGAATATCTATCATAATTAAAATCGTATTATATGTATAAATAATGAAAAAATATATTAAAGTATCAAGCATCTCAAACATCAAGTTTTATTATATTTTAAATTTTACAATGTCCAACGCGTACATTGGGTTTGTTCAGATTCGTGTGTTCATGGCATGTTGATGGAACGCCGTATAACCTATGTATTCGTCTAATATTCGCAAGGTTTTTGATTACTTTCGTTAGTCCATAACTCTCTTTGGATGACGCTACAGTCTGGGATGGACATGGGCCTCCACCACCAAGATTCTGCGGGCAGAGCAATTTTCGGCTAGCTGACTCCAGTTCAAACATCAAATGAGTGGAGGTTCTTCATTTGACCCACAGGATCGGAGTCGAAGACCCTTTGGGCTAGATGCTTTACATGGACAAGCCACCATATTATTTTGTAATTGGATTCGTAGGGCTTGGATGCCTAATTGCCGTATTTGGTATTTGGTTGAATCGTCTTCTAAAGATCTCGTCAACGTAAACAGGACCAAGCCGTATATATGTATAGATAACTTCGTCCTTCAATAGAGTACTCTATTACTCCATTGCCTGGTGAGACCACCTGTTCAGCAGCTAGGAAGAGTTCTTCTGAGTTTGACCTCGGTACTTATGTTATTTATATTGTTTAAATCCGCTTTTCGTAATATATTATGTGACTTTTTGTTGTTGACTGAATCAATCTACAAAATAAAAAAACATTTTTATTGGCACGTGGTTCCTTCGTGTATGCAATCTTATATATAAGCATAAGCCACAAGCCACAAGTATACAGAGTTTCTCCGGAGATTGAATGAGGAACGCTATCTCCACTTTCTGAGAGAAAGCCTAATGACATTTGTTTTTTCGGCGGTTCCGTAGTTGAGATTGTAAATTGGACCTCGTAATGCATGAAACAGTGGATAGGATGCGGTCGTTGTATCTTTGACAACATGACGATCCGAAGCCAAGGAAACAAAATAAGCCCATTGTTATATATCTGATAAAACAGCTGAAAAAATACACGATATTTGAACAACACAATTTCTTTTATTCAGATCTATTAAATGAAACCATATTTCAGTTAAAGAAAAACATGTATTTTTACTTTGAAATTCTAGTAAAACAGTCATTACGTGATATATTTTAAAGAGTTGTCTGATGATTGATGTATTGAGTTCACTTCCTATTATCTACGATCGCCTTTAATGTTTGCTCTAGACTGATTACTGCGGCCAGTACGATTACCTTTCTGCTGTGGAATATTAGCTTGAACAGTTATGCCACCTATTGGTTTCGCAGGGTCTATAGTCGCTACAGATCTTCCTTGTTGTGGTTGTAGTTTTTGAACTTGAGATGGTAGCGCGGCAGGAATGGTTGTTGCTGTTGATGCCGTTGTTACTCTGTTCGCCACTATTGGATTGCCATTATTTGCGGTGCCATTATTCGGTATTTGACCTGGTCCCGGTACTGGCAGGTTTATCGCCATTGGTATTTCAGCACGTTTTGGTTCACTCATATTTAGCTGTTCGTTGAATGTAAGACAGAACTCTCCCATTTTGAAAACGTCTCCATTTTTCCCCGAATACAAAGTTAAGCAGTGCCTCCAGATGGACGCGTAACCTTTGGTCAATTTTATTATATCTCCGGGTTGGATTAATTTACCCGGCTCATCCCAAATGGATACATTTATGCACGCTGTGGGATCTCCGACTTTAAAATTACGAACTTCTCGGTTTTCTTTGGTAACAGTTGCTGTACCGATTTCTAGGACAATAAATATAACATTGATGTTTTTTAAACCAGGCTTTATATCTTTAATAGCTATACAATCATTGCTGAACATTTTGTAAAATGTAAGAGTTTGTTATTTCAAAATTTTTTGTTGTGAGATGGTAAAGTGCAACAATGAAACTGACACATGTCAAGTCTCTGCGGTGCGTTCACTGGAGATGTTCTTCTCATGCAATTATGGTGAATACAACATTATACTATGGACTAGCAGCAATCAGAAAGAAGTGTTTAAATAATTGTCCGTGTTTATTTGTGATAAATTCTAGACCCCAGATATTTTATAGATGCGGGACCAGGTCAAACACAAATACTGTACTTTGATTATACATAACCATTTGTAATATGAAATAAGGTTAATAAATAAGTTTCTCCTATTTCACCTTATTTTGATATAAGACTTGATTAATTTAGTCATCAACACAGCCTATACGTTTAATTATAACACAGGAAGCCTAGAAATATAGTAATAGAATTTCATATTGAGACTTGTGACGTTGTCAAGAATGTACCAGACTGCGCAGCATATACACGTCTATTCAGCAATGTGCATCTATACATCTCCCTTACTCAACAGTAATCAGCTGATTTCCGGCGAGCGAGACGTCTATGGTATATTTTTGTTGGAAGCAGGAGGTAAACAAGAAGTTTTCCTTTTGTCATCGCAGCAGAAGAACCTGCGACAGAAAACTTCAACGAAAAAAGTTAAAACGCTGCCTCGATATACACATATAAATTTTTTCTCACTAAAAAATGATTTAAATTAACAAAATTAGTTCTTCTCTTAATCATACAAAACTCTTAAACTAATAATAAATTATTATAATATCTTAACTACGACGGCATAAAAAAAAAGAAAAAAATAAATTACATAAATTCCAAATACATCCGGAAGTATGGATCCAGTTAAAATTAAATTCATTGGTGTCCTGCGTGAGGATAATACCGTCAATATGAACAATTTAGCTGGGATCTTACACTGTAAACGACGATTGGAGTGGACTCGAGAATGGCTTAGAAAAAATCAAAATCAATTTACCTCGAAAGAGAACATTCTCAAGGAATTGCAATTTCGTCGAAATGAAATCTACCATCTGAATTGTTTTTTTGACATCACCGAGAAACAATTTCGATTTCTAGTGAATAAACTGGGACCACTAATTACAAATTACCAACCACATCGCAAGAAGAAGTTCTTTAGCGCAGAAGAACGTCTAGCCATAACGCTAAAATATTTAGCTACAGGTATGTAAGCAGTGAACCCATTTTTGGTTTTCGTTTTTTTTTTTTTTGTATCATTGTACCTAAACAGGGAGCATGCTTTATTTTCTATTTGGGGGCCATATTTCGTGATCTGTAATTGTAAACATGAGGGCGATTGTATTCTTTTTTCTTCACAGTAAAAGTTTGGTTTTGTATTTTTTTGTGCAGCTGTCAATATAGCATGCGTATTCTTCATGTTTGTTCGATATTCCAAAGAAAGTTAGATATAATGTGCAATAAATAATCAATTTACATAATGCACTTTGATCCCGGATCGAGTTGATTTGGGGTGTGTCCTTTCTTCTCCTTAGGTTTGACGAGGAGACGAAATAAGCCAGGGTTGAGTTTTTTTTTTCTTTTCTTAGAGACGAAGAATGTTCTGAATCACGGATAGAAATAATCATTTAATCCAAACAACAACAACTGTTAGAGGTGATGGGGTGAACGTATGCACATTTGCAACGAATTTAATTGAAAAGAAAATCGATCGCAAAAATTCTGTAAAACTTTACAATAGATTGCGACACGCGGAAATACATAACTATGTTTAATTAAAGTTAAGGAAATGTCATTTCTAGTTGATGTCGAAATAATGACATTTGTTTAGTGGTTGAGTTATGACCACATTTAGGCCTGTTGAAATATGTTGAAAGAATATTTGGGGTTTGTTTTTATTGACTGATGTTCGATATTTGTATTTCTTTGTCTACTCTCTTGGATATTTTGATAGTTATTTATTTTAAACAGTTGTACCCTTATTTTATATGCTCGTTGAATTAGTATGGTTCAACTTCAACTTTGATACCAGTTATCCCTCATTCAGTTGGATGTTTTACCTATAAACTGAAAGTCCTTGTTAAATATACATATATAAGGAACACTAGTAAAACGACCCATATTTGCTATTTATTTTCAGTGGATTTATTTGAATTATATTGATTGTAATTTTTTATTTTTCAGGTGAATTCCATTCATGTAGAAACTATTGTTTTCGTGCATCAAAACCTGTGATACTAAAAATGATTGGCGACATCTGTTTAAATATCTACGAAACACTAAAGGATCTATTCATTTCCACCCCAAAGACTGAAGAAGAATGGAAGATCGTTTCCAGCGCCTACTATAAAAAAATACAAATTCCAAATTGCATTGGTAGTCTAACAATGAAACACATAACATTCAACAAACATCCCCTTAAGCAAACCGATGGTGAGGATACCCTAATATTCACTGGGATTGTGGACTGTAACGACAATTTCATTTACGCTGACGTGGAACCGAGTCCAAGTAACACCGAATACGTTTTCGAGTCATCAACAATTAAAGGTCTTATAGAACAGGATCAGCTAAATTTACCAAAACAACCGGATACCGGACCAACGTATTACTTTGTCGGTCACGGAGCTCTGCCGCTCAAAACTTACCTTTTAAATACACTAAAGTATGTTCCCAACAGAAGTAGTGAAAGTTCGACATGGTTTAATTATGGTAGTCCTGAATATGAATATTGCTACGCAATGGACCGGGTAGAATACCATTCCGAAAGCGCCCTCCGCATGCTAACCAATATATTTCCAATTCTCTCAGCGCCATTTCGGATTGATTCTGAAAATGCACGAAAGATAACCCTGGGCTGTGTTGCTTTGTACAATTTCTTACGGAAAACGGAAAAATCATTTTACAAGAGTTCAGAAAAGATCAAATGCGAAGAGGAGTGCATTGTTGACGATGAAGAGGAACAAAAAGAATTAGAAGAAAATAGTCCTGATATATCTGAGTCAAATTGTCTTAAAGTGTTAAGGAAACAATCAGGGGATGATGCATTAGCTGACATGAGCCGGAAATGGTTAATCGAATATTTCTCCGATCGAAATAATCAGATATGTTAGATATGGAAATGAGAAAAACAAATAATATATAATATATATATATATATGTATACTCGCTATCTTCCACCTTGATAATTGAGTTTGTTGGAATTTACTAGTTGTTTTATTAATTCATTTTTAAGTTCATATTTATATACAACCATATATTTTCAAGCATTAGCGTTTAAATAGGAGGAATTAATAAAAATGGAATAAAATTGAATTTCCAGTATTAAATATAACATTTCATATCTATTGTTCGATCCTGATAAAGGAATACAATTCAGTTTGCAAAATGTGACTGTCGTATTATTAATCCGAAGACTTCGTAAATTATTCGATGACAATGATTAGGTGTTCGAGTTTGATACAGTTTTTTTTTCGACTTTGTTAATATCTGCTTCCAGTTAAGGAGTAATCTTATCAAAATAGCATATTATAAACTAAATCCCAAGTAGTGATGAATTTGCATACAATTCGATAGTGTGATCGTATCTTAATTTTAACTCAAAGAGGGAAAGTAAGAGTAAAAACTTAATACGGTATTAGTTCTCATATTGTTGTTGAAATATCAACTATAATAGAAGCATAGTAGGGCTTAAAGTTTGAATTCTGAACATGGGCCTGAACTTAAATCAAGAACAACACCAAAAATGAATTTGAATTGATAAACTCTTTATAACACACGCAATAAACATCTAGTGTTGTGAAATTCTCTCATACACAATTAACACTTAATGCAATCGTCTGCTCCAATGCGGCCATTTTTTTATTAGCAAATAAAGATTATCTCCTGGACTGCTAGTAGCACTAAGTTGTCTTTGGCCGAAAAGCTTGTAGTCCGGTGACAATATTTCCTTTCGAACCCCTTCAGCAATTAATTCTTGTGCTGCCGTAATCGCCGCATCGGATGGCTTAACGCTTTTGAAAGTCCCAATAAACGCTATACCAATGCTGTCAGCATTAAATGATTTTGTGTGAGCACCAGTTTTTTTCCATCCTCTTCCTTCGTAGACGTTTCCATCATTTCCAATCAGAAAATTATATCCAATATCACTGAAACGTAAAGCAGTCATGTGAAAGTCTTGTATTATTCGGACCCTTTGTTCACAAGATTCCTACAAATTATTTTACAATTATGATTAAAATTCAATTTTATATCATTCTTACTTCATTGTTGCAGATCTCTGATCTTAATTTTAACTCAAAGAGGGAAAGTGAGAGTAAAAACTTAATACGGTATTAGTTCTCATATTGTTGTTGAAATATCAACTATAATAGAAGCATAGAAGGGCTTAAAGTTTGAATTCTGAACATGGGCCTGAACTTAAATCAAGAACAACACCAAAAATGAATTTGAATTGATAAACTCTTTATAACACACGCAATAAACATCTAGTGTTGTGAAATTCTCTCATACACAATTAACACTTAATGCAATCGTCTGCTCCAATGTGGCCATTTTTTTATTAGCAAATAAAGATTATCTCCTGGACTGCTAGTAGCACTAAGTTGTCTTTGGCCGAAAAGCTTGTAGTCCGGTGACAATATTTCCTTTCGAACCCCTTCAGCAATTAATTCTTGTGCTGCCGTAATCGCCGCATCGGATGGCTTAACGCTCTTGAAAGTCCCAATAAACGCTATACCAATGCTGCCAGCATTAAATGATTTTGTGTGAGCACCAGTTTTTTTCCATCCTCTTCCTTCGTAGACGTTTCCATCATTTCCAATCAGAAAATTATATCCAATATCACTGAAACGTAAAGCAGTCATGTGAAAGTCTTGTATTATTCGGACCCTTTGTTCACAAGATTCCTACAAATTATTTTACAATTATGATTAAAATTCAATTTTATATCATTCTTACTTCATTGTTGCAGATCTCTGAAGCAGTGTGGCAAATAATGACTCTGCCAACTGGTAGTGTTAAATCTGTTAGTTCCTCAGTTGCAGGATCAGCATTCCAATTTTCTCTAGTTTTTATGCTTAGCTCAGAGTTCACCAGAAAACTTAGAGAACAAAATAGGAATCCTAATAGAATCTTTGATGAAGCCATTAAACCGAATCGCGACTGTGAAGTGTTGTTCTCCCGATAACAACTTAAGCAGGCAGACCACAAATGAATACTAGCGCTTTCGCGGTTTTCGATAGCCTTTTGTATAGAAGTCAGCCTATTGATGACGTGATTGGGGGAAAAACAAGCGTAAAGTGATAAGGCTATGGCTCAATACATTTAGGAAAAATCTGAGCGGGGGTGTTATTGGATAACTTGTGTGATTTACAATTTGAAATCCACACAAGAAAGAACATGTTACATGTTTTACCATACTGCACGGGGAAGTTCCGAAACGTAAAACACTTCTTGTAAATATGTACATATGCGTATCTGCTCTCATTTATGGGCGGTGATCCCAGATCGCTTCTACTTCAGCTGTCACAGTTAGGAATGAGATTTTGATTATTTAATTAAAACATCTGTGAAGTGGTCAATGTTTTGTTTGTTCCGATTGCGGACAGTACTTGTTTCATTTAACGAACGCATACATATTAACTGCATAATAGCGAAATAATGGATTGCGTTCCGTTCATTGGTGTGTGTAAAATAAAAAAAAAAATTAGTTTTCTTAAAAAATATTTTGCAAGTGGGCATAGTTTGCTCATACATGAATGAATAAATCTAACTCTACCTCTAAAACGGTGTAGGACACTGTAATCTTCGCGTCTCAGGTGTGCCAGACAACAAGTCACCAGCCTTGTGTGGGAACTGCGAGATGGAACTTGTTCAAGAGAAGATCGCTTGGAACAATGATAGGAGAATTGTTCGAATTTTCAGCCGTTGGTTCGTACTGCAAAATTATCACTGGCGGTATAACAGATAAATATACGAGTACCAAAACAAATCTTAAATATGAATACATAATTATCAGGCACTTGAGCCTTGGTCGCGAACTAGTAAATCAATCCCAAGATTGCTATTAAATAATGAGTAGAACAATTTGCACTTTGTTCTTAAAATAAGGCTTTTGTTTTGTCGCTTTTTATTTCAATGACTATCGGAAACTACTATAAATTGGTTTATTTCGATTTGACTGTTCAATTACTGAAAAGGATACTTCTGAGTCATACAACCAAATAAGAGGTTCAATGAGCGGTGTTATGGGTTTTCTACAACTGCCATTGATTAGTCACGTGCATATATTCGGACGAAGATGGCACTTGGTCACCATATATATTCAGCAGAAGACAAGTGAGTACTTGTCAATCATCAAGGAACTCACAATATATCCAACTTTGTAGGAATTTGTAAAAAAAATATCCTGTTTGTATTCACGCTGATCAATGTTTAAATACTGGAGACAATATTCAATAATGTATGTACATAAGTTTCCTCATGGAAAACATAAGGCTATATGAAGGCAGTGGTTGCACATAGGGAAATGCATAATTATCGACAAAAAACGACAATTTCATCGTTTTAACAAAAAAAAAAACAAATTAGAAGTCATCACCATTTGCTGGCAAATTTAAACGTTATACATACATGAAGAATATGCCAATTTTGAGTGATGTAATACGTATTTGGTGTGGGCCCGTGGCGTTGTGGGTATGTGCGTCGACCCTAATCTCGACGTCGTAGATTCGATTCCGGCTCTGTGCGTCGAAAACAATTTTCACGACCCCACCTCTTTCGAGTCACTGACAATGCTCCTGTCTAGAAAAAGCTCATCAAACAAAGCCGTTCGGATTCGGCATTAAACTTTTAGGTCATTTAGGTCCCTTCCACTCGTGAGAGAACAATAGCACGCACAACACGAGTGGTTGCTGAGAAGCTAGGCCCTGGCCCCCTACGGACTGTAGCGCCACCCATATTATTATTATTATTATAATAGGTATTTTCATTGCAAACGATGATCTGTGAGATATGCTTTAAGAAGGAACCAATTACAATTTGTTTATAATTATTGTGATTTAATAGCTAGACGTGATCAAAGATATATCTAATAACAAGATATGTTAGTGAACACCTAACTCATAGCTGCCAGTGCCTGCCGGGATTTTGTTTAAAATCATATTAAATAAATATTATTGCATATTCTTAGTTGTTAACGAGCTATCATGTTTAGGAAATAAAAAGTATCACTTTAGGCGCTGTTACATTGCGACAATTATTTGTATGATCGCAATTGTCTCACCTCAAATAACGTGATGAACTCATGTTGTTATCGCTACATTTGCAAAAAGTGTTGTCAATATATGTAATAATATATTCTTAGGAAGCAGAGGCCAAGAGAAACAATTGACAAAACTAAGGTTGGGTGTCCAAAGAAGATAGATTGCCGAACGGAGAGTTGATTGATAAGAACCGGTAAATTTAAAAGCACAGAGGGCTTAGATGTCTATCTCCAAACGAAAACAAACGTCTTGAAGGGGAATGGCTAGTATTGGCGAGTGAGCAGGTAGAGCCGTACATGTATTTTAAGAGCACATATGAAGTCGTAGCTGTAGAACATTTGGAAGAGGACAACTTCTGAGATCAATTTATATATACAGCCGAGAGGAATTAAACACGTTTTGGCTCAGATGGACGATGATTGACGTTGAGCAAATCATATATTCCTACAAATCGAAAAAATCTTAACCCCTGCAGCGGCACAAATGAAAAAAGAAATCCTATTTGTATACCGCATGACACGAATCTATTAACAAAGTTATTAACAATTAAAGTTGAAATTTTAAATTTTAAAATGTTTTTTTTCAGTAATTCGGCATACGAAAATGCATACTTCTAGCGTTTTTTGTTTGATTTAACATAATCTCCTTCAAATGAAACTAAAGTTATGTTCAGAAAATGTAAATAAAAAACGAAAAAAATAATTTTCATTTGTTAATAACTTCTTCAATTGCACTCTACACTAGCACCTAGAAGTAGGTAATACTTTTCCATACATGTGTTTTGTGATACACACTTAGCATACATACATCACTGGCAAAATAAACCCAGCCTGAAAGTATAATAGTTGTTATCTGTGATAAAACTTCAATTTTGTTGTTGGTTTATAACCCTAAACTTAGACTTTAACACAGTCTGGAGTATTAAGTTGGGGTTTGGTGGCTCGCTTCGTTTGCGACCAGGACTTTAACCCACTTTTCCGCAGGGCTTAACCACGACTTCGTCGCTCGGCTAAGGTATGTCACCAGATGTCTTGCGGGCGCCCAAGAATAAAACAATTACACTGCTAAAGCTTTTTACCGGATTGTGAAGATTTGGCCGTAAGAACGATATAATCTTTTAATAAAGCCGAATTCCAAGATTCGTCGTTATTTCGGCCGGATATCATGGCAACAATTAACAAATTTGTAAATTGTCTTTCTAGTTTGACTTTGCTCTTTTTGTGTATATTATTTGAGAGAAAAACTGCGCGTGCATAAAACGTGGCATACTTTTAGGATAAAATAAAGAGTGGAATGGAATAAACTTATTTTTGTATGTCTAAATACTGAAAAATTGCATTTTAAAACTTGCGAATTTCAATTTTAAATTTAATAACTTTGTTAATATTAATTTCCTGGAAAAATGAGTTACAGACTCGTGTTTTGCTGCCAATTTGGCTGAGAATAGAATTGATTCTAAATTTGCCTGTAGGCTATCCAAAAAGTGGAGCCGGGAAGTTTATCCCAAAATTAAATAATTTTTTTTTTACTAAATGGTCATGAAACACATGATTTGGGATGTTTTATCTAATTGGAGGAATTTTAATTGGTGATTGTACATTCTTTGATCACGATTCACGGTTATTCATATGACACTTCTTATTTGAAAGTGTTTCAAAAATCGTATATTAACATACACATGCATATTGTAGTGTTTCCAAGAATGGCCAAATATTGTTCTTCTCCCCAGATCAATACATAGCATTACACGTACGTCATGCACATATTTGATAATTTTGTTCCATAATATCAATAAACTGATGCTAAACGCACGAGATTACGATCCACTCCATTCACAGTGGTTGCAGAATATTCCAAGAAATTCTTTTTTCCATCCAATCGCAAATTAGATTCCACTAACTGTCATGTGCAAACCCATCTGTCGAATAGTTTGGTAAAAGAAAAGTGAGACGTCCTTTTTCACATACAATTTTCTGCTGGCTAATTGTTGAAAAATTCCTTAAAAATTGTTTTATTTTAAAGATTAACTCTTGGAGAATATACAGGAGGAATGAATTTCCCCCTTAAGTGATTTTTGCGATCATATTTTTTTTTATCAATAAAAGCAATACCGCGAATTGTATTCCTGTTCCAGTTCAGTAGTCTCGTCAGAAGAAGGCGTTCGCATATCGAGAAAAAGAAAGAAAAAAGTGGGAAAGAGAAGGACATAGCCAAAAGAATTAAGACAGGCAACGAAGTGACAGGTCTCCGTTGTCGAGGTTATGTTTTGTGGCCACTATCTTTATCAATTACCATCGTCGCCATTCAAGCAGGAAATATTTTCCCTCAGGATCAAAGTTTGCGGGACACCTTATACAACTACACATCAAATTTGAATTTGAAACAAAAGTTTAATTAACGTGAAGCTATTCGCATTTGTGTCATCAATAAAATATACACCATAATTTGAGTAGTGCAAAATAAAATTAACAAAAGAAAAATGATTATAAATCTTAAGGTGAAGACTCTGGACTCGCAGACCCACGAATTCAGCATAGATAATGAGGTAGGTGGTATCTTCTTACTTCCTAAACTATTAAATCGATTTGGTTTTGGAAATGCATTTTTTCAGTGGTATATAGTGAAAAATATGTATTTTTTGGGATGAGTCACATCAATACATCGCGCTGTATAGTATTGGTTAGAATAACTTTCGTTTTATGGTAGGATGTGTGTAATAGCTTGATTTGCTTCCCCAGTAGGCCAATTAAGGGGGAAGTTCAGCTTAAATTTCACGGGGATCTTTTGAGTGTGTTTTTTTTTTTGTGGGAACTACCACCACAGGACATTCATTAGATTAAGATTGTACGTCCAAGTAAATTAAACAAATGCTACTATATGCTGGAGTACTGTATTCCTTCGCCTTCCCCTTTCCCAATGGTTGAGTACTGTGTAACTGTTTTTCTTCATGAAAAGATTGATTACCATTTTTATCATTTTTCGCATTTATACGATTAATTTTGTATTCAATAATCGCTTTGAAAGTGTGGGAGCTTCAAAAATATGTATATTAGTTGAGTGAGATAGCATCCACTTCATTTTGCAAAAAAGTTAACGCGGGATTGCTGACACCTGGTCATCAAAACAATTTTAATTTGAGAGCATCAGCTGGTTCATTTCTTATATTCTTATTCTTATATGCTTTTAGATCACTATCAGACAGTTTAAAGATAAAATTGCTGAGAAAACCAACATAGCGGCAGAACAGCAGCGCATTATATATTGTGGCCGTGTTTTAGCAGACGATAAACAAGTCAAGGAATATGGTAAGATTAAATATTTTATATATAGCTCCTCATTAAAATACTGTATCACTAACACGTCCTTGAAATCTAATCAGATGTTGATGGGAAGGTAGTTCATGTTGCCGAGAGGCCACCACCATCGGCAAGGATAGCAGCGAACGCGACTGGCTCATCAACATCATCGAGACGTAGTGATCGTAGTGAATCGCGAGGAATGCGAAATTCTCCGCTGTTTCGCGCTCTCGATGGCATGGTAGTTGGTGCAATGGCAATCCCAATGAATGCGGGAGTAGTAAGTTTTGTCAAGAAATTACGCAAAATCAGAATATGAAGAGATCATTTCTTTTTTCTTTTTTTGCAGCAAAACCAGCAAACCACTATCAATCCATTGACGTCGTCATCATCATCTTTTTGCATGAATCGAATTACTGTTGCCCGACATATGCTCGATTGTGCCAACAATATTGCAGCTTATTTGGAAGATCCAGAAAGGGTATGTTCCTTTGTCAATAGCAATAAGTAGAGACTCACATTTAGCCTAAAACATTGTCCGATAGCCAGTCAATTGTTCTGTATTTCATGCATATTCTCGTAGGGTCTTAATAATACATCGCTAGACATATTAGCCCAGGGGCGTTGGACTATGGAGTCGACAGTAGTAGAAGTGGGTATCACAGACATCCAGCAGAATCAGACGCACAACATAGTCGAAGCACTGCAGGGTGCTGTATCCGCTGCGTTACGTCAAAATGGGAATGCAAATGTTACAGTTGTTCAATTACCAACGGTATTCGGTACGAACGGAGGGGATTCTGTATCTGAACAATCTGATACTGATAACCAGTCGTCTAACAGTGGTGGTGATTCAACAGGATCGGTTGAGCCAATGGATGAAGCAACGGATAGCGCCACAACTACAACAGAAGCCGAAGCAACCGGAACACAAGAAAATGCTGAAGCAAATGCGCAGCCAAACGAAAATTCGACCACATCGACACCGGCAGCCACTACTGAACAAAGTCCCAGCCGACAAAGAACTGGTACACGTGTATTGGCAGAGGTTATCAGTCAATTGAGAACTGTTCAGGCTCGTTTGAATCCATTCATTTATCAGTACTATGATATACTGCAGAATGAGCCGACATTCGAAGAAAACGTAAGAGAAATACAATTTTTGTTTGTTTTGTAAATAAATAAACACACTTTTGATTTGACTTTTTAGGATACAGCAGGACGTGAGAATACTCAAAGGCTTTTTGATCGCGTCTCGGAAGCTTTTCATTATCTCTCCCATGCTCAGCACGCAATATCGGACTTGATGCTAGATGTGTCCCAACCCTCTCCACGGTACTTGTGTTGTCGTCCCATATTGGTTGAGCAAAGTGGATACGTAAGTTCCAACAATTACATGGCATATAATCCGTCTGGAAGTGGTTCGGGCATACACACTGGTACTATACCCCGACAGCAGACAGCGACAGCTCCACCTGCAGCAGCCACTACACCAGCAGCTGCTGCTCCAACAGCAGCAGCCGCTCTAACTGCAGCAGCTACCCCAGCGGCAGCAGCAGCCACTCCAGCTGCAGCAACTGCTCCAACTGCAGCAGCTGCACCTGCAACAGCCGCAGGATCTACGACTGCTCCATCAGCAGGGACTTCATCAACTACTGTTGAAGATTCTGCAGAAGCCAACAATACCGCCGGTGTGACTACCACTCCGCCTAGCACTCCTGCTGCCAGTGTTAATGCCACAGTTAATGTCGTTACCGGTAGCACAACTCCGCCACAAGGTCTATCCGGTAAGTTGAATTCCTTTGTTCTCAGATCCCTTTCGAGTTCTTTGCTGAGATGGGATCGTATATGTACATAATAAAACCGTAGATCACTGTATGTGAATGAGGTACCGAATGTGAGGGGAAATTAACTCCTTTTTTTAAATCAAAGATTACATTTAGTTTACAACTTGTTTTTTTGTATTCTAGATGAAAATGAAGTAGAGCTCGTACTCAATCTTGCTCCCAGAAGAGTATTCGTTCGTACGTTTCATTTATTTATATATATATTTTTTTAAGAACTAAGGTTTGTTTTTGTGGTGATTAACACATGAGTTCATTTTTAAGCATCATCACAGGCGGTAAACGAATGAATTCAATGCGCCTTTATGAAATCGAAAAGGGTCAGCAATATGCAAAGCTTCGACGTTTCTTTGAATGGATATTGTACATAATATTTATATTTTATTCATTTTTATTTCGTTCATTTAATTGTGGAACCTAAATTCAAAAACTGTTTTCGCGTTTGAAATATTCGCGTGTCCCCCTATGCAGTGAACAACTTATTGGAGGGGAACATGTCTGTTCCATTTAAAAGTGTAGACGTATTATACACATCTGTGTTGTCACTTGGAGAGCCCTATCATGTTAGGTAACATTTTCGATTTGGGACTCGATTCTTACAATCCATGTTACATCACTCATAAAATGAGCAGCACCCGAGTATATATACAAACCATAAACCAAACTTATTAACTAAATCATTCATTTTGTAGTTTTGTATTGTGTTGGTGTCTAGTGTCTACCAACCAACAAATATGTTTTGCTTTTGTTATTTAAGTATACATCATTTACCAATGAATCACGAGTAAAACACAGACGGTTTGACTTATCAACTAATTTGTAATATTAAGGGATTTTCACTTTTGATAATATAAACATTAATGCATTGCACATAAACTGTTGACAACGACATTCGATCTGTCTTTAAAAATATGATTATATCCTATCCTCAGCAAATCATCAATTCCAAGTGTCACGTCTAATTCAAGCTGTTGTTAATTCTGCTCCACTTGATGCCGATTTTCATGTTCAAATAAATGCGCCGAGCTTTGTTTCAATCGGCTTCCCTTTGAATGCAACAATTCGTTCTCAGCCCACAACGACATCAACATCGACTCAATCATCCTCATCAGCAAATCAACAACAACAACAACAACAATCAACAGCAAGTACCGCTGCATCCTCAAATGTTGCATCAGAATCAAATACAACAACAAATTCTGGTGAATCGAATCAGGCTCGTGTTACCACAGCTACACACCCAACCACTTCGACTCAAACCCGTTCTACAGCTCGTCCACAAGTCCAGGTTGCAAATATACCATCGGCTTGGAACACACGTGTGATACCGGCAAATATGCTATCTTCGTTCGATCGGTAGGCAAAAGCATTATTGTGAAAGGCGAACAATTATTTTTGAATATGGTTTTTGTTTTCTTCTTGTAGATTTTTGCCGTGCAATAGTCATCATATTCGTGAGAATGAGGGTAATGAAGGTGGCTCCAATAACAACAACAATAATGGTGTTAGTCAACAATTTACGCAACCTCGTGTGCAAACACGTATATTGAGGCGCGTAAGGCGACCTAATTCGACTTCGTCTGTTGGAAGCGGAGATGCAAACACTGGTGCAGTTTCTACCACTCCCACTCGCTCACAATCGCCATCAACGCGTGGCAACAATGTTGGACAACTCAATTTAATTGCCAATAGGTGCAGACGTAATCGTCTTCGTAGCCAATTGCTTTCATTTATCGGCACTAGTATGTTTGATGGTGCACCAATTACTGAGGCTGGAATGTCTGCAGCTATTGATAAAGCTATTCAGTATCTCAATGATATTTTGATATTTATGCCTCAATATGACATGCATGAATACAATTCACGGGCATCGGTTGAAAAATTGGTTCGAACAAGTTTACCTTTGATCATAAATTTAATAAATGACGCTCAAGATCCTTCAAACTTCGAAACCCGTTTGAGTTCAGCTTTCAAGCAATTATTTGGAAGGTTATTTGTAATACTCTTCGTTTGTGTTGGAAGAATGAACGCGGAACTATACTGGACACAAATAACACAAATGGTTATGTTGGCAATACGTGGACGTAAGTTTTGTTGAGTCCTATTCAACAGACAGACTGAGTAGTCGGCTACATGCTTGTTTTTTTTTTTATCTTTTCTTCAAGGTTTCCAAGATGAGGCGCTTACCTTTTTACAAGTACAGATCAGAACACGTACTCCAGATATCGAGACTGATTCAATTCTTGACGACGTTAAGCCGTTCCTTGTACTCCGTGATGCTTCAGCGTCACCAAGAGATAATGAAGTAACGGTAAGCAGTACGAAATTCCACTCTATTCAGTGTCTAAAAAAAAAACATTCTGCACAGCCAATGGATACAGATTCCTGCTCGGCATCAGGCTCTGGATCTTCGAGTAGTAATTTTGAAACATCCGCAGTTCCACCCAGTGAACCAGATGAAGTGCTCCCACCAGTTATTGTAGGTTCGGAACCCTGGCACAGAAATTTCCCACCTGTTTGGCTACCAATTATTACTCGTGATATTCAAAGTCAGACACGACAGGTATAGTTACCGTTTGATATAAAAGAATGACAGTTTTCTTATAAAAAAATAAATTTAAAATATGATTATACAGGCAGCTCAACCGGCATTTTCTGATACTTACATATCCGGAATGTCAGCCAAAAGACGAAAACTTATTCAAAGTACGAAACCATCACAGGATGTGAAATCTTTAGTTGCCGAAAGTGTTCGACGGGCAATTCAAACGACCGGTCTACAAAATGCTGCATCCTCGAATTCCAATCATACAGTGGATGAGATTTCCAACGCAATTGCAACAGACACAACGGTCCAGGCATCATTCAGTGAAACACTCCGTTCAAGTGTAAAGGAGAGACTTAAAAAGGATAGCGATTTTATAGTCGACAAATTTCCCCATACATCGAAATATTTCAATAAACAAAATTAATTAATTTTATGCACTAAATAAATAAAGCATTATTGAAACAAATACAACAACCTAGTAGACATGAACACACTGTATGGAAAAAACACTTCCCATGCACGTAGGGACGGTTTATACATTGAATTTAAATTAAAAAAAGCAACTTTATTTAGCGCTATATTATTTTTGCTATACCCAAACATGTAAAACAATTTTAGTAACCGAATTGCTGCATTGCTTAGACATTAGATTAACTATACATCGCTTGAAAAAAAATAAGAGGAAATGAGAAAAATTAAATGGTTTAAATGACTTTGTAAATAAATCGAAATAAAAAAATAAGATTTATTGCTTAACGGAAAAAATTGTCCAGAAGTATAAAACTAATGTATTTCATCAATCGCAGAAGACTGCTAGAACAGCAAAAGCTATACTCGACAGTTATACAATAAACGAGACAACAAAGTTCTTCTTAGTTTTGATTAGGTTTAATTTAAAGAGTTTTGTTACAGTTTGTTTTGGTTTTCGTCCGATTTTAGTCACATTTCTTTGTTGACATTTGAATATGGTTAAATTGTTTTTTTTTTGTTTTTTGGATGACTGAGACGATGGCTCTGTTAAACGTGATTATGATTAAGAATAATTAAACATATTTAACAAATTTGTGTATTAATAACGACACTTGAACTTTTATTGAATAAAGTTTTAAAAATCAAATATTAAATGCTTAACGTGTTTCAAGTCAAATTACTCTCTCAAATCTTTTGATTGGCTAAAGGGTGTACGTTTTTAACAAGATGACTCTATTTTTCAACTCTGTAATACAGCCAAAGATCAGTAGTTTAGATTTTTGGCTTAATTACAGCTTGCAAGTGTTTTGGTATAGTTTCCGCAATTTGTTTGCTGTTAAATCTGGACTATGAGTTTAAAATCCAACTTCCTTTGATCGCGGATACCAGTAATGCAGCAAGAGACTAGAAAGCAGCCACGCCCTAACTTATTATGGAGTATGGCTTTGTCTTGTTGTACGTATTTCACCCTAAACCATAGCAATTACCCCAACCTAGTTCTGTTAACTTCACCATATTTTATGGTTGCTTGAGCATACCCTTTCTCTAGCTAAGCAAATTGCTTTCAAATATTGCCAAGCTAATTTAATTTGCTTTCGATGATGAAAATGACAAGCTTCCAAAATTCGGAACGCTTGTTAGCACATGAACTTTTGTGAAAGCAAGCCTTTTCGTCCTGCACACCTTCGATAATAAATGCTTGTACCTTGCAACTCTTACATACTTATCAGGCCGTCGATCCACGGTGCAATTGCTGCCTTCTATCGGTGACGTTGCTGCGCACGAGTCTCCCAGTCATCAAGGCCAAGCTGTCTTACATCGGCAATGAATTGGTCTCCGGGAGCTCTTAGGAGGATTCACAACCCCTGTCTATTGCAGCGTTGTTGTCCATGGGCTCGATGAGGCCGAGCCACTGTAGTCGACGGCTTTTGCCTTTCCGGCTACATTTACTTTTCTTGCCAAGGCACCAAAGATCAGCTTCGCAGTTTAGCTTAGCGTGCAGCTTTCGGCTCTATAAAGCAGCACTGGCAGAATAATAGTTGTGTAGAGCATGATTTTGTTCCTTCGAGCCAGGAGTTTTTAGCCCAGTTATATTGACTAACCGAAGTAGTATCGGTTACCAAGGCCGAATCTACGTCGGATCTCCACAAAGATGTCATTCGTGGAGTTAACGTTTGCCCGAGGTAGACAAACGCCTTCACTGCCTCAAAATTGTAGTTGTCGATAGTGATATTTCGGTCTGGCGGATAGTTTCTTGGTTGATAGCATATATTTCGTCTTAATTCCATTGACTTTAAGACCAGCTCGTTTAGCCTGTTACTTAATTACATTAGAAGATAGTGCCGTCCGTTTTGGAAGCAAATCATACAACATCGCTGATTTCTTGCCGAAATCCGGTGCAGATTTCAAACGGTTCAGAGATTATTGGACCGAACTGCACGATGTCGGATAAATTTTCCCGGAATCCCGATTTCGGCCATCGCTTTGAGGAATTCTGTGTAAAAACGTGGTGAGTATCGATTTGAAACTCGCTAATCATCTCGAGGATTAGTCTAAATGTGAAGATTTGGTCTATAGTAGATGTGCCGGACCAGACGCCACACTGGTGCGTGCCTATTAGTGCGGTGCATCACAAAAAAAAAAAAAAAAACAGTTTTGATTGTTTCAACAGAGATGGTTTCAGATTTTATATCGTATACTTTCAGACGTGTTTTAGGGTTTTACCTAAGTTTCGAAACAATATGCTTCTTATTGGCTGCTTATTTTCTTCTGTCATCTACCTAGACGTTTTCCAAATTTTCTTCATTATTAAATTTGTTTATTACAACTCTCTTACTAGAGAGAGCAATCTTCCATCAAGTTTGCAGTTATCACTGCATTTTTTTCGTCTCAAACTAGCTAAGGATATGATTTTGTTCTTTCAATAAAGTTTCCTTTTTCTTTCTTACAAAATTTTTTCATGACTATTTTCATTTAACTTGTTTGTCCAAGCTTAAACGAAATGGTATATATTTCTAAGGAAACAATATTTGGCGTGCTTAATTTCGATAGCAAGGCTCAATATCGAAGTGAAAGATTACTAAGTCATCATTCCCTTTCTCGTTGCAGTGAATGTAGCGTCAAGTCGAGTATGACTGCCTGTAACATTGATGCTTTGACCCTGTGTGGACCTCTATCCGCGAATTTATCTATCGGCGTACACCATCTAACACACAACTTTAGTAGTTTGGTAATAAAGACGTATTCTTCGATTTATTGAAAGGCCGTCGCATACCCCGTGTTTCACGAACCTTCAGGACGAAAGGTTGAGAATAGCTGATCTAGAAAATGTAGTGTAGTTCCTCCCTTCCAGTCGCGTCACAATACCTCTTACAAGCAAATGGAAACAGCGATAAGTGGAGTAACGCTGGCAAAGCACAGCTGGTTATTGCAGGTAAGTGAGCTATGTTTAGGTGAGACTGTATAACATCAAACCATTTAGCGGTAGAACGTGGCCGTAAGTAAGCCTCTATTCAGTAAAATGATGCTTAAAGACTGCTCTTATTGGTAGTTTTCTTCTGAGTGAGCGTTGTTGTAAGATTTGTTTCCTTAGGAACGTAAGGGAACTGGCCCGGTCAATGATGTTTGGAATTGGTGTTTGTTCTTCTTCTGCTTATTCTTACCTGTTCTTATAAAAACAGCCACATTTCAGCATTAGATAGAGCATCATCAACATGAACACATTAAGTCTCTATGGTTGTACAGAAGTCCAGAGTAACTCAACTCTACACTTTCCGAACCAGAAAAAGTATGGACAATTTTTCATTGAGCTCATGTTGATACAAACAAATCAATTGCAAAAACAATAATATAATGATCGAGGAGCAAGATGCCATTCCTACACATATTCCACTTACAACAAAATTACTAAATCATGACTTTCTTCCCTATTTGAAAATTATTTCTCAATTGACCGAGAAAACTTCAAATTACATACAAGAGATTCAAATAAAGGACTGAACACGTGTTTGTACAATGTGTATAAAAAAATCAAAAAATCGAACATTCAAATTTAAAATGTACCATAAAGTAATCAATTAATTCAAAACATACATAAATAATCTTCCAAATACTTAAGAACAGTGATTCAAAATAATACACAAATTATGCGAATCCAAAAGGAACAAATAAAATGTACGTTCAAAAACTACAAACTAATTCTCACCTCATCGCCGTAATTATCCAAAGAGAAAAGTCGCTTGACGTAAACTATTAAATCAAAATTCTTTTCTCTAGATATAGAATGAGTATATTTAAAAATATTGCATGACATCTAATCATAAGTAGATGACACACAAATGTAGGCTTGATCTGGTGACTGCCATGACAAGAAAAAAAAAAAAACAACAACCGAAGCCACATCATTGGATATAATACATACTACTAATTTAAGTATGACTGCTGTCTTTACAGCGTGTGTTCAACATTTTTTCACTAAGAGGTCAAGTGCATCGCCACAGATACCACACCGGTCCCAAGGTGTGGGAGTTATTTACAGTCTGTTGTTGCCGGTAAACAACAAAAGTGTCAGTCTAAAAATAAAAATCATTTGTTGATATCAAAATTAAAATAGCTATTATTGTCATCATATTTCAGGTTAAAAATTCCTGAATGAATGTAAAAATTATAAATAGAGGGGCGCCAAAAGATTAAAAAAAAAAAACAACCAATAAAACGACTGTTGTTGGCGGGTTTAATGTACACTTATTTGCAGCATAAAATGCTTCCCACGTCCGATTCGATCGTAAACACGTTGTCTTGAGTTAATTTTATAGGCTCAGAAATAATTCCTCTAATTTTTGATCTACAATTTGGCGGAATAGCTTTGGAAAGGTCTGTCAACGATCATCATCATTAGTGGCTAAATAAAATAAATGTTCAATGATTTGTGATATTTGTGCTTTTTGAAAAGTTATTATTTATCAAACCAGTCTAGCCTAAGCATGTGGTACATCGTATAGAGTCTAGATTGTCAAGCCAAAAATGCGAAATTTCTCAATATTAGAGTAAACTTTCAATGTAGTTTAATTAATAATCACGTGCATGGGTTGGAACAAATCAAACAGCTAGGGTTTATTCAAAGTTGCATGTACCACATATAATAAGTGCACACGCTGAGCCACCTGATTAGGTAGATCAGTAAGTATGTTTTATACAGTGCAAAATTTACGAAAGACATGCCATTTCTTACTCTGCAGAAAAATTCAATACTTAAATACTACCATGTTGTGTACTGCAAGTGATAAACGTCAGTGGCTGTAAAAATAAATGCAAGTATTATCATCGTCATCATGCTCAACAAACACCTAATTATCGTGGCATAAATATATTATGGTTTCCCTCTCTTTTTTTGCAAACCATTTAACGAGGGCACAAGCACGTATGATGCACTACAGTCTACAGCCGTATGATTAATACCAGCGCCACACTTCAGCGGTCAAAAATGAGATGGATTATCTTATTTAGATTTATCTTAGCATATTCCCGATGCTTTGCCGTCGACGGCTGGCAACCTCATGCCGCATCTTTCGCATTCCGATTTCAACGAACAATCGCACAGTCATCCACATTTCATTTGAGATTCTACTAAGTGACGTTTTTTTTTTTTTCATTTCTGAACATAAATCATTTGAAACTTTTGAGAAGAGATGGCCGCGGATCATGAGTTGAGGTTGGCGCCTGGGCGCCACGTTCCGACGTAATTGCAAGCAATCGCGTTGTGCTTTTTTTTAGTTGCAATCTGATGACGTCGTTGATAGAAGGGGGACATGAGGCTGCCAAGGAGCAAAAACCGATGAGAAGAAATGCGTTCTTTCTACACATGCAGCTGATACTCTTTCTGCTGGTTAATACGCATATTTAAGTCAGAAATTTTAACGATTAATGAACAAATAATAGCAGCAATTTTGTATATTATTTGTATATTATGTACACGACCATATGTACCTACATACGTATGAGAACTGAATGAATTATATTTCAGACGTCAGAAAATGTATCGTTTTGGAATGTTGTCGTCAGTGGAAAATATTTGGCCGCAAATGCAGAGTATAATGGAACAGATGCTACTTAGTAAGGAATTTTAATTTGATCATTCAATTCATTAACATTGTTCGAGAAAAAAAATTCACCGTCGCAATAAGAATTTACGCAAGCAGTTTTCAATCTTTCACAAAGCAACATTTTACTTACGTACCGTACTTGTAGCATTTACAACAAACAGTGTTTCTTATTCGAATCCTTTTTTGGTTCCGACATGACGACATTTTCTCTGTGGCTTAAGTCAGTCATTGATTTTTGGATTCCTGGAGAGTTGCACGCATGTTAGCCCAACGTACTTGAATCTCGATGTCGTAGATTCGAGCGACTTAAATAATTTGCACCGTCCACCTCTTTCGAGTCACCGATGCTCATAGAGTATTTCCTATCTAGAAAAAGATTCTCAAACTTGGCCGTTCGGATTTGGCATAAAACTGTAAGTCTCTTCCACTCGTGAGAGAACAATAGCACGCTAGGCCCTGATCCTTTGTGGGCTGTAGGGCTACCCATATTATATTATTTATTATTTGCTGTGAAATCTAAGCTCTGTAGCTTTGATGTTAAGAAATTTTGCCCAGAACTACATGTCCTATCATCGTAACATATGTACATGTACCAGTCAAGAGCTTGTTGTGACACTATCGTTCCTTACTACAAGGGAATTCACAGAAAGGTGAAGGAGCAGGAATATTATGCAGATCCAAGCAAATGATCACACATCAGTCTAGGCTGGGGGTCATAGCAAGTTGTAGCCTTCTTATCTTGCAATTAGTACGGAGCTAATACACTCTGCTTTACAAAAGTTCAGAATTTAGGCCGCTTGTGGACTTTAACTCTCACCCCTTGATGTCCCAAATAATCACTAACGTCACGAGTTTTTCTTACGGGTATTTCAACGCAACATTTTTCAAATGCCACAAAATTACCGTAACAACTTACACGGTTCTGAATCAGAACTTATTGCTTGTTATTCGCTATCGCTTTATTAATAAGTTAGTACATTGCAATATGGCAAATAACAACAATTTGATGTGGTCAACATGACCGAAATGGTCAATCTGCCATTTTCAACAAACTTTTAATACAAATTTAATTTCCTTTTGCATTATATTCACTCAACGGAAACAATGAACATTTCAAATTATAAATAAATGCCTTAAAAAATAAAATGGATTCATTTTCTAATGTTCATCTCTATAGTAGAGGTAGTCAAAACTCTGCCCTCCACCAACGGAAAACTCTCTTTCATATTTGATGCACACATTCGGGGGAAACTCCTTCTTTCGCGAACCAATCCAAATCTCAAGCTCCATTCATTATAAGCTCATAGGAAAAGGGGCTTAAGGGGGAGTGAGAGAAAGCTCGTTGGTCTTTCTAACCGTAGCATATACAATCTTTTCGCATATTTCTTAGATTGTAGTGAGGGTATGTGATTTCTGATTGGTGATAGCGGACATAGAAGAAGACACTTATAGGGCGAGAACAACAACATCAAAATCATGACGATCACATAGGTGAGAGGAGATCGCCTCAACGGCATCTCTCTCTCCATCTGACTGATACTCTATTTTGTTCTGACATTGTACTACTGAGGAGACTCCGAGTACTTCGTTCCGATTCAAAGATAATATAATAATGCCACTGTTGTGGCTGACGCTGGCTTGCTCACTAGAGATATGAGGAGGAGAACGACGTCGACGTCGATGTCGATGTCGACGTCAACGTCAACGACGACAACAACCACAATGATGCTGCTGCTTCTGCTGTTGATGATGATGGCAGTGATCGTTTAGGGACTCTATCGCGAGTCTTCCATTGAAAATCTTTATCGTCTCCATAGTCGACCTCAAACCGTGCTGGTATGCAGACGTGGAATTGCTGCTTCGCGCTAATACGTGCTCTTTAAAAATTCTTGCTTCACTTTTAATAACTGTCCTCATCCTCCGATTTGTTTAAAAGGACATTGAAAATACCCAAGAGAAACTGCATAAGCATCTCTATTTCTATTTTTTGTTAGCATCTGGGTTTTTTTTTCTTTTGTCATCTCTACCTAGTGAGTGTTTTAAATATCCATAAATGCCCTTTTGGAAAGTCCACACATCTGGCTACGGTGTCCTTTATCGAATGCCAAGGATTTAGCTGTATGTGATGTGGATGTGGTATTTGTGTATGTGAATCTCATTTGAATGCTTATAGTTTACAACTGAAGGGGATTTTCCCCGAAAAATAAATATACATAAAATAAAAAAGTGGAATACAATCTTAATCTCTGAAAATATTGAAATATAAAGAAAAAGGAAAGAAAGAAAGAAAGAAAAAAAAAACGAAGATAGTGATTGTGTGCGAACAAAGTTAGTGTAAAATAAAGTGTAACAGCTTTTAAAAAGTAATTAATTTCTCTGAAGGAGTAATTTCGTATTTTTCATAGTGTAGCGTAGTGTCTGATCTGAATATAGTATTTAGTGCGTTAAACTCATTGGCCTGCAGAAATGGCATCATTTGTTTATGCCATTTGGAGTATTGCTTCGGTGCACTGTTCGGTGCGACCAGAAATCTCACCATGCACCTGTGACCCTATGCACACGACGAATCGCGTCGAACTGTCTTGCGAGAAGGTCGATTCATTCAATCAAATCGTCGATGCCCTATCGGGAAAGTTCTCATCCAACCTCAGTATAAGCTTGCAAATAGCACATTCACAATTAGACGATCTGGAGATGAGATCGTTTACAGAAATGAACCTGAACATGGTCAAACTACGCATGATATCGGATAACTTAAGGTAATTTAATTTTCGACGAAAAAAAAAAAAAAAATAATTCATGTCTTTCTACAAACAAAAAAATATTTTGTAAAGATCAAGAAAAATCACAAGATTCTAATGTATTCCTCATCGAATCTCCGATTGATACCCCCAAAGAGAATCTATACATATGTGTGTTTTAAACAAATACATCTAGGAGAACTGGCAGGCTTATCACACATTTTTCTTCTTTCTCCTATTCATCATATTTAAGATCAAGTTCCCTCTAAATGCGACGTCTGTGTATAGATTCATTATGTTGATATTAGTTTTATATTTACGTGAAATAAAAATAATACGAACAGTCATTTGAGGCGGGCCAAAGGCCCGTCTAAGCCAAATTCTCTTGAAATGTCGATTTGTTGTAGGTCTGTGACAAAAAAGTCGAAATTCCTTTTGGGGATTATCGCGAAAAATTCCCAATTGTAACAATAACAAAATGAAAACAAATACACATAAATACATGAACACCATGAAAAGGAAAAAACGAGATAACTACTATCATCAAAATGAAGCATCAAGAGCTTCGCTCTGCCATTTAGTTTTGAGCTTGTGTTTTTTTTTTCATATTTTAATTTGATTGTTTCAAAAGAGATTTGAGTATCACTTGCAGAAAATGTAGTACTATCATGTTGACTGGTTTATACGAGTTAATTTTAAGTAAATCCAGATTCGCTTAGAGCAACACACTATTGTTATTATTTCTATAACATCTGATATTAGTGTTCTCATAAATATTTGTTGGTTTGGAAAAAATTAAATAGATACAATGATTTTTTTGTAATAAAGCTCTTTGGAGAGTTTTGTTAAATATTCTGATTGCTTACATTTATTTGATAAAAATTCAGGACATTCCGTCTTTAAAAACTTCAGTCTCTTATTGTTCTTCAGTTGAGTTTCGTACACATGCCTGTTTTTGGACTTGTACACTTGCTAACGTAAAATATTAAAAACAAAAATAGCTTGTATTCTCACGTGTGTACATCGCTATGATAATATACTCTACACTGTCACAGTTTCTCAATAAAGGAATTGGTGTATATGGAATTTAAATTCAGTTTCTTCAACTCTTAGTTGAAGTAAATGTTCAAGCAGTATTATGCAAGTAGATAGGATATTCCTTATATGAGGTAAGTTACAAACATTGCAAGTTGCTATATTATCTGTCGATATACTAGGGGATACATATTCTGCTTTAAAAAACCTACTAGACATCCTAGTAGAATATAGCACTTGTTTACACCTAATGTAACAAAGCAAAGAAATAATTAATAATTAATTATTTAAGACAACAGGCGAAGATGCGAATAGTATTCACATATTTGAAAATATGTGCGAGACTTAAAAAATAGTCCGAGCAACGAGAGTGGATAATTGAGTTACAGTTTGAGAAGAGTCACGAAAAGTAAACATTGTGTGTGCATATTTGAATATTTTATTGTTAAAACTTAACAACTTAAAAAACCTAAAATTCAGGTAATAATTGAAGCATGAATTAATTAGCATTTTTAATAAATTCGCTTTTGCTTAGTAGTGTTTAAAAATACCAGTGGTTACTTAACAGCCCATATTTTATACATAAGATGAAAATGGTCGAATAAGTATCGGATTTATGTTAAAATTACTTTGTGCATCTTGTTTACGGAGTTTTCTAAGCAGACGCATCTTTTCTCATATTTTTTCTTCAAAATACTTGGTTTCTTTTTAAATTAAAAATATACTAAAGTGCATATATATTTAAGTTGATTTTTCATAAGAAAAAAACTATTCCAAATTGAAGTCATTGCACTGTATGGCAATTTACAATTTCCAGAGCACTATTTATTTAAATCTCAAATCGGTCAACGTCGGCATGTGCTTAGGTATAACGTTTTCCCATTCGACATCTTAAGACCGTGAACTGACACCATACAAAGGTTTTCCTCTTCTTAAATACTGAAGTGATAGTAGTTCTCTTTTTAGTTTTGTATGCCTTATCACCCTGTATAGGGTAATAAATAATCATAGCCACATTTTAAGCGGGAGAGTTATTATTTCGTTGGGTTTATCAATGAAATGCACCCAAGGGTCAAGTTAATAAACATAAATCTACTTAGTGCCTGAAAGGATTATCCCAATCCAAACTATGGTCTCAGTTTTAGATTACTGATAACAGAAATAATATTTTCTAAAAAGAACCAAAAAGAAGTACATAATAAGGGTCTCTATTTTATGTCAACGAGAACTGAATGTCTTCGAACTGGAATGACTGATTTATTTCTTGTATAACATTAGCTTTCTCCGTAGTCCACATGCATATACACCTCTGTATAAATCAACAGTTGGTATTTTGCAAAGTATGTGACTAATTAAGTAGACATTCCAACACACCTTCCCATCAGTACGGAGTCAATTCAAGCTTAGGGATAGAATCCAAATCCCGTGTCAGAGTTACTCTCGTATCACGGATCGAGCATGTATGCTGTTATCGCTTGGGCCCACTAAGATAGCAGTCGTTTAACGATCACTTTGACATTTTTACGATTGGCGCCGGGAATCTTACATTCATGGTGATATTTAATTATTATTTTGTATTTGTTCAACGGTGCGCATATGTTGGAGCTTCTGCAAAAGTGTTACCCTACTACACACGAAACTTTCAAGAATCGCAAATTTTAGATATTTAAAAATCGATTGACTAGTATATGGTATATGTATGTAATTGTCATAAAGTACATCACGTAATTTGTCCAAGTTCGAATGTATTATAAAGAAAGAAAAAAAATAAATGGAAAGCACAACCGCATGTGATTGTGTGCGATGCGATTGATCGATTTAGGACGTTAAGCGTGGACTGCTTGTTTGTTGGTATACCGGGTAGATGCATGCAAGGCGTGTTAATTAATTGAAAACCGTTTTTATATAAACTTATCATGATCGCTTTTATTTTTGCTATTTGCACTTTGGTACCAAAAATAAATTTGCGGCATGAGATTTTCTTATTTATATACTCGTCCATTGTGCATACAGATTCTGAATGAAAACTCATGTTGTTTTGATAAGAGCTTGCATTTATTTTAAGAATTTGTTAACAACAAACAAAAACGTGTGCGCCTTACAGTTGCATAAAATATGTATATATTTACATACCTACGTACATACATACACTCGGCGTTTCACCCGGCTGTGTTGTTATTGTGCTATCTTGGTATTATTTTTATTACATTTTTTTTTTGCTTGCCGTTGTACTTGTATCTAAGATGTATTGATTGTTTCTGGTTTTGTTTTGTTCTGGACATTTATTTGTAAGTGAACATGTCAGACGGGAGATATTGACATCAGGAATTCGGCTCCGAACTGTTTAAGGGAATGTGTGTTGCTGTATTGCATGTGGAGTATTTTTTTCGCAGCATTAAATTGTACCAATCATTTTAATTTTAACAGGAGGAAATAAGGCAAGAACACTTGACACGTGTTCACAAGTTGAAAACTAGTAAGTCGACTTAGTAAATCAAAGTATCTTAATCAAAGTATCAAAAGGTATCAAAGGTTATTTGCACCAAAAGGTATATTCCGCTGTGTTTAAAATTGTAGAAATCATAAGAACTTTAGATTAACTTGAGTTAAAATTCTTGAACCATTGGTAAAACAGCCTAAACTAAGCTAAATAAAGCAAAACATCATAAGTCTCTTGCTTTGTTGCTATAAATTAGCCATCAAATCGTATCAAACGATAAATTAATTCAAATAGATAAATAGTACCGCTATACCTGCTTGGAAAATAACAGCCTTATAGCAATATCCTGAATAGCTGGACCGATTCAAAAATTTAAATATGCCTTCTGAAAAGTAAGAAGTTTTATCTTTGGACCACAAATATTATAAGCAACGGGTTGTAAATATGTCCTTTGGTGAATAAATTAGCATTGATATAGCATTGAAAAAACAAATAAATTTCAAAAAAATCATTTATATTCTCTGTCTGAGTTGGCTCGTTTTTATATGTAAAACAAAATGAATAGAAAAATGTAAGACTAAAGGCCCATTCATATGAGCGGCGAACGCGAACTTTCACAAACAACCCTTTTCCAGCATATATAAACAAAAAGTTTAACTTCTTGGTATGCAAAAAGATTGTAACTGAATTATCGATAAAATCAAAATAAAAGTTAGTTTAAGTATCCTAATTAATAATTTGAAAGTTTTTCTCTGCGAATCAATCATTCTCTCCGCGAACTGTCAAACTGAATTCGTGATACATAAACGCGCAAACGCAATCCACAACCACCACGACCAAAAAATACGCAGTGAAGTGTCAGTTTGCACCCGTAGTTCTCTGCGAATGAAAAACCTCCATATGAATGAAACGTCAATGTTTGCGAAGTTCGCAATTCGCTACCTCATATGAATCAATTCGTATGGTAGGCTGTTCTTTTAGTACTTATACATATAATAACCATGATGTATTCCTTACACAACCTTCATCTTTTTATTTTGAAATCTCATTCTGGGTCCATCTTGCTTGTTTTGAATGGGCAGTCAAAAGTTGCTAAAGCTATAAGTCATCATGCTAAAAATCGTTATACTTTTGGCTGTTAATTTGTTTCCGGCTTTAAATATATTGTCTTTGACACATTTGAATGAGCATTTTGCCCGTCTCTACATAATAACTTCATGTATTGTTACTACTTGTGTTTGTGGCGTTATGGGCCTGTGCGTCCACTGCTACGCACTTGAACCTGGGCGTATATGTTCGAATCCCAATGCGGCACGAAGTATATTCATGCCCCTACCTGTTGCAAATCACTGGCAATGCTAAAAGGGTATAACTGTCTACAAAAAGCTATTCGAACTTGGCCGTTCGGAGTCGGCACAAGACTGGGGGTTCCTTGCACTCGTGAAAGAACTATAGGAAGTACAATACAAGTGTTAGAGACAAGAAAAGAAGTTAGTCTTGGCCTTCTACGGATTGTATAGGTACCCATATATTTGACTAGAACACATCACGAAGTTGTTGGTTTGGTAACAATAAAAATAAAGTTACATAGTAATTGACTACAACTAATTTCAAAAATATCCCAAAGACGTTAAGTAGTACTCGGCCCCTATTGTAGACTTACGTTTTTTTTTTTTTGTATACAATTATGTGTTTGAATGTGTAAAGTTGAATAAGATGCGATTCCCAGACCAAATCTTATAAATAATATATATTATTTAATATGTTGACTATAGGAAAAGGTGATGTCGCTGCCTAGAAGCAATTATCTTAACTAATATAAAGCAGAAAGTTTGTGTGTCTGACCAACAAAGGCTCCGAAACTACACGTCGCAGAGCTCTGAAATTTTCAACAAAAATCATTCTAAAATTTAGATGCTGATTGTGACAATTTTTAAGTCGGTACGACATACGTTTCGGAAGTTTTCTCAAAATAAGGGTGGTAGCATCAATCCGGTATGAAACCATTTCAAGTTGCGTAGTCGTGGATATCAACCATCCTCCATTGCGTTGTAACTTCCATAAATACACACAAATTTTCATATTTTGCTTTGGTGCAACCATTCATTTTTATCTACGTCTCAATCGAACATAGGCGACTTAGATAAAATTTCAAAGCTAGACTAATTACATAATGCGTTACAAGATAGGCTATGGTTCATGAAGTTTGACTTCAATTAGCACATCAAGTAAACATCGCGCGCAGGTACATAGATGAGATTTCCAAGAACATTTTTTTTTATGAATCGCTTGATATGCCTCCACGCTGTGTGTAAATATAATAATAATATGGGTGGCGCTACAGCCCGTAAGGGGCCAGGGCCTAGCTTCTCAGCAACCACTCGTGTTGTGCGTGCTAATGTTCTTTCACGAGTGGAAGGGACTTACAGTTTTATGCCGAATCCGAACGGCCAAGTTTGAGAAGCTTTCTGTAGACAAGAAATACTCTTTGAGCATTGTCAGTAACTCGAAAGAGGTGGAGTCATGAAAATTATTTGTGTCGCTCAGAGCTGGAATCAACCTACCACGTCGAGGTTGGGGTCGACGCACATACCCACAACGCCACGGGCCACCACATTGTGTGTAAATGTTGAGAAAAAACCCGTAATTTCCGTAAAGTTCCGGTTGAAGAAACAAACCCGGGCAAAGCCGGGTACGAAATCTAGTTATGGTATAAATCCTTTGACAATCACAAAGATACCAAGCAAAGGTATAACTGTTTAACTGACCACCATTTAAAGAACATTATCCTTATTACACTTCAAATCATTCTCTAATGCGGGCTTCCATTAGATCATACGGAATATAATAAAGTTTTAAATATCCTACCGTAAGTGGACGCACATTGTCCTTAACAGTCGCGTAATAATTTGCAATTTCCATGACTCGCTATGAGATCAAAAACAAGAAACAATTATACACGTACCCATCAATATCATGGTTTTGAACAACTTTGCTAACTACTAGTGTATCGTAGACAAATGTACATTTTTCTGTTTTTTTTTTTTTGTTTATGTAAATGAGGAAGCAACTAATTCGAAAAATGTCCAAATCAAATTCAAACAATTATTGTATCTCTTGTGCCTATGCGTCGAACGAGAGTACATGACTCTTAACTAAATTCAATTAGTCGCTCATCTTTGACGAAATTGAAGGCGGCGTGGAACTTTTGCGCATTGCTATTTCTGATATCTTCACTTGATGAAACGGCGAAACAAGCGAATAGAGATTTTATACTTCTCAGTCATGCTGATGTAGTGTTCTTGTATAAAGAATGTAGCAAGAGAATACTTTGTATTTCCCTTAGTCTTAAAGTGAGGTAGAAGTGAAAATCGCCGTGTAACTGAAACATAAACAATATCATACGTCTACGCACAATTGTGCAATGAACACTGTAATTAAAAATTTAAAGATGGACCAAGACGTGCGTAAGGAAGCAGTAGGATAGCATGAAAACGATTGATTTAGTCGGAAAGAAGGGCCCTGTAGAAAGTGCTCGCATGCACAAACAACATCAGATCAACATTCACTGAACTTGATCGGTTTTAATACAATTGTCACACGACCTATTTGGCCTTTAGCCTTTAATTGATCGTACTAATAAAAATAACAATTGATTGTCACTTAATTTGATTGCAAGAAATTTTTTTCTGATACTATCACTGTGTGAGTTAAATGTTCTCTTCTTCATTTTTGCTGTGCGATGAGAGGCAGTGAGTTGTGTTAATATTGTATTTATATGTTAAATTATAGAACATTATGTTCGGCGACATGTACATATTTAACTTTGTGCATATGGAATTGTTTTATTAAATCTTTCTAGCCATTTATATAAATGTATTAATGTGTTATAAATTACTAACCGAAAACAATGTACTCAATTAAAAAGAGCAGGGGTGAGCACATAACTTGAAACAATCGAGCATTGTTCATCGCCAGTCAACGCGAAGCAAATATTTTCTGGCAACATGTAACTTGAAACGAGTTTCATTGTGACTTCTACTTAAAAATTTCATTGTGAACTATAAAGTAAAATGTCAAATTTGTTATTTTCAAAATAAACTTCGTTCACTAGAGTGAAAATGGATTTAGACTTATATTTTTTGATTCGGAAAGCGAAGATGAAGAAATACTTAATGCCAAAATGAAAAGAATTTTTGATATGTGTTGAATTGCCTTAAGTAAACATTCGATTAAAATTCAAATGCTAGAAAAAATACAGGAACACTACCTTCGCATACAACATTTTCTTCGAATATATTGTATTCTATCTCTTCCCTGTCTAGGTTTTTAGTGTCTTCATTATTATTGTGGTCAGCAATTTTACTAGGTCCGACTTCAAACATTTTATTTATAATTATAATTAATATGTATGGGCAACCGCCTGTACCTTTTAAGTAGACCTTATTCTTCCTGAGTTTGTTCTTAACAAAGCTCTTATTTCAGGTCACTCAAAGTCTAAAAATGCACATACAATATAATAATTCAAACATACATGCATTTGTCTTTACCTTTTTCCAGTCTTTGAAGTTGTTTTTTGTTGATGAACATATTTTGCTTCGCTTCCATAATGAGGACAACTTTTTATTAATTGATGGCGATAGCTTTTTTCTATCGACTAAAAAATTTTGTTTCAAACGTCATATTCGAATGTGTATGCTGCCAAAATTGGTGCTACCCATGTTCGATTGTATCGACTCAACTCGATTGTTTCAAGTTAAGTGCTGGCACCCCAGGCGCAGGTTTTTCTTTCTTAAAACATCCATCCGGCTTTTCGTGTGAAATCTTTAGAAGAAGTATATCTATTTGAGATGTATTATTTCGTGCTGCCCATTGAATGTCCCGTGCTCGTGATTTCTTTCCTGTTTTGTATGAAATGTTCACAAATTAGTTGCTTGATGAAAAAACAACATCATACCTTACGACACATACATACGTTACTTTGCAAATTTGCACGAGCTAGGCTCAAGAGCCGACAGCATGCGGCACAACTAGTAGCACAATTCCTATAATTAGAATCTGAAAACCATTCGTAGCAAATCTACGAGCGATATGACGAAAAAATGGTATCAAAAAATTCGAACGGAATTACGAACTCCGACGTAAAAACTTCCACTTCATTCGTACTCAGCGATAGCAACCTTATCGAAATATGTAGTCGATTTTTCATAAAGTTTCTACTACGCGTGAATTCTGTTACAGATTTTTCGGATTTCGTAGCCTATTTGCGATTACGATGAAATACGTGATAGGGGTGATTAATACTCTGTCCGTACTGTAGAGGTAACATTTCATTTGTGTCTGAAATAAAATGGTATCCAGACTCCAGACTAGTGAAGAGTCCGGGCTATCGAGTGTCCGTACTGATGTGAACTATTAATGCTGACTTTGCTTTAAAAAATGGATCACGAATTTCATCGTAATCGAAAATGTGTTACCAACTCCGAAAAATCGATCACAGAATTCATTCGTGTTATTTACGTCGAAGACTGTGACTGCGGTCGGATTTTATGATATAATTTTTCGTAGTTCGTATCCATATCGTAACTTTGAATCGTACACCACTGAATAATGGTGTTTTATGCACAAGTTCATAGTGTACTTTGTTTCATCTACTTAATTTAAAGACGAATAACAGATATATCGAAATGTTTGTTTAATTAGTGTAAATCTTTCGTCTTTCAACTTGTGGTAACTTCTCGAGCTGTTGCAAGATTTTAGTGCGATATATTGTTCAAAATTTGCGTTACAAGTTTAGGTTTGGATACTGGATACTTTGAAGTAAAGTGTTAGTACCTGTGACTGCTACACACTGTTCTGCGGAAACGATACATTCAACTGCTTCTAACTCAATTGCTGAAACCGTCATGTTCAACCAGTAACAATCCCATTTGTATACAATCCACATTGCGATAAATTTTGGAGAAGCTTTTTGCCTCTATTTTTGAGTTTATACGTAGGACGCGAACGTCAGTTAAAACATAACCTAGGACATATGAACGATCGAGTCCACAAACATTTATGGTACAGACAAGAAAATTCCCAACACATTTCATAAATTATGCAGAAAAAAAAAATGAATAAGTAATCATAATTACAAGTTGTTACGTACATGATAAACATAAATAAAATCACTTCCCACTTCACATAGGACACATGTGTGGTGCAACTTTCTTGCTTTATTACGTAATTATTCAGTAAGGCTAATATAGCAACAAAATGCATTTTCATCCACATATAGTAACCTGTGAAGTGCACTTAATCAAAAAAGCGCCGTTAATTGGAAACACTTAATTTGCATTAAAATTAAAAATAGAACATTGGCACCACTAAGGAATTCAACACAGAGTCTAAAAATAGAAGCGCCACGATCATTAAATACCTTGCCTCCAAGGCATAGCGCCAGCAATTATGGAGAAATGCGTAACGGAATGCCAATAAAACGCAGAAAAAGGGAAGAGAAATCCCTACACAAAACACACACGCGGCCATGCACATAAAGATGGGTTTTAGCAAGAGTAACTAGGAAACGACTATGAGCAAGTGGCGACACATGAATTATGCATTACAAATTTTATCACATTAACTAGTGAACAGCGTCGAGAACAGGTGCTAGTCATCCTCTACTCGTCGCCGATCCTTGTCTGATAATCCGGCTGTCTGGCTGGGTTGAGTAATATCGAACCGTTGATATAGTATCCCATGTCAGCCGTCTGGTCTGGTCTGGTCGGGTCCTCATTTGCGATGTCAACAACTGCAATACAAGATGATTGAACCTATTGTTTTATTAGTTTATTAATTCAGTGACCTCAACAACTAAACCGAGTCATCACATTGTGTGCTTAATTTGGCAAAAAAAAAAAAAACCTGAAAGAACAAACCTGACATCTCGGTTGCATTTTTCAATTCATCAATTTTTAAATGAGGGAGACATCAATTATATATTGTATGTACGTACATGTGTATGCTTTAAAATGAATGAATTTGCAAATCCAATAAAAATTAAGAGAACACAACTCGAGAATAATTGGCAAAGATTATTGTGGCCACTGAGCCACCCGAGACACCACAGCGATGAGTGAATTTCAAAACATTCACTTCAATTGCGGAGCAAAGGCCAACAATTAAATTCCCATCGGCAACAACAACACGATGTGTATAAGCGAGTGAATGCGTATTCAGTCGTCTCTAATAGAGCATCATTTGAACTTAAATGTGTGCGAGAGGACAGTAAATGGCGCTTTTTCAAAAACAAAATATAAAATAAATGAAAATAAAGCTGAAAAATCTTCTCCCATTGTTCCGTAGCGTGGCTTCATTAGAGGAAAGCAATTGACTTAGGGAATAAGAGAAGTCAACTACTTGGCGCCAGGCGTCATGCGATCAGATCTAAAACACTTAAGAATGCTTTGACAAGCAAAGTGCGTTCGTACGATTAAATGCGATTAAAATATATTAACACGATGGACATGGACTCTGGCGGACAACTCAATTAATCAGTTGATTTGTTTCCGTTGCCTCCTCGCACACACTGATGGCTGTGTGAGTTTGAATTTTTTTCGGATACTCATACTCGAGAGTGTGTGGGAAAGGAGGAGTTAGTGAATAAATGTGATTACCTATTTGTGACTAAGGAGTACACGGGTGACACTTGATACGGAAATAGTTTTTTTGCAATTGTTTTCAGTGTCAAATTAATCACCGAGATCAAATATGTAACATGTATGTAAGTCTGACCTTTGATTTTGAATCGATTAAAAAAACATTATTCACCCTTTTGAATCCTATAATGGATTTATGTGAAAAAAAAGTGTTTGTGCCTTTAAAACAAATATAAAGTAGGGACATGATTGAGATAAGCTAGTATTCAAGAAGCAACAAAGTTGCGCCATATATTGATTTAATATGCAACGGAATCTAAAAACAAATTAAAAGAAAAAAACGTATATGGTATATATTCATGAATGGAATACACAATAATGACTCATAAACAAGTAAGGTCTCTTAAAGACGTGCTATCACGCACTGGTGTTATTACTTGCAATTATGAAATGAAAACAAATGCGATACGAATGGCGGCGGGCTCATTGTTGAATAGACTGACTTTCACACATTACATTACAATGCAATATATGTTTTTCATTTCTCTTTCCCTTTTCCATTGTAGATCTATACCGGAGCTGCCATTCAGAGGTCTATCGAACTTGGAATTTTTGAGTCTTGCCGAAAACGATTTGGATGCGATACCGAAGCATGTGCTTAATCATTTGCCAAAGATATCAACATTGGATTTGGGTAAAGGGCGAATAAAATCGGTCATGCAGGACGACTTGAAGGGAATCTCAAAGGCGCGGTATTTAATTTTGGTGAGCAACAATATTACTCGACTGGATCAAGGTGCATTTCCACTTGGTCTAAGCTCTCTACATTTGGGTCGAAATCAAATCACCACTCTCAATGGGACTTTACGCGATCTTCGTGAATTGGAGTCATTATTTGTGAACATGAACAACATTCGAACGTTGGACAATGAGTTGCCTCCGGCGCAAAGTCTTAGGCTGATCTTGGCGCAGAATAACAGCTTAGAGAACTTGCCGCAAAGCTTAAAGGACATGCCAAACCTCGAATCGCTCTTCTTTCAGAATAACAAGCTAAAATCATTGGATGGTGTGTTCAAAAATGGGCGCAAATTAAAAGAATTGAAGGCATTTCACAACCAAATCCAGTACCTGGCCGAGGATGAGTTTCTCGAAGCTGAGTATCTCGAAGTGTTGGATTTGGCATATAACAATATTAAGTCCCTGAACAAATCTTTGCTGCCAATGAAGCGGTTGTGCATATCAAATTTCTCATTCAATGAAATGGAGGAGTTTTCTATGAACGAGATACGAGGCCTGCAATTCCTGAAATCATTGGATATTTCTTACAATAAAATTCAAAAGCTGACGGGACGACAAGAGAATTTGATTGATCAACATTCATTTTTGGTGGATCTACATTTGCATCACAATCGACTGAAATCGCTGGACGGTGCTCTTATGGGCTTAAATAAGCTGAGGATACTCAGTCTGACGCACAATCAGATCGAGCGCATTTTACCAGACGATTTTATTGGCTTGGAGAGCTTGGAAATTTTAGATTTGTCGCACAATCAATTGCTGACCCTGGAGGAAACTTCAACAGTGAGTTATTCTTGAAATTTTACTCTTAATAATCGGAATTTAATCTGTTACCATCTTAAGGAAATTTTCTTAACAAAAAAATGCGCCAAAAACATTGATCCTCAAATTGGATACGATTTGTTGGGCATTTTGTTTTTTGGTCAAAATCAGAAATAATTTATTGACATTGTCTAGTCCCACACCGTGATTAAATGCGTTTTTATTTTCAGACTGTTCTTCCATCATTAAAAATACTAAAGGTGGCATTCAATAATTTGACAAAATTAGAAAAGGACTTCCATGGCCTACCGGTCCTATGCCAAGCCAATTTGATGCACAATCAAATTACATCCGTTTCCGCAGATCTTGTATCCAAAACGAAGTGCTCGAATCATGGAGTGCCAGGCAAACTCGAGATATGGCTAGAAAGTAAGTTTATATAACGAAATATTACATCTGAAATGATACTAATTCTCTAAAAATCTCTTTAACAGACAATCCTATTATGTGCGATGACGAGCGATTGAACGAACTTTGTGCAATAATGGGGTCACAGGAGGCTCGTATACGTGGGAAATCACAATGCTACGAAAACGATCGTGAGGTTTGTCCTGACCCACAAATTATGTTGAAAACTTCACTCACAGAAAAATTGCCACTACCACCGCTTTATCAAGTTATCATCCCCAACTCTCATCTTTACAGTAAACCTTTGAAAAAGGCGGAACTGTTGCCTCCAAACATTGCACCAATTGTCGCCCCTTATATAAAACCAATACCACCGCCAACTACAACAAGTACCACAACTACGACTACAACTACAACTACATCCACAACAACAACATCCACCACTCCAGCGCCAACTACTACAGAATCAATTCCAAGCACAACTTCTTTACCACCATCACCAACAACAACAAAATCAACAACAACGACTAGCACAACAGCAGAAACACCAACAACAACTGAATTCACACCTCCATCCGTTATGTCAACAAATAAGACAGCGGAAAATATATCATTAGCAGTTCCTACTGAAATTCAAACTGAATATGCTACCGTTAAATATATTCCAATTTTACAGGACACCTCGGGGCACTCGAATTTCTCCAATGGCGACGATAATTCAGTGCATGAGGAATACTCCCCAGTAATCATCACTGATTTACAAAATTCACAAAGGCTTTTAATGCAAAAGGAACCGCCCGAATCACCGTAAAATGATAAAAGTACAGTGACAGTTGCTAGTAGTGCAACCACGGAGAGCAAATGTTTAAGTTATTAATACATTTTTAAGTATAAGTTGTTTTTAGTTATTATAATAATTATATTATTTTTATTCTTAATATTACTTTCGTTTTTTTTACATTAATTTGAGATGAGGATTATAAAATCGAACAGATTACTCTTATTATCACACAACAAACAATATATGTAATAAGAAAAAGGAAATATTAAACAATGTAAGTGAGCTCTGTAGGTGCTTATTGTTTGTTCGTTTTTGTTGAAAATGTGTGCACGCAGCCTGTAGGAATGCTTAAGAATGCAAAATAGAGCCAATCCAATAGAAAAAATTCTGAGAAATGTTAGTACAGTACTGTATAGTTTGGTAGGAAATAAAAAAAGAAAAATATTTTTCAAAAAAAATGTTGCTTTCTTTTTTATACTTTTTGTTGTGAAACTTATGATCATGTTTGATGTATGTACCTTTTTCTGGTAATTGACTTGAAAAACACGTGCATTATGACGTAATGCAAATCAGTAAATCCAAATCGAGTTTTATACTCGAAGGCGAATCACCTCAAAATTCATTTTCTTCTTCTTCTTTGATTGGCGCTACAGTCCGGGGTGGACCTGGGCCTCAACCAACATGCCTCTCCAGCCAGCACGATCTTTCGCCAGCTGCGCACACCAAGTTGGTTGAGGTCCTTTTCCACTTGTGTGCGCCATCTAGTGCGAGGACGTCCTCTGTTGCGCTGTCCCAATGTCTCGGTGTCGAAGACTCTTCGGGCCGGAGCTGTGGTGTCCATCCGCTCTACATGACCTAGCCATCTTAAGCGTTGGATCCGAAGACGCTTAACTAGGTGCATGCCGCTGTACAGCCCGTATAGTTCGTGGTTGAACCTTCTCCTCCAAACGCCATCAACGCAAACAGGACCAAAGATCGTACGCAGAACTTTTCTCTCAAAACAACCAAGAACTTCTTCATCCGCTTTCAATAGCGTCCATGTCTCATAGAGCGCCATAGAGCAGGACTGGGATGATCAGGGTTTTATACAAGGTCAATTTGGTGTTTCGAGAGATGGCTCTGTTACTCAATTGCCTCTTGTGCCCAAGGAAACAGCGATTGGCAAGAGTAAAATTCATTTTGTTGTACGTAAATAGAAAAAGAAATTAGCTGAAGCTCATTCGACTGATCGTCAGCTGGAACGTCTTGCTCTGCCACCCTGTCCACGGCTTTGCTGTTCATTCTCTCTACATCTAAGTGGAGGCAATCAGCCAATGTCGCTGTACAGCTCGTAGTGTTAGTCGTTCGCAAATAGGGCCAAATATTCGATGGATTTTCCTCTCATCCAGCGACCAGGAAATCCAAGAATCTCATTGTCCATCTTTGATATTGCCTATTCTTCTGCACCACATAACAGGACTATGGCTAAGGCTTCATTTCAATAGACGTCTAAGCCCAAAGACGCTGTCTCTAGAATCTCTAGAAAGCATTTGCTTATTGTAGAGCGTAGATAGACAAAGATGTCGTATCTTACCCTTATATCACAAATGCTCATTGACAGCCCGTGTTCTGCAGATGATGTCGATGCCATTCGTAATTAACAACTTACATTTAAAAAAAACAACTAAATTTGTTTAAAATTAGACTTTTGTGTATTAGATAAGTCAATGGCCAAGGAAATGAACAAAAAAGCTCCATCCCGAATGTTATTCACAAACTTCCGGACAAATATTGTCAGTTTTGTGCAGCTTTATAATTTATTATGCTACGTTCAACAGTCAATTATTGTCGTAAGGGTACACAGCTTCAGAAGAATTTATTCTCTCTGCACATCTCTATTTTAATTTGGAAATGGTAGTAGAGTTTCACTCTGTATTATGGTTGTGAGATTTGCTGTGATGCAGTCATCTAGTGGTTGTTGCTTAGGCTTGAATCATGTGTCTAAGCTGCAAAACTTCAAACATGTATCTTGGCTCAAGCCAGCAACGTTATGGTTAAGCGACAATAATATCGTGTTCGTGATGTTGTCGATCGTGATGTTTTATCCCAAGTGCTGATAGATTCCTGCTCGATACAGCTGACCGTCACAATATCTTCTCTAGTACCTGATTGTTTGTTTATTTATTGTACCAGATTAAAGAAATCATACACAGTTTTTTGTTGATATTTCAGTCGTTGGGCGAACATTTGTCTTCCCGAATGCTGCACATGAGCTGTTGCATCCTTAGTACCACAACATCGCCAACCTTGAAGAGGTCTGAGCTGCCGCTTTGTTGTTCTTTAAGGCCCAAGCCCATAGAATCCGGTGCGTGCGTTGCAGTTGATATCCACAAAAATGGTATTTGCCGGACTGCAAAGAGGTGCCAAATGAAATACGTGCGTTGCGTCCGAAATATGTATACATACATACAACAGACACGACCATGAGAGTAAAATGATACACATACATGCATAAATGTTACACACATGTGAGAATAAACTGTCAAACGAAGGAAAAGTTAAAAGTTCGCCAACTTCATGCATTCTGATGTATTCCACATATAGCCCACACTCATTGTCTCGCGCCCTCTTATTAGCTCTTATGAGTTGTCAATTTTTTGACAAGACGCAACGCACGCACCGGATTCTATGGGTTTGGGCCTATAGTCTTTTGATGGCTGTGCAGACTTTTTCAAAGCTAGGTGGGAGAACTAACTACTTCATCGACTGGAACTGGGATTTCCTCATTCCCCATCCATGTTGGAAATGCAGCATAAACTCTTCCCTGCAGGTCGGTAGAATGATACAACGGTAGACTGATGCGAAGCGGACTTGCAAACGTAAAACAGTAAACAAAACTTTTTCTAATTGATTTTTATTTTTGGTAAAACATTAAGAACTTGGAAGCGATAATTTCCCTTGAGATGATTACACAAACACAATCACTTCCCAGATTCAGTTTATTTATTGTGTATATTTCTTAGGATACATTAATACACGTTTGTCTATGTAATTATATAGTTATCACAAATCTATTGGACATGACTGTTTTGGCTTGTCACAGAATCACTACCAACAATTCTGAGCTTGTCTCTTTTACCATTTAACCACACGCTATTTACACAGATTCAATCCCCAACTTAAGACTATATTTTATACATATATAACAAGAAATTCTCATTCCAATCTCTGATCACTCCATCTCTGCCAATGACGCTTCTTTGAAGTCTTCCGTCAGCTCCTCAACTTCATCCAGATCGGCGACTAGTTCCACGTTGTAACGGATTTTCTTATTTCGCAAATAGCTATTCGAATTGTCAAATACAGCAATGTCTAGAAAATCAACAAATTAATAAAAGCTCAAATAATGGTGCTAACGATAAACGCACAAGTAGAGTTTGGTCGACAGTTTATGAAACCGATCTCATCCATTTCATTTGAGTACACTGTGCCTAAGGGGATTTCGTCTGTCTTTTCGCCAGTCGTCTTGTCAATGCTGTAGATCCCAAATTTGATGTCATAATCGATTGTCCTGAACTCCCACGTGAGCAGTCTATCCTTAGAGTTTTCCGTAACATCGAATTCTAACTTTAACTTTTTGCCCTTATTCACAGTGGTTTCTACGAAGGTCTTCGAATTATTGTTGTCATCACTTTGTTGTGTGTACAACTCCTTGGGAATCTTCCCACCGTACTGGATCTAGAAGTGAAATCAAGTCAAGAACCATCGCAAGGGCAAATCAGTGTTGGCTAACTCACCAGCGATTTACATTCCGGATCGCCATTCTCATCCACAAGACTTCCGCCAAAGCTCTTCGGGAATGCACTCGGGTCGACGTGCGAGAATAATTGTGGCTTCCATTTGTCTGAGCCAGTTTTGTATATTTTAATCTTGCTCATGGTGTATTCGTCCAGAAACTTCTTAATAAAATTGAACGCCACGGAAAACAGTTTCGGGGCTAAAAGTAAACATGCGTTCAATCCACATTCAAGGAAATTTCTTCCACCATACCGTTCACAATGTAGCACATTTTTAAGAGTTCCGGATAGTTTGCTTCATACTGCTTCATCATTGTCATGATCAATTCAGCCGCTGGCCGCCATGCATACTGTTTGAGGTTGAAGTGCGCAACATCAAAAAAGACGACTAGTTGTCGAGCCTGTGGACCGTGTTTTTTACTGCTCTCGTAGGCAGCCTTCATATACCGATCCAACAACATGACAGTGTATTTCTGAAATTCAAACTTTGTGACACAATGAAGCATTCCCCACATGTCCAGTCCATAGAAGGGACAAACGATTACTAAAAGACAGAAACGAAAATATAGAATTATGCAAATCTTGTAGTTTGACTATCAATTTGTGTTTCTTACTTGGCGATCCTTCTTTATCATAACCCACGAGCCCGGATGGTACGTAATCAATTAAGACTTTCGGACATTCCCATTTGTCAATGTTGTCAACATTCCACATGGCACGTGTTTTTAAGCTCTGCAAATGCCCAGGGGTGAGTAATTTATTTCTTTGGTGGATTTAATTTCACTTACGGTACGCAGCATTTTCTCTGCAGCTTCCGCGTTCCATTTTCTAGCTGGAAATACATGCAAGTGATATGTGATATTTATCATTCCAAGCACTTATTCGATGATAACAATAGGACATGAGTCTAATTATTAATTGCCACTAATGGCTCATAGCAATATAATTAAGATACCTATTCGTTTCCCATATGTCAAATACATACATTCTGATTAACAATGCAAGAGAACTCTACATAATTCCGTACGAATTGATTGATTGGTCATGTTATTGTCATCAATTAAAGTTTAATATTGTTAACTAAATTTGGCATCCGAGCCAAACCGAGCGAAAAAAGGTTTTGCAAGTTTTGCTTTATGGAGCTGAAAGCTGGACGCTAAGCGAAATTGCAAAGTGATCCACTGCAGATTCTTGGTGCCTTCGAAGGATGAACTCTGCTTCGGATGTATTCTGCCTTCTGCGAGGAAGGCGAATGGAGGAGAAGACTCAACCGCGTACTCTAGGAGATGTACCAGGATGTTCAAGTAGTCCGAAAGGCAAAAATCTGTCGACTTAACTAGCTCGGCCACATTGAACGCATGCACAACAGCGCCCCAGCAATGAGGGTCTTTGAATCCGACCCTCCTAGTTTGAGAAGGAGAGGAAGACCGAACCTCCGGTATAGAGACCAAGTCATGGCGGATGTAAGCCAGCTTGGTCTTGATGATTGAAAGCAGCGTGCAGGTCGTCGGCTTTATAAGTAAGTAAGTACTAAATTCAATTTATGCAACACTGTACACCTAATTCTGATTTACACTGTAGATTGGTTCCAGAAAAAACCGTGTAAAAAAGACATTGATCGTATGCAAAAATAGGTGACTGGTTCCTAATCTCTAATACCTATCAAAATTAGTGAAAAAGAAGGATTTTTTAGAACAAGTATTCATAAATTTAATGTAACGTTGAAAAAACAAATTTGAAAATAAAAAATTGCTTTTCCAAAGACGTCTGATCGCATTGATAATTCACAAAATATTAACACATTTCAATTACTCTGACCAGTAAATTAGTTTATATGCGCAAAAAGGGAAATCCCTTAAATTTGTGATATCAACATACTTCACAAAAATTTAATTTGACAAAAAAATGTAAGCACAAACAATTTTAAATCGTGCTAAATGGAATAAAATCGTGTAAAAAAATTAAAAACATTTTATTTTCAAATCGTGTTATATCAAAACACTGTAAAAACAGTATTAGGTGTACATGAAGTAGTATTTAAAAATGTTAAAATTCAGGACGTCACCTTCTTCCTTCAGCCTGCAGGCACAGTGGAGTCTTTTGATTCCAAGCCACCAACCAAAAAGAGATAGAAAAACAAGGAAACTTTCAAAAGTCGATTCGGTGCCAATTATCTTTATTGGGCATCACCTGAGTGCATGGCATTCTTTGCGGACAAAGGGCTTTAAATTATGAAGGAGATGTTTGGCGGCTGCGACCATACTACTTGACCTCCTCGATTATTTTCTCTGAAGCTGCTACTAGTTTTAATATATGGTATTCTAAGCCCGTTTGTACATTCAAGACACTGCAGAGGTTGAACCGAGTCAGAAAACAACAGAGCCAGTAAAGGCGAAGCGAACATTTCTTTGATATGTGTTTTTGTATACATAATGATTTCAATATTAAGACGCAATCCTATCCTAGCCTGACCACCGTGGTAACAGTCCTCACTTTAAAAAACTTACCCAAAGATACAGAGAGAGAGAGAGAGAGAGAGAGAGAGAGAGAGAGAGAGAGAGAGAGAGAGAGAGAGAGAGAGAGAGAGAGAGCGAGAGAGAGACAGATTCGTATGCATGTGAAGGACTTTTTAAAGCCAACAGTGCAATAGCATTAACCAATCAAGTAGCTGGCTACTTCATTCCTTGATTTCGAAATCTTTTCTATGGTAACTTTCCAATGATGATGGAAGCGATTAACAACTCATAAGAGTCGAAGATGAATAAAATAACAAGCGCGCAACAATTTTCTTCGAATTGTTATATATGAGCTTTTCGATCAGAATCCCTGATTGTGGCAGTGTTTATTCGGGCAGTCGAGGTGTGTTGGGAACAATAGCACGCACAACACGAGTGGTTGCTGAGAAGCTAGGCCCTGGCCCTCTATGGGCTGTAGCGCCACCCATATTATTAACCAGTCCAAGCAAATCACATGCTGCCGCGAAAAGCTCAAGATTCTCAGCACACAGCATTCGATTAGTCTTTGCTGGGTCACTATTGCTAGGAAAGGGCCCGAGACCGACCTACGCCAGAGAAAGTGGATGGCACGATCATAGAAGAAGCAAACAACAAACAAACGAACCAACAAATATCTCTCTACAATATTTTTTTGAGGTTCATAAGGATATTTAGATGGCCAAACACATCTACAAGTATGAGCAGAATTAAGACAGCCAGCATATACACCTCCCCATACGAACCTAACCTAAAATAGCCCTTAATTTATTTTCCTACTGTTCTTATCTGGTCACCTTCTATATTTGTAAGAAAATTATAAAAACATTAAAACTAATCGTCACATGCGATTATCGTTAATAAGCGATCATACAAAAAGCAACCGGTTAATGATAAGTTCCCATTGGGAAACCTCACCTATTGTGACACTTACCCCGGAGCCAACGGAGGAGATAGTAGTCATCGTGTTCAGGTTGAATTATATCCGCAACACTGCGACGAAACTGAAATGAAAAAAGAATAGAAAAACATCTTAACATCTTAAGAGGAAGTCGCCATTAGACAATTTTTTTACAAGTCTATTGGAAGATTTAATTAGTCGTCTATTTCTAAGTTAGATTGATTTTCCTAGTTTTTTTATTCGTCCATTCACATAGTTTAACACTGATAACAAGTACAAATGCAAATATGTATGGAGCTGTGTGGTTCTGCTGAGAGTTTAATTTTAATTGGAATAGAATAATCGGTTTGTCAACCAATTATGCGTCATATTTTGTCGTTTGATAGCGGTATTCTATTTAAACGGTTTGCGATCTGCGAGTGTACAAAAACTGCGCTTTCAGAAATAGTCGCTTGCATCTGCATGGTTGAACCACATGCATGGGAATGGGAGGAAATAAGATCAAGATATGGAAATGTATAACTGTAATTGTATCCGGTCATTTTCAATGAAGTAGCACATACTCACACATGTCTGCAACTCTTATAAATACGACTTGAGTATACGGTTGATATTAGCACGATTAAGAAGATTTTGCTGCTGGAATTGGTGGTGGCAATTTGACAAAAGTAAAACTTATATTTAATTTGTAGTGTCAAGTGAAAGTTTTTATGACATCACTTTGCAATAATTAATTACTACACATACGGCGAGGGGAATGCATGTGTGGTATCTATAAAGCAATAGGCGATCACATATCACTATTTATTTTGGTAGCTTAGGTCGATCCCACAAAGGCAGTTGATATTGCTATTATCAATAAGTGCAAACATGAGTCACATTTGAAGTACCACAAACAGATGTTGTCGTCCATGGTGCCAGAGAAATTCACGTTTGATGCTATTCCACTAAAAAATATGTACCCAACTAGCAGATCAATACCAACATAGCATAATAATGATCTTAAACAGGTACCGAAGTTTATTTCAAAGCTCCAGGTTAGAGTATCTTAAAGCTCACTGCTTGCGCGTCTTCCCTTCCAAGCACCCACTTAACGCTTAGGAAGTAGTGGGTTCTGAATTATGTCACTTCCTGGTTATGTACTCATGTCCAAATACGAACTGAGGTGAAGAGGTGTGACTGGTAGCACACCTTGTGTTCATTTGCCGCACGAGCGATGATCCCACCAGACAAAACTGCGATTATTGCGCAAGTTCATGTTACTGCTGCCATAACCTTATAATGTTTTATTTTTAATCATGTCCGGTGTTCATGAGAAGAAAAAGAAAAAGAAACAGAAATAGATACAAGCTCATAATGAATAAAAAATACGGCTTTGAGGTCAAAGACATTTCCCCCCTCTCGACCATTGCATTGTCATTCTTCAGCATTAATTTACATTTGATACCTTGATTCACCTTACCACCTCGCTGTGCACACATCCACTATTCCTATGCATACCCTTGGTTCATCGAGGTAATACAATCTGATCGTAGCGCGGTATAATTTTACTCATTTCCCCTCGACTATGGATTCAAAGTATATTTGGCATTAGGTTTTTCTGAAGCTTTTGATTTGCAAGTCGCTTGTTGATTTTTCTTTCGGTTGACAAGTGCAGTAATTTGAGATGATTGCATTTACGTATGTTTGTCTCACGTGTTCCATTGTTTAGATTCACTTTCGACTTTAACTGTAGCTTGAGCTTTTTTTCGTGTTGGCAGTCCAAGATCTAGTTGTGAAACAACTTATGTGTTAACCGTAACCGTGTTTCACGTGTAAACAACTTTAGTAGCATGTAATAAAGTGATATATTTCATTTCACTGAAAATGATTTTACCACTTAATCGCACTAGTGCAGTAGTTATCAAACTTTTTTAGCTCGGGTGGAATTTTTAAGTTTAGTTTTTTTGTCACGACGCTTCATGGCAGATTTTTGAAAGGTATATGTATGTACCATATAATAGAATGGAATAACAGATAAGCACAGAAAATTGAAACACCCAGAATATGAAAATGAGTTTTTTATTATATTAATAATAATATACTCAATGTAACGTGTGAGCCTGGTGATCTATATACGGTTTGCCAAAGCAGCGAATATGTCTTGACACTGTTGCTATCATTTCTTCCTCCACATTGGTTCTTGAGTGATGTGACCTCTTTAATTCCAGCTACAGCTAAAAATCCAGCTTCAAACAAATATGAATTTGCAAACGGAATGAAATATAATAATGCTGTTGAAGCTATAATTGGATATTCTTTTTCAATCGTTATCCGAAACTCGACGAAACTGGAACTGGTGTATGTAGTAGAACCTACTACTGGTTATGTAGTTCTCCTGTTGCAAGAGAGTTCGAAACAATCTTTCGGAAAACAATCTTGACCGCCACCTACATTTATCGTTTTTATCCATAACAGCAATTTCTTTCTAAACGCCGCTTATTTCTAAAATAGTTGCAGAAAGCAAGTGAGCTATGTTTGAAAATTATGCTTAAAACCAGCGAGAAGCTTAACACAATACTTTCAACGACGCATGCTTTGGAAACACCTTGCACTAGTGAAAGCAGACCATGTTTTTTACTTAAATTACTAAGGTACTAGTTAATAACCGCAGATCAAAAGAGAGGTCTTCGTATTGGGGCTCAGTGAACACCACTTCATTTAGCGATTCAGTTTTCACATTTTACAACCATAGCATGCTATGGCAAATTGTTTTCAAGTTGTTTGCCGATATTTCCTAGTCTAATCTCATCGATCATCGTATCGGAAGATGTTGTACAATAATTTTTACAAATGCTCTCGTATGTCAATCATATTTGACACATGCCAAATAGACAGCTGCAGTATAAGTAGTGATGCAACGCTGTATATATATGTGAATTTCGATGACGAGTTCCTAATCGTGGCGCTGCATAGATTCCGGCTCTTAGCTGCTAGGTAACACTTGAACTATAGGAGACCATAAAAGGCGCGGCGCGGTCGTTCGACCTAGAATATAGCGCCTGTGGCATGGAACATCACTGAGACGTCGGGATTGGGATGTCTCGACGAACCATACAGCGATTTTAATGAATGACACATGTTCGCGTACAAAGCCACTATTTTATATTGCGTTACCTGGTTGTGTTCTCTTGTTTTGGCGATTTGGCATGAAGAGGTTTTTTTTATAATTGGAGTGCGCTCAAGGGGTTATTAATACCCTTAATTGTCCGGGATCAAGTCACTGCACGGGCAGAAGGTATCGAGGGAGAGAAGGAAAGGAGGTACATGTGCGCATTGGTCTTAAATATCTGCGGATTGTAGTCTATGGGAGATATTGGACTGGGAAGAGCATTCCATATTCGTGTAGTGCCGCTGAGAAACGAGTCCCTAAACTGTGCGTCCGAAAGTCGATTTAACCATCCCTGACTGTCCAGAGTGGCGGGTTTATTCCAACAAGCCGCAGACAATCGCAAATTGTAAGAAGAATATTCAGTGGGAATGCGTATAGTTATCGAATTCATGGAAAATAAACGACAAAACGGGCACAAATGTCTAGCAACATAGATAGAATAGCAGATATTTGGAGGATAGCATATTTTCCACTTAACAGACAAAATTGTAAAGTTCCATCACTCAAAATAATTTTTTTTAGTGAAATGTCAAATTATTGATTTCGTGCCACCTTGCACATTTATGTAAAATAGATAATCTACTTCATCGTTTTACCTCTCAAGAAAGCAACAGCACATAAACCGGTTCATGAATCTTTATTTTGATGTGCTTAAAAATGTGGTCCCTCATTTATATGCACATAATAAAGCATGTATGGGATGCAGACAAAAACAAAACACACAATTCTTATGACTGAAACCAGTGCTCTGTAGAACATTTGCATATGTAGAAATTGAAAATTGCATTTCCAATAGAGCTGCACAAGAGAACTTTTTATTTGAAAAATGCATGCGGTATACATATGTATGTGATGTTGAAATTAAATTTGATTAAATTGCATTACAGTACGGCAATGCAATACAAGGAAATGCCAAAAAGAGACGAATTCAATGCAAAATGATTAAACAAATATAAATGATATTTAACAAGAAGCATAAGAAAGCAAGTAGCACCAGCGGTGGTCGTGGCGTTGTGGGTATGTGCGTCGACCCCAACCTCGACGTCGTAGGTTCGATTCCTGCTCTGTGCGACGAAAATAATTTTCACGACCCCACCTCTTTCGAGTCACTGACAATGCTCAAAGAGTATTTCCTGTCTAGAGAAAGCTTCTCAAACAAAGCCCTTCGGATTCGGCATAAAACTGTAGGTCCCTTCCACTCGTAAGAGAACAATAGCACGCACAACACGAGTGGTTGCTGAGAAGCTAGGCCACCCATATTATAAATTATATTATTATAAGAAAGCAAGGGTTAATATGCTTTTACCTGGTTTTCAAATCTCCAGTCCAGTCACCATTTGCCGTTGGGATCAAATGAACGGCACTGCGCATCAAAATGGATCAACAATGGTCTAAGTGTGCTGGCATTCCGATAACCTAACCTAACATACGTCAAAGCTCAGATTATACAGAATTAACTTCATCTCTATTATTAATATTTGTATGATCTCCAGTAAATTTCCAATAATACAGGAAATTAAATATCGCGCACACAGGTATAAAACTTGTTTCTTCTCTATACAAACATTGAACTTGAACGCAGCTACCACTTCCTCACCCTTTCAGCAAAGTACTTGTTGAATCGTGACCTTCAGCTTGGAATTATTTTTTATACTCCTATACATACGTCTTTATTCTGTCAAGAATAAAATATACCTTCAGACTTCTTCAACGTGACTTGCTGTAAGTCGATATTTAATTCACCGTGCTTTAAAACAGGTAAATCCTATTCCATGAGACGAAGCTAAGTGATCATCTGGGGTTATTTTTACTATTACAAGATCAAGTTTGTAAGCATCTACTTAAGTTCAATATATCAAGAATTGAATTGTAGTGTGGGTAGATATTACTTCGAAGGTTATAATAGTTACTATTGTTAACACCCTATTTTCTTGTTTTTATGTTTGAGACATCATAATTTGATTGAAAGTACGGTAAAAGCTGGATAAGTACATGAACAAAATAATTTAAACCAGTTTAGTTCCATAAAAAACATATGACAGCCAAGTCAATGATCTTTAACTACACCAAAATTAATTGGTCGTAATTGTTAATTGCTTGCTTGCTTTACTATATATGCAAACATAATTAAACCTTGAAATCGTAAACCTTGATGGCAACAAATTGACACTGGGCAAAATACATTTCTTGCACTAGATAACTATCGTGTTTGACTGGAGGTGTTCACGTAAATATAATAGGGGAGAGGCTAATTTAGAAAGATGTCATGGTTCTTTTTGGCACCAGCACGTGTAGTAAACTGCACTGGTATAAAGACAAACACATTTCTGTTGTTGAATATAAACAAATCGATTTTAAATCGGCACTCAAAATGACATTAAGATCCCCTTGAAGATAATATTTACTTAAAAAATATGTAAATACATGTGTGCAGGCAAGAAATACTTAGAAAAGGTGTGTGACTGTGAAAAATGTTTTTTGATGCCAATAAATCAACATTTCTGTTACCGTCGAGTAAAAATCTCAGAACCAGTTGCACGTTTAATCAATAAATATGTACATCTGCAACCGAGACTTGCTTGCAGTCTGTGCTTGTTTTTAATCAGGAGATATTTATCGTATACGTGTGTATGCCACAAATCAAATGGTTTATTTACAAGCGGTTTGAATTTGATTGTGCAACCAACTGAAAAATTGGCACAGCTTCAAGTTCGCTTTACAGTCATGCATAGCTTTTCGCCTGAGTTGGGGGAATGAAAAGTTTCGTGCAATGCGAAACCGCGTAAAACGAAGAAGGATATATATGCATGTCTTTACAAAAACCCTTGGTTGATGCCTGGATGATGCTTTGAAGATAGAAAAGCGAAGTCCCTCAAACGAATCGGGATAGGTGCATATATGTAGGTGAAACCACCCAAATCGTTCTAAGGAGTCATCGACATGAGGTACATTATTCAATCGTATAAAATACTTCTTATGAAATATACAAAACATATTTTCCATCACTCATTGACTGGCCTATTTTTCCCCCACATTTTTAATACGGAATGGGATATTTTCGTGAACTATCTACAAATTCAGATTCATATGTACTTTTATTTTATTTTTGTGCATATATCGTTATTGGTACATTGGTGTTGACTTTATCTCTGAAGTAGTATTTCTGACACCTAATAGAAGCCTCAACTGTGAGAAATCTCACGTCCGAGAATTTTGTCATGCAATAGAGCCATTGTTTCACAAAATACAAAGCAAACTTAAAGTTGTCCCGTTCAATAAAGTTAGTCATTTACTGAAACGACCGTACTAGAAAAGATTTTAAGTGCAAAGAGTACTCAAATTCCAAAGGTTGCGAAGCACTAGATGGTTTTGAAGGAATCAGTTGTGAATAGGAAGGAACTTCACTTCAATTTACAGATTTGACCTTAAAATTAACAATTAACTTTATCGATTGTACCGAACGCAATCACTATTCAGCAGATGCCAGATGCATCAAGTGAACTGAACTGCTCTGAATAACATCCTTTGGTTATTTCTCGGCCACATTTTGTACTAGTGCATTATCTATTTTTGCTAACACGGTCTGCTAGTGTGTATCGATGCAGTTTTGATAATCACAGTTCACAGCTAAATTAAATTAACAAAAGCTGTTATTAATTAATTTCTTTATTAGTTGTTTTCAATATTTGTTAAGTTTCAACCTTTCATAGCTATTTAGAGACATTATTTCTATCTGCACGTACGAATGTATATAAGCGCATATTTATCTCCTCAAATGTGCGTCAAAGCACACACTTTATAAGTGGAATTAATTCCATCAGCTTTGCTTGAAAATGTGTATGATTTGTATTTTATTTACTTACAAAATATCAAGTGGGAGGAGATGAAGACGCAACGGTTGATTGAAAGCAGGTGTACCAGTATGAAGTGAGGCTCAGACACAAATGTCTCGATAGGGAACATTTGTTGTGAACGAGCCCTTATTTTTTTTGTTTGCTATGACATCTGTGAAAAATATTTAGTATACATCAAGTCATTGAACAGACAAAATCATCTTTTTTCATCGTGTTTAAAATGTCGAATTTTGTACCAAAAAGTGATGATTCGCGGAAGCATTATTTTTTTGTTTTCATTTGAAGAAACGTGCTGCAGAGTCGCATCGAATGCTTGTCGAGGCATATATTGATCATGCTCTATCAGAAGCAACATGCAAAATATGGTTTCAACGGTTCAGAAATAATGATTTTGATGTGAGAGATGAAGAACGTGGAAGACCACCAAAAAAGTTTGAAGACGCCGAACTGCAAACGATATTGGATGGAGATGACACTTTGAGTCAAAAGTAAATGGCAGCAATGTTAAATGTTGAACAACAAACAATTTCTGATCGTTTAAAAGATATGGGAAAGATCCAAAAGTGTGGAAAATGGGTGCCACATTAATTGAATGAAAGACAGATGGAAAACCGAAAAAAACACTTGTGAAATTTTGCTTCAAAGACACGTAAGAAAATCGTTTTTGCATCGGATTGTTATTGTCGATGAAAAATGGATTTATTTTAAAAATCCCAAACGGAAAAAATCATGGCTTAGTCCGGGAGGACAACCATCAACATCGTCTGCAAAACCAGATCGATTCGTCAAGAAGACAATGCTGTGTGTTTGGTGGGACCAGAAAGGTGTGGTGTACCACGAGCTCCTAAAACTTGGTGAAACCCTTAATACTCATCGCGACCGACAACAAATTATCAATTTGAACCATGCATTTACTTTACTTTCCCATTAATAATTAGTGTCTTACTTTCAAAAAAAAAAACGTAATGTAAATTGTTTGCCTATTGAAGTAGTCATCAAAACTAAAGTACCTAATAACTTCTAACTTAAACACAAATTAACGTTCACTCTGAGACATAAGAGTTCATTCCGAACATGAAGGTCAACAATGTGCTAACAAAACCATAAAGTTTACTTCATCGATTGCTTCTGGTCAAATAAAGAATATTCTATGCCACTCTAAACGAATTCATTCTATTCACTCTGTGGATCCAGTATACATATGTATAGGCATACACAATTATGTTCCTTCCTATGTGCAGCGAAAAGTAGTTCCCTAAAAATTCACAAGTTCTGGCATTATTCTTTTGAGTTTGATCTTGTTACTCTATAGGAATATATGTCATCTTTTATTTTGTGTTTCTGAAATAGTAGGTACACAAGTGTTATTAAGATTTTGATCTCATTTTTATTTCTTCAACTTACTGTTTCGTTCCATTGAGAATGGTAGACACCATCATTGAAATGTTGTCCGCGGTACTGACAAGGTAACTTTCGATAACCTGTCGACAAATATGGAGCCGCAACTGATACTAAAATAGGGCGTCTTGCATAGCCCCATAGAAAGATCGTGTTGGCTGTGGGATGAATTTATTGGAATAGAGCCGAAATGTGCCGTGTTGTGTGAATTGCATTGAAACCACATGTCTATCCATACCATCGGTTTAAGGTCCAAGAAATTGGCCAAACATTTGACTAAGGGGACGAGAATTGACGGCAATTACACCATCCTAAATTTTAAACAAGCCTTGAGCGATGGCTGTACTGGTGTGCAATTTGGCCATACAGAGACTGATCATTCGACTTACTTGTGAATTTTCACTTCCTAATATGTGACAATTATATTTGTCAACATATCCACTAAGTGAAAAATGAGACACATCGTTAAGTAGTAGTAGTAGTAGTAGGCTCCTAGGTGTAGGAACCTACGACTGGCAAGAGCACTACAGGAGCAGAGAAGGTGATGAGTATTTTCTTCCTTCTCTTCATCCATGCAGCTTCTGCAAAAATCATTATATGGAGCACCCATCCTGCGAGCATGATTGCCAATTACACAGTGCCCGGTTATGACTCCAATGAGGGCTTACTGAGTCAAAGTAGACTGAGTGACCGTTTTAGGTTAAGTGATGGCCATTTGTTATTGACTGACGGATTAGAACAGCCCGATTTAATCACTGGACATCAGAAAAAAAAATAAACACTTCACCGATATTAAAATACCAAATGTTAAATTAAACAATGTTCACCAGTTGGGTATAGTAGAGACAACACCAACAAAATAATTTGTGTTCACAATACATTTTCAAACCGCTTTTAAAAATCAAACCGCATACATTTTCTTGGAGTAATGCTTAAAATCGGATGACTTCACCGACAAACCTTCAGCCATACTGAGTCGATACATTTTCAAGCGTGCGAAGTAATAAGAGTGTGGTCAAAATAACGACGTTGCATCAATTATTTTGGCTTGAAAAATAATAACTCTCGTAATTACTATCTTACTTGCATGCATGCGTGCTTTCAACCATAAACGTTTCGAACAGCACTAGATAGAATCAGACTGCCATGAAGAGCGAACTCCATTTTTTCGTTTTCATTGAATTCGTCTATGTCTGAGATGTTTGTAAACAAACAGGCTGGAGCCTATTCACCGTAGCATGTGTACTCAACTACGAAAGAAACGCGATATGATTCCACGTCCAATTGGTGCGTATAACACCAGTCGGCAACAGTTTCGTCATAGGATTTCCTGATCAATTTGTATTCAAAAGAGCCATACAATTTCACCGCTGAAACTAATTAAATATTTTATACAAGTATTTGCATGGATATTTATGGCCGTTGATATTCGAGAGACGCATTTTCCTAATTTCATTGTTTACTCTCAGCCTGAGAGGACTAAAGGGGATTCTAAGCGACTTGTCAATCAAGAAGCTATTGTCTTAAGAACGTATCTGATTTTAATTGCTGCCTGCGAGGCTGTGCTGTGTTATTGAATTTGTATTGTAGTTCGAAAGGTGCATGTTTGAAAACGAAAAACAAAACTCTTTTCGACGTAAGAAAAGCATTGAGAGAGAGAACATCAACAGACATTTGTTTAAACTTACACCAAGTCAAGCTATTGTATTCAAAAGGAGAAGGACACTAAGAATAAAGCTTTAGAATGTAGAATAACCATGATTTGTGATTCATCAATGGATATTTTCATCTGCATTTTAATTGTGTATAAATACTAAACCAGTTTCTCGGTCTCGATTGAGCAATTTGTTGCCTTTCCAAAAGAACCTGATCTACCAAAATTATAGCCATGCACACGAGTGTGCCTCGGTCTCGAGTCTAGTCGCATAAAATTATCTCCACAGTCCAGTGAACATAAGAAAAAAACCCAAACAACCAATAACTAAGAACCTGATCCCCCCCATGTATGATTTCGTATTCGACTCAAGTTCTCCTACGTTTTTGCAAGCAAGTCCACATAAGCCGCAGTTACATACATTTGGTCCAGTGATTCGATATTGCAAAATAAAAACCGCTTTTTGGCCTGAGTGGGTAATGTTCAACTTGAACACGTATCTTAAGATCGAATTCGAATTGATTTGGGTGGTAAGCCGATCCCAAGTGTGTAGAAAAAGTGAGTGTATACTTATATTTGGAGTCCCCTAATCGGCCTTGAGTCTTTTACGTTTTAATTCGCTTTCGCACATTACATGTCTATCAGATTTAGTGTCATTGCACTGCGTTGATTACGATCATTGTATTCAAATCGAAAGAGTAATTAAAACACAAGACCTCCGACACAATGGCTAAGGCAAGAAAGAGAAACAAAACGAGAAAACATTTTTATTCATCGGCGATAGCCACTATCGCCGGTTGCAAGGGTCTTTTTGTTTTGTTCAAAACAAAAATAATTAACGCAAGACACTCAATAAATTCTTATCTGGCGTCTACGTATAAGTAAGCCCCCACGCAACTGGGTGTTTGTGCTGTCAATTACCAATTTGAATTACACCTACCTACGGCACATTGAACGGACATATCACAGAGCAATGACGTCTGGCTTACCCCTGGCGGCCCAATTCCAATGATAACTCCCAAAGAGTACATATAAATCAATTTGTGCTGATAAGCCTGATTATGGAAAGGGCACACTTTTTTTTCCACTCGAATACCAACAACACCTACCTTCATCAGAGCGAACCGCTGGTCATCTTGCAGATCTGGAAAGCCTTTTGTTGCTGACATTGTGACGACTGCTCTGAATCAGAGAGTGATTTATCGCTTTTCGCTAATTTTGTTTTCTTTCTTTTTGTCGGTCTGCTGCTTCTTTATGGTAAATTTCTCCGGATAAATACTTTGGTAAACACTAACTCTCTTGCAAAGTCACTTCCACGCACAATCCAATCCGAATGACAGCCACGAGCTCACACACTTATTTCGTATCTTCAAATCCTGCATCAACTGGGTAAAAGCAAATGTTGCTTCAAAGGCAAATTAAAATCACACAGTAGTTGGATTAATTGATATTTGATTGGTTATCGAATGCAAAACGCGACGTTAACAGCACAGCAATTCACCAACGACTAAATCAGAAGTAAAATAGTAAATGTGTATACGATTTCCGAGTCTGGCTGTCTGACCTCAGCGCAAAAGTTCTCCGACTGGAAAAGAAACTCCAAGTAACCACAACACAACAGATGTGTGGATTGGTAAACTTTCGCTTGGAAGATACTTTTGTTTTGCGACTGACACTGGAAAAGCTCTTCGCTCATGATAGGAGCGGAAAGCGTGTGTTGCATTGTTCTAGCAGGTTTGATTAAATGTGGTTAGCTAAACATTTTATTTTTCAAGTTTTCGATTTCGATTGAAGGAATCCAAATGGAGCGACACATTCACTGGAAGTTCATGTACACAGATATAGTCAACTTGTCGCGTGTTTCTCGATTTTCTTATCAATAAGCAATAAGTTGTTTAAGTATGAGAAATGTAACACAGCGTGAGTGTGGAGGACTATCGTTTAATGTGTAACACTTCTATGTGGGCGGACCTCTTGTTGACAGTTCTTGGGTCGTTCACCTGATCGGGTGACGGAACATAATCGAATTGCAGTTAGTTAACTGGGTCAGACTGCATATGATTGCAGTGTGCAGCACAGTGGGGCACAAAAGCACCGCCATAACAGTGGAGTTACTCACAAAGAACAAGTGGTAGATGGTTTGTGTGCAATGTACATACATACATTTTGGCAAACTAATATTCACCTTAGGTAGACCTACATAAGTACACTATCAAGCTATCAAGCAACTAGACAAACATAATTTTTGTTTGTATCTTGTGGTTAGTGATTATCACCGTCGACAGAGCCCGTCGAGAGCACCGAAGCAACAAGAAACTCTACGATGAAGCACGCATTATCCTCTTGCAACAGTACATGGCGACACTGTTCAGAAAACAGCTGCTGGACAACAGCAACCATCCCAACGAGGCAATCAGGAATCTGAGATTCACATCATCGGACAACGCTACCTCAACGCCCTAAATGTGATAAGTGAGCAGAACTTCCCATCGACACTTATCAACGAGCCGCATGGCTTCTACCAGAGCAGCGATAGCAATCACCACCGGCTACCACATTACCATCCCGAAAGAACCTTTATTCTTTATAGTCTTTATTGCAAAATGTTAAATTAAACAAGCTAAATCAGTTGAGTCCATATGAGGCAAAACCCATCTTTAGTTTTAAGCCTTATGAACCGTAAATAAACAATAGATTTAATTTTTATTAAAAAAAACTAACTTCGAAAAAAAATTAAGGAATCTATCAGCTGGAAAAGAATGGGCTGAAAACCAATCGGTTTTAATCTGCAACTGAAACTTTTCACACATTCGAGTAAAACTCTGAATATTAATGACACCCATAGTAACCATGAAATCATTTCCAAACATAAGAGTGCCACTTGTGCTCCACTGTATGTTGCAGACAAACTTATGAACCGGAAGAAGGTTACTGTTCCACTTCCTCGACCATAAATATGTATGCATGCAGATGATTTTATTTTAAGATTTTAAGCTTTTTTGTCAATGCCACGCTGCATAATTAAGTGATTTATACCATGGAGAATTATTCAAAGCTTACCCCAAAATTGAACAACACAGAATTTCGTTTCAGTAATTCAGCACAATAAACTGTACGGAAATGTGTAGTAGTTTTGTTTTTACAAAATGTTTAATATGTGCCAAATGCGAATAAAGTGAAATCACCTGTACTCTCAGATTCGAAGGTAAATAAACTTAAACTGGCCCTGTATTACCAACTTCACCATTTTACCGACAATCTAGTGACAGCAAGAACCAAATCGGTTCATATAAGCCGTTCGTGTTAGCATAAGTCCGAACCTAAGACATTACCGTTCGAACATTGAGTTGTCTTTGCTTACTATTGACAGCAACCAGACTCAACCGAAAAAAAACCCTGCATTAACATGGAAATATTTCACATTGTACCCGTAAATTTGCACAAGTTTCAAATATTTACGTTACGCATTTTTCAATGCTGAGTGAAGAAAAAATTGACTATGCATAAATTTCCTGATCACGATTTTCAGAAAATAAACCCGTGCGTAATACATACGTGAAAATCCCCCCTAAAAACATGTTTATATTCGCAGAAACTGGAAGTGGAAATGGGAAGCACTTTGTTTACATTCCAATGAGAAGAGTGTTTGCCTAAAAATAAGGGGCAATACCTTGTTCCGGTTAAAAATCATCAGCTCTAGAATGCGATCACAGTTTGTGCAAAAACTGTGAGGAGAATTTGTGATTGCAGGATTGTGAATCAGATCGTGTCGCAATGTGCATCTACATATGTCGCATATCAGAGCCAACTGCTAACGGTCAGAAGAACCATTGTTGCGTTTTCTGTTTGTGCAAGCGTTAGAACTGACAGTTTGTAACAAGGAACAACTATTCCATGGCGCCATGCTCGCATGGCAAAATTTTAGCACGCGTTCAGAAGGATTGACTAACGCTTTTCCGCTGACGTCACTCACGACGGAATTGTAAACAGTGCGTATAGCAAATGGGAAAGTTATTATATGTTTTATGGTTTATGTGTTCTTATCTGTTTTTTACATTAAAACAAACCATTATTGTTGCGGTTTATAAACAATATAATTTTAGGCTAACCGAAGAGATGTTCGCGTTTGTATTTTGCTTCAGACGTTTTTTTGTCCGTTTCAGTTTTAAGCGGAAAACTCAACACGGCAGCGTTGATCGAAGGAAATTTATTACAATTACTAGACCATAATGGCTTGGTAATTAGATGAAAATTTATAATTTTGACGTAGACAGCTACTACAGCATAGGGCGCTGGGGGCGAATGAGAAGTAGTTCCGCACCGGGGAGGTTGTATGGGAAGCGATAGACTCCCCAGAATGATTTGATTGTTTATCTTAGTTTTGAGTCATTAGAGAACGCTGAGCATCACGTGTCGATTAAAAGTGGGTGTGATGGAGGAATCTGAGATGTGACTCAATTTATAGATTTGATCTTTCACGAGTGGGTGGAGCAGCAGTCGCAGGCCGACAAGGACTAGGGTAGTTTTTGGAGGGTTTTTAGGTGGCATTTTCAGTGACTGAGAACATGTCGGATGGCAATGAAATGTTTGGTAAAAGAAGCACCTAAACAGGTATTGTGGTAAACAAGGGCAAAAAAGGCAGGCAACGCCACATTCGATAGTAACAATTTTTGGAGTAAGCACGGACTTCATCTACCTCCATCATGTGGTAAACAGCACCCACATCATCAGTACCGAGGTGAAACGCCATAAAGCTCCTTTCCATTGCATTCTCTTAAAGCTGAAGTGAGTATAATAAAAGGATACACGATATGTCTCTATTCAACCTCGACTTCAAACCAAATTCTGTGGGATAGCGCAAGAAAGGACGTGATATGGCAGCTGATGAAAAAGGGTCTCTCTAATCGAGTTTATTATACCATATTTTAAGACCTCTCAAAGAAGATCGTCGGCGAGGTTACATTCAGGAATTTGTTACGATGAATAATTAATAACATGTAGCAGGACAAAAACCTACAACTGAGGATAGCTGGCCACTAGCGCTCTAACTGGAGAGGCTTATTGTTTGAGGCCCAGGTACATCTTGTACTGTACCGCCGGATAAAGAAAAGAGATGAAGAAACGTCAATGACATGGAGACACCTCCTTAATCTGTACGAGGAGTTTATCTACCTCGGGGCAACCGATGCTACTTCGGTTTGTCAAAACAACCGGGCTCGAAACTCCTGAATGGAAGGTCCAAAATCATGCCCCGCAAGACTCCCATCCTGTCAGTCCGGCTTTATGGAGTCGAAAACTGGACGCTAAGAAAAACTTCAGAGTTGAGTGGCTTCAAAAGAATAATTCTACGTCGGATATATGGTCCTATCTGCGAGGAAGGCGAATGGAGGAGAAGACACAACTACGACTTGTACGAGCTGTACAAGGATGTTGATGTATTCCAGAAGGCAAAAATCCATCGACTATACTGGATCCAGATCGAGCGCATGGACATCAACGTTCCAACAAAGAGGATCTTGGAGTCCTAGTCTCACGGTTCGAAAAGGAAAAGAAGACCGAATCTCCGGTGCAAAACCAAGTCATAGCAGACGCTAGCCTGGTCGTGATGACTGGTAGCAGCGTTCTCAGGATCGTCATCAATGGAAGGCAACGATATTTCAGGCTGATATCCTCCATAGGTCTGTCAAGGAAGTAAGATAATCTGTACAAGGACAAAGTATATACTTTGTTACATGTCACTTCTTCTCCTTCTTTGATTGGCGCTTCAGTCCGGGGTGGACATGCCTTTCCAGCCATCTCGATCGTTCGCCAATAGTAGGTTCAAGTAGGAAGATCAAGTTGGTTGTGGTCATTCTCCACTTGTGTTCGCCATCTCGTTCGAGCATGTTCTCTGTGGCGTTGTCCCAATGGCTCGGTATCGAAGACTCTTAGGGACGGAGCTGTGGTATCCATCTGCTCTACATGGCCTAGCCATTATAAGCGTTGCATCCGAAGACGCCTGCCTAGACTCATGCCGCTGTACTGTCCGTACAGTTCGTGGTTTAATCTTCTCCTCCAGACGCTATAGGACCAAAGATCGCACGCAGACCAAGAGCTTCTTTATCCGCTTTCAATAGCGTCCATTTCCGTGTGCCTTAGAACAGGTCAGGGATGATCAGAGTGTTATATTATAGCTTGGTGTTTCGAGAGATGGCTCTGTTACTCAATCGCCTCTTTAGCCCAAAGAAACAGCTATTATCAAGAGTAACTCTGCGCCTGTTCTCGGTACTGCAGTTGTCGTCCCTGTTTGTTTTTAGATCCTAGGTAGACGAAGTCGTTGACTACCTCAAAGTTTCTGCTTCTATGACGCTTTGTCGAGACGTCGATGTTGTTCGTCCTTCCGTGATGACAGCATGTACTTTGTTTTGCCCTGGTCCACCGCTTGACCCATTTTAGCCAGCAAACGCCTCAATGACGGTTCGCTATGTTCGCCTAATCTCGTTAAAACTTTTGGAAGATCGTGCCTCTGGTGTTTCCGCTTGAGTTTTGCACGATCTTCTCATGTGTAATATTGAAGGTCACTAACACTGAGACAAAAGATAAAAGAAAACACAACGCATTTGAGGACTGAGAAATGTTCCTAAGTCTCCCTAAGACTGTAATGCAACCCAAATGTGGAAAAACCTACTCCCGTATCAGCAAATAAGTCTTACAAGATGAAATATGCAAAAAAGAAAACGAGGTGTAGGATCCTCATTCAATTAAGTATATAATTCAGGCAACCGCCTTCTGCACAAGTAGCTGCGAAATCACATTCAATGTTATTGCTCAAAAAATACAAGTATCCTAGCTACCTTCATACACCCAGCCCAACTCATTGAATTCAAATTGCCATTCACTCAAGGTAACAGGATAAATGACAACAGTCTCTTTATCTACAGCACAACCCTCAGAGTCAAACACCCTCTCAAATTCATAAAAAGAGGAAAATTACGAAAAAAAAGTAAAACGAAACGGCATCCATATAGCAGCCGTTAAACAAATGTAAATTACTCCCGTTCAACCTTTGTCGCGACTTCTGAACGCACTCCTAAGGATGTTATAAGTGCCGTATTTATGTCACAGTGAAGACATGTTCAAAAATATGTGATAATTGGGAAGGGAGGAGTGAAATTAAGTGCTACACTCTCCTCTGCGCTTCCTCTCCTGTATCACCAACATCGTATATGTACACTGTTTCCTCCCTCGCCTACGCAGATTCCGGTGGAAGAAAATGTTAATGCTCCTCAAGCGGCATTAATGGAACACCTTACGTGCCCTACTTTAGCAAATGCGTGCGTGTAAGAGGGCAGGCACATGCCAGGACTTATGGGTAACCAGGAATAATTGTCGAAACAGAAAAGGATGCGGGCTTCAAATACAGACCGAAACAACTCAATCTCCAGCTGACAGTTGAATTAATGATTTGATCCACAACTCCTGGTGGAGTGAGTGGAGTGTAGTAACCATCCGACAGCCGTCCAAGTAAAATTAATTAGATTTTAATTTTTGCAACTGTTCCCGAGTGCACTTGAGAACGATTTATATTAATTGTGGCGACCCAAAGTTGAGGGCAGTCAGTCCGCCGGTCGTGCGGTGGATACCTTGATAGCCCGTAGGGGTCAATGTGGGAAAATCACAGAAACTCTTAATGATGAAGAAAAATCTTTGCTGCACGCCAGTCCATATGTGGGCTCAAGTCCCAAGTGTTAACTGAATGTTTTTTCCCACCCAAAAGAGTACTTACGAGTGCCTATGGGGTGGATAGAAACTCGCTTTTGGGGAACCCGACCAGGCATTTTATGGGAAACCGCGTAAATGAACGAGAATACGAGTGCGCCCCGCTGATGGGCCGCAATAGGATGTTGGTCAAACAGAATGTTATTGTATAATACAGGCTAAATACACACGCCTGCACTTCTCGGACGCTAAATATAGTTTATGTGTGAGAGTATTTCAAACACGGATACATTTCTTCTTCTTCTTGTTTGATGGTCTACGCCGCGAGGTGTTGCCGACGCCACAGTCGAACAGAGGAGGAGAGTGTTTTGCTTGTACTCGTAGACTAAACATAAACACGGCGATAATACTTGGGAGGGTTTTTTTTTTTGAAGTGCATTCAAGACGAATAAATTAATTGCATCGATTAATCAAAATGGCTTTTGAACACTTGCAGTTAGAAATGTATTTTTCAACAAATGCTGTGTCACAAGAGGTGTGTGTTGTTGATGTAAGAATGGTAGGATCGGAGACGCAGTGAAACTGAATAAATTGATGGAAGAAACTGGGGGGGAAATGAAAAAATTCACCAGAATCTGGATAGTTCCCACAGAGGAGGGATGTATACAAAGCAAAATAAATGGATGTCGAGAAATTGTTAAGCATCGAGACACATACTCATGTTATGTTTAAGTTAGTTGGATGAATGCTTGAAATCACATTTCTGCAAAAAGCTTTAAGAAATGTTTTCTGGGTGCGTTAGCATTGGTAGCTCTTTATTGGCCAATCCTGTACTTCGGTACTAACGTCAAGACGAGAGAACGAGTGGCCACGGAAATTCTGGACGATAACAATGCCAATGTCAGTTATAATTGACATTAATTAATAATATATGGGTGGCGGTACAGCCCGTAGACGGCCATGGTCTAGCTTCTCACTAACCACTCATGTTGTGCTAGCTATAGTTTGAATGGATCGAACCTACGACGTCAAGCTTCAAGTGCGTTGGGATCGAGGAACATACCCACAACGCCACGGGCCACCATGCGACTAACCGAAACATCTTCTTCTTTGTGTGGCGCTACAGTCCGGGGTGGACCTGGGCCTCAACCAACATGCCTCTCCAACTAACGCGATCTCTGGCTAGCTGTCTCCAGTTTCGCACACCAAGTTCGTTGAGGTCCTTCTCCACTTGGGTGCGCCACCTTAAACGCGGGCGTCCTCTGTTACGTTACCCGACAGGTTCGGATTCGAAGATTCTTCGAACTAACCGACTAACTGAAACATATTTAATTGAAAACCATGAACACTGACCATGATAATGGGCAGAGCAAAAGACGTTGCTTAACCCTCTCGTGGTGTTGTGGATTGGGGTAGTAAGCTCCAAAGATCAAGTTGTTAACCGAATTCATCCTCTGGCAGTGTCACATTAAATCAACTTCACCAGGAAATTGTCCACTCGTATCAGGTTGGCCCTGTTGTATAAGACCTCATTGGAGTAGAATTTTCTGTACTATGACTCTGGTGTTCTGTTGAGGCGAAGGCAAGCCCTAAGACAGGCCCTCTCAAACAAGCATTGCACTGACGTTGAACCACATGGGACAGCCATAAGTAAGCATTAGCCGTATGAGGGCCATGTAGCACATTACCTTCATCCTCGCATTGAGTTGGCTGTTGTAAAACCAAAGCAAAATCTACATGTTGGTTTAAATATTACATATTAAATTTACAAGCTTGCATTATTATGTTAAGTTATAATAATATATAATATAGGTGGGACTCAGCCCGTAGAGGGTCAGGGCCTAGCTTCTCAGCAACCACTAGTGTTGTGTGTGCCTATTGTTCTCTCACGAGTGGAAGGAACCTAAAGTTTTATGCCGAATCCGAACGGCTTTGTTTGAGAAGCTTTTTCTAGACAAGAAATACTCTTTGAGCATTGTCAGTGACTTGAAAGAGGTGGCGTCGTGAAAATTATTTCGGTCGCACAGAGCACGAATCGAACCTACGACGTCGAGGTTGGGGTCGACGCACATACCCACAACGCCACGGACCACCAACAATTATGTTAAGTTGCTAATATATATATCGCTTGGGTATACGACAGAAAGGTACTCAAAACGTAAGAGTGAACATTTTAATAATAATGCCGCAAGTTGAGTTTTTCTTTTTGTGATGTCTCATACTTTCAAATCAGTCGCGTTAGTCGTGTGTCATGATGTTTCCAACGCCTTTTCCTTTTTGTAAAAAACAGGCTTCTGAATTGCCCTAACTTTAGAGGAATCAATTCTGAACATCACGTGCAAGATATTATCTGCCGTGTTGTGTGAACGCCTAAATCCGTTCATAATCAATCTGTACCATCGATCAAGTATTCAAACTAAGGCAAATCTTGGAAAAAACCCAGAGGCAACAGATTGGTACTTACCCCCTTTTAATCGATCTTATGATAGAATCTACAGAAACGAGCTATGCTGAGCAAATTCTAGTCTTGGCATCCGTACCAAAACCGTCCGCTTGTTTATAGAGTGAGAATGATGGAGAATGTACACTGCTCGGTTAATGCCGGTAGGACCTTGATTTCAAAAAGAGTTTTAGACAAGGTGACGCGCTGTCATGGGACTTCTTCACATTATTCTCGAAAGAATTTTTCGAAACTCGCTCGCCATCACCAGAAGAACAATCTTTCAAAAGTCCGTCCAACTTCTCTCACATGCCCGCGATATTAACCCTATCTGCAGAACGCCGCGTGATGTCAACGGAACGTTGGCGAATGTTGCGATGGAGACTAGGAAAATAGGTTCACTGTAAATCCAGGTCAAGATCAAATTTGTGCTGTCAACGCGAAAGGACACTCAACACCGACGTCTCGAACAGATCGTAACGCTAGGCAGATATAACAGAGGTAGGCAATGACTTGGTGTACCTAGCAACTGTAGGCATTGAGTTTTGTACACTACTGTAAGTGTTCTCGAATAACACACTAAAATTCGCCTGCAAATCTGTAATGTGCGATAGGTATATGTAACACGCTGTCACCATCTTTGCATAAGTGTACCTTTTTATATGGTTTTATAAATACAGCCTGTAATGTTATTTTCGGGTCTGATCAATAAATCGTCATAAGTAAAACATCTTCTCTCCGTTTGTTATATTCGCTCGCCTGTAATACAGAACCATTATCAATTCAGACAGACCGCTGAAATCAATCGAAGAAAAACTCTTGCCAATCGCTGCTTCCTTTGACATTAATCGACCCAGTGGCAGACATTTGGGCACAAGCATCGGCAGAGGCATGGACTCTATCAAAAGCGGACGAAGTTGCTCTTTGCTGCTTTAAGAAGGTAATTCTTAGGATGATTTTCGTTTTCGTCTGCATAGATGGTAAGTGGAGAACAAGGTGTTCAGCGACATAGTCGGAAGATCCAACGATTGAGATGATGCCGTGTGCACCGGATGAAAACCGCCGAAAATGGGGCCACTTAGCTAAAGATCTGCCTGATGAACTTGTTGGTTAAGGCCCAGGTTCATCCTGTAGCGCTTCCTTAAGTAAAATTAGCTCCGTTCTTGGTTGAACACCGTGTGTAACAATATATGTAGGCATTCACAATTCAACATAACATAAATAAACAAGCTCCAGCTATACCTACAACATATTCTCTCAAGTTAAGGAAAAATAAATATCGAATTGAATGAAGGACTTTGACCTCAGAACATCTCCTCTTGCCCATTCGTAACTTCCTGGTTGACACCAGCAAATCAATAAATCAGAGTATCCTTGCTCATAAAAGCCATCATCAAAGTGGTGCTGTGAACCTGTTTGTCATTGAAACATCATCTGGATAGTGCTGGAATTGTTCGGCATCCGCACGAAACAAATATCGAAATTATGTATTCATAATTAAAGGGATATCCATCTATGCCTCGAAAGGAATAATACCCTCATTGTGTTCATTTGCATGCACACGCCTGTGTGTAGAAGTTTCCATATTTACTTCGTTTCACAAGCGAGCTACAAAGCTTCTTCCCGTAAGCATCGATTCGCCTAATGCCGTAACACAACGCACACATAGACTGTCGATTAATACCGATAGCATTTATGGTACTTGCAGGAAATAGTTGTGCATATTGAATAACTGAGTAAAGGTAATCCCTCTTTGAGTCCTTTCAATGAAAGCTCTCCGTGTGGCAGTTACACCCCGACAAAGGGAATTCAGTTAAGTATTTTGCATAATCTGGGGGGTGATTGAAATTATGCTACAATCTTCGTTCGGCATTGTTGCTTGCTCAAAATATGCCTGTCATATTCGAGTATTTTGAAGAATAGGATTAAGTGCACATTGAATTTGTATCAATTGAAAACGAATTGATATTGAGGTGGTATCGTTCTGTCGGTTGTAACCAGAGCGCAGTGGCTTCAGAATTCAATTCAATTGTGGATCACATCAATGAAAGGCTGAAATTACAATATTATTTCTGGAGTTAATCCGCACTGAATGTGCAAATAGTTCGTCGTTACTGTCTCAGTTTAAATCATACAAGTCAGTACTATGTTACTCAAAGTCTTGACGTGTGTCTTGCGAGAAAAAAGGAAAGAATCCTCTTAAAGAAAGTAATGACCGGAAGGAGAAGCAATCTCATTTCAACGCACAATGCTCGCGTAAGTACGTATTAATAACATCATCACGCAACAAGTTGCTAACATGAATGCAAAAAATAAAACATAAAATAATAATCATATGGTCGACACTCGACATTCCCCCCCAAACTATTTCAAGGCTGAGATCTTAAAAACGCCATTATGTCTGGAAACGAGACTAGTCAAAGAGTCTGAAACGTACCACGGAAAGCAGTCTCGCGTCACCACTCACCACTACCACCCGCTGGGGAAGAGGGCAGTGAGTGAGAGAGACATTTCAATTTTATTAAAAATAGATGAACTCTCTCCCGTCTTCGTTGTTCAGATGTGAATTTGCAAGTGCCGCCACACAGCCACCACCGCCGCACACACCGCTTGAAAATGTACGCAGACATTGCGGGACATCCTGTCTAGACGGAAAGACGTATCCGAGATTGCTTTTCTTTGGACTGTCACCCCCTTTTCACACAACGAACGCTGCGACGATGTTCGAGGTGGATATCTGTGTGCTTTCTATCAGCTGTTGAAATAAATGATTTTCTCGCTCGGATTTCAATGGGGCACGGAGCCTGCAGTATTTTGTTCTTCCATTGTCATTGCCGATGTCGAACTAAGGTTCGTTGACACTTTTAAAAGATGTGCAAAGTGAACAGAATTTTCGTTTACGGTTGAATTTGAAAGGATTTTTTTGTGTTGCTGTTTGGTAGATCATCGTGTTTTGTTGCGGTAGCTACTTGAAGGAGTATACGGCATATGTCAAAACACTTAAAAACTTCAATAACTCTGGATGGTTTTATTGTGCCAGGGAATCTTGAAACTTATCCAAAGTGTTAGAGAAGTTTTCAAAAACTTTAGCCAGGCTTGTTGTGGCTCTGGTGGCGTTGGTGACGGTAATTCTTTCATATGTACGGATCTACATGCACAAAATACATCTAACCTAGTTCCTTCCCCAGTTTCAGAATTTCCCACAAATATAAATCAAAAGATTCACCAGGAACTTTCCCTACCATCATGTTTCTACTTCAGCACAGACGGGTGTTCATGATGCTGCAATATTTTGAAAATACAATGTTCTGCAGTCTTCTTGAAGTAAAGCAAAACTCCGCCCACTTGTGGTGAAAGCGAACGATGATTTTGTGATGTTCGAACACCTTGCTTGACATTTGAGCGTTCATAAGTGCACACACAGTTGTTATGTGAATATGTGTTCGATGCTTCCAACATGCAGAGAGCGAAAATGATGGATTTGAAAAGCTTATGAATGTTTATGTAATGAATTGTTTAGAGCTGAAACTTTACCCTTTGCATTTGAGATCATAAAGCTGTGAAGTGCCGGGAAGTGTGTGTAGTGTGTTGGTGTTTGGGGTATTTGATCACACATTTGGGTTTACAACTAAGCATAAGTTAGTACATAATAGCGAACGCTTTGGTGCATGGTTCTTGCGGTTAATATGATTAAATACTTCAAAACAAGTTTTGTCACCTGTTTGTAAAACAATTATTCGAACTGTGCTCCACTTGCAACAGCAAAAGCGTATTCGATCTGCTACAGTACGCAGTACCATAGTCAAATTTTTTAATTATGGTCTCTAGTAAGTCCGTGGTTTAGGGCCATTTGCTGAACAAATCTTACCGATTTAAGTTTCATTTAACAATATTCGGGAAGTAGATCGTAAAGTGGGCTAAGTGCCTCTAAAACGAGCACTAGTGAGTGACCGAACACTGGTGACTTTACTCTATGGAGAATTACTTCGTTTATTTGAAGGTGATGAGAAAGTGACAAAAATTAAAGAAATCATTAACAATAGAAATGAAATGTGTTTTATTAAAATGTTCGCTAACTTAAAACGACTGGATGGCTTAGTTGGTTGAATGCCTGCCATTAGTTGTAGGGGTTCCAGGTTCGAATTCCATTGAGAGCAAAGTTAATATACTTTAATCTGGTTTTCAAATCTGGTCCAGTCAGTGTTTGCATTTGGGAGCAAATGAACGGCACTGTGTATCACAATGGACCAAAAATGGTCTAATTACTCTGGCAGCCACAACAACATAACTTAACATTTGGCTAACTTAGGACTTAACCATTATCTTATAACTTCAGTTGGGGAGTCGTACTAACATTTTACTAACTTTTTAACTTGTCAAGCCGGCAATCCATGAAGATCCCGAGCCAGAGCAATTGCTGCCTTCCATCGCTGACTGTTCGCGACACGCTTCCTCCAGTCATCAAGACCAAGCTGTCTTACATGCGAAATGACTTGATCTCTATACCGGACGTTCGGTCTATCTCTCCTTCTCGAACCGGGAGGCTTGGATTCGAAGACCCCTCTTAACTGGAGCGTTGGTATCCATACTCAGCCAGTATAGTCGACGTATATAAACGATTTTTAAGTTAAAACTTATATGCTAACTTATATACTATTTTAAACCAAATATCCATACTAACATCATCATGCTAAAAAAGCATGTTTAATGTAAATGCATTTCCAAATGATAATTCGGTTGCACCCACGTTTAAGTCAACTACTTGTTACAGTAAGGTCTTAGCTTCAGCTGTCTGATTAGCACCATTTACCAGGTGTACCGGTATGAAGTGAGCGTCAAGATACAAATGTCTCGATAGGGAACATTTGTTGTGAACGAGCACTTATTTTTTTTGATTGTTTGGGTGCTATGACATCTGTGAAAAATATTTAGTATACATCAAGTCATTGAACAGACAACATCATATTTTTTCATCGTGTTAAAAATGTCGAATTTGGTACCAGAAAGTGATGATTTGCGGAAAGCATTAATTTTTTTTTCATTTGAAGAAAAGTGCTGCAGAGTCGCATCGAATGCTTGTCGAGGCATATGGTGATCATGCTCTATCAGAAGCAACATGCAAAAGATGGTTTCAACGGTTCAGAAATAATGATTTTGATGTGAGAAATGAAGAACGTGGAAGACCACCAAAAAAGTTTGAAGACGCCGAATTGCAAACGATATTGGATGGAGATGACACTTTGAGTCAAAAGCAAATGGCAGCAATGCTAAATGTTGCACAACAAACAATTTCTGACCGTTTAAAAGCTATGGGAAAGATCCAAAAGTGTGGAAAATGGGTGCCACAAGAATTGAATGAAAGACAAATGGAAAACCGAAAAAACACTTGTGAAATTTTGCTTCAAAGACACGTAAGTAAATCGGTTTTGCATCGGATTGTTACTGGCGATGAAAAATGGATTTATCTTAAGAATCCTAAACGGAAAAAATCATGGGTTCATCCGGGACAACCATCAACACCGACTGCAAAACCAGATCGATTCGGCAAGAAGACAATGCTGTGTGTTTGGTGGGACCAGAAAGGTGTGGTGTACCACGAGCTCCTAAAACCTGGTGAAACCGTTAATACTGATCGCTACCGACAACAAATGATCAATTTGAACCATGCATTGATCGAGAAACGACCAGAATTGGCCAGAAGACACGGCAAGGTAATTTTGCTCCATGACAATACACCTGCACACAAAGCACAACCGGTTCAGGATACAATCACTGGGTGCAGCTACCCCACGCGCCGTATTCATCAGACTTGTCACCTTCCGACTACCATTTGTTTTCATCGATGGGACACGCATTGACTGGGCAGCACTTCGATTCCTACGAAGAAGTCGAAAATTGGGTGTCTGATTGGTTTGCTTTAAAAGACGAAAAATTTTATTGCCGTGGTTTTCACAAATTGCCAGAAAGGTGGTCAAAATGTGTAGAAAACAATGGCCAATACTTTGAATAAAATGTTTCTACTTTCCCATTAATAATTAGTGTTTTCTCATTTCATACCGGTATACTATGGGGGCCCCACATTAGAGTTCACATTCAGACATTAAAAATAGTGTAGTAGTAGTGTCAGAACTTGAGCATTCAAATCTTCTATCTTCTCTAAAGCGAAAATATACCATTTAAAAGATGGATGATTGTGATCTGGTGATCTGGATGATAATGAAGTCTGGACCGTTGTTGTCTAGCCATTCATTCGTTGAATGACTCTTCATTTTTATTACAACTTAACAATTTTCAGAAGTGCCCCATTCCATTCCAAACTTTCCGTAAATCTGACTTATCAAGAAGCCGTGAATTGAAGACATCTATCAAGCTTATTGAAAATCTAAGACACAACAGATGTGGATCAATTGTGTTTGATCAGTGGGATTACATGATGTTCTCTAAAGATTAGCATGCAGGACTGAAACACAACTTTGAAAATTGGCCTTTGTGGCAACCACAAATGGACAATCTTGTTCGTATGTTTTTTGATTAACCTCCATATTTTGTTTAAACGGAGATTTCGATCCGATATCCAGTGATAATATGATACAGATGGCTATACCGTCCATGGTCTAAGGCCTAGCTACTCAGCATGTGTTGTGTGTGCTATTGATCTATCACGAGTGGATGAGACCTACAGTTTTACGCCGACTCCGAACGACCATGCTTGAAAAGATTTTTCTAGAAGTCTAGAAGAAGTACTCTTTGAGCATGGTGGAGCCGTGAAAAGTATTTTTGTCGTTCAATCGCGTTGGGGTCGACGCACAAACTCAGAACACCATGGGTTACCACGAGATTTAGATGTGCTTCATTCAAACCAATCAGTGCTTGCTAGAGTTGACTCCCTATACCCATTGTTAATTGATCAAAGATATAACCAAAACTTCGCTATTCCTCGTGAAAGATCACTTGTTATAACATTGAAAACCAAATGCAATTAATAAAAATCAGTTCGATTTCAATTTGCGTGAGTATCACGTAGTTGAGAATAATAACCTAAATAAACCGATGATGAGTTCTCAACATCACTATCAATAATTAGAAGGAACCGAAAAAACAACAATCTCCTCAGTCCTCACCCAAAAGCAGACGCACGCACTTCGACTTTCCCCCACAATCCACATGGTGGGTGGCGCGGGAACAGCTCTTCATTGCTCCCGATTTTCTGTTGCCTCTCCGTCGCTCCAACTTTTTATTTTTCTTTCACTTATATCAAAGGTAATCAAAATATTTATTCACATTGTGTGTGATGTCATTATATTTTGTTTGCGGCAAGAATATCCCGTGATTTTTTCCTTGGAAGTAGAGTTCATTTGAATTTTCAATTTTCGTTCCCTCACCCGTTTTGTTGTCGGGGTGTTTCGTTTATTTTGGGAAACATTGAGTGGAAAATAAACGCGTTTCTTGGTTAATTTTAGCGTGTTACGCCGCACAGGTGATCTACCAGGTGAGTCCAAACAGAGAGTGGCACTAAACTTTTATGGGTTAGAGGGAGTAATTTTGGTTAATGGCACACACATTAAAATGAATTGAGTTCACCTGATGACGTCACAGCGCAAACTCATGTGAATGGCTAGAAGCTGCTTGGATCAATTTGAAAAATCTGCAGGAGAATCGGCACGCCACGCCGGTGGGTGGTCAAGATCTAAGCGGCACACGTCATAGATCGGGGATGCCGGTGAGTTCATGATATATGAACTGAGTTTACGTTGCAAAGGTGTTGAGAGTATCTTTCCGGTCTATCGGCGGAAACCACATCTGAGTGGGATCAAAGTAAACAAGATGTTTATCGCTATTAAGTACAAAAGATACATATTCGATTGGAATAAGTGCACGTCAGTGAATCGTTGTCTCGCCCGCGACTATCGGAAGCACTCCCACCCGCACTATCCATCAGATTGTCATTCACAAAAAATTTAGCGCTCGTTGTTTCAGACAAATATGTATGAAATGATCTGCGCAACATAATCACGTTGCATGCCTGCGCGACGATCGCGAATGAACACATTCTTCGGTGACACTGCCCTGCATTGCTGCTAGAAGGGTGTCATCTTAGCGCTCACACTACACACCTGTGCACGTGAATTTCATGGTCCGAATGATAAGCAGACAGAATCTGAGAATCTGGTGGCCTGATGCGCTTCTGGTGGTGTAACTCAGGAATTTTAATGTCGCCACCACATGTAGTCAGTGCTGAATGAGAAGACCCTCACAGTTCAGCTATAAATGCAATGGATGAGATTTTATTAATAAAAGTTGGCGAAGACCAATAAGCGAAACTGAAATACGTCGGCAATCGGATGGCATGACTACGAGAGTGGTTGGTTGGGTGTTTATTTTTAATTAAAACGATTTAATTTTCCTTGTGCAAGAGAAATGCTGTGTTGGGCTGTTAGTGAGTATTTTATATGGTTTACAAGTGCAATTTAGCCATCACTCTCAGGGACGAGCTGAGGACTGTCTGAAAGCTTTTTCCTTGAATAATGATTGAAATGAAATATGCATGTATGCACTGAGTGGCTCATGACATGTTTTGTGGTGATGCTAATCACGTTACACTGCGGCGCAAAATGATTAGGTCGTTATTAAAATTCATGGGAATGTACACCAAACAATTCGAGGTGTATGGTCTGTTTATATATGTATATTCGTGCTCTTTTCAAATCTTCATCCAAATAAACAGCCTCATCAAAGTGCCAGTTAACACTTTTCTTTGAATGAAAATGGGACATCATTTCTTATGGTCCTGCCTACGTGTCAACATTCCACACACGATATAGAAAATGAGTCCTTTTCCTGTAAGCTTGACAAATTCCCGATGGGTGTTTGGTAATGTTGTACGTGTTGTGCTTTTCGTTTCTTCCATATGGTGGCACTGTAATCGTTTTTAAATTTGAACATTTCCCCCCGTCGTGCACTTTATTGATTATGTTTTTATTTGAAGCCGTTGTCTGTTGTTCGTTACTTTCCGCTGGCAAGTGTATGGTGCGACCTTCCGCACACCCTAGTAATGGAACACGAGGCTTTGCTGGGTCAATATGAAACAGCTTGGCAGATCTGGAATCAGAAAGGTCCAGCTTGGTGTCAAAGCCATTTACCGGTTTTCAACTCAGTTTTTGTTGCACCTCACTATGGTCATAAAATTTGGATAGTGACCGAAAAAAAAAGATCCCGAAGATCTGTCGAGACGAGATTTCTTCTTGAGAAACACGGAAGTAAAGGATGATTTTTTAGCTATTATCTTTTTGGCAACACTGGCTTAAACAGTTGACTAACGTTTCGTGTTTTGTTTCACTGTCAAACATCTTCAGTTTGGTCTATAATTTAACCATTAATCGTCTTACAAACGAGCAACGCTTGTAAATTATTGAATTTTATTATCAAAATGCGTACTCTGTTAAGAAAGTTCATCGCGCTTCATTCTTCTTCATCGACGAAGCTCATTTTTGGCTCAATGGGTACGTAAATAAGCAGAATTGTCGATTTTGGAGTGAATATCAGCCAGAAGCATTGCAAGCGCTACCAATGTATCCAGAAAAAGTCACAGTTTGGTGCGGTTTATGAGCTGGTGGCATCATTGGAACGTACTTCTTCAAGGATGATGCGAATTGTAATTTAACTTTTTTTCCCCAAAATGCAAGAGCATGACATGTGGTTTCAACAAGACGGTGCCACACGCCACACAGCACGCGCAACAATGGACTTATTGAGAGGCGAGTTCGGTGAACATTTTATTTCACGTTCGGGACCGGTCAATTGGCCGCCTAGATCATGTGATTTAACGCATTTAGACTATTTTTTGTGGGGCTATGTTAAAGCTCATGTCAATACAGACAAGCCCGCTTCAATTGACGCATTGGAAGACAACATTGAAGCATTTAGATAGATACCGGCCGAAATGTTGGAAAGAGTATGCCAAAGTTGGACTAACCGGATGGACAATTTGAGGCGCAGTCAAGGTCTACATTTGCATAAAATAATCTTCAAACATTAAATTATATGGACCGTACTATCGATTCAAATAAAGATTTCATGCACTTTTCTTAATCTTATGTTTTTTTTGAAAAAACTCTCCTATAGCTTTTAAAAAATTACCCTTTAGTTATGTTTCGATGGCTTGGACAAGTGGCACGATGTGCCCATCATACCATCTTCCGAGGCGTGCCTCAAATGCCACTCCATCAGGAAGGCTACCGCCTGGCAGACCCGAGGGAGTTGGTGTGACAAACTCGCTTGATTGTACATGGGCATAGATCTTGATGAGTTGGTGAAGGATCGCGTGTCCTGGAGATGTCAGGTGGGAGCTTTACACTCGCGAACCATTTAGTGGATCATGCGAGTAAGAAGATGATCATGATGCACTTCGTCGATACAATGTAAAGGGTGGTTAAATTTTAAGGGCCGATGTTGATTTTGAATAAAACACAAATTATTTAGGAAATTATTGTCATTTCTTTTTATTAGTCATTCACAGCAACTGCCTGACCGGCCTCATTTTGGAAAAAAACACGGCCCGATGATGCCGCCAGCCCATAAACCGCACCAAACAGTCACTCTTTGTGGGGGCATTAGTTTTTCGAAAACTCTTGGATTATCACAGCAATGTTTCTTATTGACGAATCCACTGAGGTGAAAATGTGGCTCATCACTGAAGATGATTTTCTTCGAAACTTGATCATCCACTGTTGCCATTTCTTGCCACCATTCTGATCATTGACGACGCTTGAAATGGTCAAGAGGCTAAAGTTCTTGAGTCAATTGCACCTTGTAAGCGTGTAAATGCAAGTCTTTATACACAATGATCAACAACGACGAGCGTGAGAGGTGCAATTGTTGGGCACGACGACGAGTTGAGTTGGGCGGCTCTTCAGCCACACTATCGCGAACAGCAGCAATATTTTCTGCAGTACGAGCTGTACGAACATGCACTGGTGTTTTTACATCTCCTACAGACCCGGTTTGCTCAAATTTTCGCACGATTTGTACGCACATTTGGACGACTAAATTGACCGAAAATATCACGAAGTGCACTATATGCATTTTGATTTTAACGCCCATTTTCATAAAAAGCCTGAATAACTTTAACGCGTTGCTCGATTGTGTATCTTTCCATGGTTCAAATTGAGTTAGTCTGAAATTGAGAAATGTCAAATGAAATGCAGAAAAAAACTAGACTTTTAGGTGTGGTTCACATTCAACATCGGCTCTTAAAATTTAAGCACCCTTTACTTTCGGGAGTACTTATCCATTGAATCATATTTACTTTAAATTCCTAATGATATAGTCCTGATGACGAAATGAATTTAGACGTGACGTAGAACATGACTGAACAGAAGTCTGAACATCTAATCGGTTAGAGACAAATTTTGTATTTATATATACAAGGTATCAAGATACTATAAATTTGCTTAAAGCTGAATATCCTTGGGACAGCTCAGAATGTCATAATCATCTTCTGACCCGCATGATCCAAAGTGGGTGAGGGGTAGAGAACGCACTATAGATCTCAATTTCACTCGATCCTCTATGAAATGTTGTACTTTTGTTTTGTCATGAGCATTGAAAGCACGCCTCAACAGACGTATGATGGGGACATTCGTGCTACGCCTTTCTCACCCTATCCGGCGAGTAAATTCCACAACTCGAAAAAATGTCATCTCGGCAGATTAATCTTTAGGTCATTATAAATATATGGGCCAGGGCTCAGTTTCTCAGCAACCACTCGTGCTGTGCGTGCTCTCACGAGTGGAAGGGACCTACACATTTATGCCGCCTCTGAACGGCCAAGTTTAAGAAGCTTTTTCTAGCCAGGAAATACTCTTTGACCATTGTCAGTGACTCGAAAGAGCTGGGGTCGTGAAAATGATTTCTGTCGCACAGACCGGGGATCCAACTTACGACGTCGAGGTTGGGGTCGACGCACACACCCACAACGCCACTGGCCACCACGGTCATTACCAATATTTTATGACCACAGGTGAGTGTTGGAACACATACTGAGTTGAAACGCGATTACTCGGCTTGGACATCAACCTCGACCTCTCTGATTACAGATCTCCTAAGCTGTTTCAATATTGATCCAACCTGGCCATTCCTACAGAAAAGCATAGCACTACTCCTTCACTCGTTAAAATACTTTTGAAGCACATAAGATCTCATTGCAAAACAATTACGTATCCAATTCAATGAATGTGCTAAAAATGAATTCCATTCAAATCTATTTGTATATGCAATCACACATCGACTGTTGGGGGAATTTCATTGAGCAAATTTTTTTGTTCAACACATCATAAAACTTATTGGCATCATGTGGCTTTGTTGCACAAGGTTTTAGAAATGCAATATTAAACAGAGATCTAGAGTAAACAAACACCGTTTATTTATTAATTTTTTTTTAATTCAGGAAAAAATGTACACTTAGCTCATCGTATTTTTTTACTCTACTCATTCTTGGTCTGTGGATACACAAACAAATCGTTGTGATGTGCCAAATTTTGTTTGACGGAGTACTTAGTTAAACTTTAGGGATGATTGGATCAAAATTGACAAAATTAATACAAATGCGTTCTCTTCCCATCTAGGGATGATTCATTTTTCAGCTTTCCCCCAACTTAAAATGTTAAAAACAACCACTTCCACCAACTCTGTGTTCCACAGTGTTGCTAAGGTTCAGCGAATCGATCCAATTGACAATGTTATCGTTTACACTTCAGCCACACACGCCACACTTGGCAAACCTGAAAATAATCTCATCCCAGCAACCCAGTAAGGAGTGTAGAGTGTAACTCTTATCTATAACCTATTACACAAAACATTGTTTTAAAGCATCCTCGTTGGTTTCATTCAATTATTCGGCACTCACAATGGGTTCTCTCGTTTCGTTCTCGAAAACAATCTAACTCGGGAGTTCCGAGAAATCCGAAGGAGTTGAATCATTTATTGGATCTGTGCTCGATGGGGCGGCAGAAATAAGATGTCCCTCCCGCCCACACAGATGGCCACATATAAACAATCGATAAAATGAGATAGACAATTAAGTCCAACGTCCATTGCTGCGTTCTACACCCAAAGTTTCAGCGTCGAGTCCTCGAATTTATATTGTCTGCAGAGTGGAGAAGAAAAATGAAATGGAACTGCTGGAGCGATTTTGGAGAAGCAGAAGAAAAAAAAAACAAACACTTTGAAAATGTAGGGCAATAGCTTCGAAAGTGGCGACAAACTGGTGGCTTTTATTGGCTTGTTGCCAAAAAATGGGGAAAACTTTGAGTTTTTACGGTTTTGGTGCGACTTCCTGCATGCATTCTCTTTTGCAATGGCAGTCTGGTAGAAATAGCGAATTAAATGAGTAACATTACATAATATTTCACATATTTGCAACAGAGCCAGTGCCAATGTCGTTGGTGGTGTGAGACGCATGTAATGCCTTCAAATAATTGCCGAAATAGTCTATAAGACTTAATTCAATATAAATCATTTGCTGGCATGTAGGGAATTATTTTCCGGTGGAGGTTTGGCGACAGTTTCATTTTTATGGTAATGCTGTTTATGGTTGTGTCGTATGTGAAAGGTGGGCGCTGGATATGGATTTTTCAGTGCTCTTGGGTGCGTATTGTCCTTGAAGGTTTCTCGTGCTGAGCTTGTGAATCATATATGGTCGCGTATACATATTTTTTTCTGGTTATCACGAGGGATAAAGTTCCGGAATGACCCAACCCTGATTTTTATGACAAAAGTCAAGAAATCCCACTGACTAGAAATGCCTAGATACTGCTTGAGGTACACTTATCTTGGCGATGAAGTCATATATTGCCTAACTGGTGGTCCGTGGCTTTGTAGGTATGGCCGTCGACCTCAATGCACTTGAACCTCGATGTGTAGGTTCCAAACCTTGTCTGTGCGACAAAAACAAATCACCTCTTTCGGGTCACTGACAATGGTCAAAGAGTGTAGGTAGGTTAGGTAGTAGTGGCTGACTGCTGCAGACCATGTGATACCACGCGGAATCAGTTGGTGCTGCTGATGAACTGATTTAGTTGGCCAATGCTGGCACTTTTTAGCTCGTTGCGGCTGTTGAAGTAGTAGGTTCCCAGGTGCAGGAACCTTCGACTGGCAAAAGCACTGCAGGAGCAGAGAAGGTGATGAGTGTTCTCTTCCTCCTCTTCATCCATGCAGCTTCTGCAAAAATCATTATATGGAGCACCCATCCTGCAAGCATGAGTGCCAATGACACAGTGCCCGGTTATGACTCCTATGAGGGTCCTTAATGGGGGCTTGCTGAGTCCAAGTAGACTGAGTGACCATTTTATGTTAAGTGATGGCCTGATTTCTTTTATTTTAAGGCAGGTGGTGCCTTCTGGCCATTTGTCATTGGTGGTTTTAATTGTATGAATCTTTAAAAGATGATAGGTTGTAGCGATCGGCATGGAAGGTGGTACCCCTGCTATCAATAGGGATGAGGTTGTACCACACCTAGCGAGTTCGTCGGCTTTGCAGTTTCCTGGTGTGTCACAGTGTCCCGGCACCCACATGAGGTGAATGTTAAAAAGCTCGCCCATCTCGTTAAGAGACAGCCTGCAAAGTAAGGGATGTTTTAGAGTAGAACATGACATTGTCCAGGGATTTTATGGCGGCCTGACTATCGGAACAGATGGTCATATCCCTTTTTGATATCACATTGTTTTTATCCATCTGTGAAAATGCGCAGAGGATCTTTCAGCGTTTGCCTGTCAGTCATCCAGTCCGATCTGAAAGGAATGCTGATTGAGAATTTCTTTTCGAAGACGGCCTGGGGTAGTAGGCGGTCGGTGTCGCTAGGTAGGAAGTCAAAAAGTGTAACTGCCTAGAAAAAGCTTCTCAAACATCGCCATTTAAAGCCACTCGTGAGAGAACAATAGCACACACAATGGTTGCTGAGAAGCTAGGCTCTCTATGGGCTGTTGAGCTACCCGTATTATTAATAAGCTATAAAAGCCTAATTCCCTCCCGAAAGTGGAAACAAAATTAACGAAGCCGGCTGCCAGTTATCCACGGCTTGGATTTGTATACATAAAAGTGACTCCGCTTTCTTTGAGCTGACAGGGCTTCTGTGAAAATACACTTTTTCGATGAGCGCACCTTTCCCAGGTTCATATAAACATACAATTTTAATGATCTCAGCAAAAAGGATCACAGTACAATTACAATTTGTTACTAACGCCAGATAATTATCCGAGTGAGTCGTATCATGAAGGGAAGAAATCACGAACTAACGCGTTCAAACACACATGCGCACATAAATGCATATCTGAGGATTCCTTGCCGGTCGGAACAAGGATTTTGTCATGTACCATCCGGCAGGAAGAAACTGAGACGAGGCAAAAGAAAAGAAAATTCCAACTGGGTAGGCAGATGTTTTTCACCGTGCATGCAATAATTAATAGGAGCCGTGCTACAGAGCCCCGTGCTCCTGCGGCTGGTGGGCAATGTATCCTGACTTAGTGTGTGTTCTGAGTAACAAAACAAAGGGGCCTTCATGCACAACACACATATGTTTGTGTTGTTTGCTCCTTTTGAACTGCGATGAACTAGACCCAGTAATTTCTTAAGTTGAACCTGTTTAACAATACTCATCCAGTTCAATTGGGGATACAAAATATGGTGAAGTGTTCCAACGAAGCCCTTCGATGAATTGTTTCATTGCCACGCAATCGGCTGAGAGAAAAAAAGGCATCCCGATTGAATGAATCGGCACACATTAAAGCCGAAACGCACGTGTCGACGAATTTATTTCCCAGATATTTGGCATGTCCTTTCCTTCCACATTACTTTCACTTGTCCCACAGTACGCACATACGTGCACGTTTATCGAATGAGCGATTTAATTCGACCATTTTTTCGGCACGGTTCGGTTCGGTTTTCATGTTCGAATTACATTCAGGAAGCATCCAACAAAGGATTGGGATCGGGATTCAGATTGTATTGTTAATTCTCGTGCGTATCCCTCGAAGATATACGACGACGCATTGTAACACAACATCAGCTGTATCCACCGGTATGTGCTATGGGCACGTACTTCGCACTTTTCATTCGAAATCTGTGGGCATCTGCAGAAATTTTCTTTATAAGTCTCAGCTCCTGGCGCAGCAGGTTACTCCGCATGGATGGGTGCGTTGCGTTCCATATGCGGGATGTATTGCGGACAACATGCGTCGTCATGGTGGGAGATTCTCATTCTTGTTCCTCACATTTTCTCAATTTTTATTTGTTATGTTGATTAATTGCCGCACATTTTCCATTCGACTCTAGAGCAATCAATTACGCTTGCTAATAATGCGCAGGCAGATTGCTCTGCCCAATCAGTTATCCTGCGGAGAAATGCTTTGAATAAATCTGTATAATATGTGAGTGAGTATGCGATTAAGCGGGGGGATTAATGCGAAACCATTTTGTGACGGCGCGGCGGCGTTTCGGAATAGAAAGAATCTCGTTAAATTGAAATTTTAGCACATACACGCATTAAATTGTGACTTTTATTTGTGTGACATCTGGCAGTGCAGCAGGATTCCTTTTGAGGTCTAATTGGTCCCGAGGGAGATGGCATTCCACCTCTGTATGTGATGGAGCATGACTTCTGGCACCGTTGCGAGGGCATTGCTGACATGTTTACACATGTAGGTGATTATTTAAGGAATTTTGATTTACGACCGCCCGTGCGATGTCAGCGATGTCACATACTCAAAGTGCACTGCATTCGGTAAACGATGAAGTTCACCAAGGTGGTTGTTTCGTGCGTTCCCTTTTGTGTAGGGAAGACGATCTTGAACTTCCGGTTGTGGACCATGAAGTGTGTTAGTGAGAAATTACAACCGTTTGGGAGGGCTCAGTTTAAGTGAGTTAATTGAACATGATGTTCTGAGGAATGTCGGCTAATGTTTGTCGATTTATAATCGCGATGGTAGATGGTGGAGTTCTAGGCGATGGATTTTTTTTTTTGGATTGGACTGCCGTACAACGAACTACTTTTAAAGTTATAAATTCATGTTTTGCATTGCAACGAAAGTTTTGCGTAGTTCACTCAACTGAATTAACAAAGACTTAATAAATCATGAAGCTGGAGAAAGCATAATCAAGAACACCCAAATTTCTGTAAGTCACCTGGAATGCACGCTTCATTTGAGATGAGTAAGCACGCGAGTGCATGCAGGTGTGTACTGTGTACCAACACAATTGAGAGTCTTTGCAGAATTAACAGCAAACTTGGATGCAAAACTGAGCAGCAAACAAAAGTTTATATTCCGAAACTTTTCAGATCAAATCGCTAAGGCACCTATCCCGATCGGTGCTTGCCCCCAACTCTCCTTATTTACTTACCCCTTTTTGGAAATTGTTTCAATACAATAACAGTGTATTCGCTTAATTTATTCAATTCCTCTGAAATTTGCATATGAATACTCTAATTCAAGAGTGCTACTGCTGTTGAGCGCGAAGTACAATAACCAACCTGCTCGAGGTACACATAAATTCTGAAAATTCCCCACGCTTGAGATGCGTCCTTTGTTGAGATAGTTCTCGGAGCCCGTCAACGTACCCAGTTTGGGGAAGCACTTCACCCACGTGCAGACGTGCAAAGAGTTTTCTTTTCCGGAGAGAACAAAAGTCAGGTCAAAAGACGAAAAGTCACCTGTGAGGAGGCCATCAACTGTGCATTTAAAGTGACATAAAGCAAGCTTAAGTTTTCCAATTCGTTAGTTTCCTCTCATTTTAAAATCAACACCCTGCATTTGGGCAATCTTTCAGCCATAACAGCCAGCGGCTGGCGGTCTGACTCTTGTGGCCTGTAATTCGTTTTAATCTGTCGTCAGGAATAAAAGAAAAAATGTAAGGGAAATAGGATTATAGGGTTATTTGTGAGTATTTGTGAGTGGGGAACACTTACAACGTAAATAGTTGCAGAGGGGTGAAAACTTTTGCTCTGTTGCGTGGCAGTAAATGTAGCGGTTTATTACACCACAGCGGTGGCGGTTTAATTATTAGGGGAGCAATGAAATTCGTGGATTGTTTCCATTGCATAAAGGATTATGCTTGCTTAAGGTAAGAGATCTGTGACTAGGATAGTAATCGCTGTTTGGAGTGGATATTAAATCAGTGGTCTTGCAGCGTTTTTCCTAAATTACATAATTATGCGAGAGGACGGATCATAAATCTTGTACGTGCTTGGAACTAATGAATGCTGCTTGTGATTTGCAAATCAAACTCAATCCCTTTTTTTGAGGGATTTAAGGAGAGGCCTCGTAATTAGGAAAATTTATTGGTTTCGGTTTGATTTTGATCTAGGATCGTGACGTGGTAAATGACTAAAATTCGAAAATGTCCTTCTTAACGATCACATCCGACACTTGCTTGAAAGGGCGAACAAAAGCGTCTAATTCAGACATTATCATTTCATCATTATCATCCGAGTATATCGATATCATTGATCTTCAAGAAACTGCAGTTCGGTTATGGGGTTACTGAAATGTTTCAATTGCAGGAATGATCCCTTATCTTGACTATCGCAGTGAGTGGATAACCAAGGAAGCCACGTTCGCCTGCATGTGTGTCTGCGTAATTCGAAACCGGAACAATTGAACGTGGCGCACGAGGATAAGCTACGCACTTACGACAGCACCTTGCGTTTATTCATTCCCTTCCCCAAATATTTATGCTTATTTAATAAAATCGCTTGAGACCTCCCAGTAGTGCACTATTACGTGCACACAAATGTTTGCACTTGACACACAAGTTCCCTCTGCAAGCTCATCTACCTCCATGATGCAGACACATTTTGTGATTCATTCCAATCTCTCATTAATTTCCAGCACTCCGATGAAAATAAATCAGAAATGATCTTCAAAAGATATTAATCAAAAACAGTCTACTTGAGGCTTAGCTACAGTCCTTAATAGCACGTGATACAGAGCCATTACACACAAAGTCGCTACCTTAATACGTTCCTCTTTTGTGACATATCCCCAGTTATGCACGAACGCTCAATCATGTGTGTTTGTTTCTGTGTACCTACATGCATGTAGGTACATGAAATATAAACCCATTTTAATATCTTGGTTAAAATCAATCATGTTCCGATGAGCTTCAAAGGCAAAGTGTGCCACTTAACCAATCTCTGTTGTAGCATGGCACGATTTCGCAGCCAAGAGTGCAGAGAGAATCAAAAAGGATTTCCGTCTACGGAAGCACATATACCTACTCGTGTGCGTATGAGGCATACCGAAACAAAAGCCATAGCACAACCCAATTTGATAATCATCTCTTCCCCATCTCGCTGGCAAACTACTACATAATCTCGTTTACCCAAATTAAGTGATTGCCATCGACATAATCGTGTCATCTGCCACTCGGTGTTTCACTCTGCGCGTATAACAATTGCCACCGTCTTGAGTTACAGCAATCTGCACAAAACGTGTCGTTTTTTTTTCCGTCATCCGCAAACAACGAACAAAAAACCATGGAGAACCAAGGAATATGACATGTAAAACTATGCATGGCCCCGAAAGAAAAACAAAACAAAAGCCAGTAAACAAATGCTGCAGAGGAGTTATAAGATGACGAAGGAATGGAAGGAAAGATCCTTGTCCGCTTTTGGCCCCGAAGGCAAGAGGCCGGAACACAGAACACACACTTTGTCAACCCTCGCAGAGTTCAGCGATATACAATGGAGGCAACGCACCGAAACACCTTCCACTGAGATGAGGACGACAAGGATGTAATTCGAGACGATCATCAAAGCCGACGACGAGGACGAAAACGATGAAGACGACGTATCACACTCCGACTACCCCGTGTTGCTTTGCTTTGCTTAGGAGGAAAGGTGCACACCGTCTATGTATGTACATAGTGAAAGATGAAGCTGAATAGCTACTCGCTCGTGCCACACGTGATATGGAATTCCTTCACAGATGGCGGCAACACGGAACAGAGTATTGCATATCCGGCATGTGCAAAAATTTCATCTCCAGTCATCTACACTTGGCTGATCGGTTTCGTCTTTGTTTGCGATTTTATCACGATAAGGACGGGCCAAAGGAGGTCACTATTGTGTGACATGCGCTGCGTTCAGCGGATTCATATGTCAGATACAATCTGCAAATCAAGCCGAATATTGTTTAATGTGTTTTTTTTTTCGCTCTCAAACACACAGATGGGGTGAAAAGCGTGCAGCTTGCTTGATACGTTCCATCTTCAGGTTTGAAAGGTACACAACTTGACGGTGTAATTATTACCTCTGAGCATAAATTTGTAGTATGTGTCAAGGGTTTGGTTGTGAAAAAAGAGGTGTGTCTCTCACATAAAAATCTGCTTCAAATAACACGGCAATGTGGATGAAATGAACAAAAAGTAATGTGGAAAGGTGCATCTAATTGGGCGAAGCTGTAACTTGAGATGGCGGCAACTAATGTGGTTGGTGCATGAATAGCATTTTTCATTTCCATATTTGATGAATAAATTCCATTTTTATGCAGTGTAACTGGAGATCTGACATTTGCTTTCAGAGTCACTGAAGTCACAGAATCACTGAATGCACAAAATGAGACCAAGTGCCAATGACTTCGAGGTGACTTCGGTAAAGATTTTCAAACTTTTAAACACCAGGAAACGTTCAAGTGCTCCCAAGTTAACCGGAATCAAGTTTCAAGTGCGTGGACACAACTGACAAGCAACCGTTTTTTTCCAACCCTAATTCTATAATTGGTGAACGAATATTTTCAATTTCTTGCAAAGTTTTACGGCATCTCATCCCCAATCGGTGAGAAGAGTGCAATCCGGAGTTGGACACTAGGTGGAGTGACGACCGATTCTCAAAGTTTCAGCACGAAGAAAAATTGGAGTGCAGTTGAAAGGGAGTGTGTTTTCCCATTAATTTGAATGACTGTGAAACTTTACCGAAGAGCCACGGGTATTGTGGCTCGGTGCATAGTAGTGTGCCGTGCAAAAACACATCCATTCAGTACCTAGCTCTCCATTTAAAATCGATTCCTCAATGCATATGCATACTTTGTAGAGAGAAAGCGAACTCCAATACCCCAACCGCATCAGCTGGCGTACAAATGCCGGAGGTAGTTCTGACCGCATCCTAATACTACTGACGCTGGATTATGTGAACTGATTTATTTAGCAACCCTCGTGTAGTGGCGCACAACCCCCAAAACCCGGTGACTCTTATCACCGTCAGGCAGAGGGCAATTCTTGGGAAAACATGCCAAATGCATTTGCGAGGCTTCCAGTCGCACAAGCCGTCACTTCAGTTGGCTGCAGTCATATGCGTTGCAAGTTGAATGCATGTGCACAGCTATGCATGTGTGCGACATTTCACCTCACCATCAAATGTGACGGAAAAGGAAACCGTCAGAGAAATGAGAAAGAGTGAAGCAAAAGGGTGGCAAGCACATGACAGTGTCGCATTACAAATTAGAGAAAATCTAGGCAAATGTAACCGAAGAGGAATAATCAGCCGACAATTCGACAGAGCCAACCCTTGCCCTCCGCCGGACGGGATTAGTGTCGCTAGTCGCTACGGTCGCCCCGCGTCCATGTTTGGCTATAATTCACGGTTTGCTCGTCAAGCTGCGACAACGACTGCGAGTGCGGAAAGTTTGTTGCGTTCCAATGGAATACCTGAGTCCGGCGATATCCCCAAAATGTAAATGCAGTCGTCCACCCTGTCCACTGCTGCGCCGCGCCGCGCCACTTCGGTTAAGTCCAAATGTTGTCACTCATATATCAAGGGATAAAGATATATCAATTACACCTCTTTGCGTTGCGTATAATCTCCCCCACAAACGGTCACAGACAGTAGTCCAGACGTGCCAGTGAAGGGTTGCGTTGCATAACCAGCCAATCGCCTGACCGTGGGAATTGTCACTAACCCCTTGAGTGATGGGTCTGTGGAAGCGTTCTGATTCTGAACCAAATGCTGAGGGTGTTAGGTCAGTTCTCGATTGCATGCATGTGACATTTGTCTCGGACATGGGATTCGATGCCGTGGTGTGTTTTTTTGTGAGTATTCCGTGGAGTTCTGTGTTGCTAAACACATCCTAATGACACCAGAACCGGTTGGATTGGTACGTGTGCGTCCTGGCAATACTAATTGAAGTCAACGTCGAACGTAATTAGGCCAGGTGTGTTCTCCTGAGTTTCGTCCTGCCCGCGTCCTGTGTATGAGAACGAGAATATGTGCGTTCTGATTGTCGGTTTCGATCGCAGTGCCGCTGCCGCTGCTGGTCTTTGCTGTCGATTTGGGTCATTAGTTGCGTTGCTTGTGGGTTTTCTAATTTCTACACCCTATTCTAGCCGACTGAGGTGATTGAAGATAATTGCTTGTTGCTGTATTTGATTTGTCCATTATTTGGTTGTATTTTTGAGTTGAAAATTCTATGTAATTTTGTCGGTTGATAATGGTGTAGTGGCCGTTGTTCAAATGAGTTGTGCAGGACGTTTCAGATCAGAGAAATGTAAAACAATTATTTGATTTGAACACACAATGTTTACCATCAAGATGGAGGATGACAGATTTCCTTTACATTAGTTGCCGTTAACTCTAACGCACAGTATGACCACTTAAAGGACTTCAATTGGCAATATAACGAGATACTGTACTATTGACACATATGGCTGCAGGATGCATAGCTCTCACAAGGATTCTTCAAATTTTCCTTCTACTCCTTCTACAAAGCTCGCCACTGAAGCGCCATCTGCAATCTCAAGGGAAATCCATTTTGGAGCTTAATTCTTCCAGAACTAAGACAGGTTGACTCTCATAGTAGGATTTACGTTATCTGCGTGGTAGGCCAACGGGCTTATGTGGATGAAGTGAAAAATGTTTTACATTTGTGCAATGGAACATAACCAAGCTACAGATGAGAATTCACTTCATATGTAGTAGATCTACTTCATTAATAATTTTTCATGCATTTTCTACGAAGAAACATATTTTTACTTCATTTAAGACGCATTCTAAATATCCTCCCAAGAATCTGCTACAGTCTGTAACACCTCTTCCGTCGTCAAGCGCCAAAGGTTCACCTGTGCCATAGACTACCCCACCTATCCCTTGAAAATATGCATGCATTACCTAGTAGGCGAGCATTTTTTTTGACTATTTAGCAGTCACGTGAGGACACCTGCGGTACTGAGCAGTGTTACCACAGGGGCTCTATAGAGTTAAAAGGACTCATCTTTATTAGTCTGACTCGGAGACTCATAATTTTTAGATTTGACTCATTTTTTCAAGAACAAAATTGTTTAAACACATGCTAGTACTGCACCCAAAAATGCCTCTGGCCAGACTTCAAGCCAGGAAAGGAATGAGAGGCCATCCGTTGGTCTTTTCGTGAAGGGCGACAACATTATATTTTACACCTCTTTACGTAAATTTGCATCAGTTTCTTCCAAATTCATCCAAATTATCTCTGAATTTAATTGACAGTCAACTGAAAGTCACTGAAAGTCATCTGGGTCCCAGGACATCAATGAATCGCTGGCACTAAGATTGCAGATGAACTTGCTAGACAAGGATCAGGGAAAACTTTCTCAGGATCTGAACCTGCGACGTATATGTAGACAGACGATGCGTTTGCCTCCAAACATCTGTAAGAAATCCGCTGCATTCTTGTTGTCACTTGACACAAAAGACTGCAGACGACTAACCGGCGTAATAATGAACCATAACACCTTTGCCCACAACTCTTAAATGTGAAGATACCCTCTACGAATCTTGTGGATAGGACGGCGACACAGCAGAGCACTTCCTCTGTGACTGTCCTGCCTTTGCTCGGATCAGGTGGCAGGTCTTCGGCTCTAATGTGGTGGGAGCTGATTCTGATTCATCACAGAAGTCTCCGAAGGAGTTGTAGGTTGCTGCCTGGTAGTGTAACTTACTTAAGGTGGCGCTACAGTCCGGGGTGGACCTGGGCCTCAACCAACAAGCGTCTCCAGCCAGCTCGATCTTTAGCTAGCTGTCTCCAGTTTCGCACGCGTAGTTGGTTGAGGTCCCTTTCCACTTGCGTGCGCCACCTGAGTCGCGGTCTTCCTCTACTGCACCGTCCGTCCCTCGGGGGTGGATTCGAAGACTTTTCGAGCCGGAGCATTGGTTTCCATCCGCTCTACATGACCTAGCCATCTCAATCGTTGGATCTTCACTCTTCTGGCTAAGTCGATGTCGCTGAACAGCCCGTACAGTTCGTCGTTGTATCTCCTCCTCCACTCACCATCTATGCAGACGTGACCGAAAATTACCCGAAGAATTTTCCTCTCGAAGCAACCAAGGGCTGCTTCATCCGCTTTTGACAGAGTCCATGCCTCTGCGCCATATAGCAGGACTGGGACGATTAAGGTCTTGTAAAGCGTTACCTTGGTCGTTCGAGAGAGGGCTTTGTTTACCAATTGCTTTCTTAGCCCAAAGAAGCACCGATTGGCAAGAGTTATTCTTCGTTTGATTTCAGCGCTGGTGTCGTTGTCTGAGTTGATAGCGGTTCCTAGGTAGACAAAGCTTTTAACTACCTCAAAGTTATATCTGTCTGACGTGACGTTCTGACCGAGACGTCGGTGTTGGGTGTCCTTTCTTGTTGACAGCATACATTTGGTCTTACCCTCGTTTACCGCTAAACCCATCTTCGCGGCCTCCGTTGCAATACTCACAAAAGCGCATCACGCTGCGTTATTCCGATAATGTCAATATCGTCGGCATATGCGAGTAGTTGGACGGACTTTTGAAAGATTGTTCTTCTGGTGTTGGCGAGCGAGTTTTGAAAAATTCTTTCAAGAATTGTCTGGTAGTGCCTGGTAGTGCAATGGACCAATCTTTATTCGGAGTGCAACGGTGTAGTATCAAAACCTCTAAGCAAGCACACTAGTTTCTTTTTTTTTACATAAGGAGACATTTTGTTATCAAAACCCTTCTTGGGGCTCATTTATTTTCAAAATTTCTCGTTTTTTAAGCTTTTAGGACTCATAAATAATTTAACCTGGTAACACTGGTACTGAGTGAAGTTAGGTATCGTTTTAATACCATATTTAATACTTGCATCACTTTTTGAAAATTTACTTCTTTTTTTGTCAATTTGCTTGACCTTCTGAGTTCTGTTCGACTGAATGCTTCGTTCAATTCTAGCTGGTGCTGAGGCACAGTTTCTCTTAAATTGCGCGACTGTTTTTTGCTTGGACTAGGACCACGAATGACTTCTGATAATATTTTGGGCTTTCATATTTTGTGTACCTGTAAGATGATTTTGAACGCATCCGATTATTGCATGTAGATATTTCAGAGATGGTTGACATGACATCTTTTTACTAAAATCTACTTCGGAACGACGTGAAACTTGAAATTCAACGGTTTTACATCTGTCTATGGAATGCTCTACTACCGCCGATGAAAACAATAGACCAATTGCCTTAGTAATCTACTTTAAAGTGAAAACATTTGTAGCAAAATAAGCAACAAATATGTTAACAAGCAAAGCCAATAACTAGAAAACTTTGCCATGTATTTTTGCGATCCACAGCAACAGCAGAAAATAAATAAATGTGTCAATACCACAATTGTTAACACCAACACATTTGCCAACGATCGAGTGCTTCATTCGCCACCATTTTCTCTTCGTTTTTTGATCCAGGTAAAAACTACAGAATCCGAGCACTGATTGGAGGATCACGCCAACAATGTGTTGAGGTTTATTTTTATGGTTTTACGATGTTTACAGCCCCTCGACCACTAAAGAGAGGCAGTCCGGTGTTGATGATGGCCCGACCTGTGTTATTTTTCTTGTTTGTTTTCTTACCCAATCTTTGTGGGACACTTTGGTTCGCCTCAGAGATCATAAAAGAGAGGGGATCTACATTAGAGAATACGGATTTAGTTTGTGACGAGAAAAGGTAAATTTTCGCTCGCTCTTTTTTTTGGGACAGATTTCTCTTTGGCACAAGTCTCTTTTGAAAAAGATGAAGCATCGAAGAGTGTTATTAATTTTGTGTATATTGACAATTGGCATGGGTGATGAGATGGTTGGTCTGACTTATCGGATTGCGCTTCCTTGGCTAGAGGAGGAATCTTTTCACCGTGTTTCCGTCGTTATGAAGTTACTGGGTTGCGTCATCGCTGATATTTTCTTGGCACTTCCTCGATTAATCACTTGTCTGCTCTGAGATGTGGTCAGAAATTCCATTGAATTTCGCGACATTCCTGCAATCAATGGGCTTGAATCATTGAGTGATGAAAGGTTACTAGGCGGACTTTGTGCTTTAGATCACAGCCTGAGAAATATTTTTGGAAGTCATCACTGTCTTTGTATTTTGCGAAATTAGTGCAGGCAACTGGACTGAGGATACCAGATAATGTAGAGTCATGTAAGCAGTTATGTCCGTAAGGGGCACAGTGTCAGATTCAGCATTGAGACTGAAATTAAAAAATGGATATACATTGGTACCTTGGGTAAAGGCTTTAGTGGTCGAGCACCAAAAATACGTCGGCTATCCCGACCCCACCGTTGTTTACATTACATTAAGAACAGGGTTAAAGTAGCCGACCACTAGTGCTGTTAATCCCCATCCTTTCGATGAGCAAATTAACACGTTCCCTGCCAAGCTGTTTTTCACTAGGTGTCATTTCTACGCCGCGTGTACCGAAAACAGTACACGGTAAGTGCTTTAATAATTTTGTATAAATTCTTATATTTTTTTTGTTTTTGAGAGAATTTATATTATTTTCGAGATTATTAATATTAAAACAAAAAAACACGTTGGCGTGCAAATGAAGCTAAGCGTGAACTGTTTTCGGTACACGCGGCAGGGAACGTGTTAAACAAAACCACGAAGCGTTCGAGAAATCAATAACGCAGGGCTCTGTCGATAAATTGTACTTTGTAGATGTTGACGGAAGCTCAATTATGACAGCATGCCTTCGGAATACTTTGGACATTGGTAACAGGACACAGTCAACACCATCCAGGAGCCCAGAAAATGTGCAATATGAGCTTCCACAACACAGGTCTACATTAGTAGTTTGTAATTTGAGTGCTTCCATCACTTTGTTCTGATTAAATGATTCCTCCCAGAATGTTCATATGCCGTGTCAAAATATACAATTAAACTCCTTATCAAGCTAATAGTAATGAGCTTCATTAAGTCTGACTGCTGCCTAAATATGGTACATACTGGCTTTCGATATGCAGTCATAACGCCGTTCTTCGGAAAATTAATTTCTAGACCAAGCACAAAATATTAATGTGTTACATCGGCTCTCGGAAAATTTGAATTATTTTGTTGTAATATGTGTTGGTTGCCGTATTCGGTATTTCATATAAGCTTCCCAACGAATTACGTGTGGTATTTGTGTTACTAACAAAGGTGCTTACTGCGCGATGAACCAAGCAGAATATAGTAGAGTAATATTGATCCGACGGGGCGGCGTTCTTCAATTTTCTCATGTGAATTCAACGAGGCAACCTGTCTGCCTACTGCATGGCACAGCTGCACTTCGTTCTCTAATTTAATGGATAAAGCCTGAAATCTCCTTAATTTCAGTAGCTGTTGCGTAAGTATGCTGTTGCCATTGAAATGTCCTACCAAACTATGTGTACAATCATCTGTCAAGTTTATTCCAACGAAAGCAAGACAACTTCAGCACATTGCGAGGGCAACATTCCTATCCTATCTCATTGAAGACATTCAATTAACCGAAAAAATACCCCTTTAAAGAGACACCAAAAAAATGGTATACTTCCTAGAATTTCTCATCATCCTTTCTGTACATATGGGTTAATTGAGTGATTTTGCATAATAATTAGATAAATCAATCAAAATTGTGCTTCATTAAACCCTTCTAGCTATGAACTCACTCATAAGAGCAATTCCCCCGTCAAAAATTCATTCTCTTCAAAACAAAGAGACACCAGACACGTACTCTTCAAAGAAAACGCACACGAAAAATAAATGGTATGCATAAAAAAATGATTTCGCTGACTCCGGCATACCTTTCATTCATTCATTAAAATTTCTTTTTCAACAGATGTTCCGCTCGTTCGCTGCAAGTCCACCGTCGCGGTCGTCACCGCCACACACACTGCGCTGCGACTGCCGCCGACGATGCTCGACAACAAATCATGCGGCAAACATCGGAACTCCGCAGAAGCACCACCACCACTAGTGACTAGCCGCGGCCAAGGTGAGAATGACTCATGCAGTCGCACTCGCACACGGCACAACGTCCAAAGAGAACCCCTAACCCAGAGAGAGTCGGCTGTTGGACACGCTCTCCGCACTAACCCATCCAAACATTCTCCACTCACACACTCTCCAGCCGAAACGTGTACGCACACCATGCGCACTCTCTTCGAGAAGAAGAAGCGAGCAAGAAAAACATAAGAAACAAAAAAAAACAAAAAACACTCATGAAACGGCACATTGCCGATGGCCTCAGCTGGTCACTCGTTCCTTGCTCACCGTACACCGAAGCGAAGCAACATGAAAATGCAGACAGAGGCGCACACACTACACACTACACACAAGGCACAACTGACAACACACAGTCAGTACCGGTCGTCGCGTCGCCACTCGGTACTCGCCAGAAGCAAACCAGAATCGGGTGCCGGAGGAGGTGTTCTATAAAACTATTCGTTCGACAGCAGCTCACATTCAGTTGCGAACGGTTCGTTGCAGAGAAAGGATATACAAACTTACGATACGACACTGTATAAATTCACCGAGCGTGTATTCGACCAAAAAGGATATTAACTGCTTTCGAGTTCAGAAATTCTTTCGTAGTCTCAGATTAAATACAACAACGGCTTCATCCTTCGTCGCTCGGTCCAACCAATTCGTCGTTTTGCGTGTGAAATAATTTCATTTTTGTGGTCCGCAAGGAAAATTCCCAATTCAAGTGTAAATTTCGCAAGAAAATTATGATTGTTCATACATAGTATTTGTGCAAAAAAAGAAAAAAAAATTGAAAATTCAAAGAAATATAAATAAAATTCGAATCGGAAATTTTGTGCGAAAAATAAGAGTGAACCGTGTGCTGGTCAAGTGCCGACAAGAGAAAAAGTGACAATAGTTTGTAAAATATTTTTGGATTACACTTACTACAACTGCTGTTGCTGATTGCTGCACACACACGATAAATACAGTTTTAAGTTTCTTGTTTCTTCGGTTTTGTGTGCAACTAACGGATTCTCTCTTAGCAGACGCACTGTGTTGCGTTTACCAATTGATTGACAATTTTCGCGAGTAAAGGTGAGTAAATGTTTTCTTCTCTTACGATTGTTTCTTCATCATTTCGTTGGCTTATCGCTTTTCCCGGGGTGGGGGAGGGTTGAGTGACACTGTGTAACTTTTATTAATGACTGACTAACGCGAATGTTTGAGTTTATGGGTGACAACGCCAACGACACCACCGTGAGAGAATTCAATTTTGTTTCCTTCTTCAGAACGACATTGTATTTTGCTGCGGCTCATTACCGAGAGACAGGTGTTGTGTTGGGGGCTTGCTGCAATTATCTTGGCACCAACGATTTCGTGTCGCATGGCAAGTCTTTCAGGGTGCTTGTCAGGCCGGCGATGACGTAAAAGCAAAAGGTTATTGCGGATTTGAGAGCTGTGCTGGCTGGCGCTGGGGTGTCAGGGTAGTACTTCGGCGGAAAATGTTCGGTTTAGAGCCGATTTTATGACAGTGCGAACTGTTGGAATTTTGCACGTGAATTGTGGGTTGGGGAAAAGCCCGGACACCGTCAGTGATGAGTAAGCCATTTGTCATGCTGGGCTCCTCTGAGTAATTGAACTGAATCCGCCTGGAAGTGATTCCGCATTGCGTTCGACAATAAAATGCAGAATTGATTGGTCTGATGGAAAAATGTATACAATATGCTTGCAAATTCAAGCGTGCATTGTGCCAATTGAATAATTCTAAGAAAACAGACAAAATGTGTCGTTTGACGATGTAAAACAAGGTGTGATGGAGCAGAATCAATCATTTATTCATTTAAACAAGTCCTCTTTTGTTTTCCCTGAAATCGTCAAAAGCCACTGAATTGTGGTTGCGAATAAATTTCGAATAAAAAAGGGAGGACTGCGAAAAGTGCAAACGAACATTATGTTCGTCCTTATAACACCCATCATATATTCATAATGTTCGTGACAATGGCCACATTGAAACGCGGAACCAAAGCTCGATCTCTTTCCGATTCCGTACACAGATTCAATGGTTTCAGCGTCTGTCATTTCGCCCTCAAACTACCGCACCAACGAACGGGGAACTGAGGAAGCAAAAGAAAAGGATAATAATTCTTGAAATTCCTTACCATCGTGAAAATTGTCTCCCTGAGGCGATGACAATTTTCATTTTCCTTCGCCCACTCCTTAGTTTGCATCTAACGTCTATCCAAGCAGTTTCTACTTTCATTGTCCTCATTGAAATTCTTTCGGAAATATTTTCCTCCTTTCGTTTTCGTTTTTGCGAAGTTCGTCGCGTTATTACACTCTACACTTTTGTTCGAGTTTCCTGCTAAAGCTTGCTTTGCCCATTTAAGAGGAACGCAATGCATTTTCTTCCCTTGACAAAGATGTAGGGATATTTTATTGCAATCAATAATCGTGCGTGCGATTACTTTCAGTGCATGTCCGTCTATCTAACACTTTCACAACACCACCCGACCAAAATGAGTAACACGACTCTTGACGTCTCCCCTTTTTTCCTTTCCTCAAAAATTCTGATTGTAAGTTATGGAAGAACTGCGGGCAAAGCAACATTTGCTCATCATGCACACCCCATTAGAAGTCTACTCATGTTACGGATGAATGGGTAGTTACCGGGGGAAAAAGAATATGGACATGAGGAAGTGAGCGCAAAGGTGGCTACGAGGTACATGTCAGTAAAGGTAGTCAGGCAGGTACATTACTCGCTACAGTCACCTGTGTATAGTATCTGTCTGCGCTGAGCGCGGGGGGGTGCCGTTTGGAAAGCGGAAATTCACACGGAAATAAAAAACGGAACAGGCATTGAATAAGAAAAAGAAGAACGCACGGCACACATGGAAACACTAAACGCGAAACGAAAGAGCAGTGTCTGGAGTGTAATGATCGTTTGTGGAGTGGCATATTGCGTTCAAACGCAAAAATTCCCCTGTCGCACCCCCCATCCCTCCTTAAGAACACAATGTCCCTGCATGGCAATATAGTGTTTTGTGGCAAATGAGGAGCCATTATGTAGTACACCCGAGCAGGTGATCATGCATATGCTCCAGCATACAGGGCATATGAATGAAGAAATAATAACAAATAAGAATTCAGTCTCTCTCAGGTTTGTTGGTGTTTTTTTTTTTTTTTTTTTGTAAGCCGCCGCCTTGACGTTAAATGCCACAAGCGAAGACCACCTCCTATGCTATACGCCTAAGGTGTGTCATATATTGTGTATTTTCTCCTTCGTGTCGCCGATATCGTTGTCTTCTTCGTAGCCGCCGACGCCGTCACCGTCACCGACAGTGAATGAAATCATAATCATTATTATTTGGTAGTAACAGTAAAACAACATTTCATCAAGAGTGTGCCCGGGTTGGGGGTCCAAAAGACAGCCAAAGCGTGGGTAGATGCCATTCAGAGATACATAGATCCACTCGAACGATCTCTTTTGGGACCTTCTGCCAACGGATGAATGAAAATAAAAATAAAACGAAATATGATTCTTCTTCTTCTTCATTTTTTGTTTTTTAATTGAAATATTCATCAGTTGAGTACATTAGCTGTCGGATGATAAACCAGGATCCAAAAGAAAAAGAGACCACCACCAAATACGCGCTCAAAATCGGATCGCGAACTGTTATTTTTAAATTTCTGATGTAATCAAAGATTGAATTGAAGATTCAAATTGGTTCTCACAGGTTAAGTCGAATGAGAACGATCCACTCGCACACACACGCGGCCATTGGGAGAGAAGCATTTTTTCTTCTTAATCATTCTCACATACTCAAGATAATTGCATCCATAACAAGATCTCATTACGATCAAGTGCACACGAATGGATGGGATGTACTGTTTGACCAGTTCAATGATGAATAGATTCGGATACCAGATCAAGTGGAACGTTAGAAACGTTCTCAAGGTGAGAATTAGATACTCTTGCGTTTAAGTGCACTGTACAACGGTCACAACGGGGCTTATCAATGATTTTTATGATTAAATTGACATTGGCATCCAATAAAGTCTTTTTTTTCCCCATAATTGGGTCTCGATTCGATTAGCCTTTTGATCTCGGTTCGCTATTGTTTTGTATTATGTGCGCAGGCATGGAGGCAATGACGATCGTGTATCCTTGCAGTTGGTCTAGGCGTGAAACATGAATAACTTCCTTTTCACTACTGCCACACTTTCAGCTAAACGTCTCACTCGTGCGTTACGAATTCAAAATCTCCCCCAAAAGAACGACGACACACAAATGGTGTGTCATTCGCTCTCGTCGCATTGAATTGAAATTGGTTCATCTATTATGTGTGCCCGGTGCCCGGTGGTCGTGGTTTATTGTCAAAAAATCTTAGATAATTGATCAAGAGGAGGAAGATCGCGATCAGTAGAAAGCCGTCTACCGGCATTAACTTGACTGCACACCAAAGTGGATAACAATGGGGGGATTCCGGTGAACGAATAAAATAAAGAAGAAGAAAGCGTCAAGTTTTTGATTTGCGCGCTCTAAAATTCGCATTGCCTGAATGCGCTCAATTTTTCTTTCTTTCTTTCTTTCAGTCGCAAAAAGAGAGTAATCTATAATAAAAAGAAAAAAACACGTCTGCATTATCACGTACTACGCTTAGCGCAGAGAAAAGATATAAGAACAGCGAAAAAATGTAATAATTACTGACCCGTAACGAATTGTTGTACCGACTTTACACAAAGTTTCTACGCTAGTTTTCGTTTTTTTTTTATTGTGTGTAGTTGTTATTCTCTTTTGAAGAAAATCGGAGAAGAAGACTATGCGAAAGGTCGTGGTGGAGTTTTTCTTTGATGGCACCTACATGTCTGGCAGTTGTTCACTTTTAAATCTACACGCATGTGGAACGAGATGCAATTTAGAGGCTTCATAATATTTATGATTTTGTGAAGGAGAGAAGCAAGAAGGCAAAAACAGAACATTTTCTCAGGACTGGCACTGGCTGGAATGAAGAGCGAAAGCATTATTGTGAGAAAGCACGCACGCACGAGGCATAATTTTATGTGTGAAACTGATGTTCTAGTTGCCAGCGGGGGCACTAGCCCTGCATTCTCTGGGCTAGTCTGAGAATTTGCAGATTATGTCTCAGTGGAAGTAAATTGTTCTTTCAAATTTCATTTAAACGCCTCCCCCATTCGACATCCACCCCTAATCGCCTTCCGCATTTAATTATTTATCCATTTCCGCAACCATGAAATCAATCGATTATGCTAAGGATTCGCAAAATGATTTATGCCAACGTCCGCTTGCATTCCCTGGGGTACGGCTGTGTTAAATGGCGCTTCTTACCCAACACAGGCAAGTTGACAAATAGGGATTGCCTTCCAGATTCCTCCCCTCTAATAGATGATGAATAAGAGTTACTTTTTGTAGCCCCTGCCGTCGTCGTCCGTCCTTTCCGTTTCGTCATCCTTGAAATCATCAACTGAAAAAGGGACACTGGGAACAGATGTCTTGACGGCTAATTTAAGTGTAACACTTTTTTCTATTTGTCCTCTCGTCGCCACCGGTCCATCGACGCGTGGCTATGGGGGAGCATTTTCACCGAAAAACTGATCCATATTTGTGCAGCGTGAGGGGTTGCTATTGCTATTGGCATTTCGTAAACGTCCAACGTTGATACTATGTTTAGACCCCATCCGGCATCATACGTTGGGATTGGATAAAGAAAATAAAATATCAAAGTTTATTTGCTTCACATTTTCTGTGGGTTTGTATGTACATACATATATTTTTAAATAAAAATAAAAACAGAAATAGATAATAAATTTTGTAATGGATATCGGGGAGAATGCGCGCGACTGCTCCCCACAAGTGTGTACCCCCAAAAAACAGAAATGGCATCGCTGTTGTTGTTTTGTGTCTACAGCTCTACAGCTCTGCAGCTCCCCACTGCCGTCAAGGTGCACAACAGACTGAATTTCGGGACAAACAACGAACGCGATTTTGTTTATGCTCATTTTCTTCTTTGCCTTCAGTTCTTCGACTGCTTCTGCTGCTTGATCTTTTCGGTTTTAATGCCTTTTTTGTTGTTGGCGGTGGTTCTCCCCCTTGCGGTGGTGTAACATAATAAAAATAAAATAAAAAAAAACCGCACTCGGCGGTAGACATAAAACCAGACAGAGTAAGGCAGTCAATTTGGAGTCGAAATAAGTATAGAAAAACCGTGATGGGGGGGGACGAATGAGGAGTCATACAACAACAACTATTAGGTCCACACGCCAAAGGGAGGCGCGAGAACAAAAGAACGAATCTGGAGGAAGTATCGTTTATATGTGTCAACTTTTAGAGCTCCAAGCACACAAATAAACAAGAAGATACGCGTCTTTTTCTTTTTGTTCGTCTTGTCTTGTGCTTGGGGTGGAAATACTCGTGTGGCGGCGGCGATTGACATGTGTGCACTGAAGTTGGAAGGATTTATTAACGCCGCGTGCTAAGTGGGATGTGACAAGGCTGGCTGGAAATATATTTCGAGTTTCAAAGATCCGATTGGATCACAGACAGATTGTGTGGCGCTTGGTGTGCTTTGCGAGTTGTTAGTGCGTTGGATGGGTTGGGTGTTGACCTACATACATCGTGCACATGTACTCAGACTTTCCACAGCAGTGCACCTGAACCACGTCCAAGGCCAGCATGCTTTTCCAGTGCCAGTGCAGTACTTTGGTATGTTTTGGCAAAACAGCAGTCTGTCGTGGTTAGCGGTTGTCTGGGAGTTGAAAAAAGCGAGTCAGAAATACATACAAAAAAAGGACACCCTCAAAGTGCACCTGTCAAAAGTTGGCCTTACGTTTTAACCCCCCGTGCATACGGCACACATCAAGAACTCATTTGCTACCCCTGCTACACACAGGTGGAGTCCACAGTCCACACACGAACACGGACCAGCATATAAGCCTAAAATGAAACAAAAAGGGGTTGACAAACAAAGAGGGACAGAAAAAAAAAAGAGAACACAACTCCTCGTCCGTCTGGGCTCGTCCAGAGTGCATACTCTCGTATTATGGTCGCATGTCCTGTTGTGGTGTCACTGTTGTTTTTTTCCTCTGTTCCTCATTCTTTGACCCTTCTGATGATGGAGTCAATCTGTTTTCCTTTATTTATTTATATTATATTTTTCTCTCCTTATAATGTGGATTGCCCGTCGCTGGGGTGTGTGCGGCGCGTTGGCTGTGGAAACTTAATCATTATAGCCATCATCAATCCGACATATATCGCCATGGACGACGACTTATGCCACCAACAAAGTTTACTCCAGTTTGTACTTCTGTTCCTTTTTGTAGAGCTCAACTCATTTGTTTATTTGTTCCCTTCTCCTTCGGTGTGCAGTCGTCTCTCTGGCTTTCTTAGTCTCGCCCAGATGGGAGGAGGTTAATTGATGATGATGTGTATACCTTGGCCATATGTTTGTATCTCTGCGTCTCGGTGTGTGGCGTGGTGTTATGCATTTTTTTTTTCTTTGCTCTGCTCTTCTTTTATAATTTAAATTGCAAATTTCACGTTTCCACCCTTAAAATGTGCCATGCATTGAGACGGTACGTGCACGTACGTATACATGCTTGTGGGCTTCCTGTTGCCAAAAAACTATGAGCTGTGACAGGGGAGGTGGTCTGCGTTGCAGTACGTAATAAAATGAGGAGAAACTGAATAGGAGTACAATACCCATCGCACAGCCAAGGTCTAGACTTGAAAATACTGTCTGTGGGGTTGGGTGGAGTGAGTGTGTGCATTTTGGCCATAGTGTGTCCAAAAAGGACTCTTCCGACATCGAGGAGACTCTCTGTCGGGTTGGCAAACATCCCGACGGCGGCGCGGCGGTGGCAAGTAGGAAAAGAATGACATTGCATTGCAGCAGTTCTTCTCTAGGAAAAATTGCTGAAAAGGATGTACGGCAGCAGAGGTACATAATGAGACTGCCAAACAAGCAGACGAGAAGAGAGCAAAAAGTTTATCTCATTCATTCATGATGAATGATGGCGTCAAGGGGAATAACTTTTGTTACAATTTCATTTCATGTTCCACATTTGACGTTCTCTTGTTTTTCTTGACTTCGTTGGCATTTTGCAAAAAGGACAAATGTCTTTGTAGTGGCGCACATTAACTCACTCGCTCTCTCTCTATTTTTACTGCACATGCACATTCTATCTACACAGTTATTCTGTCGATTTTATGGAAATTAACCTTGGACTCGATTTTCTAATTTTGGAATTCCCTTTTTTTTCTCTCTCCTTTCAGTTGCAGAATTCAGTTCAGTTCCCTTCTCCAGTGAGCTTCGATGTCTAATTACTCGGCAACGACATCCTCGACACCAAATAGCGACGTCTAGAGGAGTGCTGGCGTCTGGAAGAAGTACAAGAAAAAGAAAACAGAAACGCAAAGCAAAAGGAAATCCCCATCCAAATTGACTGACAACAACATTCTACACGAGTTTTTGCGCTGCGGATGCGGGAATAAACTAAAGAGAGACGTCTTCTTCTTCGTCTAGCAACAACACGATTGCATGGGAAAAGTGTATGCGCGTGTATAAAATTAGTACACAAGAGATTTAATAGGAATACATCAGCTGGTCTGGGATCGATGTTGGGGCGAAAAAGCAATTGAAGTGCACTTCCCCCCACCAATTTCTTCCAATCCCATTGAATTGAAAAGTATTTGTGTGAAAATTTCGGTGGGATTCGATGACAATTCCTCGAATATTCACCAACGCACATAATTCCAGAGTGCATTCGTTGGCATTACACTCGATAGAGAATAATTAACCAAGTATGGTTCAACAAGAACAAGACAAGTCACAGCAACAGCAGCAACCACTACCAGCACCGCTAGAGCAGGAGCACGAACACGAACAGGAGCACGAGGAAGAGGATCAACACGAGAATAATCATCGGTCGACTGTTATTGACATTCCATCGGATGATAGCACCTACGTGGAAAATGCTATCACCTACAGCACGGAAGAGGACAAGAAATACCATGCAGACTACGATAGATGTTGTCCGCCGCCCCTTTTCGTGATAATGATATCACTACTTGAGGTAAGTTCAGAAAATCAAAAAAAAACTAAACTCCCTGTTGAATGAATGTCATGGCAGGCTTAAGAGGAGTTTTGTACATTAATTGGTTTGTAAAATGTATCAGCAAGTCAAATCTGTCACCAATGACAAAGCATCTCATTCCGTCGTCCCCTCGTCAAGTCAACCCTCGGGCACTTAAAGCACACACCCCCAGACGGGGTTTCATTATTTTCTGAGCGAGACGCCGAGTCATTCATTATAATGAAACTTTTATACGAAGAGAGGGCATTAAACTATCAATCCCCGCTCACCACCCACCCACCCGCGCTCCGACGTTCATCGCGTCGAACCAGGAAAAACCTTATTCTGCTGACCACCCCATTGAGGGACTCGTCTGGCCATGGCTATAGAGACGCACACATTTACACACTTATGGGTTGGAACACAAAACCACAGCAAAACAATTTGAAAACTTTCGATTTGTTTCTGAACGCGATTGAGGGTGTCTGGGTGGGTTGGATAATTCCATTCGTACGTGCGGTGTGTATGAACTGAACGTGTGTTGGCCGCCTCGGTTTTTCGTGGCGTATGCTCATTTTGTTAATGTGTGACTACCCTTTCAGAAATGGGGGATGAATGAGGGAAACCGATAGAAGACTTCTACCACTTGTCCGGCGGTGAATTGCTTTCAAGACGACCGCCGAATGTGAACTTGCTTTTGATTAAACTGTGTTGCATTGGGCACCTTTGGGGCTTGTCATGCCACCCAAGCGCCGTATGACCGTCCGGGCGATTTTCATTTCATAATCGCGTGCGCGAGCGTCCCCGAAGGGGGAAAGAATGGAGCGCTGCAGTGAACATTCGATATCAACCCACTTGCAAGTCGTCATCATTATCTTCGTGTGTCGCCCTTCACTTTGTTTCTTTCATCTCTGTTCTGTCCCTGGCTGACAGCAGCAGAGACGTTGCCCAGACGGTTTGAATATACGTACGGACATACATACGTGACTGTGTGCATCAGTTTAAGCGCGATGCATGCCTGCCTTTAGTACACACCCTCTCAAGTAATGAACACGCCATGACATTTAAAAGATTTATTAATGCCTCCACACTCGATCTTGAGTGTATTTTTAAAACTTAATTTAATTTTGTTTCGTTTTGTTTTTGCAGATTGGTGTCTTTCTCTATGATTATATGACCGTGGATTTTCAACCAGAACTGAATAGTCCAATATCATCGGATTCAGTGCTTATCTATCGACCGGATCGTCGTCAGGAGATCTGGCGATTCGTATCCTATATGGTGTTGCATGCGAATTGGTTTCATTTGGGATTCAATGTCGTGGTGCAAATGCTCTTCGGTTTGCCACTGGAAGTCGTACACGGTTCGACGCGGATCGCTTGTATATATTTAGCGGGAGTTTTTGCTGGCTCGTTGGGCACGAGCGTTGTTGATTCTGAGGTGTATCTGGTCGGTGCTAGTGGTGGTGTGTATGCACTGTTGGCTGCGCATTTAGCGAATTTAATGCTAAATTTTGGCGAAATGAAGTATGCTGTCTCAAAGTTGGCATCGGTACTGATATTCGGTATGTTTCAACTTTAATTTCTATTATTTCTTTACAAAATCACGTGATGTTGTCATTTTTAACTGCCGTAGTTTATATCTTACTCATGATCTGTTTTTTTTTTTCTTCTCTTTGCAGTATCATGCGACTTGGGTTACGCACTTTATTCCCAGTATGTAAATGAACCGAATACAGCACCCGCTGTTTCGTACATAGCACACATAACAGGAGCGTTAGCTGGTCTTACAATAGGTTTATTAGTATTAAAAAATTTCGAACATAAGACCCATGAGAATCTCATGTGGTGGTTAGCGTTAGGTGTTTATACTGCATTTACAATATTCGCGATTGTATTCAATCTGATAAATACAGTGACTGCGCAAATACTCGAAGAAGAGGGTGAAGTAATGAAACAACATTTGCTTCATGATTTGGGTGTTTCGTAAAAACAACAATGTTTTGTTTAAAACTAATTAACTTTCCTAATTTATAACTAATCATTTTCCTTGAATAGAATTTACCAAATCTTTTTTTTTTTTTGTTCTTGAAATATTTCTTTTTTTGTTTCTCTCCTTTTGTATTTATTATTTATTTCGTTTAAGTGAAAAAGAAGAAAAGTTTTCTATTAACGTAAAGTAAAATCTGACGTTCTTAACATCTAATCAGTTTAACAAAGAAGAACACTCGCAAACTAAATATTTTTTCCTATAAATAAATATATGATTTTTTTGTTTGTTTTTTTTTTAGATATGAATATATGTTATGTATTATTTTTTTTCTTTATTTTTAAGTATCTCAATTAATAATTAATTATGAAATTGATCCCAAAACGTGAAACAAACTGTTGTGATATTACCAAAGACTGATTTGTATAAAATGAAAAAAAATATAAAACCTAAGTAAGTAAAAAAGAAACTCGTGAAGTTTGAATCCAAAAAGAAGAACAAGAAATATTTGAAAATATTCATGTAAATAGACAAACATACATTCAAGAAGTGAAAGTGTGGCAAAGCAAACAAGAGCAACAAAAACACAAAAAAACAAGTGAAGTAGTTTTATTTTCTTCTCCTCTCTTCGCCTGAACTATGTAATGTATTTCGAATGCGCAAAACGACCCCCAAAATGAAGGCTTTTTCCTTGTGTAGACCCACCGTCTACTCTTGTCTAAAAGTACCTTCACTAATTTCCATAGATTTTCCCTTTTGTTTTTGTTTTCCTCATTTCCAATATTTTATCACATTTTCATGAACACCTCATGGAAAGTGCGATTTTGAAGTGAAATCCCCGAATAAAATAGTTACCCTCCTATCCGCGACACAAAAGAGAAATTCTATATATAAACTATTAAAATGAATATTAATCACTTAAAACTAGTCGACAATTCAATATTATCATTATTATTGAACAAAAAAAAAAAAAAAAAAACAAAAGAAACCAACAACAAAACAAAGAAAAATAATTGTGAAATGTAATTAAAAACAAAATATCATTAAACTAAAACTAAACTAAAATACAGTATCTTCTAAGTTTAAGGTTGTTGATAACTATTATTATTACAAGCAAGAAATTATTAATAAACAAAGCAAACTGAAAATTAATTAATTTAATTAACAGCCGCCAAATATCCTACTTTATAAAGAAATAAAAACCAACATGCAAAACTGACTCACACACTCTTAAAAAGGCTTACGAAATTAATGAAACACAAAAGAGTATTATTATTATTATTATTAATATTATTTATTTATTTTTTTTTATAATTAATATATACACACATAAATATATCTATATATATTGTTTTGTTTATTCAAATTGTATACATTCAGTTGAAGATAGAAAAAGAAAGAAGAATACAACGAATATTTTTTCCGTTTCATAGTTCTTTTTTGTTTGTTTTATTGTTTAATTGTTCTCACACAAGAATTGTAATATTAATGAAATAGCAAGAAGTATAAAAAACCAAAGAAAAGCAAAATGAATTTATATTGTAAATGTATTAGAAAAACGCAAACAGTTAAACTATACATATTGTATATCCCACATAATTACCAATGTATTTTGTTCAGCAAATGGAAGCAAAAAAAAAAAAACGCAGATGAAAATCATATTCAATGTATAGAAACACACCAACTGTCGCTGATGCAAATTCAAAAAAACAAAGTGAATAAAAATGTCAAAAAAGAGATGAAAACACTGCCAAAAATAGTATGTTACGAGAAAAAATCAAATAATATAAATTAAAAAAAAAACACACACAAAACAAAAAAAAACGATTAAATAAAAACTAAATTATTAAAATAAAAACAAATCTGTTTTATTGGTCCGACACTTTTACATTTTCAGCTTATTGATATAAGAGGCGAGCATGTTCGTATTGCTTTTTACACATAGATAGAAGAGGTACCACCTTCCATGCCGATCGCTACAGCCTATCATCTTTTAAAGATTCACACAATTAAAACCACCAAAGACAAATGGCCAGAAGGCACCACCTGCCTTAAAACAAAAGAAATCAGGCCATCACTTAACATAAAACGGCCACTCAGTCTACTGGGACTCAGCAAGCCCTCATTAAGGACCCTCATAGGAGTCAGGGCACTGTGTAATTGGCACTCATGCTTGCAGGATGGGTGCTCCATATAATGATTTTTGCAGAAGCTGCATGGGTGAAGAGGAGGAAGAGAACACTCATCACCTTCTCTGCTCCTGCAGTGCTTTTGCCAGTCGTATGTTCCTGCACCTAGGAGCCTACTACTTCAGCAGCCGTAACGAGCTAAAAAGTGCCAGCATTGGCCAACTAAATCGGTTCATCAGCAGCACCAACTGGTTCCAGCGTTAGGAGAAGTCAATCCGCGTGGTATCACAATAGGCTTACTCTGGCCTAAGTGTGACTGCTCTGCAGCAGTCAGCCACTACAACCTAACCTAACCTATTGATAAAAGAGCAAGAAAATTCTGGACCTTGATCTTGAACGTTAACCGATGTCTAAAGGCCGACCTTTCAGAAACAACCCTTTTCGAGCAAGCATAAACAAAAAGTTATACTTCTTGGTATGCAAAAAGACCGGAACAGAATCACTGAGTTTTTTCATAGACACAACACACACAGGACCAAAGATTGAACGCAGAACTTTTCTCTAGAAGAGGAAAGACTATCTCATCTCGCTCTTGAGATAGTCCAAGCTTCCGCGCCATACAGCAGGACTGGGATGATCAAGGTCTTACATAACGTGAGCTTGGTCTACTCAATTGCCTCTTGAGCCCAAAGAAACAGAGCTTGGCAAGAGTTATTCTGCGCTTAATCTACTGATGTTGTTCGCACTATTAATTTGGGAGCCATGGTAGAGGAAGTCCTTTACTAGCTCGCCGCCTATGGTGACGTTCTGACCGAGACGTCGATGTTGTGTGTGCTATCAGTTAAGTTAAGCATCCTAATTAATAATTTAAAGGTTTTTCTCGGAGAATCAATCATTGTCTTTGCAAACTGTCAAACTGAGTTCATAATACACAAGGAGGGAAACGCAATCCACAACCTCCAAGGCCAAAAAATTCGCAATGAAGTGTCAGTTTGCACCCGTAGTTCACTGCGAATGAGAAAACTCCATATGACTGAATGGTCAGAATTCGCGAAGTTCGCAATTCGTAGCGACCACATATGAACGGGCCTTAAAGGCCCAAACCGAATCCATCGCGTGCGTTGCGTCATCATCAAAATATTGGATAGGACAAACAACCCTTTTCCAGCAAATAAACAAAAAGATTGTAGCTGAATTATCGAGTTTTTTCATAGACAAGAATCCCAATAAAAGTTAGTTTGAGTATCCCAATTTATGATTTGAAAGTTTTTCTCTGCGAATCAATCATTCTCTCCGAACTGTCAAACTGAATTCGTGATACACAAACGCAATCCATAGACGAAAACGCGATCCACAAACTCACGAACAAAAACAATTCACGCAGTGAAGTGTCAGTTTGCACCCGTAGTTTTCCTTGCGAATGAAACACCTCAATAAATGAAACGTCAATGTTTGCGAAGTTCGCAATTAGCGGCGACCTCATATGAATGGGCCCTTAGAGGGAGTCAGGCAACGAATGTGGACAATATGTGGAACGCATCAGAGCGTATGCAATTGGCGAACATTTAACTTTTGTTGCGTTTGAAAGTTCGGGTGGTTTCCAGAATGTCAAATAATTGCGCATTACACTGTAAACGTATTAATACAAAAGAAATGATTCCAAGTAAACTATGCCTTGTCAAATTACCTTGCAACGTGACATTTGCCGATGTGGTTGCCCGTAGCGTTTTGGGTATGTGCGTCGACCCCAGCCTCGACGTCGAAGCTTCGATAACTCGTCTGTGTGACAGAAATATTTTTCACGACCTCCCACCTCTTTCGAGTCACTCACAATGCCCAAAGAGTATTTCCTATCTAGAAAAAAGCTTCTCAAACTTGGCCTTTCAGAGTCGTCATAAAACTGTAGGTCCTTGGCTGAGAAGCTAGGCCCTGGCTCCCTACGGGCTGTAGCGCCATAAACGGTTTTGGAATCAAGTATGGAAGCAAAAAACGTGTAAAAACGAAACAAGACGTCTTGATTGAGAAAACTTTGTAAGTACTGATTAACAGTGGCAAGATGATGAACAGAATGTAAGAAAATATATCTGCGAAGCTCCATCCGTACCATGGTTTATCATTATTTATGCAGCAACTTAATGCGTTCGACGCTAATTTCCCATGTTCAATTTCCATCACAAACAGCTTACACTATTCAAGTCGTCATCTTTCTCTAGTCACTAAGAATGCTCAGAGAGTATGGGTGTTTTCATAAACCTGAGTAATCTGGGGGTGCCAGCATGTAACTTGAAACAAGCGAGTTGACTAGACACAAACGAACACTCGCAGCACCTATTTTGGTTCAATCGAGTATCTTATCCGATTTGTCAAATTGCAATGGCATTTATAGTTCCTAATACAATTTTAAAGTGAAGTCATGAAGTAACGTCACAAATTACGTGCTGCCATAAATAATTTATATCGAGTTGACCGACTATCGACACACCGCGATTATATCAAGTGGAGTGCTGACGCAAACAAGAAATAATAATGTACAGGAATAATAGCAAAATATTTAAACATTTTTTGCAAGTAAAAATATTTCATATCAATATATTTTTGCAGTCAAAAACAAAGTAATGACCACACAGCTGCCTGACATCGGTGACTTCTTGACGTTTATGAACAGAAGGTACATAAGTTCATCTATGTTAGTACGATTGTCAATCGCATTAGTGAACATGGGTAACGGAGTCTATTGTCAGTCTGACATCTGTGAAAACACTCCAGATCCAAATCCTACAACTCTGGAATAAATGCGTCACCATGAATTTCCTCAAGAAGAGTGAAGAATGTTGTAAGTTCTTGACGTCCGCATGAGCCTCTGGCAGCAGCGAAACTTCGATTGAAAACATAGAACACCGTCCATCCATGTAGGCATACTGTGCTTGAGATTGTGAATGTTTGACAACACTGCAAAAGTAGATAATAGTTTCTGTCCCCATGGACTGCCCGACTCTAGTGTAAAAAGTTAATTTCTACGATAGCCTACATTGCTCATCATTGCTTAACAAACAAACAAATCGTAGGTGGTAGAACTACACACTTGTAAGACATCGAAAACGAACTGACCTACACTAGATCCATCGAAAACTAAAGCCCTAATAGAACTAGAAACGAAGCGTCATTACTGGCCATTGTCTTGTTGGCAATTAAGTCAGAAGACTTGGAGCACCCGGATTGAGTCCAGTAGAAGCAGACTGGCCGAAGAGGGCGATGAAACTGTGCTACACTACTGCGGCATCTGCTCGGCCCTTGTAGAGAAAAGAAAAAAGTCCAATGGGCACCCACTTCTTCAACAACCTTAAAGACATTCTTCTTCTTCTTCTTCTTGTGGCGCTACAGTCCGGGGTGAACCTGGGCCTCGGTCAACAATCCTCTCCAGCTGGCACGTTCTTTAGCCAGCTGCCTCCAATTTCGCACTCCAAGTTGGTTGAGTTCCTTCTCCACTTGAGTGCGCCATCGGGTTCGTGGTCGTCCTCTATTGCGTTGTCCCACTGGCTCGGAGTCGAAGACTCTTCGGGCTGGAGCAGTGTTGTCCATGCACTCTACATGGCCTAGCCATCTTAGGCGTTGAATCCGTAGACGCCTGACTAGACTCATGTCGCTGTACAGCCCGTACAGTTCGTGGTTGAATCTCCTTCTCCAAGAACCTTCAACGCAAACAGGACCGAAGATTGAACGCAGAACTTTTCTCTCGAAGAGACCAAGTGCGTCTTCATCCGCTCTTGAGATAGTCCAAGCTTCCGCGCCATACAGCAGGACAGGGATGATCAAGGTCTTATATAAGGTGAGCTTGGTCTTTCGAGAGAGGGCTCGACTACTCAATTGCCTCTTGAGCCCAAAGAAACAGCGGTTGGCAAGAGTTATTCTGCGTTTAATCTCAGTACTGATGTTGTTCGCACTATTTACTTGGGAGCCGAGGTAGACGAAGTCCTTCACTACCTCGATGTTGTAGCTGCCTATGGTGACGTTCTGACCGAGTCGTCGATGTTGTGTGTCCTTTCTTGATGACAGCATATACTTTGTTTTGCCCTCATTCACCGCTAAACCCATTTTTGCCGCCTCCGTCTCAATACCAGCAAACGCTTCATTGACGGCTCGCTGAGTTCGGCCAATCACGTCAATATCGTCCGCGTATGCTAGCAGTTGAACGGACTTCTGGAAGGTCGTGCCTTTAGTGTTGGCGTGTGAGTTTCGCACGATCTTCTCCAACACGATGTTGAAGAAGTCACATGACAGCGCGTCGCCTTGCCTAAAACCTTTTTTGACATTGAAGGTCTCGGTGAGTTCGTTACCTTAAAGACCTAGAGAGCTTAAATGTCAAGGACACAAGTCCGCCAACTGATTACAGGTATCAAAACAAACATACGCAGAAGGCAATGCAAACCTGTCACGTAGGTCAACAGAATTTCGGAAGGCGATAATGTGACAGCTCATCGGATCATAAGGCAATAGTGATGCAAATCTTCTCTGATGAGTAGTGCCAGACAACTTAGCTACCTACCTATTTTGCTGCCAATCTAAATTCCATTACACCCTGTGCAATCACATGATGCTTTGGTACAGTTCCCTGCTTTAAATACGCCCTCAAGCCGTAGAATAGGAATCACATCTGAGTCCGATCCACTCTTCCATCAGCTAACACTGAAAGAGCATCACTTAGTTGTTTTTTTTTTGCCATCGAATGAAAACACACAAAATTTCATCGCACGCAACATTCGGGCACAAAAAATACAAAATGCGAGCGTGTAGAAAAACCGGCAAGATGTGCATCTAGCACCTGTACCAAAACCACACCTGGTCGCATGTTAATTTCTTGCTCGCAAGTCAGGCACACATCCTTAATTCGGAGGTTCAACCACCGTCGATCTCCTTTCGGCATTCAAATATATGAGTCTGGCTCTGCAACAAAAACCGATAATTGATGCCCTCGACGAGGCATGAGATCGGCAGCGGGTCTTCCGAGACATTGCCGTCAGAGTCGGAAAGAGTTATCCGTTTTTGCATCCCTCCGTGAGTGCTTTGCATTTCTGAAATGATCACAAAATTCTAATTGATGTTCTTGGCCATGAATTGAATGATTCGGAGTCGGTCCTGTGCAAAAAGAGACATGAGCGAAATTTGCGTTTCAAAACCTTGTTGTTTTTTTTTTTCGTTTTGCGTTTGTTGATCGGACAAAATTCCAATGTTTTTGCTCGCTTGGACATACAGCCATCTTGATCGGTGGTTTGGTCTCTCGATTATTGCCCAGGCAGCGGGCTGCTGTGGATGCAGTGTCGGCCACAGGAGCTATACGCAGACACCGCAAATAGACATTGATCGCCGATTGGCTTCAATCGATGTGGCCTTATGATTAGACCGCTGCACGCAAGCGTCCAGCCACACTGATTGGCGGTTGGGATGATCCCTCTGCATAGTGCGGCGCGGCGGCTTTATGATATGTTTGTTCGGTTGTCAATTGCTGGGATTAAGCACTGAAATTCCAAGTCCCTTGTGTTCCAACTAAGAGGCCCTCAATTAGGCCGATCTCCGCCGTGGTCATTGAACCAGCCTCCTAAGGATTAAGCGACGCAATGAAGAGGAAAACCATCACTATTCGTAGTTGGTTGCCTTCCAATTAGGCATTTGGGTTTGAGTTTGAGTTTGGCAACCGAGACCGTCATAATTTTTAAAAGGATTCAAGCTGAAACCGTCCTAAATCATTGGTTGGGCCAGCAACGCAGGGAAACAATGAATGACAAGTGAAGGAAAAAAAAGTGAGACCGCTCACAGTGGAGACATCTCGCAATGTCACAAAAAGGAGATCTTCATTAAGACCCAAAGATGGAGAGAGGCACACACAGGCGAATGATGGCTGAGTGAATCTGTCAGTAGGCACATCTTTAGCGATTGGATGCCACACAGGAGAGCACAGCGGTCGGTCGCAATTTCGAAGCCACTTAATCTGCGCGAACAACTTCATTGTTATCCCCCAGAGGGGAATCGCGGAATGCATTTTATTGGGCACTGATTGACGCAGATCCTTTAGAGGATTTGAGTAATGATCTGCTCTCTCTGCGTCGCGGCTCGATCGCAGCTGGAATGCCAAATTCGAACGAATTCCAGTCGCCCCGGTGTGGTCCGTGCGCATTTTAGTCAGATTGCTGTATTGATCCATTGCATCGGTATTTTGTTTTGTATCCGTAAATGTATTCGCTTCATTATTGTCGCTACGCTCTCGTTGATAATGATGTTGTGCGGCTGTTGCGCGACTCCTGTTGCTGTGTTTGTTGCTGCTGCTGCTTCTGCCAATGTCGATGAAGCCCCCTGGGGACATTTGATCACTAAATAAATGTTATTCTCCTGAGAGCGAGTATCCAATTTCAGGAGCAATCTCATGGTGATGTGCGTTCTTCTTGGACATTCTTATGCCAACGGCTGCCACCGCGTCTTTGCTGATTGAAATATTCAGGTTCGCTGACTTGCAATTGATTACTAGTTAGTTCATTTCTGCATTTCATTGACGGTGTATCTGGTTCAGAATCGGTTGTGCTGGCTTTAATGATCTGAAATTTCGGAATGGGATTACGCAAAGGCATGGTTTCGACTGAGGATCACTGTCTTCCTCTGGATGGTCCGATTTTGAAGGACCACCATCACTTTAACTTAAATGATCTACAAAATCCTAGAAAATCCTCTTCACGCACATCACACTCTAGTGCATGAAGCAATCACCTTTGCTCAATAATTTTGCATCGACCCTACCTCCCGCACTAATTGCACACTTAACGCAGACCAATTATCTGAAGCAGAGTTAATTTGCAAAATTGCCGGCGCTTGTCCGCCAGTAACTGGGCGTAGTTTTCTCTGCCTCCTATCCCACTGGGACAAGCGTGCCTAATGCAATAATGACACACGCTCTGATAAGAATCTGAAACAGTTGTTGCACTACGTCAGAGCGAACATCCCCAAACAGAGATAAACAAAAATTCACTAATTTCTTTCAAAAAAAAAAAAGAGAAACAAAAATGAATAAAAACAACACGAAAGGTGAGTAATTATTTATGACCAATTTGACCTAACCGTGTTCATGGTCCTGAACCTCATCATTCTCCCAAGGAGTACGCGGTGGCAGAGAGAGATCAGCACACAGCATCGAGGAGCTAATGCTAACAAGGTATATCTCACACTTCCATGGCCAAGAGTAACACCGCTGCACCGTACAGTGAGGGCACCGAGCGACCGATCGAGCGCCTAGGCGGAGAGGTGTGTGTCTGTTTATGGGCACATTAATCCCTGCTTACCTACCTTCATCTCGTTCGGCTTCTTCTTATTTTTGATCGCCGGTCGCAGCGAAAAACGTCCTGAGAAAATGAGTAGGTGTTGCCTATGTTGCATGCGCCTGGACGTGGATCATGTATGCCACACTACACATGGCAAATTTTTTGGCGCCATCAAGTATTTTCATTCAGCTCGTCTGTTGATGTTCCTCTGCATCGTGATGATGATGATGATGCTGCCGTTGCTTCTGCTGACGACGACGATGATGATGATGATGACGATATCTAGATGTTCGCTTCTCATCCTGTGTAAACCGTTTTGCTCTTGGTGTTGGAGGTGGGCAAGGTTGGGTAGGATCGCTAGAGATCTGATCTAGGACCGCAAGCTGAATGGTGAAAAAGTATTTAACACCGAGTTACATTATGCAGGATGGTGATTCTTGGAACAGCGGGAGGCCCACGCGAGTTTTGATTTTTGTACTTAGCGATCGTGCTTGTTTTTTGTTTGCGTGAGCGATCGAGATCGCGAAAGGAATCGTGTGCGTGTGTGTGCCTGTGTGTGGCAGTGGAGAGGTCGCTCGAGGGCATATTCGCTACAGATCCTCCAGACGGCATCCATAAAGGGCTGCATGCTGTGATAAGATTGCGTACCGATCCCTAAATTCGATGATTTAAAATAGACCAATCTAGACGTACACGCGGGCAACTCTCCGAATGGGGGGAATGCCTGTCTGTTCAGCTTGGTTGTGTTGTCAGTTGTGGCTGCTGACGAAATTAATTAGTTGGGCATGGAATTCTGAAGTAATTGATTGCCTTCTCAGATGGATTCGCAACTGGGCTGAGGAGGCCGTGAGATGAGAGGAAAACAGAATGATGGTAGTGATTTGCATATTGATGACGACTTTTTCTTACGAATAGAACGCGTTGCCAGCGTTGGGGAGTATTTTTTTTATGGGAGTGGGTGTGGTAAATTCAAATGACCACTAAGGTATTAAGGGGTGCGGAGCCTTCATCTGACACAGAGGTCATAAGCACTTTGGAAGCAATAACGTATGTTACTCCAAGTTTGTTATTTATGATGATCGTATTTTATTCATCTCCCCCGACCCAAGGGGGGAAATGAATCACCAAGGATGGGAGACACCTTAAAATGGAAGCGAATGCGACTGCCTATCCTACCTAATAAAATTACTTTCAATGTGATTACAGCTGGAAAGACGCACAAGGATAAGCAGCTTCCTTCCCCCCACTTAACGGACCAACTAAGGCAGATAAGCTTCCCCTTGACATTCACCCCAAAAAAAAAAAGTTCAATGACGAGTTTAATTGGCACAGGTCAGGAGTGCACTTATTCCTCATCATATCTCATGTCCTTCAGTCTGCGTCGAGCTGCCGTGTACTGTTGAATCAGTTGCTTGTAAGCATTCTTCAAGCCGAACTCGTGTACATCCGTTCGAGAGTCCTTTCAATTTCTGTCTGCCTCTTGTTGTTGTTAACTCTTGCACGGAAAAAAAATCGCCTTATCAAAGAGCACATTTCCATTGAATCACACTACAAATTTGCAACCTCCATTGCACACAAAGCGCGCCTCGTTCGCCCCCATTTCGTATACACCGACGTCCTTTACCAAAACAGCAAAAGAAAAAAAAGGAAAACTACTTTATCCCTCGTATTTCCGCACCTGTGCGCTCATATCCGTTTGTCATATGCACTCTTTCCAACTGCCAGCAATGGATTTCGCTTCCTTGGTTAAATACAAAATGAAAAACTAACACGAAGAAAAAAAAACAAAAACAGAAAAAAATCGAAAAAAAATGGCAGCCAAGCAGACTGAGGCGAAAAAAAGAACGAATTCTGCACAGCAGCCAACCAACAAGGGAGATTCCAGGAAAAGTTTCATAATAAAATTTCATTCAGTGCTGTTGTCTGGCAACGACGCAAGCACCCCACAAAAATCAAGCCAAACAGACAAAAAGAGGGAACCGCCAGATCCTGGAAAAGTCATAGAGAAACCTCAACTAAAACAGCGACAAAAATGCTTCTATAAGAGCGCTCTGTGTGTGCGTGAGCGCTGTTTGCCGTTATTACTTTTATTACTGCCTAAAGCTGGTTACACGGGTCTATGCAGCTAGCGATGCAGTAAATGGAAGCAGGAACCGGAAGCGTATCGCATCAGGGTGAAAATTTGATCACGGCATGGTTGAATTCTGTCGGTCAATGACAAATTTCTTTGCAGAACCGTATTATCCTTGCAGCGCCGCCTGAATTAGGAATTTCTCGTTTCTCTCTGAATGGTGGGTGGAAGCCTTGAATTTGAATTGATTACGGAGTGAGCTGTGGTTACCTTGGAACGTTTGCCTTGGCCAAAGTTTCAAGAGGGGGCCTAACTGAAAAGGAAACGAAATGCACAACTCTCGACGATTCGCCGAGTCGAGTTTCACTTTGATGGTAATCACTTCGCTTCGCATCGGTGGCATGCAAATAGTGGAGACAGGGCGAAGCAATTGCATTGGTATTTTCAGACTGTTCAGAAGCTTAAAGGATTACGGTTGTACTTTGATGGGAATTCGGTTTTGAAAAGTCTTTGAAGACGGGGAACAAGCTGTGTGTACAAACCTGTTTGGTCAAGGCCTGTCTGGCCGGAGAACATTGTTGGGGTTGAAATAGAGTCTGGAGTGAAGTGGAAAATTGTCTGTTATTCAGGCTGTAAGCAGGCAGGGTTAGTTATATATCAATCGCATCATTCGCTGCACACTTTTGATCAACACGGAGGCGTTTAGTTACTTTTAACGATGCCTTTCAAGCCAACAGAAGGAGTGTCTCTTTATGGTTTATTTTTCTCAGATGAATAAAGCTCGAGTATGGTCTGATGGCTGAAGATGTACGGAATTTCCGGATAAGGAGATTCAAATAGAACAACAACCATACCTTTCATGCCGTTAAGTGTGAAATAGCACTTCATACAAATAGCCGCCGAACTTAATTTTTTTAATAATTCGGCCCAAGTGGCGCTTGAAATGTTGCCCTCTAGCTATTAGCTCGTAGCCACAGTTAAAATAAACGAGAGGTTTCAAAACGCATGATTCCGGCGCACAGTGGCCGATTTATGGTTGCTAGCTGGACTTTAATATGAAATGAAAGTTTATTTTAATTTTTGTAATGCAAAGGTTATTTATTTGTGCTTCTAATAGCATATCTAATGCTTATGCTTCAGGAAGAATGCCTTATACCTTAAAAATTTATTTTTAATTTATATAGATAAGATAAGATCGGACGGAATTAACCAATTATGAAGAACCTTCTCGTTGGTGGTTATCCGTGACATCGTTCTTGATAAGCTTTCACGGTACAGCTTATAATCTTTTTGGCGGGCTTCTAAAACGTCTACCGACAGTTGGCCAATTGGAACAGCGAAGTTCTCAATCAGCACCATGAAGAAGTATTTTATGGACGATCACAGGTATTTTATACCAATTATATTTGCTGACAAATAGTTTGGCTGTATCTTAGCAATACTTTTGCGGCCAGATCCAGATCCTCGGCCAATATTTCTGCCACTGAAATAGCGAACTCACGGCACGGCGTTGTCTATGGTCGCCCGGCAAACGTAAAATTAGCTGGATTGATTTAATGGGAATGTCCAAATCATTTCTCGTTCAGTTTTCTTCCGCCGCGGCGGCCAGATTCAGATCCCCGGATTGACTCAATGGGAATGTCAAATTCATTTCTCGTTCAGTTTTCTTCGTTAGTGGTGGCTATGTTATCCTTATATCTCAACGATATTTGTCTGATTAGTGGCTTCTGGCCAACGGAGGCCATACGCAACATTTTCAACAGTGCTTCGCTTGTGCTTGAATTTCGTTTGGCTGACCTACTTGCCAGCACTGAGAAGAGTTTCACAAAAGTGTCCTGAATGAAGGATAGGTGACAGCATTTGTGCCGAGCGTTAGTAGCTACCAGAAGTTTTTTTTTCCAAGCAATAAATATGCGTTTATAATTTAATGTGACTGTTGAAAATGCTGAAAGAGCATTTGAAGATCGTCTTCTTCTTCGTGTGGCGCTACAGTCCGTGGCGAACTTGGGCCTCAGCCAACAATTCTCTCCAGCTGGCACGATCCTTAGCCAGCTGCTTCCAATTTCATACTCCAAGTTGGTTGGTCCTTCTCCACTTGAGTGCGCCATCGGGTTCGTGGTCGTTCTCTATTGCGTTGTCCCACTGGTTCGGAGTCGAAGACCTTCCGGGCTGGAGCAGTTTTGTCCATGCGCTCAACATGGCCTAGCCATCTTTGGCGTTGAATCCGTAGACGCCTGACTAGACTCATGTCGCTGCACAGTCCGTACAATTCGTGGTTGAATCTTCTTCTCCAGGAACCTTCAACACAAGCTGTCAAGATCAACCAGCCAGAAAATGATCCGCATCACCGTCTATGACGACCATTCCGCGGCCTACCTATAGCCACCGGTAAGACATGACCAACCATTACTGGTGGCACACGGAAGGTAACAGGCAGGCAATTATGTTTCTACCTACTATAACTCTTAATAGAACGCAGCCACTCCTCAGACTCACCAAGAGTAAGATTCGTCAAACAGGCCTCTTTCTAGATACTGTCCAGTAAACAAATACCTCAAAACCATTTGCTTATCGCAAGATGAGACCTACAGAATGTGCAACGAGGACAATGAAACTGCAGAACACATACTGTGTCACTGACACTGCCTAGTCAGGACACGTCTTCGAAGGCTATGCGGATATGTGCTATCTTGAAGCGGACAAAATTGCCGCCAGTTCATGCAAAAACATTCCAAGATTGTGAATCATTTCTTGTGGTAACACTAAAATCGACGTCAGAAGTTCGATCCCTGGTCTATGCAGCAAAAATTATTTTCTCGGCTCAAAGAGTATTTCCTGTCTAGAAACAGCTTCTCAAACTTGGCCATTCGGAGTCGGCATACAACTTTAGGTTTCTTCCACTCGTGAGAGAACAATAGCACGCAGCACACGAGTGGTTGCTGAGAAGCTGGACCCTGACCCTCTACGGGCTGTAGCGCAATCCATTTTATGTATATTTATGTTACGGGCCAGGGTGATCAGACTATCTTTTCCCACCATTATAAATTTTAAAAATTCTAATTCTAATAGAAAGATAGCTTCGAAAGGCTGGCATCGCAGAATAAGTTTCATTCCTCCATCAAATGACAACAAGCATTCTTGCATCTGAAACAAACGTCGAATTCTCAACTGCTTTTAAGCTGACCTCAGCTAATCGCAAGGCTTTGAATTTGTTAAAAATTCGTCCTCAAAAACCCTCTAAAATAGACACCGCTCTCCTTTCCTGAGTCCTTGACACATCTATGGAAAACTCTAATAATGTGAAACCCACTCACCACTGATATATGCACATAGTTGAAAAAAGTAAAGCCAGTAACAACAATCCAGCGAAACACCGCACTGACCCATTTGGTGATTGGACCTCGTGCATATCCGTGCCGTCACTCCCCTTCACATCCTATCGAAATACAAAGACTAAAGTTTACCAACTTTAATCATCTGCAATATTAAATATTTAATAAGGAGGAAGAAAAAAACGAAAGGCTGTCAGAAGAGAACTAAAAACAAATGTATGCTCAATGCTGCGGCGAACAGTAAGTTTCATTTGGATTCCTGCATTGCCTTCGAGTTGCCACATTTGGTGTTTGGTCGCTGCTGCAAAGCGCCGTCGATGTCCTGCCGGCCAAAGAACACGAAGCAACATGAAAGGCATACATTCCATTAGAAATTCATCACATGATTTGGATTCAACGAATGTTCTTACTGCAGATGGAGTTTGTGCGGAGATGGGGATCTGGGTTTCCCTTTTCGTCGTTTTTATTCGTCCCCTTTGTTCTAAGATGGTATTTGTTTTTGTTTCAGTGATACCAATGTACTGTTATTTTAATGGGCAAACAACGGGTGATTCGGGATTATTAAGGATGCAACGCACATAATTCGTTGCCAATAAAATTGTTTCTTGTTCGGGCGTGTGTGATGAATGTGTGTAGTCCTGCATGTGGCACGAGTTGAAGTGTTAATGAATGAGATGTGCCATCCGCAGTGGAAATTTGATATGACTGTTTGGTTTTATTGCGTGGGTAAAGGATTAAAGTGAAAATAAAGACTTGTGGAAGAAAAGCTGTGTAATGTGAAATTATGTCATTTGGGTGAATATTTAAAGGTAATGCTTCTCTCTGATTACATATAGATAATTTAAACTAATTAGTTTTGTCTAGGAGGGGATTGGTTCGAAGTCAGAGGGCAGATATCGTGATATGGGGCTGTAATAGTTGGTTGAAAAGATTTGTAAAAACAGAAATTCTCCAAAGTCATGTCGATTTCAAACTTCGGCCTTACAGGCCTGAGTGTACCTGGACCTCAATCAACTACTGCGATCTTTGGCTCACTGTCTCCAGTTTCGTACGCCAAGTTGGTTCGAGACCTTCCCCGCTTGGGTGCGCACCTTAGACGAGGGTTTCGGATTCAAAGTTTCTGCTGATACGGTTTACAGGGTAAAGGTTGGATCCGAAGACATCAGGCTAGCCGTGGTTGAATTGTCTCCTCCAAATCCCATCAACGCAAGCAGGATCCACGAATTGTAACTTTACTCTCGAAGATATCAGGTTCTTCACCCGCATGTCTCGCATGTCCTCGTCACCCGCATGTCATTGCCCTCATTTACAGTCAGACCCATTTTGGACGCGAAAGTAGAAACGTCTCATTCACGGCTCGCTGAGTTCTTCTAATCACGTTAGTGTAATCGGCGCATGATAGCAGTCAAATTTAGAGTATGTTAGTTAATTTTCGTACAAATTGTTCTTACAATAGGTTTTGTTTTCACGCATTTTACAGAGATTTGATCTATTGTGCGTATCTTTCTTCTGAAACATTATTTGATATAATAAGAGACGTATTTTATGTATGAAAAAACGATAAATAAACAAATAATTAAATACTAATTATTAATGGAAAAGTGAAAACATTTTATTCAAAGTATTGGCCATTGTTTTCTACACATTTTGACCACCTTTCTGGCAATTTGTGAATACCACGCCAATAAAATTGTTCGTCTTTTAAAGCAAACCAATCAGACACCCAATTTTCGACTTCTTGGTAGGAAATGAAGTCCTGCTCAGCCAAAGCGTGTCCCATCGATGAAAACAAATGGTAGTCAGAAGGAGCCAAGTCTGGTGAATACGGCGGGTGGGGTAGCTGCTCCCAGCCAAGTGTTTTGATTGTATCCTGAACCGGTTTTGCTTTGTGTTCGGGTGCATTGTATTGGATTTTAATTACTTGCCGTGTCTTCTGGCCAATTCTGGTCGTTTCTCGATCAATGCATGGTTCAAATTGATCATTTGTTGTCGGTAGCGATCAGTATTAACGGTTTCACCAGGTTTTAGGCGCTCGTGGTTTCTGGTCCCACCAAACACACAGCATTGTCTTCTTGCCGAATCGATCTGGTTTTGCAGTCGATGTTGATGGTTGTCCCGGATGAACCCATGATTTTTTCCGTTTAGGATTCTTAAAATTCTTAAAATCTTCTTCTTAAAATTTTTCATCGCCAGTAACAATCCGATGCAAAACCGATTTTCTTACGTGTCTGTGGAGCAAAATTTCAAAAGTGTTTTTTCGGTTTTCCATCTGCCTTTCATTCAATTCATGTGGCACCCATTTTCCACACTTTTGGATCTTTCCCATAGCTTTTAAACTGTCAGAAATTTTTTGTTGTGCAACATTTAGCATTGCTGCCATTTGCGTTTGACTCAAAGTGTCATCTCCATCCAATATCGTTTGCAATTCGGCGTCTTCAAATTTTTTTGGTGATCTTCCACGTTCTTCATTTCTCACATCAAAATCATTATTTCTGAACCGTTGAAACCATCTTTTGCATGTTGCTTCTGATAGAGCATGATCACCATATGCCATCCCTTTCTGGTACAAAATTCGACATTTTTAACACGATGAAAAACATATGATTTTGTCTGTTCAATGACTTGATGTATACTAAATATTTTTCACAGATGTCATAGCAAACAAACAAAAAAAAAAAAAAATAAGGGCTCGTTCACAACAAATGTTCCCTATCGAGACTTCTGTATCTTGACGCTCACTTCATACTGATATACTGAATTTGCTTACAAAATGAACAAGTGAGGGCAAAAACTCAGCGGTTAAGAAAACGCTGGTTAAGTTTCCGTATTCTTTCGGAGATCAATTCAACATTCGCTATTTGGTGAAGATTTAGGGTCGAATTGTGCCAAGGTAAGTTGAGCATCATCTTTAGAAGCTTTGTGAGACCTGTAATTTCTTAATGTGGCACATATCACAATTTCCCCATACTTGACTTACATTATGTCCTAGTAACTACAACCCAATTGTACCTTACTGAAATAAACGTACAGTGGCGGAAGGATAAATAGCACCTTAACTTCGAAAATAAAATTATGTTAACTACATCTATAGAATTCGATTGTAATGAGGCCTTAAGTGTTTATCAGTTTATATCGATTTTAAATTTAATATCACATTTCATAAACATTTTTGTGATTGGACTTGACATTTACCGACAAAAAAATTAAATTAACAAGTTGAGGAAGTTTAGGAGGCTAAGGCTAAAAAGAGTATCGAAGAATTCGGTGCGGTGATTATAGTTTAATATTTCGTAGGGTAACTTTTATTTGATAGGACTGTCTTCATTCTGTTCCAATAAGCAGCCCAACAGTGTCTGGCAGTAAGCTTACAACATGGTATGTCAGGCTTCTTGAATTGATTCTGTCTAAATGCCTTGTCTATATCTTTGCACATTTTTGCATTAAGACATTATTTCATAGATTCCTAATTGGATTAGGGTCCGGAATTTGTGAGGGCCAGCTTAAAACACTGATTCGATTGTCTTGAGAACACTGTTGTACTCCCATAGAAGTGTGCTTCGGGTCAGTCTTATGGACAAACCTATAGCTTATGGATAGATTTTCGAAGGCGAATGTATTGTAAGATATTCTTATATTGCTGTTGATCCATTCTGCCGAATATCACAATAATTACCCAACACCATGCCAAAAATCCGCCACACTGGTTACCGTTTTCAAGTGCATATCGATGTCTTGACTTTTGGGGCTATGAACATACCATCAACTTTTCCATTCGATTGAAATCAATTAAACTTAGACGTTTGGCTCCAAAAGATATTTTTTCACATGTAATTGCGTTATGATAATTGAATTATAACAGCACGTAATGTTTGCTTATTTAAAGCTTTGGGTGCATTTATCCTTCCGCCCTTCTCTACGCTTATGTCAAAACCGAATGCAAAATAAACCGGAGTTCTGTCAAATTAAAGTCAAAGTTTTTTAAATATCTTCCTTACCACCGCACTTACGCACAGAGCAATTAATGCTGCTTTTGCTTAGAACAGCAAAATTGAACGAAACTCAACGAAACGTAAGGTGATTTAGGTTAGATTAGTAGGAGGCACATTACTCCTAGGTCATTGTAGGCCCTCTTCTTCCCCTTGTGCTCGTGCCCAGTCCTTCATGCTGTACTTCCTGTGTTGTCCTTCTCCAACCAGCCGGATTCCTTTATAAATCTGCAAAGAGTGGCACCTCTGCTAGTTTATTAAGATCATGTAAGAAATAGTCTCCCAGCGTTATTTTCTGAATCTGCAGGGGCTTGGACAGTGACAGAGATAGTGAGGAGTGTTCTCTCTTTTCTTCTCATCTCCACAGCCCTTGTAGATGTAGTCATGGAACTCAAGGTAACCTGACGAATGTCTGAAATTGTTTTCATTTCTGTGTGTTGCTAGATTTCTTAAGCTCATATTAGTCTCCATGTTCTTAGCCCCACTGCAGCCCCACCTACTCTAGCTTTAAGCTTCAAGTCAAGTCTGTGGGACGCGGCATACGTGTTTTCCGTAAGTTTGTGTGTTTAATACAAAGACTGCTTCCTGAAGATCAACGCAGAAGGTTTGGTGGTTTTCAAACCGGATCACACATAGGAAGAGAACATCCGCAATACCAACATGTCTCGAGCTCTTCAACAGTATTGCTAAGAATGTTAAGAAAGCAAACAAAAGTAGAAGTAGGTACTCTCGTCAATAAAATTACCGTGACGTAATGATGAACTTATCCGAACGCATAATTATGCGATTTGGAAAGCGAACTCAAAACAGTCCGCTTCGCGCCGGCTCCATTATGTCGGAATTTCGGTGTGAGCATACTTACACTCAGTACGCAAAGAAATGACTGTCTAGTCAAAGCTTATAATTATAATCTTACAAATGAGCTATTACTGATGTCTGACCAAAACGACAGTCAATGGGTAAGCTGAAACAAACAAGAATGAGAAAAAAGAAACGATTGTCTTTTTTTTTCAACAATGCCATAACAATTCAGAATACATAACCATCAGCAAAACACTTTCGGTGGCCCATCCGCCCCGGAGACAAGACTCTAGTTGACAAAGAAGTCAGAAACAAAGAAGTAAAACAATAAATAATGACGAAGGGGAAATCCACGTAGTTTTTTCGTCTCTTCTCTAAATCACTTATCGGAAACATTTATGCTCGATGTAATGGTCGTGCATATTAAATCGTAATTCATAGAACCCCACGAGACTATTCCCATTCTCCGCTGCCGAAATATCAGCCACGAAAATCATTTCTGCTCATAATGAAGCCACCATTATCACATGATATGTGCCCACGGCAGACGACAATCTTCGGAGCGATCGGAGGAGAATCCAAATATGGACACACAAAGGCACACTACGCCACTGTGTCCAAAACCGAATTGAAGAGGCAACAAGAGAAGAAAAAAAAACAAACAAAAAAAAAAAAAACATTTTCAGATCCTGTCCACATGCATCGGAAGTCAAGTGAAATGCAAGCAGAATTTTTAATTGTTCTTATTTTGGTTGACGAGGCTTTTGTTGTTGAAATGTTGAAATGTTGAAAATCTACAATTTCACCCTTAGACGCAGAAGGCTGACATTGTCCGGTGTCTAGGTAGAGTACGCGCAGAGACATTCCGTCCGCGGGGTAGAGTCAACATTAGCGGAGTGGTATTATCATTCCATACCATTCCGCGCCACATTGTTGAGAATATATCGATCTCGGTGATGATGGTGGTGCTGATCTCCGCCAGAGAACAATCGAGTGATCGAACATCGCAATCGTGTGGCGGAATTCCTTCGGCTTGGGATTCATTCGAAAAAGGACAGGTGTAAGTCGGCGCCTGCTTGTACACACAGTCACTGCGAAACCAAAGCGAAGCGAGCCTCTGCGTGTTACCTTTGTCTGCATGTCGCAGCCAGAAAGATCCTCAAGTTAACTTGCAAAAGTTTTCGACGTTGTCTCGTCGCAGATGCAGCCCATCTGTATCAACGCACACTGATGCAGTGAATTTGATGAAAGATACTTTGATGGATTGATCTCTTGTTTTATAATTCTGATGGACAACTTGCGCAGTTATACGGCAGGGACGACGTTTGGAGATCTTAACAAAGGCTTTCTCGACGACGATCGCTATTCTTTGCGGGCGTCCGGCGTCGGCCATCGGCCATCGGCCATCGGGCGTCGGGCGTTGAATGTCATCGTCTTCGTCGTTGTCGTTGTTGCGTTGTTGTCGTCGTGCGTCGTCGTCGCTGTCGTTCGTCGTCAGACCATTGGAATGCAATTTTGTTTTTGTTTTCGTTGCGAAGAGAAAAAAAAAAAACAAAACAAAACAGCGACTCGAAGAAAACCAAAAATTCAATTTTGTAATCTTTTGTGATCATCTTCCCGATGGAGCAGCAGCAGAAGAGCCACAGATAACATTGATGGTGATGAACCGCCACCGCACTCGAATATTGTCGGTGTGCCGGTGCTGCTGATGGTGCTAGAGTGGACTTAACCATAGTTCTTGTGGCATGGTGGCTGTTGTGATGTGTTTCGACGATTGATGATGATAATAAAGTCTGCCTCTTCAAAGCCAGACACAAAGATATGAGACTGCACGCAAATCAATGCCACAAGCCGTACGTACACACGCACGAGTACGGGATGCGGGAGAACGATCTTGTTTATGTTTTGTGGTGGGACACTGGTGCTGCACTGCGGCTGGTGTGCGCCGATCCTTTTGTGTGACTGATGGCTTATAGATCGTTTAACTCTTTTACAAATCCTCATAGAGTTCCCTCAAAAATGTATCCATCAAATTTGAGTACAAAAATGTGAACCTCCGGCATTTGATCGAATTTATTCACAAACGGTCTGACTGTGAATTCAGTGCGTTCAGGAATTCTGCGATTCCTCTTAATCACCCCAAGAACAACAAACGTATGCCGATAAATGAACACACATTTGCGCGTATATTTGTACCCCCAAGCGCGGCCCCACCGCACAGTGCCGCCGACACATAATAAACTCATCGTTTTGTAACGACTAAGGAGTAGAGAACTGCAGTGCCCCATGTTTCTTCCCGGTTTAATAGCGCCCTAAATTAGAAACTCTTCTCGCATATCATCCACGCGAACGCACGCCCAGTCTGTGGTGTCTCTAACTTGTATCCCAGTCGCAGTCCGTGCCACTCGTGCCACCCTGTTTTCTCGTGCGCCCCAGTGTTTGTTGTGTCTGTGTGTGCCGGTGTGTTTATTGTTTAGACCGCGGGATCTTGTTCCTTTTGCTGCGTTGTTGTTGTTTTTTTTTTGGGAAACCAAGATCCCGTTGAAGAGGAATTGCTCCCATAAAAGATTTCAAATTTTCTTGTTCAACAATACTTCACGCGCTTTCCCAAGAAAACGCGTAAACATTGCGGCCGCGCGCACACGCACAGTAACTCACACCGAAAGAAATTGTCGGAAGCCCTGCTTGCGCGACTGGTGGGCCCTAAATTAAGGAACTACCGCGTATCACATTGAATTAGGATTGCATCCAACCGCAGTGTGCGCTGCTGTTGCTGTAGCTGTGTGAAGGCAGGACTTTGCTGAATGATGTGGTGTGCGCTGTGTGCTATACCTACTTGCATGGAGTTCAAGCGGAATGAAATTGTTGTGCTATTGGAAATTGGAGGCGCCCCCATTGCGAATAGCATAAATATTATCCAGTGCGGAGGCAGTCATAACATTTATGCCGCATTTTGAACATCTGCCCTGGTGGGAGTGTGTTTCAAAGGAAATCCTCAACGCGATCGTGAACGGAAATGCTGGCTGGCATTGCATTTCAAAGAACAAAAAAAAAAATACTGAAATTCCTTGATAAGCAAATTAATTAAAGTTTGTTTTAGATGTATGATGGTGGAAAAAATTGCATTCTTCTCTCTTGCAGGCCGTGCTAAGAAGCCGGAGCCGGAGGATATGCGTTTGAATTTTAATTGCATTTTTTGATGGCAACTAGGCGGTAGGCGGCGGAGTTAAGGAAAAAAGAATGCGAACCAAGCCGGCTCGACAGTGAGCTGATATCTCATTCCAGTGGTGCTCTACGACACTGGATAATGTCGCAAGTAGGCAACGGATTTTGCTTATGTACCGAATAAATTGGAGAATTGGGCGGGCTGTACAGCTACAAGTGTCCAAAATATTTATGGATTCAATGCCTGAGTTGCACAATACAACTGTTCTGGACGAAAGAGTGTTTAAGTACGAGCAAGTGGGTCAACATAGGACGTTGAGTTTGAAGTGAGGAACAGGTGTAACGGGAGCTAAATACAGATCGTGCTAATTAGGGGAACTTGTTGCTTGATGATTGTGTGGGCCAAGGATTGTAGCGCAACAGCAAGCAAGTGAGGATAGGATAGGTTAGGTAAAGTTGAGGTGGCTGACTGCTGTACGATAGAACATCAGCCACACTTAGGCAAAATTTGGGCCCATTGTGCTACCAGACTTGCCCATAAACCAGCTTGTGTTTGTTGATGCAGTTCGTGCATTGATGAAGCGAAGAGGATGACAGACTTTTACGTTGTTTCGACCGGCTGGTAATAGGCTTCCAGAAATCTGTATCTATGGGATGAGAGAGCACTACATTTGCTTAACAAGTGTACAATGGTTTCGTCCTCATCCACGTCTCTGCCGTGATCCTATCCTGTATGCGTGGGTACCAATGGCGGAATGCCCTGAAATATCGCCAATAAGAGTTCTAAGAATAGGCATGCTCATGTTGATCAGGTTAAGTGATCGGAACAGGCGCGGGAATCTTCGCCGAATTGTTGAACATGCATTGCTCGGTCAGATATTCTTCACTAAGGCAGCATTTTCCAGGCGGATGTCTAGCCGATAAAAGAAGTGACCAAAATGATATCATAGTTGGAAGTACCATCGGCTGATATAACTATTCTAATTTATAGTCAAGCAGACATCAAGTCAATGTCGGCTATAGAAATCAAGACCAAACTAATCGCTAGTCGAAGGCCTCAAGGTTGTTGGCTAGCAGCATTCGTTCACTCTATGCTGGGTCTAGGGTCACAAGGGCATATCCGGTAATGAGGTAGCAGATGAACTAGCTAGGATAGATGCCGAATCCTGGAAAAGACCCAGAGATTCAAGTTGATTCCCACCACCTCTTCATCAACTGCAAAATTCGTCCGTCTTTGCAGAATGACGATGGAGAAGATACCCGATGCTCTGTCAAGATTGTACCAAGACCTTTGATGTCAGAAAAGAATTTAGACAAGGCAACGCACTGTCATGCTTCCTTTTCTATATCATTCTCGAGAAGATCGTGCGGAACTCAACATCAGAGGCATGATTTTGCACAAATCTGTGCAACTGTTCGCATATGCCGATGACATTGACATCATCGGAAGAACACAACGGGCTGTCAGTGGGGCGTTTGTGAGCATCGAGAAGGAAGCGGCCAAGATGGGGCTTCCGGTTAATGAGGGTAAGACGAAGTATACGATGTCTTCAAAAAGGTCCAGCAACACCGACGTCTTGGACAAAGCATCACTATAGACAGTTATAACTTCGATGTAGTGAAAGACTTTGTCTACCTAGGCTCCGAAGATAATACAAACAACGACGCTACTGCGGAGATAAAACGGAGAATCATGTTGGCCAACCGCTGCATTTTTGCACTCAGTAAGCCACTGAGGTATAAAGCCATCTCTCGAAGAACTAAGATATCATTATATAAGACTTTGATAGTTCCAGTCCTGCTGTATGGCGCAGAAGCATGGCCACTAACTAAAGCGGACGAGGATATTCTTGGTCGCTTTGAGAGAAACGTCCTCCGAATTATCTTCGGTCCCGTATGTACGGACGATGTTTGGAGGAGGAGACTGAACGACGAGCTGTACGGGCTGTACAGCGACATTGACCTGGTCAAACGAGTTCGAATCTCTCGTCTCAGATGGCTAGTTCACGTCGAGCCAATGGACTCCAATCCTCCGGCCCGGAAAGTCTTCGACTCCAACCTTGAGGGACAACGCGGTTAAGGAAGACCACGCCTACGGTGGCGCACGCAGCTAGAAGGGGACCTAAATAAGTTGAACGTACGTGGCTGGAAGCAACTAGTACAAGACCGAGCTAGATGGAGGGAATGCTGGCTGGGACCCAGGCCCAACCGGACTGTAGCGTCAGCCGAAGAGGGAGAAGAGGGATGGCAAGTGGGTCGTTAACTGGCCATCACCATCTAAAATACCATGAACAAAAAATAGGACTTATCCATGAAACCATGGATGGACACTCCCCACTATCTTTGTCATTGATGTGCAGGTGCATACTGAGACAGAGAATACTAAGAGATTTCTTCAAGCCATAGCAGATATCCCTCTAAATTATATTTGCTGGATTTCTGAAAGGGACAGCAAAACATCTGTTAACTCGAAGGCTTCCATAAAAACAACGAGTAGAAAGAGGGAAGGTTTTCATCACTGTGGGCATCACAATGGGTCCAAAAGGACCTAAGTATGACGTTGCCCCATCGCATCTACTCACAGACCTTACCTAACCTAAGTGATTGTTTGGATTCTAGTTGAACTTTTAAAGATCTCTTTTGACTTTGAAGTTGAATGTGACCGAGCTCAGAGATTTGATTTCTTTCCTGGCTGTCGGAAGCGATGACGATATCTGTTTTTGATACCACATTTTTTAACCTTGATCGCTATAGTTTCGGACTGGAAGACGCTACATTGGTTCAGTAATCGGAAAGACAGCCGGATGGTGAGATTTTTGGAATAGACGCCACCACCCACACCTTCGTCCATTATAATGGCATCTGTGAAAGTTTACCGTGAATCCTCCAGCGTCCGATGTTCGGAATCCCGGTAATATAACCAGACTCCCGAACTAATAAAATCCCTTAACCAGGGCGCACAAATTCACGGGTTAAGGGATTTTATTAGAATAGGTAGAGGGAGAGAACTTTGAATTGAAACAAAACTGGGAGTGATCCAATTTTTATTGTATTCATATTTGAATGTGATTTTGGGCATCACTGGCCGCCACTGTTACATTTTTAGCAAATTAATTGCCCCGCCTTTTAAAAAAAGACCCGTTTATAGCACAGAACTCTTCAATCGATTTGCGTGCTTTGTGTACGAAAACAAAAGCATCAAAAGTCAAAGCTGTACCCAAAGCACTGACTTCAGTACGGGAATCTAAGAGACCCACCAGATCCATCACCCATGAGAACATTACTTCACCATCTTCCCCCAGAGAAGTCCTTAATCATCTGACGAATTGAACACTTCAAGCGTGTAATGTACTCTCAATTCAATTACCTCACGCTCTGCCGAGAGGACATTCTAATAAAATTAAATCCAAATCAGACAGTCTAAGTCTAACGTGAAACCAATTCAATTAGCGCACATTGGCTTGTTAATTGTTATCCGTGTAGATCCAATTAAAATGCGAACAGTTGTCCTTTGTATCGCACCCCTGTGCGCCCACACCCGTCGGGAACATCCTTAATAACCGCCAGACAGGTATCAGTTTCATCCCACGCACACGAGGAAGTGGCGTTCACTACTGTCAAAGTCAATCAACAGTGCATTACCCTGACAATTAGCGCGCATATTCTTCGAGTTCCGTCCCTTCCACTCTCCAGTGCGTGTGCAATTCAATTCCACTTTGATTCATTAAAGTTCATCACTTCAGTGTGCGCTCCAGTCTCGACCCGAGACCATGTTAATTGCATTAAACAATTGCAGTTAACATTGCATTGCATCATCGCTGCGCGCCGCAACATCCCGTCCCATCGGACATCGCCGACGCAGAGATCGCTCAAAGCAACGCTACACGCAACGCTGCACTGCAGCACCAATTCGCAACCCAATCGCTAGGGTAGCCAACAGTTGACTTGCAATTCTTGCTGCTTCTATGGGCAAATTGATTGTTCCAGGTGTTGCCCGCACGAATGTGTGCCCATGGATGGAAAGTTATTTGTTTTTCCCGATTCATAAATACATTCAATTAATTATTCAAAGCAATTCAACTTCTGTGGCGGTGGTGAAATGCGTGCTTGTGTGCGTACGAGTGAGTTGAAAAACCATGTCGGACATGCTGTGGCTAGTTGGTGGGTTAAAAAATTCACATCTTCTCGGAAAGTTGGTAGTGTTGCATGAATATCTGATGGATGTCAAGACGTACTTGTGGCATACCTACTCCCATGGGTGTGACGACTGTCTACAAGTGTGTCATATGCGCTGGGAGGAGGAAATATTTTCATGGGAGGTTCTTCGATGCTACGTACGTATGTGCAATGGCATACGCTATCAAATATGGTCACGTAATGTGCTGTTGTAAAAATGCATATCCGACGAGAGGGAAAGATGCAAGTGAAGGAGAATTCCCGGAGTTTTGAGGTTCTTAACTTTCCTCTTGTGTTCAGACAGCCGCCGTCGACGCCGCGCCGCTCTGGGTCAATTGTGTGCATTGGATTTGAATGTCTGTTCCTTTTCCTCCTTTTCCGTCAGGGCGACTACAGGGTGGGAAAAGAGAAATGCATGAAAAGCTTTTAGTGTTGAAGCAGAAAGGAGTCCCTTCTTGCTGGGGCTATGATCGATAATGCACTGGGAGCTAAAAGTGACGGCGATAGGGCTGTTGTTGATTTCTGAGTGTTGTTGCCTCCGGCCACATCTGGAGGGAATGTATTGATTTCAATTGCATATTCATCTTTTGCACTCTTGACCATGGAATGTGGGATCCAATTCGCCTGAGAAATGCGATATTTGTGCTTCGAATTCAAGCAAAATCGACACAGCAGGGAGCAGTGGGGGATTAAATGTGACTTTGAGAAAAATTCGACAGCAAAGAGGAGGGAAAGATTGACCTCGAGAAGGGTCGCAGTATGATGTGCTTTCTATGCCCGAGTAATTGGACACAATCTTGATGTTTCACATTGTGACCCGAAGGGTGTCTGTTTCGATGGAAACGTCTCCCTTGCAAATCATATCAATGTCACAGATATGTCTTATATACATATGTATGCCACAGAGGAAAAAATTCCATTCAATTAATTTGGATGGTGATTTAAGAGGCTTGGAGTTGCTTTTTGGGACTTTTTTGTAGTCCGCGGTCAAGCCAACAAAAGGGGTTTTAAGAAAAGGACATAACTTAAAATCTTTGCAGAGTCCAATTTGAGGGGAATTGGCGGTCCTCCTTTTTCTCCACAAAAGTGTCAAGATGGCAAAGATCCTAACGCAAAATTCATCAAGTGTCGTGCCAAATTCCACATTTTGCCGAGGTGTGAGTGGACCTAGCTTTATGGCAACCATTAATGTCTTGCATGGTATTTTTTTCTCACGAGTAGTAATCAGAGCCCTTATTCAATCAAAACCCTTATTCTGCCAGTCCTACTGCCTACGAGCCGAAAGCTGGACCTTAAGTAAGACTGCAGAGCTGATTCTTGTTGCCTTCTAAGGAAAATTTCTACGTCGGATATATGGTCTCGTCTGCGAGGAAGGCGAATGGATGAGAAGACACCACCGCAAACTCTACGAGCTGTACAAGGATGTAGATGTAGTCCGGAAAGCAAGAATCTGTCGACTACACTGGCTCAGCCACATCGAGCGAATGGACAACAATGCTCCAGCAAAGAGGGTCTTCGAATCCGAGCCTCCTGGTTCGAGAAGGAGAGGAAGACCGAACCTACGGTACAAAGACCAAGTCATCGCGGATGTAAGACAGCTTGGCCTTGATGACTGGAAACAGCGTGCCCAGGACCGTCCCCGATGGAAGGTAGCAATTGCTCAGGCTCACACCCTACATGGTTCGTCTGCCTAACAAGTAAGTAAGTAATCAGAGCTTCTCAGACATGGCCGTTCGGAGTCAGCATAAAACTGTAGGTCCCTTTCGCTCGTGAGAGAACAACAGGACGCACAATACGAGTGGCGGCTAAGAAGCAAGGCCCTGGCTCTCTACGAGGTATAGCCCCAACCATATTATTTTTATATTATATAGCAATCACTTTCCAATACTCACCAATACTCCACCTTCCCAACTCATGTGGAGTCCAGTTTTGGGTGAGCTTTTAGAGATACTAACAAACCATGAGATCAGATGTCTGCCATACGGTGTGCTATATTATCTTAGCCAGAGGCGAAATCGGACAGACCGTAGGCGACATCTTGAAAAGGAAAGTATTGATAACTAAGGAATTGTGCTTGTCTGTTGGGTTAAACTAACTCCAACAAAAATCACTAGAAGAGAACAACTGCTTCGACTAAAACTACTAAGTATGCAACACTGGCAAAACACTGGGTCCAGTAAATAAAATTGATTACTTAGGAGTAATCTTGGAAAACAAACTTATCTGGTAACTAGGCAAAGGACTGGACTAATGATTTGTCGGAACTTGGCGGTCAAATTCTAGAAGCAACTGCTATCATGCAGATCCTCTAGAGTTGATTTTGTGCAAGAATACATTCAAGAGAATGGCAAAAGGAGGGAGAGGAGAAGACAGACACCCTTACATCGAGACAATTTCATGCTGACGTGAAGGCGTGATTATGAAATCAATTTCCCAAAGAAATATGCCATCGAGCTCAGCTCTAGAAAATGACAGAGTCCATAGTCCACAGACTGAGCAGCACTACGGCAAATTGAGATGCAGATGGATCAAGGACTGATGAGGGAACTGGAGCAGGTGTATTTGGGTTTGGGATTACAAAAAAACGCACAACATCTTTCATGACGTGGACGGATGCGTTAAGATCAATCTTGACAAGCAATGTACCAATTGCGACTCTATCAGTAAAGCTGCTATCTTGGTACTAGACGTCCTAACTTGTTTGGGGTAAATACAGCATCTAAATAAAGAACGCAAGGGATAAGAAGGCAATGAAATGGATGACTTTCCAGCTAGGAAACGAGCGTCGAAAAACCTTCAAAGGCCCCTAACAGTTCTTTGCTGTAGAAGACCATGTCCTCAGAGAATAATTCAGGGAACTAAAAAGAAGGACCCGGACAGAAGTGTAGAACAAAGCTCATGGCATGAAGGAACTCTTGAATGTATGAAGATGAGCGATAAGAAACAGCTTCGTATCTCCACAGGGCAGATATCTGGGCCTGAGATTCCTAAATCCGAAATTAATGACTTAGGGTGTCCACAACCATACAACTCAGAACAGAACTGCATGTAAGAGAGCAAAAGAACGAAAAGGGTCACCTCAACAATGATAACAATAATAATGAGGAACCTGTCCACATGGTATCCCGCAAATCAGAGTTTGAAATGATTGAAGTTTGAACATGGATTTGATTACAAGAGTAAACGAATGCGTTGATAAATTTGGAGCAACAATCCTCTCCAGTTGGCACGATCCTTAGCCAGCTGCCTCCAACTTCGAACGCCAAGTTGGTTCAGGTGGTTGGGGTTCATGTCCTCTATTGCGTTGTCCCACTGGTTTGGAGTCGAAGACTCTCTAGGCTGGAGCAGTACTTTCCATGCACTCTACAGGGGCTAGCCACCTTAGGTGATGAATTCGTAATCGCCTGTCTAGACTCATGTACAGCCCGTACAGTTCGTGGTTGACCAAAGATTGAACGCAGAACTTATCTCTCGAAAAGACGAAGTGCTTCTTCATCTGCTCTTGAGATAGCCCACGCTTCCGTACGACAAGGATGATCAAGGTCTTATATAATGGTTGCTTGGTCCTTCGCGAGAGGGCTCTACTACTCAAACAGTGGTTGGCAAAAGTTATTCTGCGCTTGAGCTCGGTACTAATGTTGTAAGTACTATTAGCCGAGGTAGATGAAGTCCTGAAATTTGAAGCTGCTTATGGTGACGTTATGACCGAGTCGTCGATGTATTGTGTCCTTTCTTAGTGACAGCGAATATTTATTTTTGCCCTCATTCACCGCTAAGCCCATTTTAGGCGCCCCCGTTTCACTACCAGCCAAAACTTCATTGACCGCTGTCCGGCATCGGCAATCTCGTCCGCGCACGCTAGCAATTGGACGCACTTTTGGAATACGTGGCGAGTGAGTTTTAAACGACCGTCTAAAGACCGATTTTACAAATATCAAACGACAGCGCGTTGAATTGCCTAAAACGACTCGCTGAGTTCGTTCGACCTTGGTCGAGCAGAGCGAGTTATCCATCGTCATCATGTACAAACTACTATCAATAAAAAAAAATAAATGTTGTTATATCGTGCATTGCACAAACTAAAGCGAACCTTAACAAAACACAAACCAGTAACGACCTCAGAATTTTTTACTAGAAAATGCAGAAGTACAGTCATCCTCTCCAAAGCACCCTGTATCCCGTATAAAATACCAATGAATGCAAAAATAAGTTCAAATGGCTTCTAAGCAAGCCCCTCCGCAAAACCTGAAGATAGTATTCTCAATGGGCAACCCAAAAGTGGAATTCTCCCGCTGATATGTACCCATCCGCGTGCAATGATATCAAGTACAAGAGCACATGAGCCCCATCTGTGCTGTGAGCGAACTTCATCAAAAACCACTGAACCAATACTTCGTACAAGCGAACAGCCTTCTTTCGCTATCCTTTCTCGTCCTTATCAGCATTCTTCTCCCTCTCTGCCATTTATTTTTCACAAACTTGCAATACATTCGTATTTGGGAAAGCACCCATGAGTATCTCGCTGCATATCCCATTTCGCCAAAGGATACAATACAATTTGTACGCGGCTAGTCCTTCCCCCGGCTCACACTCATCTGACGGTAGATACTAGGTTATACAGAGCATATTCAATTGTTATGCTTCGCTGGGAGGGGCGGCAGTTGGCGCGCGACTCGTGGTGGGAGGCGTCTGCACGTCGTACTTGGGGTCGCTCTCCTTTATTCCATGATATTTACGACTCTTCTACAAAAGTCGAACTTTTTACATTAAATCGAAGCGCAATCCTTGTGGGAATAATAATGATACGGCAATGTGTCTATATACTCGGGAGAAGTTGTTGCAGAAATATATGTATCGCCGTGGCCAATTTCAACGAGTACGAAGAATGTTCGCGAAACGGCCCGCTTGACAGGGTTTATTACATAATTAATTGGGTGGGGACTCGGCCTTTTTTGTCGCTTCACTCCGTTCGCCTGCGCCCAGTTTTCTGTCTCCATTTCATATCCTTGTCCCATTGAGTCACAGTCCCTTTCGTAATGTGAAAAGTTTTTAAATTGTTTTTTAATAGCGAGAGAAGGCGATTATTTAAAAATGAATGCAATTGTTTCTTAAAAAGTTGTGTTCGGCGAACACAGAGCCATTTATTCAATATTGTCTGCAGATACTTATTTCGCTTGGGATCAAAATGAACAATTAAGGCACATTTTTCGGGTTCGTGTAACGAGATTGTGATGAGTTTTCACGATACTCGGTGAGTGATTATGAGCTGTTGCTTTCGACTCGAGCATTGGTCGCATAATTGAGTGTCGAATGTGTGAACCCTACTCAAGATGGGATAACGAGGATCTGAATTAATTTGCGTCGGTAATTCTCACAATCTTAATAGGCATTTGCTTTTAAGAGTTCCGTCTGGAAGAGGGCCGTCGTCGTTGGCTCACCTTTTCCAAAATGACTTTTTATGGCTATTGATAGCATCACGTTTCACAAATAAGGGCCGGCTTTAATGCGCGCTCGTTGGATATACTCCAGATTAAGTGTCTTCTGGCATTGGTTGACCGAAAGCTTTACAGTCTCGTGATTAAAAATGGGGATCTTAGCTTCCGGTCTTTTTTGAAGGCACCTTTCAGGTTGTTCGTTTCCGCGGGGGGCTTTAATGTGGTGGAAAATAAGTGTAAAGCGAGGGGTATGATCAATGAAATTTGGAATTTCCCAATCCAGCACAAGCCGCAGGACTATACAAGACGTTAATGCTGGTTCACCATTCAGACGAGTCTTCATCTTCATCTGACCACCAGGAGTCCATGTTTTTTTTCTATCAAACACCATCAACAACCGTTCCCCATTCGATCACATCCACATCCAGTGTTGCGCCACTGAGTCTGTAAAATCAACTCACTTATGACTGTGGGTCGAGCAGATCGTGCCCTGTTCAAGTGGAAGGAGCACTTTCTGGGAAGCACAACAACTCTATAAAAAAGTTATAAACAAATAGTTTATATCGAATTACATGAGAATCGAGAGAAGACGAACAACCGATTTAATCCGCTGCAGCTTCTTGTATACATGATCAACCACACTGTGCACAGGGGGCTGCAATTATAAATCCGGAGCGTGGATAGATTTTTACGACTTGTGCACAATAAAACCATTCGAGGCAAATATAAACACACACCGCCGTGGGCAACATCCGAAACGTTGGCTTAGCAGTGGTCATCATTAACGACGACCACCAGACGTTCCGCCAACTAACACGAGACCAAGACACAGTGGACGATGGCCGATGAGACGGGAGGATGATGAGAACGACGGCGCGGTAGATGAAGATGCGGCTGAATCGGAAAAGCCATGCTACACATGTTAAGCAATTGGTCTTCGGATTTAATTGCCCGTGCACTTCATCTTCATCAGGGTGCAACGCTGCTCCATCACTTCACCTCATCCTCGTCTTCTACATCTCCCTTCTTCTCGCTCACCCCCATTTAGTAGGTGAGTGCGTTCGTGTGCTGAAGTGCACCTTTTAAAGGTATTCAACCAGTGACACCTTACGTCAGTTTGCAGCAACTCTCAGGCGGAGAGAGAGAGGAAAATTTATGGTCAACACCACAGCAGTCAACTGCGTCAGCAACCGGCGGCAGTAACGGCAGCACCAGCAACATATTTCGAAGGAGGCGGTTTGGTCACATTCCACCTGATGCCACAGGAAGGCGCTGGCTGTTGCCTGCCTTCTGGCCATCGTCATTTGTGTGGCAAATGAAATGAAAGTGAGTGTGTCACATAGCGCTGCTGTTGCAAATGAGACACGAGTGCAATGTGTGCTCCCCAAAAATGGGAACGATGGCGGTGCCCACGCGAAAATTTGTCTTTGGAATGTCAGTCATTCGTGTGACCTTGTGCGTTCGTCCCACTTGGTACATTGAAACACATTTTCGGTATGATTGTTGATGGCTGTGTGTTGTTGTTCCTGGAGTGGACGCGAGTGGAAAGATGACGAATTGAGCTTACTGAACAAGATTTGACATCGAGGAGGAAGTGCACATGGTCATGGTCATGCGTGGACGATGGTGAGTGAGTGTGGATAGGCTAGGAGTATAGTACACATGAGTTCATTCAACTTCCTACTGAAAATAGACGGTCGTGGCAGAGAATACTAGCTTGGACAGGCATGATGTTTGTGGAGCTTCAGCTCTTCGATGGAACTTGGTAAATGGAAGGTCCATGGCTTGGCTCTCGAATATGTGAATTCCATTCAAGTGGGCTTGCAGATGTCGGTGCGTTTGGAGAGGTTGGACTCCGTTTAGAATTTTGAAGTGACAGTGTGTCGTTTCGGTGTCGGTTAACTTTAATGGAGCGGTCAGATCATCTTCAACACAACCAGACGAACTTGGTGGAAATTAAGGAGCGTCAAAGCTAGACAGGAGTCTGTGAAGATGGTCTCCATCCGCGATAGCATGTTAGACCTTAACATAGCCGAACCATTGCATGGGCAGTTTCTAGGAATAGCCGCAAGAAAATTAGAAGTCTTGTGGACATGGATGATACAACACCACTTTCAAATGTCCCCAAGTTTTAGCTGAATTTATCAAGTGACTTTTAAGGCATGAAAGGTATCCTAGTTGAATACTGTTGTCAAGTCTTACTTCGTGAATATTGAAATCAGTTCAAGCCATGCATCGAAAAATATACCCCAGCTGTGTAGTAACCTTGACCATATCACCGATAGCACACCGCCAAGGAGCCGAACACAACCAAATCCACCGATAAAAACCGCCTTCCAACAGAACAAATAGATAAAATCTAGTTCCACGAATTTCGTACTAAAAATACTGCATCAGGCGATCGCCTAACACACGTATTTGAATCACCCCAGAAAGTGTGTTCATCTCGGTTTTCTTCCCCGCCCCGCTCGGTATTCTTTGTTTATTTTTACTAACATGTTCGTTGAATAAAAAACAAAAATACAAGAAAATTTTGTCAATAAATTCGCTACTTAGGTGCATCTGTCCCACCAGACGAGAGGAACGGAGAGACCGCAGTAGCGAAACACGCTGAAAATACAAAAGCAACCAATTAAAATCATATAAATCTGAAAGCATCATTCTAGCCAAGCTGACTGCTGTTTGTTTGCCCGCGTTTCTCACTGAACCCCATCTCCCCGGCGACGACATCCACACGGCTAGACCTGTCTGCATAGTCCACCCGATTTTTCGTTCGTTGCTTTTTTCTTCTTAAATTTGAGACTTATCACAAATAAAAAGACGGCACTCGCAGACAGAATTCGTTACTTCGATAAAGGCAATAAATTGTCTGTTTCAAAAATACAACATCCCCCTTGTGGTGTTCCGACCAAGTCCCAAGGCGGAGGAGACTCGGGACATGTTGTGACTACGTGTTGTTCAGAACGATTTCGATATTTTCTCACGACCGAGTCACATCTAAGTCAGACACCGCGGAGTCAATAGATACAGTCAGTGACACTCTGAACAGGTGCTGTTTGCTCCAGCACTTCTGGTTTTTGGCCACAAATGACATAATCGGCGGTGGTGGGTTTCGAATCTCATTCAGTATTTTTGCTCAAAAGCCAACGATGTGGTTCTAACACGCATTGCGTTGCCCATTTTTGTCCGTTCGATATCACCTCCGAATACGCTCCAAACAAGGCATATTCAATCGTGTGGGTTCCCTCATTAATATCGCCAGCTCAGGCGTTGTCACTTGCCCACCCATGCAACCGGCCGACTGGCGGAGAGACAACGTACCTACAGAAAGAAAAAATAAATATTAATTGGCCATCGACTTTTGGTGGTGCCTCCACGGAGCTGTTGTCGATGATGTCGGTGCTGTTGGTCGCCTGGTGGCCAGGTTCTGAATAGAATGCGGATGTGTTCGACTGTGTCGGAGAGGGTTCCCCACGAACAGCGAAGGAGAAGGTGGAAGGAATGTCCATTTCGGATTGCCGTAGATGGTTTACCATAATTAGTTTCCTATTCAAATGGACTTTGGGTGGCATGCTGGACTATAAAGTTGCCGGTGATATCTTAATATTGAACAAAGTTTAGCCGTATCTCGGATAAGTATTTATTGAATGAAGTTATTTTTCACCATGGGGGAGTGTCCCACGACACGAGGATTCCTTAGGTTGCGTTGAATGCCGCGCATGGAGAATGTTCGGATGCATTGGGGACGTGGTAATGAGAGTGAGACTGGTTGCATTGCGTTCGGTAAGAACTTATGAATTATGGCAGTTGGTCTTGGAATCGATTCTTATCTGGGAAATATATTTGATTAGCAGTGAATGCAGGGGAGTATTTTTGGTCGACTACGGGTGGTAGATTTATCAGATAAAATAGCAATAGGGAGTGTGTCAAGAGAGAGAATATATGTTTTTGGGTTCAAATCTATTAAAGTGTGGAACGGACATTTCTTAAACAGAAAAAGTATTTCAAGTCGATGAGTTAGAGGGGGAATGGGATTGAGCTTAAGTTTAGACACTCGGAAGAGGATCTTTGATGTCAAAGATTGTGGAGTTTCAACTCTTTTACGAAAGCTTGCATTCCTTCTTTACTTAGGTTAAGTACTATTTCTTTCATTCTAAGGTGGATTATGTCTTCTCAGCCAGCTTAGGGCTGTGAGCTAAGTTTTTATCCTATCAATATAGTAAAAATTGGAAACATATATTTACCCCTATTGTAAAAAAAACGCCGGTGGGAACTTCTTCTTCTTCTTTGATTGGCGCTACAGTCCGGGGTGGACCTGGGCCTCAACCAACATGCCTCTCCAGCCAGCACGATCTTTCGCCAGCTGCCTCCAGCTGCGCACTTGTGTGCGCTTTCTAGTACGGGACGTCCTCTTTTGCGCTGTTCCAATGGCACGGTATCGAAGACTCTTCGGGACGGAGCTGTGGTGTCCATCCGCTCTACATGACCTAGCCATCTTAAGCGTTGTATCCGAAGACGCTTAACTAGGTGCATGCCGCTGTACAGCCCATACAGTACGTGGTTGAACCTTCTCCTCCAAACGCCACCAAAGCAAAAAGGATAAAGGATCGTAGCAGAACTTTTCTCTCTAAAAAACCAATACATTCTTCATACGCTTTCAGCAGCGTCCATGTCTCTGCGCCATATAGTAGGACTGAGATGAACAGAGTTTTATACAAAGTCAATTTGGTGTTTCGTGAGATGGCTCTGTTACTCAATGGCGTCTTGAGCCCAGAGAAGCAGCGATTGGCAAGAGTAATTCTGCGCTTGATCTCAGTACTGGTGTTGTTCTCGCTATTTACTCCAGAGTCTAGGTACACGAAGTCCTTGACTACCTCAAAGTTTCCGGTGGAAACCTTTCACTAAAATTCACAACTTTGGATCGTTGAATACGTTCGAAGTGAATTATTCACTTGTCGATAAGGTGAATGCGTTTTGAAGCCATCGTGAAAAACGTCCGAATTCAAACACCCCATACAAACCTAGACATTTCTCAAGCGCAGCAGATTCATTGCGTATCTGGGTGTTCGTTGTGAAGAAGAGAGTGAAAATGACTGCAAGCTCGGATTCATCATCGTTTTCAAGTCATCCACACCATATGAAAATGCTGCCGTAGGTTTTAACAAAACTGAAAAACTAAATAACACTTATGCCCGATCTCACAGTACAACCTTATCTGCTGGTTTAAGCTGTGAACTCAAAAGTTTTCGTTTTCACAGTCAATATTTAAGGGTAATTTAAGTGAGTCAAGGATTGAGTGTCATTGTGAACTATTGTGTGTGTGATTTATAAATTGGCGTGCTCACTGCTCTCTCAGAAGCACTGCCAGACTAAATAATTAGTTCTGTGTGTGAGTTTTCTTCATGTATTTTTGGGCACAAATAATTTTAATACACTAATGGCAATTATGTACTCTCAGGATTGACACTTAAGGCGTGGCCATTGGTGGCTTAAGTTAAGCCACTATTTAAGTGGAATTCATCACTTAAGTTACACTGTGAAAACGAAATTTCTATTGATTCTGACTTTAGCATCGGATCGACACTTAAGCTCGCACTCTGAAATCGGGCTTTAATAGAGCAAATCAAAATTTAAATTTGAGAAACTCGAGGGTGATGGCCCGTGGCGTTGTGGGTATGTGCGTCGACCCCAACCTCGACGTACAGCTCTGAGTGACAAAAAATAATTTTCACGACACCTGTCTAGAAAAAGCTTCTCAAACTTGGCCGTTCGGATTCGCATAAAACTGTAGGTCCCTTCCACTCGTGAGAGAACAATAGCACGCACAACACAAGTGATTGCTGAGAAGCTAGGCCCTGGCCTTCTATGGGCTGTAGCGCCACCCTTATTATTATTATTATTATAAAAAAATCTACAGCAAATCTTGTAGTAAGTTCTCATTTCTTTATCTCATTTTTCTTATTTCACTTGGGTTTTTGGGTTGCTTAGTTTAAATTTGAGATATTGCCCAGCATTAATCGCTGTCACTTATCACAACACATCAGTTTTGCGAGTTCGAAGTAGTCATCGGCAAGGTAGTCTGCCCGCCGATTCCACGATCCATATGGCAAGTGAACGCGAATCGAGTGATTGAAGTGAATCTCAGATACCCCGCATTCCAAGATAGGGATGATTGTTTGGATCTTTGTGGAACTCCTTGTTGCGATCGGGTGCCCAGATTTAGGTGAAAAGCAACTGGCAGGTAATATAGAGTGGCGCACCAATTGTGCAAGAATAACAAAGTCAATTGACTTTTTTTTGCAATTCAATTTATTTCATTTAATGTATTTTATTGGATAGAGAATTAAATTTTAATTTATGTTGCTAATTGGTTTTAAAACCGTAAATAATCTAAATGCTCATCCACTCATATGCGAGACCTGACAAGAAAATTACTCATTGCCGCCTGAAGAGTTGAAGTCGGGATCGCCTCAATTATTGTTGTAATGGATTGCTGCATTTCAGTCAGTTGGATTCGTTTTGTACACCTCCTGTTTGACGTAGAAAGAAAAGGTGCAGTATGGTGCAGTCAGGTCAGGTGTCCTTAACGACCAGCGAAAAGTGGAGTTTCTAAAAAAAAAACCAACTTGTTTGAGAATTTTTCTCCAAGCTCCATCTATGGGTGGTGCTACAGACCGTACAGGACCAGTGCCTAGCTTCTGAGCAACCACTCGTGTTGTCCGTGATAGCGGAAAGGGACCAACCATTTATGCTGATTCTGGACGGTCAAGTCAGAGTCAACAAGAAGCTTCTTCTGGACAGGACATACTCTTTGAGCAATGTCAGTGACTCGAAATAGGTGTGGCCGTGAAAATTTTTTTTTCTTGTCGTTCAGACCAGGATTCGAACCTAGACGTACGTAGAGGTTCAATGGCATTGGGGTCGACGCACATACCTTTAATTTTTCCCTTTTTTTTTTTAGAGGTTTTTAAGAAAACTGTCCCAAATATACTGCAGTTTCATGGGCGTCGGCAGGAAAACCAGAAGCCGATTCTATAATGACGAGACAGCATACAACTGCCTTTTTTGCGTAGGCCTTGAATATTTCAGTGTTTGGGGAAGGTGTGGTGGCCCATGCAGTTGTCTGCAGTCATTTCTTACAAATATTAAAGAGCATGTGCTGAGGTTAGGTTCGATTATGGGGCTGCCAATGAAATTGACAGCACACTTAGACCATATTGGTCCATTGTTATACCCAGTGCCGTAAAGTTGATCCCAACGGCAAATGGTGACTGGACCTTTTTTGAAGAATAGGCCAAAGTGTAGCAACTTTTGCCTATAACCAAGGGAATCGAACCCTATAACCAAGGGCTGGCGCTCAATCAACTGCGCCATCCATCCGTTTAGAGAATGCGCTTTGTTTGTTTGCATCGTGGAGAGTCATGCCACCTCGGTCCTCCCGAGATTCCCAACCATTGATGTAAGCCATGACCAAGTAAGGGGGTAGTCGAACCAACTAAGGTTCGAGTGGCTTTTAACACCCATTTTCAAGAACGACCTTACTGACGCTGGCACCGCCAGTCAGATAATAAAATTAACTTCCAAACACAGCGTAGGAAAAACCCCAAGAGTATATCTTAATTTGTGTACATTTCCTTATCGTTGATTTATTTTGTTTCTTCCCATAACTGAACACGTGATCAATCAGATAATCAAGGAATTCCCATTCATGATTAAAATCAGATCGCAAACGTTTGATTAGTTTACATCTTCAACTTGGTCACAATTCCCATCATCGAACGGACCAGAGGGAAATTTGTATTTGTTTTGTTTTGTTTTTTTGTCTCACATCAACCCACACCTCGAAGCAACACCCCCTTACAATAAGTTTCCCATTCATTAAAAAGATTTTATGGTCAAAAAGTCCGAATGACTTTTGATAGTTTCTGGTATTGTTTCTCAAGTTCGGCGTCGTTCGACAAACGAAGCTCTATCCACACCTACATCCACCGAGAGGTGGTAGAGGTAGCGAGACACTGCCACGACAGAATGAACTGCCGAATGAAATGAATCTCATTGAGTGTAAAATGTCTGAATAAATTTAACTAAATTACGATGACACTGATTTTACGAGCCCGACGAAATGAAAAAAGAAGAAAAATCAGTCCGGCCGAGACATTTTGGGATGATCTGCTGGGCTGACAAAGTGAGTGTGGCCGCCGTCGTGCCGCCCCCACGTTCCGAAAAAGCAAATTAAATTGGAAACATAATTAATTTATTGGTCGTGGTGTTAATGTGTGTGTTGGTCTCAGATATTTATGGGTGTCGTATGGGAATCGGGTGATATCGTACGATTTTCGTAAGACGCTATACCTGAGCGTGTTATAGATTTGTCTCGTTTCCATATTCGAAGGCCACTGGCGCTGCGCTTTGGCGCATGTGACCATTCCCCGTTGTTGTTGTTGTTTTTTTGATGGAATCACAGAATTACTTTATGTTCGTGTCACCAGTGACAGGCTTTGATCATTGACGTGATGTGCAAGCTATTATTGTAGCGGAGAATTGATATGTGCATTAACTGAGTGCGAAACTAGATAAGTCTTAGTGGTGAGCAATGGGGAAGTTGATGCTAGCAACTAATTGATTGTATGAGTTGAAGAAGGGGTATTTTCCATCGTGTTCGGTCTACATTTACACAGAATTGAGATCAATTGTCGCATATTTTATGACATCAAGATGACGACGCCCGCAACAAAGTTCAACAGCAGCAATCGTACCAACTCCATGACCCAACGCGCCCAACTCCGACCAATTCACCAGGAAACGACACGCGCCCCCTGGTGTTATGTCGAATGCGTCCTCTTCCTCTGCTTCAAATAGCTACACCCAATACCCATTCACTTTGCTGTGAGCCCATAAAATTGATCCGTCTATCGTAAATCCATCAATATCGCGTCGTTGCTAAACGTACACGCATAACACCCAATCGACCCTTTGAAGCTATCAACATTCCATCAGCCAGCCAAATGTAAACAACGTCACCTTCAAATGGTTCTTCACCTCCCACGGCCCGTGTTAAAAGTAACCACTCATCAGCTTTCGGCCCCGAAAGAAAAACTTTGTAATTTTATTTTATTACCAGGTGCAGTGAAAGTTGTACTTCATAGATCTATTTGTGGTATGACAGCGACCTCATCAAATCGGCGCACTCCAACACGCGCACCGGGCGTTCCAGCACGTCTTTCCCGCCTGAATTTTTTATGATTTAGGCGTAAAGCTCTACTAAGCAGATGACCGTAAACTTTTATAAACTCATCACCCAACGGTATTGATCTACATGTGTATACATGTAGACACATGGCGTCGCGGTCGCATCGTCAACGGTGTTAGGATCAGAGAGTGAGTTCGCCGGAGATGTGGCGAACCAAAACATGAGGATGTAGACAAATGGACTGGAAGGAGAATTGAAGATATGGTACTCTTGCCGATGGCAAAGTGGCTGACTGTACCGCCATCCGCCGACGCCAGATGTGGGCCGATGAAGCGCATGTATCTGTTTATCTGGAGTGGCGGCGAGTACTGCAGCGGTGCGTGATGTGCCTCCCACATTGGGTGAGATCTCACCACTTTTGCTTCGACTCGAGAGTATGCTTGTCAGAGAAATGGTAAATAAACACACGGAATTCTTCGGATAATCTGTGAGTGAGAATTTTGGTTGCCGTTGGAAAAATAAATAACGAATTACACGCACTCGAGTGTAAACGGATTGCATCATTCGAACGAAGACAAGCCCCCTCCCACACACATGCACCGCACACTCAGGTACCACTTCACTCAGGTGTGTATCGGTTTCACCGCGACTCCGGTGGAGCCGTTGTTATCCGGGATATTCAGAACAAGGATAGCTATTAGATAGCCAACGATGGAAGCATGGCGCGCGGCGTCGGCGATCAGTCCTCATCGTCCTCTCGTCGCTCCATCCTCACTCGGCTCGGGCCAACGGTGCAGTGGGAGTGGAACGAGTTGAAGCTTATAAATCGACACTTGAATTGATTGATAGATTCTATCAATTGAGCGAAGGAAATAAATTGAAAACTTGGGGCTGATGTAAATGGACGTGGATATATTTTAATACGGCGATTCGTTGTGTGTGCGTCGCACATTTGCATGTGCTCCCACAGGAGCTGAAGGAGTGGGAGGAGAATTCTGAAAAATGGTCGTGGTTTTGACACTTAAATGTGCGAAGAGGGGAGAGTGAGAGAGAATCCCATTTTAGTGCGCATGAACGAGTGAATAGAGAAGCAAAGTTATTGGATTCCTTTTGAAATGATTGAAAGTTATGGCAAATAGAATACCAGTAATCAATCGTCGGATACCGCTGAGAATTGAAAGAGTGAAATGATGGAGATATTGAAGCTTTTTATGCGGAGAGACCAAGCAAAGGCAACTGGAACAGATATAAATGGTCCAATTCAGGATTGATTTTCGATGAAAAATGCCCTGGTATGCATTCATATCACGAGTGAATGCGAGAAGTTGCCTTCATTGTGACCCGGATCAAGAGACCATGAAGTTCGTTAGAAAATGCATTCCCGCCCGCAAGCACTCAACGCAGCGCTGGTCAACGATGAGGGGAATATAAATGCTTGGATTATAGTGAAATTCGGAAGATACGAGTATGAATGCCTACACCCCTATCGAAACTTGAACGGTCCGAGATGTGATGTGTGGCTGTGGACTCGTTTGTGTATGCGGGCGGACTGAGTGAGATAATCTACGAAATTTTTGCTTCATTGGACTGGAATGGAAATCTATGATTCACTGGGATTTTAAATTGAGTTTGATGAACTCCGAATATGGTCGTGTGTAAATCGCATCGCCTGTGATCCGAACTGTGGGACGTGGTGTATATTGCAAGAACTAGAGCTACTGGAGGCAAAGAATTTAAACTTCGCCTCACCAGAAGTTGGCAATGACGAGGGTTTATTGTAGAGGACACACGAACTCAATTATGGGTCCACTTTCGAACGAGACGTGTAATGGTGGTGCATCGAATAATATATCTAAGCAACGAATAATATATCCGTGCATAACACGTGAATCTTAGTCCAAAACAGTCTACGTCAATAGTCATCAGCGGTCACAAGAATGTTCGGATGGCATTGTGCTACGGTCACACATATATTGTGTCTAATGGACGGACGCACGTTGAATATTGTCAAATCTACGGCAGCGTATGGGAAATAAAATCGTCACTTGTGCTGTTCTATGCGTACTGTGGAACAGTAGCTCGTGGTCAGACGTTCTTTTCCGGGCCGGAAGACGAGAATTCGATTGAGCTGAAAGGCCTATCGAAGTAAGTTCTCAAACTCAACTCAACTCTCACAGAGGAACTTTTTTCTGTGAACCTGTCAGGCACAATTGAGGCAGGTATTGGTGAAAGCGATTACGAGAATTCTTACAGTTGCTGACGGTAAGTCTTAGCTCTTACATCATCTACTCACACTATGCCTACTACGGGACCTATAGTTTCATATTGGCGGAACCGTAGAAATTCTCAGTGTCCCGAGAGAGCTGGTAAACATGAATGTTGATGCTATGATTGGGGTCGTGCTTGTACGCGTAAGGGCTATAAGGAGCAGTAAATGTCTCAAATTTGATCTTGACCCAGATAATAAGGTAAAACCCAAGTAATTGTCTTCTTTACGTACAAGCTGTTACTCGCAATTATCACTGGGCACTTGTTTTTGGGTGCCTCAAGCTTCAATAAGTCTAATCCCATTCATCCACCTGCAGACGAACGAAGGACGGTCTTTTGCTTATTGCTTCCATGTCAGTGATTGAATTCTCTCTCCCGCTGCGTGCGTCACAGGAGGTGTGGTCTTTCTTGTACCGCGTTGTCCCTCGGTGTTGAAATTGAAGGTTGGAGCATTGATGTCCATTCGCTCTACGTGACCTAGCCACCTGAGACGAGAGACTCGAACTCCTTTGCCCAGATCGATGTCGCTTTACCGCTCGTACTGTTCTATCTAGCTATCCAGTACCTACTACCCAAATCAAGGAAGAAGAGAGAAAGAATGTCCAAAGGTGCTACACACCTCTTTGACTTCCTCGTGGACTTTTCGACGCGTTTGAAACCTGTACTGAAGCTGGGTTAAGGAAGCTGCTCTTAAGGCTAACTAGGAAAAGACGAAGTACATTCTGTCGAGCAGGAATCTATCACACACCAAATCACAGACAGTGACAATTTCGTTTTCCTCTGGGCAAACGTGAACTTTTGAAATGATATCCTAATCAATACCCAACGTAGGACCGACCTTTAAAATTTGAACTAGTTCGATTGTCGTCTGGACTCAAGACTCCTGAGTCGATGGACCAAAATAATGCTCTAAAAAACACTTATGTTAAGTAACATGGTTTTTCGTGCCTTCGAAAGAAAAATTCTGCTTCAGATGATATGGTCCTGTATTCGGAGAAGAACCGCTAATTGCATGATCTGTACCAGGAAGTGTAGTCCATCGGCCTCACTGGCTCTATCACCTCGACCGCATGAACACCAATCCTTCAGTTAAAAGGTTATTCGAATCCTAGTATCTTTGTTCGAGAAGGAATTCTCCTTCGACGAAAACTCTGGTTAAAAAAATAAGTTATGGCGGGCACAAGGCAGCTAAATATCGTTGACTGGAAGCAATGTGGCCAGAACCACCAGCGATTCAGCTCAGACCTTAAACGGATCGTGAGCCTGATAAGTAAGCTAGTATGACAAACAGAACCGCAATGTAAGACTGTGTATGCGTATTTTGCTACTCGTTCTTCTTTGCGTGGCGCTACGATCCGATGTGGACCTGGGTCTCAGTCAGTATTGCTCTCCAATTAGCTCGATCTTGGGCTATTCGTCTCCAATTTCGTACACTCAGCTGATTAAGATTTCTTTCCAGCTGGTTACGCCATCCGAGCGAGGTATTCCCCTACCGCGTTGTCCCTCAGGGTTGGCGTCGAATACTTTCCGAGCCTGAGCAGTAGTGTCCATTGACTCTACATGTCCTAGCGTTCTGAGTCGAGACAATCGAATTCGTTTGACTTGGTCAATGTCGTTGTACAGCTCGTAGAGTTCGTCGTTCAGTCTTCTCCTCCAAACACTTTCTTCGTAAGCGGGACCAAATACGATTCGAATGATTTTTCTTGTGCGTATTTTGTGTATTTTGCTACAGCGACTTAAAATCCAAGAGAAACGTACATGCAGAACGCGAAGGAAACATCTTGACGTATGGACGAATCATGCTATCTTTTGGCAATGTGAACCAATGTCTTGTAATTTTTTTTCTGATGACACTCATATTCGTGAATTTATGGTCGATTCCTACAAGAACTCCCGCGGAGTATACACATCTAGATGATTTCGTATTTCATTCATAACGACATGATATGAGCAATACGGTCAAATAACAATTTAATCGAAATCTAAATCATAAATCTGATTTATTGAAAAATACATTCGGAACCACAAAATCGATGATTTCGAATTCCCATTTAGTCGTCTGTATTTCAGAGTGCTTGCGTTGGTGCTGTGGGCATGTGACATATGAGATTTTGTTCTAATTTTGAAACGGAAGAGTAGGGGTATAACAATCAAATAGGCCTGAATTGCCGACGCTCTTAATGGCAACTCATTTCAAATTTTTGTGCTTGATCACTTGGCGTACTAGCGAATGTCGGAAATTCTTGCTCGTCTATTAGGACAAGGTATTGTATTTGAATTTAACATGTAGCTGTGACGCTATCCCATCCACTCGCTCTTCAATTCATCAGCAAAAGTAGTCGTTAATTTCTTTAAAAAAATACACAAAATTAAGAAGAACACCACATTACACAAAGATTCTTTCACCATTCAACACCTATTACAAATCACCCGAATCATATTTGTTCAAATGGCTTCCGCAAATGTGCCATGAACCGTGTCCAGCGCTTCTAGTTTATTTTCGAAACTTGCAACTTTCGAAAGCTTAATTTAGCAATTCCCGCTAAACCAACAACGCGGCATGCCATTCTCCAATTGCGTTCGTTTTTCACACCTCAGTGCGGGTGTTTCGAATTCCACACTCCACCAAGTGTGCGCGCAATGAAGAAGTGAAAATCTGCGTGCCTAACTTCTTGGAGCAAACAACTCAATCGTATACAGTTTCTAGTCTAATTAACTCCACTCCACTAATTCGGTTCGGTGCGATGCGATGGAACGAATAAAACGAACTCCGAAAGATAGTCATTAAATGAATTAACTGTAGTGCATTGGAGTGGTGTATGTTTTGAAAGTGAATTTCGAATACAGCCTCAGGAGTGTTCTTCAATTTCAATCAGTCGTGCTCGCATGAGTCTAGGTTCCTTCGAATTGACAGCACCTCCAAATGCGAGTAAATGTGTGTGCGCACTTATGTGATGCTCTCGCGGTAATCCTGACTTTTGGTGGAGTCGTGCGATTTTAAGCCGCAACATCGCTTGAGCGACTATTTAACATTTTTTTGCAGCCCCATGCAACTTTTCACCCGTGCGAACAAACGGGCAGCCTGCACAGTTGCATTATTCAGATGGCCTCGGGTAGGGGTTTGTTGTGTACGTTGGGGGAAACATGGTATTGTTTTGAAATTAACCTGTTTATTCGCCATCATTGTGTTTCCGTGCTGATGTTGCTGGCAACTAGGGCCCCATCTGCATTTATGGGGCGTCGACATCCCCTTTGATGTTTGCTTAGGAAGCATAGCGTTCTGCTCTCATTTGTAAGTGACTGAGCAGGAGCTTTGAGGCTGAAAATGTGAAAAGTTTTGTAGTTATCCACTCTCGTCTAGCATCGTTACTTTCTAGGTTAAAACTTCTGGGCGGGAGGGTGAGGGAGAGCGAATGCGGAAGGGATCTGTCTGTTGTATGTTTTTTTGCTTGGGCCTTGTTTGAGTTTTTTTGTTTTACTTTGTCCTAATGGCCCCAAGTTTGAACTTCTTAGTTTGGAATTTTTCCTCGCAGAGACACTCGGGTTATGACAGCGGGGTAAGTCGAGGCACGGGGGTCCTGGTGTATTAGAGATGGGAATTGAAAACTTAATAAAACTTGGTTGAACAATTGGGGATATTACATTTTTCGTGATATGTCTGTTTACTGATGCTTGAAGGAGGGGCTGCCCGCGGACTCCCACATTCGTCGGGCCGTCATAAGTTTCGCAGCACTTTTGAAGTGAGGTTGTAAAACAATGATGGAGTGTTTCATTTTGAGTTTTATCAAGAAAATGTAGCGTGGGCGAAGTGAAAAGTAAATAACAACGCGAAACATTACTATTTGTCTTAGTATGGTTTGTTTTTTCAACAAAATGTCGCGTTTTGGGGGGCTTTTGTCATTTGGTACGAAATGAGAACTCTGATAATTTTTTATTCATTTTCGTGTTGAAAAGAATTCATTAAAGCACTTCGTGGGTTGAAAGAAGAGACAAAACTCGCGGGGGGGGGGGGGGGAAATCTCAGAGGATGGGAGAATGTTCATTGATGGGGAAGTTATGTGGTTGGAGTTTGAATATTTTCGTAAGGCATGTCAAATTATGCTGGATATTCATTGATGTTATGAAGGCGAAAAAATACCTAAAATTATGTAAATGTTTGGGGAAGTATTTTAGTTAGTTATTGATGACCCAGTTTATAAGGTTTTTAGTGAAGTCTTCGGCATTGCTGGTAAACAAGAAGAAAAGTGGAGATTCTATCATTTGTTTGCTGAGGCAAGTATTATTATACTATTGTGTTTCATTTCTTAATATATTTTAGAGACTATTTATGTATTTAAGATGCAAGTGTTATAGTGTTATACACTTGCCTTGGCCGAGCCAGTTTAATTGACGGATTTTTGTCTTCCGGACTACATCCACATGCTTGTACAGCTCGTAGAATTCGCAGTTGTGTCTTCTTCTCCATTCGCCTTCCTCGCAGACGGGACCATATATCCGACGTAGATGTTTTCTTTCGAAGGCACTAAGAATCAGCTCTGCATTCTTGCTTAGTGTGCAGCTTTCGGCTCCATAAAGCAGGACTGGCAGAATAAGAGTTTTGTAGAGCATGACCTTGGTCCTTCGAGTCAGGAGTTTCGAGCCCAGTTGTATTGACAAGCCGCAGTAGCATCGGCTGCCAAGGAACCTGCATTAGTAGTCAGAAGTTTCTGCAGGTTTTACCATATTAGTTTCTTTGAAAATCTCTTAAAAGCTTTTTGATTAAGTTTCTTACTTTTCCCAACATAAAAGAGTTCAAATCAATAAGAAAATATTTTTTTTACTAAGGTGAAAGCTGCTATAAGCGGATAGTGACGGTTGCAGCTTTTGTCCGGCTAAGGGAGAAGTCCGTCGATGGGGAAAAGTAAACTTAAGTGTTTAAAGGCTAAATAAATAAATCATATCTGTTTTTTAAAAAAAGTAACAAAATTGAGTTATTTCAAGTATAATTCAACATAATATTAATAATATGGGTGGCGCTACAGCCCGTAGGGTACCAGGGCCTACCTTCTCAGCAATCACTCGTGTTGTGCGTGCTATTGTTCTCACACGAGTGGAAGGAACCCACAGTTTAATGCAGAATCCGAACGGCCAAGTTTGAGACGCTTTCTCTAGACAGGAAATACTCTTTGAGCACTGTCAGTGACTCGAAAGAGGTGGGGCAGTGAAAATTATTTCTGTCGCACAGAGCACGTATCGAACCTACGACGTCGAGGTTAGGGTCGACGCACATACACACAACCAAACGGACCACCAGAAATCAACATAAAACAAGAAAATAAATGCATAAATTATTTTAGTGTAGACATGTTTATTATATATATGCTTAAAAACATCAGTTAGCATTGTTCGTTTATTTCATGATTTGTTTCCAATAGTATACTTATGGGATCACAACTCTAGGAGCATCTGAAGCGCATTTCCATAATTCCTCTCGCAAAAAAAGTATATAGTTTCTCAACTCTAATTTGCGCCTCCTTGTGTGAACTGCATATTAGTTCATCTAATACCTCCGAACCTTCTTCGTCATCTTCAGAGGTGTTACCGATGTCGACTACGTTGTGTGCTTCTACCATGTTATCACTATCTTTGTGCACATATCCAATAATGTTTAAGATGCTTCCTGGATCAACATCAATTTGAAAGAAGTTTTGAAATTCTTTTTGGAATATAATAGTCGTCGCTTTTACTTGTTCCCATGCAGTGTTGATAAAATAGATGACATCCAAAATATTTACAGCTTTTATTGGAGCGCTTACATTGCGAGCGTTAAAAATGTTTTTGGCAATGGTCGTTCAAAATAAGTGAACGGTAATCAAATTTAATATTGCTTTTCACGCCTTGGTTAATAGGCTGACAGACTGATGTGGTATTGTTTCCCGGTAAAGTGTCTATATCGGTCTTATGCCATGCTAAAAGATACTTGAACGTTTTGCTCGAAAAAATGTTGTCCGCCTAAGAGAATTAAAAATTTCCAAATTGTCTCAGTCGCGTACGGGTGACAGTGTGCCCGCTAAAGGGCAAATAAAACCTATGGAACTTTTAAGATCAATAGACATGAGAAACTGTCCGCCCAGGAAGATTAAGCTTTCTCAGTACTTTTTAAAATATTTAATCGGAATCTACTCGTCAATGAGCATCCTCTAATACGATTCGTGCTTCTTTTTTTCATACAATTACGGGACGCACTAACGTACAGCAACGAAACAGTAGTCCAACTCGATGTATTAGTAAGCACTACAAACGACATCAAAACCGATTGCAAGTTTACAATACCTTACCAATTGCAGTTCCAATATACTTTTCTCAACGAACAATCGAATAACATAACCCTTTTGATCGAGTCCTCTTCTACGTTTCACAGCATGCAAGTGCGATTTAGGCCCTTGAAGGTTGATGGTAATTGAAGAAGAAGAAAACCGTCTGCGCACTCCATCGCCTAAAGTTTGTATGACCCATCGATCACTCTGAACTTCTGAGGCTGCTTAACAGAGTAACGCTACGAGTTGACATAAAGAGGAAACGAACTGATGATAGAGAGGTGGACACACAGAAAATCGTCTAGAACTGGCCGCCCATACTTTGGGTAAGGCACAAGAAAAAACATTTTTTTAATTATTGGACCAGTAAATTATTGCCACGAATATTTTGAAACCCCTTTAAAACGGCCTTGTGAAAACGTTGATACTCAAGGTGATTCACAACCACACCACAGCCTAAAAACTTCTCTTGCACCCCATAGCGTTGCACGTAATGCACGAACCGCCATTATGTGCATCTACTGTTTGTATCGGCGTTCAAACGGGATTAGTGAAATAGAACCATGATCTTATTAGTGTTGCAGTTGGCTGAGCCGTAAGTGTTGAACATGTGGCATGAACCAGACGGTGCAATCGCACACACAGCGCGAGTCACAAGGGATATTGTGAGGGAAGTGTTTCCTGGTTGCGTAGTTTCCTGTTTTGGCGATTTGATTTGACCAGTAAGATTGTCCGATTTAACCATCATAGACTTGTTTCTTTAGGACTAATTGAAGTCGTCAACGCAGCCCGTTATGAGCTTGTTTTTGTATGGATGTGTATGTATGGAAAACTGAGGGAAATGCTAAATTATGGCGAAAAAAGTTAGAGAGAAGTTTGCCTTAGACTCCACTGTGCTTGCAGAAAATCGTCATAGACTGACTGGACACGCCTTTAGGGTTATGTCTAGGTTTTCACCAAAAATACAGTAGCGCCACACGAAGAAACTAAACCTAATCTGTGTATACCACAATTGTCCTGACGTCTAAGTTATCAGTTCCGTCTCCCTGAAAGCTTAACCCATATTAAATTCGTTCTCTACTTCACCTTCTGACAGCAATCCCGAGCATGTCATCGAAATCACCAGTATGCCACATCCACTCTTCCAGACGCTGTTGCCAATATTGGCTGAAGAGAAATTCAATTTCTTGCATACCCCGCCTTCAACCCTGAAAGTATCAATAAAAGCGATCAGTTTCTATGTAACGATACCAATTCTAAATTCAATGCTACCCGCAAGTCTGATTGTGCACCGTCGCTTACAACCACCTCAAAGGATGCAGGCAAACAATACTTCTGTATGCCAACCATCTGGGAGCACTTTGCAAGAGGACAAACATTAGTCATCGTCCTCGGGCCACAGTGAAGAGCTTTCAAACGTCCCCATCTCACCAGGCAATGCTTTTTGCGAAATGAAATGCAGAAAGACCCACCAGCATGGTGTCACGGGAAATCCAAATAATTAAATGTGGTCCCAACCTAAGTCCTCTTTATGCTCAAAAAATACGTCGATAGACATAAAAATAGACGCCCAAGGACTCATTCTAACAAGCGACCTCAATGCCAACAGACGAAATTTAGAGTCTCCACAAAAATTACACCACCCTCGACGTTCGGAGGCCACCCAGCACTTTCGCAAAAATTAATTTTCCCCGCGCACAAACGCTGCTGTCTCTCGGTACAGCATTTGGCTCCTTCCTAATTACACTCATATCTCTTTGTCGAATCTCCTATATTTGTGTGACTATGTGGCTCCAGTGAGCCTGCCTGTGTATGCGTGTGTGCGCGCGCTAGGATAACCACCCGCCTAAGAAATTCTCAATTAATATTTCGTTTCACTTGTTTTGGAAACAATTTATCATACTTTCGGTTGCCCTACGACACTGCAGCGAAGTGAATAATTTATGAACTTCTTTGGGTTATACAAAAGCCCTCGTTCTGTCATTAGGAATTGTTCATTATTGCACAGCAGTCCAGGCGTGGCGTACTCTTATAAATCTTCCCCAACCAATGCCGATGAATTAGCCTGTCTTCTTTCGGCACTCCATTAAATCGAGCCAGGCCGGCGGCGCGGGGCCCAGCAGTCGAACTCCAGCCGTTCGCCGGGCAGAAAAACAAACACCAACTCACGCCTCACACCCCCCGGAGCCATTTATCTTACATTCCTCTCAAACCTTTCGTTATTGCTATCTAACCATTCCTTAAGGAGAGATAAATTTTAAGGTTTTGATTTTATTAGTGTAATCGCTTGTTTACAGACAAAAGTTTCCCAGAACCAAAAATCGACGAGAAAAAATTGAGAAATAGCAAAATAGCAAAAAAAGAGTCAACCAGAGACAAACAACGAACTCACCATCCCTGCGGCGGGAATAGTGCATCCTGTTCGACTGCAACCAAGTGCAGAGCGGACTCCCACAAACTAGCCCTTAGCCCCCTCCCACACTGCCACACTCCCACCTGCTAATGGTTACACCCTGGGTGCACGTTTTCACTTCTCCACGGTAATGCCGAGGAACAATGTTGCATCACCGTTGCTGGCAGTGCACGGCCATAACTCGAATGAGCCGTGGATATAAGCTTGTAGGAAATTTTATGGTCCGCTGCTCATTCACCTGGAACGAGGTTGCAGTATTTCACCTAAAATAGTCTCACGATAAGGAGACGGTCGTTTGCCAAAAATTTTTCCCCAAACTTTTCACATGAGAGCCCCTTGACGTGTGCATGCATACTGTTGGCTTCTGGGGCTGGCTGGTTTCTGGATCGAAAACAAGTAAATTGTTGCTTCGATTCTGCGAAAGACGCAATAAATTCAGCCCTTTATCGGAACTTGGTTTTAGATGCATTCTTTGCAGTTTTTTTTTTGTCTTGTTTTTGTGTACTTTCGGTCGGTCGTTGGAAAATTTGATTTATGGACAGGTTGCGTTTGCTGGATACGCTGTGTTCTTGGCTTCTGTCGACTAATCAATTACGCTGGCGAATGCTGACGTATGTTTGACTGACAGACTATGGCAATGAGTAATTGGTTTTCAAATTTCAAGTTTTTGAGGGGCGCACGTATCCGCATGAGGGTTCTTGTTTTCGAGAACGTTAAATGCCAAACTAGCCAACTCTGCGAACGAACACGGGAGCACTTTGTGTGGGGAGCTTGTTGAAATGACGGGTCTTAATTGCATGGCATGAGAGGTCCGTTCTTTGGAGTTGTTGAAGTAAAAACCGTTCTTCAATTAACCAGCAAGGCAATGAAGGCGTCTGGGAAGAAATTGTTGAGGCTTTGATATGGACGTCGATCATGGAAAAGCTTAGCAGGGATGAGTTGGGGCTTAAACTGTTTTTAAAAATAAATTGTCTCAGTGTAGCAATGTCTCACATATCGACAACTAAGCTATGTTTCTCCCAATAAGTGTGTGCACTTGAGATAAAGGTTGTGCAAAAATGCATGCAAAATCTAAATTTTTACGAGACAGGAGAGCGCCCTGTGAGGTAAAGACTAATCACTTTTCATTGTTAAGCCAGATTGTAAGAACATGCATTCGAATTTTAATTTACAAAACAGTGCGTCGTTCGCAATTTTTTCTTTTAAACCGATCAGTTTACGGCTTTTGTCGTCAAGTCTACGACCAGTTGTTCTGGCCTAGTAGTCGATATCGTGCGGCCTTTCTCGAAGAGCATATTTTTTGCTGTGCCCTCGTAAGTGTAGTCGCTTTCGGCCAATCAGACAACATGTATGGACTAAATAGTCGATGAATTCTCAAGTGCAGGGTGGCTCTGCTAGACGCTGGTGCTGTATGCAACTGGGTCACAATTTACTATTATTTCTAAAGTCGTGGCATGTGGCATTGTGGGTATGTGCGTCGACCCCTAACGCAATTGAACCTCGACGTGGTAGGTTCGATCCCTAGTCTGTACGACAAAAATAATTTTCACGGCCTCACCTGTTTCGATTCACTGACAATGCTCAAACAGTATTTCCTGTCTGGAAGAAGTGTCTCAAATTTGACCGTAGGTCTCTTCCATTTGTCAGAAAATAATAGCACGCACAATACTACTGATTAATGAGAATCCAGGCCGTGGCCTTCCTCGGGCTGTAGCGCCGCTATATGACTATATCTATAATTGAAGTCCTATTTGCTTTTGGTGCTTCAAAGGGTGGCAATTGTAACTCTTAGTCAACGTGCTCGTTGGAGCAGTTGATGTTGGGGTATGATGTGCTTTAAGTGAAACAGCCAAAGTCCACATTGAACCGCAATTAGGTTCAAAACAGTCATACGACAGCTATAAATAATCAGCAATGCTTTTCCTTGGCATGATCTAATTGGTTCTAGCTCTTAACCAATAAGCCTAGCACGATCTCTAGATAGTTATCTATAGAATACCACACACAGCGGTCAGTCCCCATTTGTGTAGTGACTTACTCACTTACTTAAGGCGGCGCTACTGCTCGGTGTGGACCTGGGCTTCAACCTACAAGCGCCTCCAACAAGCTCAATCTCCAGGTAGCTGCCTTCAGTTTTGCAAGCGATAGTCCCTTTCCACTCCCGTACAGCACATGAACTATTTCGTCTTCTTTTGACACAGTCCATGCCTTTGCGCTAGCAGGCATAGGACAAATAATATCTTACATCGAGGTACTTTGAGTGTTTGAGAGTAGGCTTTGTTTATAACCGGCAATTGGCTACAGTTGTTCTCCATTTAATGTCAGCGCTGGTGTCCGTATATGAATTGATAGCAGTTCTAAGGAGACACACTCTTTGATTACCTCAAAGGTACATCTATCTATGTACCGTAACGTTCTATCTGAGATGTGTTGGGTGTCCTTTCGCCTTGACAGCATATAATTGGTCTTGGCATCATTCATCTCCGCGGTCATCATTCCATCTCCGTGGCCTCAGTCGCATAACTCAAAAATGCCATTGACATCAACATGCATTCTTCTGATATGGTCAAAATCGTTAGCATATGTGAGAAGTTGGATGGACTTTTGAAAGATTGTTCCTCTGGTGATGGCATGTGATTTTGAAGAAGTCGCATGAGAGAGCTACGTCTAAATCCTTTGAAACCTTGACATCAAAGGTTTCTGTTTTCTCCAAGTTTGATGGAGCAGCGTGCATCCTTTATCGTAAATCTTATCTTAAATAAAAGGACGACTTTGACATTGATGCCAAAAATAAATATTCGCATTTCTCCCTAGACGTGGTCCTAAAATCGATGAAAAGGTGTGGAGTATCGATCTGTTGCTCCTGGGTTTTTTCCTACAATTTGGTCAGTGTGAATATTATATTGATGGTGAATACCACACGTGTTTACTTCGCACTGTCTTATAAATTGGTTTCGTTATGATACGCTGCACCATAGGTTCGGAATCAAGGACTCAAGGAGTTCCTCACCTCACAGGACATTGACAAGAGGAGGCGCTTGATGTGTATACTGAATCTATCCGACTAGGATCATGACCCTTTGACGATCGCCATAAACGCATGAAGGACCAAAGATCGAGTTGAGATAATTTTTTCCCTTTTCAAAATTGTCCAGGACAATGGGCTACTCTGTCGCAAATTGTTGTCTGATTCCCAATATCTTGGAGCTAATATTGTTTGAAAAATTGAGTTAACGCAAACTATCGACACACGACATATGTACATGCATACGTAGGATAAAATGTAGACTAGTGAGAAGAAGAAACATATGACTGAAGACTCTAGACTAAGATATCACTAAACTGTGTTACATGTCGACGCTGTCACATGCGCTCTGTCATTCAAGCGAAGTCTATTCTGAAAGTGAATATCTCATGAGTAAAGAACGACATACCGAACGCCGCACGCGGAATTTCTTCGCTGATTGCGTTCAAGGTTTCCGAGTGATTTAATACAAAATTGATTCCCAGACAATCTGAAAATCTGTGAACGACTTAAGATATGCTAATATAATTCGCACTTCTATTCCTTACATTTGCATACATCCAACCAAACAGCACGATAACATCTGACATTCCTCACTCCCCCCGATTTGAATAAATACGGGGTACTCATTTTCCAAAAAGTGGGATCATTCCAATGACTGCTTCCAGGTAATGTCTTCCAAAAGTAAGTGTCCCCCTGCAAAGGAACGACTCTCCAAAGCAAGCCATTACCTGGATGAGCCACCTCCCACCAATTTGACACATCATTTTGTTGGCATCAAACTTCACCGCTGGCCCGGAACCTGGACGGGACCCAAGAGAAGTTGTGGCACTCCACTCAAACCGTCAAACATTCATGGAGCTTGCCAAGCTGAAGATACTTACACCACATCCTCGGGGGATAATTCGGCAAAAATAAATGGAAAAGTGCACTCATCCTAATAGCAGAAAAATCGGGAGTGTTAGCACTCAAAAAAATAAACTCCAAACAAAAATCGATCCCAAGGTCAATCGAACATTCCACCACCATCCATGGGACCCCAGCGCACTGAAACGCATTCAAGCCGAACACAGCTCCGTCAGCGCCGTAAAATGCTGGAAAATACTTATCTCTTTAATGCCGTCGAACAGCTACAATTCTATTGGAATCCCATTGGATCCGGTAGCTGCGGCCTGGGCAGGCCATCGCCCAAGGTAAATGAACTTGAAAACGTTTTCTCTGGTTTTGCACAGAAGCGCGCATAACACCAGTTGCCCTAGTTCCGGGAGTCGTCGCGCTAAAAGGAATTTCCCCGCGGGATTCTAATCGAACGTTGTGCAACCTTATTTTGTTCTTTCTGTTTTCTGTGATCATTTTTACTGGCGTGGCTGATGCTGTGCCTGTGCTGGTCTCCCATTCCACCTGCAGTTCTCCTGTTGCCGCCGCGCTGCCTCCTTGGCTTCATTATATTTCCCGAGGAGTTTGCTCGATGGCCAGGCATCACTTTGGCCCCGAAATCATTTTCCACCAGGCAGCACCGCATTAAATGCACTTTGGTAGTCATCTACCAGGTGCACCTCGTCCCTCGGCCACCACTGAGAGAATGTGTGAACTCCCATTGTGACCACGGAGCATACCACGCTGGAGGGTTGCAAAGAAGAGTTATTGCATTGTCATGACGGGAGTTGTGTGTGCTGAATGAAGGAACAGTAACACGGGCGACTAAGAAAAAGCCAGTGTTGTATACCAGATCACCCCACCGACCGACCGACCGACCGACCGTCGCGGCGCGGTGGATTGATGTATATACGATGCTGGGATCCATGGCGCACTGCGCTTTTTGTAAGCACTTGCAACTGAAGCACATTAGCTGAATGAAATTCAACTAATTCCAATGGGCTATGACGTCGAAAACAGACAACAGACAACAGGGCAAACTAGTGGTGTGGTGCTCTTGCTGGGGCACTTCAAGCCTGCATTCCGATCATGGTCGGCTGTGTTTAGTTGGTCTCGCGATGGTCACACGTGGACGTGGACGATGAGGATGAGAATCGCAAGATCGTGGCCGTAGTCATCGTTCTAGTTATGGCGTGGCGATGGTGGTGTTGGTGGCGGAATATCAGTGAAGCGTTTCACTTTGGGGGACAGGTGCAGTGCCATGAAGCTTGTGGTTGCTTTGTTTTTCTTTTTTTTTTTTGTGTGTTAAAGGTTCTTCTGGTGGCTATGTGCTATTGGAATGCAGCCACCGGTTGGGGAGAATCTGCAAAGTGAAGAATCACGCATTGAAACGCCGCCGCAGGGATCTGCAATTGAAATTTAATAAAGTGGTAGAAATAGAGAGTTGCCTTAAGAGGCTATCTCCGAAATGAATGATGGTTGGGAATTTATTTATGAGACGCTTTGTAGTGCCGTACGTTGTTCCTTTGTCTTTGAACGTATTGACACTTGGGTATAATTAAATTGCAGTCCTTGGGGCATCTCGCAAGGCTTGGAGTTGCGTATCCAGGAAGCTTCTCGGGATCAAGCGTGGAACCGACTCCGTGTCTATTAAGAGCCTTCCACAAACTAAAATAAGCCTTCTGGGTTCAATGGCAGCACCTTTCACCCCTGCAGCTTTCAACAACTACGAGGTTCGTCCTGAGTTTCCCTCTTAATAAGGGCGCGTAAAAATTGCTCGTGTGCTCGTCTGTCTGCTTCTGTATCCACCGCCAAATGCCACTTACCCGCGCGAGTACAAAGTACTTTTTTGTGGGATTGGTCGCCTCGGCATTCCACAGCAAGTGCTACTGCAACCGGGGAGAGCGTCGCAGCAACATTGGCACGCAAAAGTAATGCATGAAAAGTAAATGTTTCACCTCGGGGCAGCTAAAATGATGAGTGAACGAGAAACTTCTGCGGGCATGAGATGGTGGCTCTCGCAAAGTGTGCACTGTACTGTGTTGTGTTGTGTTGGTTCCGTTTCAAAAAGCCACATCTCATGGAGTCACATGGAGTCCAAGTTGTGGTCAAATGTAGTTGCTCCTACTACACCCATGGCAAGGTGACGGTGGCGGTGGTGCCAACAATGTTTAGGTTGTAGCTTCAGGGAGCAGTGCGCTCAGCTCAGAATACCGCGCTCTGTTCCCTTCTTCACTTCACTGTGCAGCGCTGCATTCGTTTATCTAGTCGTGCAATTAGTTCAGTTGCATGTTTAATGGCTTTTGTTTGCCATTTCGCGTTCGCATTCTAGAGAGTTTGTGGTGGAGTTGGTTTTTCTTTTTTTGCAATCGTTGTTGTTGTAGTCTTTCGTGGAAAGTAATTTCAAGTGAGGAATGTCTGGTTGTTGTGGCATTGTCTATTTTTTTGCTCTTCAGATGGGATGAACCATAAACGAAATGACATCTCGTGGCGGTTATGGAGCGGAACCACAGAAGTGGAATTAGTGTCTTCTCTTTTGGCATGAATCGTTCAGGGGAGAGGTGAACAAAAAAGTTGATGACGCCATTGTGGTGCTAGAACCGAGAGGAAGGGATGAATGGGGGAGCTCAATGTTAGAAAGTGATGCAAGGAAGTGGATGAGCTAATGGACTTCCTGCAGAATTAGGAGATCTTTGTGACTAGCGTTGTTGCACCACTTCCCAATTAATGATGCAAGACCGCAATTGTCACTGCAATTTGGAATGCGTTGGCTTCACCAGCTTTTAATTTTTTAATATTCAAAAATTAGGTATCGCCACCAGTGTTACCACAGGGACTCTATAGAGTCAAAATGACTCATTTTTTTAAGGACATATTGTTTTGTAGATTTGGCTCATTTTTTCAAGAACAAAATTAAATAAACACCTTACGTTATTTTATTTCACATTTCCATTTTCATACCTTTTCAAAATATGAACTACGCTTTAATATTACCAGAAAGATTTCATTTAAAATGCCTGAGAACACCGTAGTACTGCACTCAGGAATGGTTCTGCCGGATCTTCATGGATGACTTCAAACCCGATGATGTCTCCGGCGGTGTTTTCATGGAGGGCGACAACATCAGCCATCAATGGAACCAGCCAATCAGAGGAACCTTTCTCAAGACCTGAACCTACGATCGGACCACCTGCGTCTGTGGTTAGTGCTTCCCTTAATGTTTGCTAGACCTCTCGAGAGCACAATCGTAGATGCCATGACTTTGCACAACGTCGACCAATTAAGCATTTGCTGCTTAACATGTGTAAGAAATCCGCGGCATTCTTGCTGTTCCTTGACGGAAAAAATTGCAGACGAAATACCGCCGTAATAACGGGCCACTACACCTTTGCCGAACACCTAAATATGCTTGGTTTAAGCGAAGATACGCCTGTGGAGAGGACGACGACACGGCAATACCCTTCCTCTGTCACTGTCTCGCCTTTGCTTGGATTAGGTGGCAGGACTTCTGCACTGATGTGGTGAGAGCTGATTCTGTAGGCACTTCTTCACAGAAGCGCCTGCTGCTTCACCGAAGGAATTGTAGGTTGCTGCCTAGTAGTACAACAGACCAGTCTTGAGTCTGAGTGCTCCAGTGTTGTGTTAAATCCTCCAAAAACCACACTAGTTTCTTTTTTCTCATTAGGAGGCGTTGTGTTAACAAGAACCTTTGTTGGGACTCATTTCCTTTCAAAATTACTCATTTTTTAAGCTTCTGGGACTTATAAATAATTTAGCCTGTGGCAACACTGATCGCCACCAGATCCGTGCTTGTCGTGTACAGATCTTCAGAGGTAGCCTTCGGAGGTAGCCTATACAGGTGAAGTTAAGAACTAACTCCAGCAAGTCGGAATTAGTTGCTGCTGTGTCATAGCAGTCGATAGTAATGCCTGTGAGAAGAGGTGATAGAAAATAACACCCATAAGCTAATGATGAGTAAACCAAACTGCCAACAAATAGAAAGTGTGCTTTCAATGGCTGAAGGAGAGAGACTTCAATGGAGATTCCAAACGCAGAATCCTGACTTATGAGCCCAAAATTTACCGACAAGGGCAATGGAAAAATATTCACAAAAAAAAAAAAAAAAAACAAATAAAAAAATTGAAGCAATAAGGGACCAAGTACAGACCCCTGAGGAACATCGACTCAACCTACTTCCCCGATTTTTCTTTTCGCGTCTCTTCACTTCAATTGTGTATATCTAGAGATCTGGCAAAATCATAAGTTACCAGGTTATGCGGTTTTATCCGTATTACACCGGTAGAGTGCTAAGAGCCATGAGTGTCCGTCAACAGGAGATCTTCAGAAAAAACACTGCTTCAGGTAGCGATTGCTGTTTTGAGTTGAGTTCATGTGGTGTTGCTGTTGAAAGCAAGAGCAGATGAAATCTATATGAACAACTTAATGGAATGTGTAGAAATGTTTCCATCTGACTTTTAGGCAACCGGAAGTGCATCCTGTCACCGGTTGTTCAAAGATTCCTGTCAAGTTAGGCTAGGCCATCGCATACCTTAATATCCCACCCACAGTACCAGGATCGATGTGTTCTCCGTAAAAGTGCTCCCCCATGTACGCTTGGAAAATATTTGTGTGCTACTACTTATTTGACCCTTCCTAGGTGTTGATTGTGTGGAATTCAAATTTAATTGTTACTACCCACTGCGGCCGACTCACCAACCATGCGTTACTTACTCAATTCATTACCATCACCAATATTTTTCTTTTTTTTTTTTTTGTTCAAAAAATGTTGTGTCTTCACTCGTGGTCGGATTTCATTGAGACTTATTCAAAGAGACCATTTGTACAGATGGACATACACTTCCTGCATCGGAAATTGTTTTCTGTGAATTTTTATGAAACACCCTCTCTGTAGGACTACCGACACCCATATGATAATTATTTTTGTTCTTTTCCCACATTTGGATATCGGAATCACACCAAAAAATCAATTCGACTTAATCCTTTAGTCCTGCTTCCGCTGCCATTGTTAGGTGTCTCTTCGAACCGGAAGTCCGCCTTGTAATTGTATCCCTATATCCTGGTGAGGTTGCATGAACTCCATTTGACTATCGACGACGTGTTAACAAATACATAAAAGTACATGAACGATTATATCCCAGGATCAAGATCTCTCTCCACAGTGGCGGCCAGTGGCGACCAATCTCATTTGGTGGATCTCACGATATCCGTGTATACGTACATATGTTATGTACATTCATTATCTGGTTCACACCCAATGGTTGAGATCACCCAGGTCGCACGCATCGCAACCACAGGTTCACACAGCAATTGATATCAATTAGGACGGCAATAAAAATGGAGGCAAATAATCTAGAGACTGTTTAAAGATATCTCGTCTAAGCGTACGTCTGTACGTCTGCGGGGCAACTGGGTTCTACCTGTTTAAACAAGTGCACCAACCGAACGGCAGCCCCAGCATCCTCCACTCCATTGCTCGGTGCGCTCGGACGCACGGGTGTACAGGTGCGACCGAACCACTGACAAACTTGTAACTCGCGGTCCTCCGGTTTTGTTTACAAACAAATCACTTTGTTGTGCAGCACCGTGGAAACATTTGTTGCTGTGCACACGAAGGAGCCAACTGGCTGCATTCACACACGCACCCGGGGGCTGAATCGAAGAACCGCGCCGCATCATCATATTGTCATGCAAGAGATGATTATTTGAAGAAGTTACTAGCACCAGCGGAGTGCATCTGCATCTGAATCTGGGATGTTTGCTCTTAATTATCCCCCCATTGTCGGGGGCAAAAGCCATACCGCGGACCAGCCAGCATCGCCCGGGATCTGGTATTAATAATGTAACAGTGCATAAATTCCAGCAACTGCCACCGCTACCGCCACTGCACTGCACTGCACTGCACTACCGCCACGCCACTGCATCGTCATAAAATCTCGTTCGGAATTAGTTGTTGGTTCGGCTGGTGGCTTGGCTACCTGCCATCCGATTGAATCGCACTCGATTCAAGTATTCTTCCTCTTCTATGTATTTTCCTCAAAATTTCTTTTATATTTCGTTCTTTTCACAACAGAGCAGAGCGCTGTGGAGCTAGAGATCGGCGCGGGGTGGGACGGTGCAGAGTAGGAGGCGATGGAGGAGCAGGAGCTGCCGCATAGAGAGACCGATAGAGGTAGGAATACAACTGAACTTCAGTTCGGTTTACCTTTCTTGGTCGCATTCAGTTCCCCCGATGATGATGATGATGGTGGCGAGCCTCTCTCACCAGCCTTCGCTAAGGAATTTCCCACTGGGCGAATTCCAGTGTTTACTTTCTCATGGGGCCATATCAAGAACAACATTGTGCGACAAGTGGATAAGAAAAGGAGATTCGTGTGTTGATACACTTCAGGCTGGCCCCGGTCGCCGCCGATGGAGGTGGTGGATCTGGGAATCGTATGCTGCAATGCATTGGATGCATGCACAACCCCACATACTGCATGTGTGCGCGTATGTCTGTATCGGCCGGTGGTGCTGTGTGACCAAATGAGTGATGAGAAGTAATCGCTTCCCTTTGATGGATGATGTTGACGTGCAGTGTCGGCGGTGACTGGGTGTGCGGCGGAACGATAAGAAGTCAGGTGAAGATATACGTACACATTCGATTGAGTATCTGGAAGTTGGGGGGAATGATTGCATCTGGGATTGAGTTTTTGTTAAAGTAGATCTCTGGAGTTCGCGGAACTTTTGATAATAAAACAATGGAATCATCTGACAGACTGGCCTGAAGGGGGCGGTTTTGTGTTTCCAAAAGGCATGGTCTTTTGATTTTTATTTCGACAGTATGGAGGATTCTTGGGGTGTTTAGTTCAATCCATCTCAGGAGACTACTCACTCACGAGTGTCCCCGAGATTCCAACAGAGGGGATGAGTCCAAGGGAAGAAGTGGCAGGAATAGTGTCTGATCTAAAGTTTCATCCCATCGAAGTTTTTTTAAATTACTAATACCCTACAGAAGGGTAACGATTTCGATCCCGGGTCTAGCCCTGATGTTTAATTTTATCAGTCATAGAGAATATGTGTGGCGTCAGTAGAGCGCCAGTTTCTAACTTCTCAGCAACCACTCGTGTTGTGAGTGCTATCGGCAAAAAATGGGCCAAACATTTTATGCCGATGCCAAACGGCCAAGACTGAAATTCTCGTTGAGTATTGTCAGGGACTCGAAAGAGGTGAGCCGTGAACATTATTTTTTTCTTACAGACCACGAAGAAATTGCGAGGCGAACCAACTTGTTAGAAAGGCCACAAGTTCAGTATTCTCTCTGGGCGGAGATTTGCCACCCATGCCTGTCCCTATTGCAAGAAATCTACCGGAGCTTGAAACATTTTCACTTGACGCAATTATGACCTTTTTCAATAGGAGATGTGGCAGAGTCACACAACACTTGTCGTTTTCACCACTAGACTCTGTTTTATTGCAACTCACGCCTGAAGATTGGGCCTGTCTTAAAGCAACTTCTGTTGAGGAAGAAACTATCGGGAACAACCCACTTAATGGCTCGGACAACTTGGCTGAACTGAGCAGCATTTGTGTCAGCCATGTTCAACGCTTTCAAGGTGTTAAAGATATTGACTACGCTGATGATGATGATGTTTGTGTCCTTTCGCATCGGGCAATGGATCTTCATTTGATGGCCCATAATCTAGAAACAGAAGCAAACAATGGGGCTCAAAATAAACACGGGAAAAATTAAAGGCCTTAGTATATCCGACAACTGCGCTCAACTGAACATTGCCGGACAGAAAGTCGAGGAAGTTAACTGTTTTCTATATATAGGAAGTGTGGTCTCGGCTAATAGCGGTGGCACCGAACTGGACGTGGGCAACAGAATGGGGAAGGCTAAAGCTGCGTTCGGAATGCTATCCACAATATGGAAAAGCAATGTCATCAACTTAAGAACCAAGCTGCGACTGTTCCGCTCCAACGTAGAATCGGTGCTGCTATATGGATTACTGCATCCTGGAAAGTGGACACCATTACCACGCGAAAGCTGCAATCTTTAGTAAACAGAAGAGAAGAAACATCCTTAGGATTTTCTAGCCGAACCGTATTGCTCGTTAGAGCAATTGTACCTGAGAGCGGGCCAGGAAACTATAAACATCACAAAACGAAGGAGAAAGTGGCAGTGGATTGGACACACCCCACGGCGCGAAGACAATTCCATTGCGAAGTTTGCCATGCAGTGGAATCCGCTTACGCAAGCAGGCAGAACAGCGGGACGCCCAAGGCAAACATGGCGAAGAACAGTTGAGAAGGAATGGAGTTCTGTAGGAATGAGTTGGAAAGAGCTCAAAAGCGCTGCAGAAATTCGAACGTGATGGTGCGCAGGCGTGGTTGGCGCCCTATGCTCCCCGAAGTGTTAAAGGACTTAAGTAAGTAAGTAGTATGTTGTATGTTAGTATGTTCAACGCTTTATCTTTAAAGCACTATCTGTGGCTTGTGGAATAGGATCGAAGAGACCCTGTTGGGAACAGCCAAAATCCAGGCTTAGTGTAACCGCCACTTACTGACAGTCAGACACCCCAAATTAGATTAGTAAAGCTGAATATGAATTGTTGTCATTCGTGTTGAGCAGAGGAATTTATTACTACACCTCGGGTTGGTTTGCAAAAGAAAACTTGCTAGATGCAGAGGGTTGTTGCTTGAGGCTTTCAGTCTTACTACTTGTCTCTTCTTCTCTGCATGGCGCTACAGTCTGGGGTGGATTTGGGACTCAACCAGCAAGCATCTGCAACTATCGCGGTCTCTGGGTGGCTGTCTCCAGTGTCCATGCCAATTTGGTTGAAGTCCTTCGCCACTTGGGTGCACTATCTTTGACGTGGGGGTCCTCGTTGCACCAATGGCTTGGATTCGAAGACTCTTTCGGACGAATCTGAGTTGACGCTTACAGGCTAGGCTCATGTCGCTGTACAGTTCGTACTCCTGCGGATAATTTTAACCCAAATATGACCAAGGATTGCATGCAGAACTTTTTCCTCGAAGAGACCAGGGACTCTAGAGCCCATGGAGACAAAGGTTTGGAAGTCCAAAGGTTTTGATCTCGGTACTGATTTTATTCGCACTGTTTAAGGCAGACCCGAAGTAGACGAATTCCTTACCTACATCCAAGTTTCTACTTGTCTTCAGCTTTACAGAGAATGTTGTTTGAGGTCCTGCACAACTACAAAATGCCCCCATTCACCGCAAACATTAATCTTTAGTATTTTCTGTGAAGTTCCTTACCAAAACCCACTCCGACCATTCATAGTTTCCATCAGATAGCAGATGTTCATCGGGTCATGCCAATGAAAAACCAGGAGGAACTTGACTCAGATGGCATTACAACAGACATTCTTGCTACCAACCAGAGCCTCTCGTTCATCCACTAAACATTCATCAAAGTCATCTTTATTGCGATGGAACTTTTCAATTTTTCTTCTGTCACAATCTCCATCACCGGTAATCCTGGATAATCACCAACCTCTCCGAACGTTGATGCCAAAATAAGGCACGAATAATGAAAGTTCAAGGAAAGAAGAGCAAACAAAGTTCTTGCGAAGATTCAAACTTCATGGGGCGACTGATAATTGTTGATGTCCTCCAAAACTTGCTTGCCCAACTCGACCATGCTGCGGACCGGAAGCACACTAAGTCTCTAAGAAGACGAACACACACTGCTAGTTTCAAATCAGAACTTTTCTGCCGGCACACTGGATTACCCTACCATTCTTTGGCTACTGAGTGCAACTAGAGTCATTGCTTCCTCAAACAGAAAACGAAAGAATTCCTTGGAAGCTCGTCCAAACTCACATCGATTTTTCTCATCTCCTCCCCTCCTCAGCGCTCACCTAAGACACCTTAGCCACCACACCAGCAAATAGGCCTGATCTCCTTACAAGTTTATTTCCCATGACATGAACCGAAATACGTTCTTGTTTACCTTCCTTGTGCGGGTCTCCCTTGTGTCGACACTTGCACTTGTCTGTTTGTTTATCCAGAACTCACAATGGAGTCAGCACACACAAGCGTACACCGTTCAGATGCGAAGGAGTGTTGGGTGGCGACAGTGTCGATGACGACGACAACGACGACGACGACGGCGGCACTGGTGGCAACACGGTCAGGTGGGGGTAGCGTTGAATGCCGCGATAATGAACTATTAACGATTAATATTGTTCGGTAATTCTCACTTTGATGTTAACACTTTGTGGACGTAAACGTGACACCAGAACGAGACGCGCCAGGACGTAAAACGTCTACATTTGGGAATTGACATGCCAGTGGGGATCCCAAGTGGATGTATTTGCCTTGACAGCGGTCGGCGCGTTTCCATGGATGAGTGTGTGTGTATTTTTTGTACGAAACTTTTCAGGACTACTAATTGCAAGTTGCGGCCGGAAACCGCAAAGGTACGCAAAGTTGATCCACATCCCAATTCGAAGGCAGGACGCCATCGCTTGTGTGCCACTTTTTTTCGCGCCAGTCACACGACTCTGATGGGTTTCGCAGTTATCGAGTGCAAAGTGGTCGGAACACGTGCTCTGTCCGGTCGGAATTCCTCTCAATTGCATGGCAAGTGGCGGATGCACTCGCAAAACGCCATGCAATTGCGTTTATCTATTGGAAATGTAATAGAAGTCATCAAACGAAAGCGTTTTTGTTGCCAGATGTAGTCGGTCCCTTTTCGATGGACAGATCTAATTGCAATTGAATGCAAATGGATCCGTCGTGCCAGAGAAAGCTAAATGTCCGTTGCCATTCCATCGGATGTGGGTAGCCAAAAATCAGGAGAATGAATGCCAGTTGAAAAGAAAAAAGGCTAACGACGACGTATTTGATGACAACCACAGGGACTGATGTGGTGGATACATCCGATCACTGGCAGCGCTTAACTGCCCCCTTTTTGGGGAGTAAATATTCTGACAATTTCGCGGGTGGAATAGTTTTACTGGGTGGGTCGATGTGGGTGTGCAGATTGGCAGAGAAATGAAATGTTTCAATGTGCTTCAACTGTTTGCATTTTTTGTTTGGTTTGCCCAATCAATTGAAGGGTGTACGCAAATTTTGAATTGAAATCGATGAAAAAGGAGCTCACCGACACACAAATAATCGAACTTACAAGGAATTTCATTTACCGTCCACTTCATCTTCACTTAAACCGCCACTTGATTGCTGGAGATGTCACCGTCAGTCCACACTGCCTCGCATTCAGAAGCAATTTAGGAGAAAATTTCGGTTTCAGCAGTGTCAAAGGTAGCAGTGAAACCTTTCCCCTGGGCTGACACATAAAATTGGTTTCCCAATGTAATTAGATTTGTCCATTCTAACGGATCACACTTGCGGTGGATACTTTCGACAAGAGAAAATCGAATTTTACCCTTCACTTGAACTAGCAACTACACACAGACTACGACGACCGACGAGGAGGAGGAGGAAGTGGACTGAGCAGAGAATTGCACTTACAGTTCTATTTCGTGTTTCATGCACCCTGAAGCGGGATGTCCGTGGAGATTAATGGAAAGTAAAAGAAAACCCAAAGGAGAACATCAAATGGAAACGGTAACAAAGTCTGTGTTGGCTGGCATTTCATGAATTTTTCAACTACTCTTGGCTTTCTTGGGATCCATTTTAGGCGTTGTCACGTGCGACAGTCCCATTATCCAGTAGTCGTCAGTCAGAGTGAGTGTGCTTCCATCACCTCTTGCACGCGTTCTTTGTGCCCAATAGTCGCCCGTCTCTAGTCTCTCTAGTCACTGCATCACAGTGGTTTTGCAGTTTATCAAGCTAACTACTCTTGTGCAAGGATGCTCGCGTATCTTTTGCCCATTACTGCGGCCTCATGGTCCGCTGGTACTTTGCCAGCAGAAAACGTGCTCTCGAACAGAGTGATGTGTCTTTGTGGTATGCTGGGTGTTGGGCGCTGGGTGCGCTTTGACCATAGCAAATGGTAGATAGCAAAAGGAATCGAGAAAATCGGGGCAATATTTCCAACACGAGAAAATTTCCTATGTGTGATGGCGCTACGATATATCCACACATGGTGTTGGCCATGGACCGACATATCACTTCGTACGACACTGTGGTAAAGGAACGAGAAACGATGACTGCACAACGTAACGACAACGAGAAGGACGAGCACTGGGGCTATAGACTGCTCCGTAACGATAGTCCGGATCGGCCATAAATACAAAAGTCGAAAGTGGCAGGAGTGATGTGTTGCAACCTGCTACTTCGTGACAAGTGCGGTTTTTTGATATTTCCCTAGGCGATTGTTACATATTTTTTTCTCATTTTATTTTCTGTTTTTCTTTCATTTTTTTGTGTTCTAAAAAGATGTGGATAAGAGGAACGGCGTGTAAAGGTGTAAACGTCCTTGTTGATTGCCTCTGTGCCGACTGCTGAATGTATGATGAATGATTGTATATAATTACCGTGAGGACTTTCTTTGTAATGTGGAAACATGTAACAGGTCTCCTGGGAGTCTTTAGGCCACTGATTGCATGCAGCGAATGATGAGAGTGATTGCTCTCGATTTGATATTAAAAGTCATCCATAATTATGTAGATTTTATAGATGAGCTGAAGTTCGACGCGATTTACAAATGAAAAATATATCACAAAGGGCCATCAGCCATCGTCCATTTAATTTCCATTATTTGCAGCTCTGATGAGCCACAACCACCTCCTGTGCTCGAGTCTTCATATGATCTATCTACAGATGTGCAAATGCAACGCCTGTCGTGTAGCTGCAGATCGAGAGCAAAAAACCAATCACCAATCAATCTCAATTCTCTCGTTGTTTACACACGAATTTATGTTTCCCTTCACAATTATTTTCCCGTGCATATCAAGTGATTGCATGTTATTTAGGGCCTTATCAAAACGAAGCCATCGCCAGAATATTCCTGAAAAAAAAAGGAAACACAACCCCCCCCCCCCCCATTTTTTTGCATGCAAATGACAATATTTTTCGCTTCACAATCGTGAGATATAACCTGAAACATTGGACAAGGACGGTCATCAGTCGAAAGCAAATCATAAAAAATACACACATATCCCCCTTGACAAAAAAAAAGGGCTCAGCATCCCCATCAATGCGAAAGACTGACCATCATTCCACACCAAAAGTGCAACAAATCATGTGAAAATGAAGGATTTGCGTGAGCTGAATTATATGGCAATCCATTGCGGGTGGGGAGTCGGGGATGGTGTCTATGGAATCAGAGTAGTCCTGGGCAATATTTTTTTCGGTGTCATCCTCTTTTGGCGATATTTTATTTAAACTAAAAAAATGTCACCAATTGACGCGCAATTATTCGACTGGATATTTTTTGTCCCTCTGAAACCATTTCGATGTGTGGTTGTTTTTGCTTTTGCTGCAAGGACGATTTTCGCGTCATGGTGGATGGATTAAAAAATATAAATGCTTGACAGGGGATTTAGTTCAAACTTAATCTGGTCTTTGGCTAGATGCAATTACACTGTTTGCCGTTTAGCGGAATTCCAGTCTGTCAAACGGCAATTAATAGCAGATGGTTTTTGTTTGACAACGAGACGGTTGATTACTTAATTGTGGACACTATATTGTGTGGATGCTAACATTTATTATATTATGTATATAAAACATTAAAAAATGCATACGATTATGTATAAAAACGTTTATCTAGGCCATAGGATTATCTAGAAGCGGAAGAAATAGGCTTTTCACGATTTTTTCCCGAAATAAGAATGAACCAGGTGTATCAGTATGAAGTGAGCGTCAAGATACAAATGTCTCGATGTTGTGAACGAGCCCTTATTTTTTTTTGTTTGTTTGCTATGACATCTGTGAAAAATATTTAGTATACATCAAGTCATTGAACAGACAAAATCATATTTTTTCATCGTGTTAAAAATGTCGAATTTGGTACCAGAAAGTGATGATTTGCGGAAAGCATTAATTTTTTGTTTTTATTTGAAGAAAAGTGCTGCAGAGTCGCATCGAATGCTTGTCGAGGCATATGGTGATCATGATCTCTATCAGAAGCAACATGCAAAAGGTTCAGAAATAATGATTTTGATGTGAGGAATGAAGAACGTGGAAGACCACCAAATACAAAAAGTTTGAAGACGCCAAATTGCAAACGATACTGGATGGAGGTGACACTTTGAGTCAAAAGCAAATGGCAGCAATATTAAATGTTGCACAACAAACAATTTCTAACCGTTTTTACTTTCCCATTAATAATTAGTGTCTTATTTTCAAAAAAACGCTCATTTCGGTACACGGTAGAAATACGTAAAAATGGTAAATATGTCTTTTATTTTTTGATCAAATGGAGCACTCCTAAAGCGGTGAAAAATTGCATAAAAATATCAAATAGCTATTTGTGCAATACAAAAAACTAAGTATCTATGTCTACAGACAATGCGTTTTTCAAGATATACTCAATACTTCAAGGAAATCGTTTGAAAATTGTCTTAGTTATGTTTTCGGGCAACTTAAATAGTTCAGTTCAGCTTTGAGATACAGTGACTGTCATTAATATTCGGTTTTTTCCTCGAGTGTGTGAGAAATTGCAGATACAGGTCAAAACTAAATGGTTAGCCCATTCTTTTCCAGCTTGGTAGATTCCTTAATTTTTTTCGAAATCAGCAATTTTTTTAATTAAAAGTACTAACCATTACCATGAGATACTCAATTTACTCAAAAAACAATGAAAAAATACCTTCATTAATATTCGGTATTTTATCTGCATTTCTTTTTGCGGCTTTAATCATAGATTCCATGGTCAGATTCTTGAGATAGTTTGAAAATATCATTCATCAGTTCAAAAAAAACCATCCTCAAGTGCCAAACAAGATAAAATGGGCCGCAAAGGAAATAACACTTCGCTTGAAAACGGAAGTTGGTGTTAAGAAAGAGAAAGAAATCAGACATGAAGCGGAATATGATGACATCGTAAGACGGTTGAGGAACTAAGGTCGTGTTGAGTTAAAGCAACAAAGAGGTCAGTCTCACAAATTATTAATACACTAAGAAAATTTTAGATAAGAGCCGTTTTAGTGGACCTAACATTGTAAATCAGTTGTTGGTTGGATGTGGAAGTTAAAAATCATGAATAATTTTGCAAAGGCTAGTGCATGAAGATTCGAAAACCTAGTACTTCGTCTCGACCATAATAGTTTGGGACATCATTTTTAAGGCCTCGGGGGAATTTAAAATATAAATATATAATTTTTCTTGTGAATCCATCGTTGCTTCAGACAATTGGATCGTCTGTTCCATACCTAGCGACGTCGGTTCTGATATGATATAAAAACAACGCCCTTGCCAAATTCTAACCAGTATTAATTCCTTCATCAGGAAATTTAGCTGGAGAAAGAATGTCAAAAGATGTTCTAAAATGGCCTCAAGAGGACAGACGATAGATCTGATGCCATGCACATACATCCAGTCTGTCAAAAGGGAGCAATTCGATAGAATCAAACAAATCAACAATTGATAACAAATAAACGCAAATTCAATTTATTTATTTAATTTTTCTATGCACTTTGCATTGGCGTCAATAAATGAAATTAAAATTAGCTTTGAATATTTTTATTCTAATGAATTTCTTCCACATCGGTGCGTAGTTTAATGTCAGTGATGTTTGTTATTTTTTTTTGTCATCTTTCTGGCAATTTATGGATATGAATAATAATAATATGGTGCCATAGTCAGAGGTGAGTATGGGCTTAGCATCATCGCAGTGACTAGTGTTGTTGGTGCTTTAACCAGTCGATGTATTGAATAATGCCCAGTATTCTCTTTCGATTGAGGCCAAGAAACTATTGACTGTGCATCGTCCTGAAGTGAGATTCTGCTTTGATTGAAAAGGTTAAAATTAGAAAATGATTTATCTGGCGAATACGATTAGGCGCGTCAAAAGTAACAGCGTGAGTTCTTAATTTTTAATTGACATGAGGTCGGAAAATATCTTGATGGATATTTTCATCGTCACTCAGTTTCGGTTGTCTTAGGTTAAGTTGGGTAAGTGAGTTGCCAGCGAAATCGACAGTACTACTGTGGTATACATAGTCAGAATACTAATTCTGATCCACAATTCCAGAGATAGTTTCGTTAATTTGATTTCAGCTGCAAATGGCGTCTAGACCAGATTTGAAAGTCGGATAAACGAATTAACTTTGCTTGCTTAGAAAGGTCCCATCTTACCAAGAGCAGTCACTTAACCAACAGTGTCATCCAGCTGTTCAGGGATCAGGCATGAATCCTATTTCTTTCAGGCCCTTGGTGATTGTTGCTCGTATTATTCGCATAGAATTAGTTGTCTACCTCGGAGCAAACGCAGTGAAGATCCCACCTAGAAACAGCCTTGGCATCCAATGTTACTTCGGTCTGTCGAAACAACTGTTGTCAAAACTCCTGACTCAAGGACCACAAATCATCATCATCTACAAGACTCTTATTTTGCCTTAATATTATGGAGCTGAAAGCTGGACGATAAGCAAAACTGCAGAGCTGATTCTAGGACGCTTCGGAGGAAAAATTCTGCGTCGAGAAGGAGAAGACACAACCGCGAACAGTTGTACCAGGATGTGGATGTAGTCCGGAAAGCAAAAATCGATCAAGCTAGTGTTCGGCTACATCGAGCGCATGGGCACCAATGCTCCAGCTAAGATGGCCTTCGAATACGAGCCGTCTGGTTTGAGAAGGAGAGGAAGACCGAATGTTCGGTATAGTGATCAAGTCATGGCAGTAGAGAAAGCAGTAATTGCTCAAGCTAGAACCCTCCATGGGTCGCCGGTTTGAGAAGTAAGTACTACACGCACTGATGCTTCTTCTTTGTGTGCCGCTAAAGTCCGGCGTGAACCTGGGCCTCAATCAACAAGCCTCTCCAACTAGCGCAATCTCTGGCTAGCTGTCTCCAGTTTCTCACACCAAGTACTGATGCTGCGGACCCTTATTTTGTCTGCCATGAGTTCTCAGTAAGAAATGGTTCCCAATCTTCGTCTTACAGCTCTTTCCCTTTCCCAGCCCAAGCAAAGCTTTTATGCATTCAACCGTGCTCCACACCAATCACTCATTCGGAATGCTTTATTATTTTCATAATTATGCGGCTGAAGGAAAGTTCTCTCGTCGTGACACATAAGCAACCACTCTAATTCATTGTTAGATGTAAATGATACTATTTTGAATTTGAATTTCCAATGGTTCCTGTGGTAAGGTCTTTCACTCACAGAATGTGTGTGCATTCCTCTAACTGACAAGAATCCATCCCGCATTTGATGATACATTATTTTATTGGCGAGCATCCAAGAATTCTGCATCCGCAGGATCAAACCACAGAAACATTTCGCCCCGCAGGATGCATGCACATGCCGATTCGAACGGATGCCACTAATTTAGAAATTTCTCAAAACCACGATCTCGTAAGTTGAAATGCCGGATTCCATGTCAGCGTTGGGAGTTCCATTCAATCGTGGTGTTTCTGTGACTACACGTTTGTGAAACCCCCTCTCTCTCCTACAAATGCACGACACCAACGAATATCGATGTTTTGTGCGGCGTCTTTTACATTTCCATTACACAAGCCAACAACTGTGGCAAGTGAAATGGCTACAGCCAACAGTCGCTGACGAACGACTAGTATCGAACACACTCCAAAGCGCCCTTAAATTTTCCAATTGAAGCTCACTTAATCCCCTCAACCTTTGTGCATGACAACGACAACTGCCTTCGTTAAAGCGAGTATCAACAACGTATTCGCGTTTGCCAGATTATACATGTCTCCGGGAGCTGTGTGTACTGTGCACAACAGTACAACGGGCAAAAGCTAAATCGAAATCCGCAATTCCATACCCAAGGACCGCATCAAAATTTCTCTCTGCGATCTCTGGCTTCCATCAATCCGTGCGCATCGGGGATGGCTTTCGGGGTTTGTCACTCGCAAAATCTCCACTTTAAATGTGCTGCATGTTTAATGGCGGCACGGGGAAGAGCCCTGCGACATATTGGCGAAAATCCTCAATAGCTTTCGCGCCTTACCCCGTTTATGTTAATGGATGGGTTGGTAAACTATTCCAGCACCCAGTCCGCCCAGCCCAGGCAACGGGATTAAAGCATGATTTATTAGGTGAGCTTTAAGTTTTCAGCCCGAGGTGGTGGACTGCCGTTCGGGTTGTCGGTTGTTGTTTATAGACAAATCGGTACGATGTACAAATGAGGACACCAAAGGAAGGAATCCTATTTATCCTTTTCGATTGTTTCCCACATGCAACCGCACATCGATGAGCACACACCGACAAGCAGACGGAGATGAAGAAAATTCAATTTAGTCAGCACTAGTCTTCGGCATCCAGGGTCCACTATGTGGGCGCTTGAGTAAAGACGGGAGCAGAGAGAGAGGGAAAAAATTGAAATTGGATTTACATTTGCACTCGCACTGTTTGATTTTTCATTCTTCATCTGGCTCTGGAGGAAGAAGGCTACTCCATTTGTGTTTGGCTTCTACTTCATACATTCTGTTAGTCTAATGCTAATCAATGCACATCACAGCGGCAAAGAGGAATGCACAGAGTGTGGGGGGGGAGAACAGTTAAATCAAGGACCTGGCAGTGCACGAGCATTAAGTGAGGCCTGTCTATTGGGTATTGCGGAGATGTGCTAAGAAGAAAGAGGGTGAGGAATTTGATTGCATCTGGACGGCAGCCTGTTGCTGACAGAGGACATGTGTCATTGTTTTCTTCACTTGCTCCCAAACGTATTCCCTTGCAAATTGTTTTTTTTTTTCTATACCATGCCGTCGATGGCAGAAGATAGATTAATCGAAAGATATCGAGTAGTTCGCCCTTCAGCGGATATTTCATTTGAATTCAATGCCAGACACCACGACGTAGATGAGACGCAGATGAGGATTGCCAGCAAATAAATCAAAATCACTATCATCCTCGAATCGATGTCACACGCATCAGAGGGCTTCTTCAGTTTGCCTGTATCAACGTATGTACGTGTACTCGTCGCATAAACGAATAATAAGGCCACTCGGGGCCAGGCCGTGAGGACAAAGCAGACATCAAACTCAGGACTGAGCTTCGGGTCGTTATCTGCAAGCAACCACTGGCTGAGTAATCATGCATAGATTATAAAGGTAGGAGGGTGGAATTTGTTCTCCCGTGTGTTGAGAGTGCGGTAGATTGGTCCTGACCATGTAATAGTTTCCATTAAATTGCCATGCTCGATAGTAAATAACGCGGCATAGTAAGGAGACAGTTCTTCTATTTCAATAAATTGCAATCATTATCTAGAGACTTCAATCAACCGTATGTTCGATGTCGTACACTGAAAAAAATAATTGCATTGAATTAAATATTACTGCCCGTCTGTCCATAGGCTCGATCGCTGGGACAGAGAGATACTTTTTTTTTCGTCGCGACTTTTTCGAGTCAAAATGCTCTATCTAGAAGAACTTTCTCAAAATTGGCCGTTCGAAGTCGGTATAAAACTGCAGGTCCCCTCCACTGATGAACGAAGAAAGCACGCGCAACACGGGTGGTTGCTTTTGCAGCTAGGCCCTGGCCCTCTAGGTAGCCCCATCTGATGTGGGCTGCCTCAGTTTTTCGACTTGCACTCAACCATTTCTACTCGCTCTGCCCTACTTGCCGACCGCCAATCCAGTACAAAAGACCGAAAATCAGGCTCGTGTATCAGGCTCGTGTACTCCGCCTACAGTACATCACGGAAGAATCTGTACGAATTATTCCTCGCCAATGACCGTCAGATTCTTCCGTGATGTACTGTAGGCGGTGGCTCGTGTCACTGCAGACTCCTTCAGATGAATACCTGTGTTTATTCCTTAAAGCAAAATTAGACATTCCTTCCTCCGGATTTTCGCAAACTCATATTCACTCCTAAGTAGTCGGATAGTATGAATAATATTCATCACACAAATCCAAATTATTTTTCAGTGTACTCTTGCCATGGCAGTAAGGCGAGTAAGTATGCCTAAGAGCCACGACACTCCGGTGGGGTGGTGGCATTCACGTACTCATGTTTGACTGTCCTTGATGGTCAGGCCATTCAACGTTGTACCATGTACTGAGTATTTCGTCGTTCTGATCCCATAGTCCTACACATTTAATTTGCATAAACATCAGTACGAAATACAAAACGGAACATAACACCGCGCGTACCACACATACAGTCAACTGGATCTGACTGCGAATACTTGCGTACGCCCCGTGCTGCTCCTTCGCGTATCGCCGACATCGCGCCAATGCGCTATTGTTGTTCGCCCTCCCCACTCTCCCTCTGTGTTGTTGTCGTTGATGTGCGTCAGCCGCTTCTCCTAATCTTGGAATTTCAATCGAATTTGGAATATTATGCCATGAGTACCGGCTGCCTCACGCGTCACTGAACATTAAACATGGCCAAAAGTACATGGGACAAAAATTGCCTTCGGTTTAGCATATGATATGGAATCAATTGGCGTTCACAGGCCATCTCCCGATGGTCAACCGGCATGGTGTGCCTGTGCCGTCGGAACCGCAGCGATATGTCCTTCCTGCATGGCGATATGGCGATAAGGTAAAATTGGCCAGCAATTGGGATTTCCAACAATGGAATATGATGGTGACAGGTAGTGATTGACGTTTCAGGCAATGACAGTAATTCACGAGTGTTTCTCCGCAGGCGGAATCCTGGTTGCGATTTTTGGGCGTGTGATGGAGAAATGTACATAATTAGTTCATGAGGTAGTCGTCATGTGCAGAGGCATTTGGGGACTTAACTGATTGAACCTGTTTTGTCACAGTTTGTGGAACGTTATGACATGTGCAAAATATGAGCTGTAGGCAAGCAATTAATGGGTCATTTTACATCTGGCCTGGAAACGATACATTTCAGAGCGAGTTGCGTAATACGCTCGAAGGCGCAATTCACAGCACACATTAAAGATCATTTGACTTTTGGAATGAAATTAAATAGAGTTTTTACATAATTTGCCTCCGCAAAAGTGGTTACAATTGCTCAATGGACAGTAGAATGGGTGAATAGAGAAGCGATCAGGGGGTACTTGTTGGTCATACATGTCTGTGAAGAAATAGCTTGTGCATATCTTTCTACTTTGTGCCGAGTGTCTGGATGTGACAGTGCGTCCAAGACCAAGAGCCGCAAGAGACGTTAAGTGCGTGTAATTCAGTAAGGGGAAGAATGCAACCGAACTCCGTCTGATTATACGATAGGCAAAAAGACGATACATTACGTGGGTGTGAATCAACTGAAGCCAAATCAAGCGGTTTTGTTTGAGGAAACCTAGTGGAAACTTAGCCCTTTAACAAAAAATTGTGAAACCTTTAAATCCGAACTGCTTCATCACTCCAATTCAAAATCGAAAGGGCAAGGTTGCGAGTCTTGAATATGAGACTTATATCAGTCAAAGAGCGCGTTAAAGTGCAGGTTTCTAGATAGGAAATATCTAATAATACTGAGAAACATTGTCGGTGACATAGCGGAGCCTTGAGGAATACCACCGTCATGCAATGAACGTCTGATACAAATAAACTTGTCGAATGGTATTATCTGCTCCATAGAAGAAGAGGTTCATCTACCAGGTGTACCAGTATGAAGTGAGCGTTAGTATACATCAAGTCATTGAACAGACAAAATCATATTTTTTCATCGTTTTGTACCAAAAAGTGATGATTTGCGGAGAGCATTAATTTTTTGTTTTCATTTGAAGAAAAGTGCTGCAGAGTCGCATCGAATGCTTCTCGAGGCATATGGCGATAAAAAATGGATTTATTTTAAGAATCCTAAACGGAAAAAATCATGGGTTAATCCGGGACAACCATTGACATCGACTGCAAAATCAGATCGATTCGGCAAGTAGACAATGCTGTGTGTTTTTCGGGCGTCCGTGCTTTGGTGGCATTTTCTACGCGTAGAAATAGCCTCCTCCTAGGTCTCTACAGAAGTTTTTCTTTAGCGCTCCACTGATACACACACGCCATCCGTTGCTTTCTTTATAGCGGTTTGCAATTGATGTTTTTGTCTAAAGCTCCCTTTTTAATTAGTTCCTGGGTGTTAAGTTCAACTCTTGGCTTCCTTCCAGAATGACCTAAATATTTCGCACCGTTGTTCAGTTCTAGGTATGACTTTTTAAATAAAAGCAAAAATTCAGGTTTACTTTAATATTCTTGTCTCAGGGTGGAGCGAAGAATTTCACCACAACAAATAAATTCAATAGACCAGGCAAATAGATTAAGTCTTATGCCTTTTTAACTTATCAGCCCGGCTACCCGTGAAGGATTCGAGCCTTCCATCAGTGACGGTCCCGGGCAAAGTGCTTCCAGTCATCAGGGCCACGCTGACTTACATGCGGGATTACTGGAGGTTGGGCTTTTCTCTCCTTATCAAACCAGGAGGATCGAGTTCGAAGACCATCCTTGCTGGAGCGTTGTAAATAGCCTTATGAACACTTGGATATCCACGCAGCTGATGTCGCGGTTGCAGCGGCCAAAGATAAATAACTTTCCATCGCATGTACATATTTGAACTGAAAATTAGTGTTAGTGTCGGAATCTCATCTGGAATCAGCAGACTACATAAAAAGCATTTTGCCACCCCAGCTCCTTACTTGTGACCTCAAATGACTACAATTTGTGACTCCAACATCAACACTTTAAAGCATTATTTGAAGTCACGAACAAAGACCAGCCATATCGGTATGCCACCTTGCACCATGATGTCACTTCAGCGGTATTTAGTTTAATGACACTAAAACATTTAGAACGTGTTGCCAGAAGCTCACCGCACTCGACATCAGCGCGATAAGATCTGCAATCACAAGTTACCAAAATGAGGATTGCATGCGACCCTCGGTAGAAGAGGACAAAATTCCACAACAAAAGTGAACAGTGGATTCCTTTTAGGTCGATGACAGATAACAATCAATGACTAACAAGAAATTCAAATACCCACACAAACCCGAGAGACAAGTGCCAAGCCATGCCCGGTTCACGTTCCCCAAACCCAAACTATTCAAACTGAATCCACAACACTGGCACTCCAAGTTTCACGGTTCTCCTCTTTCATTCTCTGCGTTGGCCCGCAAGAGATTCGCCATCGAAAAAGTTTCACCCTCAATCATAGACAGACAGAGCTCCCCTCGGCTTAGAGAGACCAACCCAATTCCACGCCACGTCGCTTGCAGCCATTCGAGCAACTTCCTGAAGTCAACACAAGCACGAGTCACAAACAACACCAGCGACGAAAAAAAGAAAAAAATCCAATAAAAAAATACAAATTGCTGAGACTGTCTGAAATACTTGCCCGGAACCACATCGAACTCGTAAATAACCCGCCAGCCAAAGAGCCGAAAAGAGGAAAAAACCAGAAGGCTTTTCCAATTCCCAATCGAATGCAGAATCGAGCGGAGCCGCCAAGTGAAGAGCGGGTGGTGCCTTTTTCCCCCCATTTTTGTCCGTGTCGCGGAGTTGGGAGACGAAATTGTATAATTGATGAAAATTTTAAGTGCTGGCGCCACACTTCTGATACAATTGCATACCAAAGTGATCCCGTGCGTACGCGGATTTATTTTGTAAATACCCCACGACGCGACGCACGGCTGTAGTAGCAGAGTCAATAAAAATTGATGTAGGCCAACTGTACGGCAAGGTGTGCTTGGGCCGGTGCCCCCGCATTGTGTTCAGCCAACCCCCTTGCATGATCATAAATTTAGGCAACAAGACGACGATGTCGGAACAACTTCATTTTACCGCCAGTGCTCGGTTTTTTATTGCTTTCTCTTCGTTATCTGCACATGAACACGAAGGAATCGGTATGTCACTGGAAAAAATGTCCTTTTTCCTCGTGTGTCGTGTACACAACACAACAAACAACCTTGCTCGGAGATATTATTTTTGCTACGTGTTCGATTCCAGAGGGCAAAACATATGTACACACAGATGTACGTACGTGCAATAAGTACTATGCTTGTGGTTCACAGCGAAAGGACATAAATTGGATTTTTTATGCGCGCTCCTGTGTGAGTGTTTGAAAAATATCATAACTGGCACAAGAACTGTGTGGGATGTCGTTTTTGTTTTCTGTTTTCTCCTGTTGTTGTTGTTCTGGATTTTCGCAGGAGAAAGTAGGAACACACTCGGTCGTTATCAATTTCATCTCGATCGCGCGTACGTGGCGGTGGTAATGGTGCCACTGTGGCGTGGAACACCCCTATCGCGATTATAATCGCATCCTTAACACCTACATTTGCCATGGCCGTGTGTACATGAGGACGAGGACATCTTAATCATAATGCACTCCAAGCAGATATCCCATTGTTCTTAGTCGAGAGAATGTGAGTGGGATAACAATGCATTTGGGGTGGTTTTGGATAATTTCTCACAGCTCAGTGTGGGTTACTTTCATCGTCGTCATCGCCATCAGCATCGGGATCGTCATTGTCGTCGTGTGTCGCCAAGAACATGGTGGTACCAACTGCAGCATCTGGGCTTGGGGGTTAGTTTTGTGCCTGGATTCGTTCATGAATTCGGAAGGTGTAGTGGCGCTAAGAGAATCATAAATTACCGATACATATCAAGATGCATTTGAAAATATGTTGTCCTCAGCCCTCTCGGTGCTCCTTTCACTCTCTATACACCGAGTGTACAATCAATTTTCGTCGTAAACCCTCGCCGTATTCTTGTAATAATTTCGAAGAATTACCCAGAGTCACTGACGACGGATGATGATGGCTGTAATGACAGTGGGACGCTGTGTGGGAAAATCAGGTGCATTTTCAGTTCAGTCCGTCGCAGGCGTGGTGTCCATTCTAGGTTTTATTATTCCACATTTACCGTGGACGTTTTTTTGACGTCTTAATAATGCTTCCTTCTTCCTGGATCTTTGTCCGTTCACTTTCCCTTTGGTTTTTGTTTTTATGTCCTCCTGTCCTTTGAGCGTATTGATATTGAGGGCACGTTTCCTCCGCTTGCCGGTGATCTTCCTGGGGCTTAAATGTTTTCTCTATGTGTGTGCATGTATTATTATTTTTGTTTTGTTTTTATCATTGCTGCGAACGTGTAACGTACGAGACGTGAAAATTGTTCCTCGTGATATTGTGAACTCTGGGCAAAGGATAACAATTTTGTACAACAGGGTAGTTGAGGGAATACTAATCACTTGGATGGATGTACGCCTCGATAGGGGATTTCCTCGGAACTAGATACAGGCATGCACATAATGCTGCTGTTCATTCATCCATATGTGTGTACATATTGTGAAGTAATCAAGTATGAAAATGGATGATGCCTTGAGATTTTATTACACAGTGGGTGCGCGCTGTGTACCACAGATACACTAACCCATATTGACCGCAATGATTTTGTGAGTCGGCTGATGTACCATAAGTTAAGGCTGCAGTAGGGCATCGGATGCTTCCTGATGCATTTGGTATGAATTAAAACGCAAGAAGATACGTGAAGGAATCCAATCTGGACCTTGAGATGAACTGATGAACGACTAGGGTGAAGTTTTCATGCACAGGTACGCGTTTGATTACAAGTAAGAGAGGCAGGGAGGACATAAAGGACACCACAGCATCGTGACTCGAAGTCCCCAAAATGCTTAATTCGATGCACAGCTTCTCTGGGACTTGTTTCCTTCAAAATTGAGAAATAAAAACGGCGGCGTGCCATAGATTCTTTGAATTTTAGTTTCCGCAGCATCGAGGCTGTCCATATGCATTGTTCAGATCGCAGAAATTGCTTAGAGTTTTGAAAGACTGCCCCTGTAGTTAGACTAAACAGCACAATTGAGTTTGCCGAGTTCAAGTATTATGTGGGACACGCATGGCTAACACAGTTGTTGACATTGAAGATCTTGGTTCTTTCCTTACGTTTCTATCGCTGTTCTATACATTCCAGACATGAGTTTTTTGTTTGCATGCACAGTGGCGATGGTAAGGACCCATCAAATAGTCAATAAATATACTCAGGTGTTCCTTGAGTACTGCAGAGTGCGACGTCTGTAATTGCTAAAAATAATTGGCCAACATTTTCAGTTGTCAGGCAGCACGGATAGCCAATTGCACAAAGAATTGTATTGAGGGAGTATAGGGCAAAATACAAAAGTTGAATGCGTGTCTATTTTGCATTCGGTTTCCTTATTAATACATCCTTCGAAAGCCTTTATCTTCCAGAGCTTTCCTCACCTGAAAGACGGTTTATGTCGTTTTGCGTAACTTATTCGATGACCTAGTTATCTTGATGAAAGGTACATTTGTACCAACTATCAGCGAAGTAATGAAATCTGCGTTGATAGAACTCTCCTGGTGGCCAAGACAGAACGGCTGAATATAAACCTTCAGAAGACTGAGCACGTTCTATTCACCAGGGAAAGAAAAATCCGAATATTTGCTTCCCCAAGTTGGATGAAACTCCACAGATTCTCAAAACGGAAACTGAGTATCATCATTCCCCAATCTAAACTATCCTGAAAATGGACCTTGGAGGAAAGGATGAAAAAAGAGTCATATGCCTATAATAACACCTTCGTCAAGAGATTAGGCTTGCAGCCGTACATGATTCAATGGGCACATCATTCCGATCAGTGGATTATAGTGGATCATACATGACATAGCAAGAACAGAAGCCAAATCGTCTTAGCTTGCAAGAATCGACTGTCAAGCGACAAGATTAACCTGTCCAGGCAAAACAAGGCGTTAAACCGAAACTCGATTCGTAGGATCGTAGAAGTTCTACAAAGATATTGTCCGATCGCAACAGTACTCCGAAAATGCAATCAGGTATCTAAGCGACCTCTGCCGGAGCTGCAGCGAAGAGGAAGAAAGCGAGACGCCCGCTCAGAATCGACGTTTGGCTTCGTTGGGTCACAGACCCCTCGGACATTCGCTATGTTTGATCTGTTACAAGTTATAAAGAGCACGCGGTGGTTTCCACCACCACACGGCATGACAGTTTAGAAGAATTGTGTACTCCACAAATGAAGGGATTCACAATGTGCTATTTGGCCTCCGAGTGGAAGTGATGGTCAACCATCACACACGTCTTTTCAGCAGAACTCCATGACGGAGAAGGTTTTACAGTCAAAGGTGAGGATCTTACCGAGGCTCTTCGATGTCAAAAAGGCTTCTAAACAAGGCGATGCACTGTCATGCTACGTTTTTAAGTATAGTCCTCACGAAAATCGTCAAATCGACTCAGACGTCAAAACTAGAGGCAAGATCTTCCATAAGTCTCTGCAACTGCTCGCATGGTCATGGTTGACATCATTGAAAGGACTCTACTGGCTGTGGGGCAGTTGTTAAGATCGAGAAAGAAGGGATATGTCTTGCGGTAAATGAGGGCAGGACTAAGTGCATGCTGTCCATCAACACCGACATCTTGGACAAAAGCCCACAACAGATAGATGCAGTTTCGACGTAGCAAAGGACTATGTCTGTCTGAATTCTGCAACAATCTCTGGAATTGAAAACGAACCATGTCTCGAACAACCAAGCTATTTTTATGTGCTATTTCTACAGTATGGCGCAGAATCATGGCCAATATTAAATGCGGACGAAGAGATTCTTTGTCGCCTCGCGAAAAATCCTTCGAACTAATTTCGGTCTCATTTGCGAAGAGAAGCTTGATTTGAAGAAGTGGAGGAGAAGATTGAACAAAGAAATCCACCAGGCGTGAAAAGACACTGGACTAGTCAAACAAATTTGAATGTCTCGACTCAAATGTCAAGGTCATGTATACAGAATGGGTCCCAACGTTCCGGTTCGGAATGTCTTCGAGTAGAAACCAGAGGGACAACATGGTAGAGGAAGGCCTGGCCTCCGTCGTCGTGTGTGTACGAAACTGGAGGCACCTAGCCAAGACCATGCTAGTTGGATAGACGTGTTGATTGAGGGGCATGTCCACAACGGACTGTCGCACCAGGCAATGAATAAGAGGGATTCGTAAAGGACATCAAGTCGCAAGACAACTTACCTCATTTTGTCGCCTCGTCTTAAACCGATCTGAAGGAGTACGATCTAAAAGAGCCACTCTCGAATCAAATCTTTTTCGTTTGAATCTTTGCACATTTTCAAGAAAGGAGACGTGTGCTGAACATTCCAAATGCAAGAATATCGTATATTGAAGTGGGTTCGTCATACAAGTGCGCCATTGCAGGGATAGGTTGGAATTACGTTCCATTTCTGCTCCGCCAGCTGTGCTCATCATCAATGTTGTCAGACCACCAACAAGTCCTTCAGGTATTTAATCAACTCCAGGCAAGTGTGTAGTGACCACAATCACCAAGACTTGTCGATGCCAAGTGCGCACCAGAAGAGCATGGTTCTCAAGAGCATTCGAATCAAACCATACCACACCGCCTTCGGGTTATTCACAATAATAAATATTTAATTGACACAAGTCGATGTAAATGGCTGTATTCAGAGTCTCCATCGTCGACCTCCTTCAGGAAGCAACCGCGGCGATTGGAACTCTCAAAATATTTGCATAACCCAGCTGAGCAAGGCTGTTTAATTCCCACTGATAAGGATCAATGCGATTACAGTGTGACCCAGAGGATAAAGCCAAACGCATTCAAAGTCACATTACAATGAATAGGCTGCTGTTCACTGCAGCGGCGGATTGAATTGAATTTAATTAGCATCCTGCCACATCGGATCACTAAAGCATTGTTCCGGTGTGTCGGCAGCCGCATCATTGCCCCATCATTCGCATTATGATTATCTGACCACACACGATGTACGAACGGCATTGCATGGTATTCCCAGAAACGGGTACAATTCGCCCGGCCAATACACAGTTTCAGCTTTAATCAAATTATGGGACTGTGGGGGCCAATTACCTGATTTAATTGTAGGAATTTAATTAGGCATTGCGACGGGTCACAAGACACAAGACGGTGGGCACGGCGAAGGAGAAAATGAAGCAGAAACAGAAGCAGTGGCCAGTCGCAAGTCGGCAGTCGGCAGGGTATTGAGCAGCCAAACGGTTCGCCTAATTCCGGTGTGTTGAGGCTTAAGGTCTCGACCTCCCCGGCCGATGGTGCACAGCATCACTGAGTTATGGATGCAGAGAATCGGTTTGGCTGGGTATTATTAATCAATTTGTCGGATGCACCACGTAATGAATTTGATTTGTTTGACTTAATCCTTTGCTTGCATTTCACCGCCGCCGGTGGCCACTGTAGATAATGGAATTGATGAAGATATCCACCACAAGCTATTCACCGCAACCAAAGCTGCTTAGACTGTGACTGGGTGGTCACAAGAATGATTATGGCACCGAATTTGGTTCTGAAACTTTGGTATGATTAGGCAGTCGGAGCGGATAGTCTCTGTTAAAGTATGATGTATGTTTTTGTGGGACAATGCTTGTCGACTGTAGATCAGAGGGTATTTAAGCATTTTGTGGAATGGGGAGTAGGATGGGATTCATGTCAAAACAGTTTGAAAATGCCAAGTTATTGTGGACTACAGTTGTGCATTGAGCTCGTCTTCGAATATTAGAGACCCCTTGAGGTCCGCGGACATTGAATTGCCTATCGCATCGGCAGTAATTCCTTCCGCTCTCTTGGACTACACTCTGCGGCTTGGAAAAAACCCTCAATTGGCCGTTCAGCCAAATTGCGAAACTCCCTGCAAATGACTGACGTCCAACGATCCAATTGAGTTCTCTCTTGGGCACCAAAGACCCGCACACCGCAGCTCCTCTGCGCCATCGGCCGTCACCATTTTTTCCACAAGTGCACCTCAATAGATCATATTGCGCAATCTGAACAGAAGTCCACACTACCGCCACCGCCACCGCCACCATCCAGCAAAGAGTGTTACGAGATCGTGCACAACAGTGGCGGTATTCGTTCATTATACAATTACCACAGAATTTCGAAAAGTGTACACGATACCGCTTAATGGCGTGTCTCCATGACGGCCTGATAAGAAAAAGGTTACCAGTTTTCCAGCAAGTACACAGCAAACATTGCCAGACAGGGATTTTTGGAGCTCTCCCACTCCAACCTCCGCCCCACTCGGGTGTCCGTCGTTCAATCAGGGCGAATTCGGAAAACCCTCAACACTTTGAGCAAATATTTGTGCATGATTAGGAGCGACGGGCACACACGACGGACACAGGGACTTACTTCTCACACCGACGACGGTGGCCGCGGTATTTTCTCGTCAATCAAAAGAACAATACCTTGGAGCCGGCCGGTGGGAAAATTGTCCATTACACTTGGTCCGCGTTGGCCGTCACGCATTCGCCGCCGTGGCAAGTGGCCGTTGCAGTCAACGAAGCCGCCGCGGCTGTCACCTTCGCCGCCGCTTCTACTGGGCACTGACGTTCTATCGTCCTCGCCGTCGTCGTTGGTATTGTGGTAGCCACAGCTGTCATAACGCCAACGCACCGCACCGCACCGTGCCGCACAAAGGGCCACATCGTCGTCGTCTGCGGCGGAGCGATGGAGCGGCGCGGCGGTGGTTGGTCTGTGTGTACATTTGGCGCATTCTTAGGCGTATCACATCGCCCATGGTTTGCGATACCTTGCGCAAAGGTGTTTCAACGTCTTATCTACTTCGTCAATATTTACATAAATCGACTGACACCAATTCTGTTTGTAGTGCGATTGTGCTCTTTGGGACGGTGTACCCGGTGTACACACATAACAATGGCCCGCTCTGGAGAGAGACAATCAACGGTGCTAATGAAGGTGTTAAGAACTACGCCATGGTATGCCGATGCAAATTAGCAGCTCCACCACCGATCGAAGACGCAGAAGCAGGAACGTGTTTGCTAAGGACAAGGTACTTACGAGTAATAATTTTTAATTACCTTTAATGGATCAATAATTTATGTCGATATTGGGGTACTTTTGTCTGAATGTCACTTGCATGCCTTCATGCGCTTGCTGCTTTTCCACGTACTGGCTGGCCTGTGAAGAGGGCAGCTTGCCGCCTTGAGACGCTATTCGAGGAAACCAGGGAGTGGAACTGGGAGGGTAAGTAATGAGTTCTACTTTCAAATGAATAGGACTTTGGGTGTGTGTGCCTTTGATTTATATTACGTGGAGGGTGTTATCTATCAATGTTATGGCTAATAGATGGGCATTCTGTAGTGACTAGTGATGAGGTTGACATTAAGCAGCTTGACTGTTATTCTACTCACAACAATTGTGTGTTCCGTCGGTATTTACGCATATTTCAGTCGGGTAATGCAATTTTTCATCGAAGTCCAAGTCTAAACTCGTCCGTGTAATGTCTGAGAAAGGCGGTTTGCTATGGGCCGATTTCTACTTGGAAGGTCTCCAATCTCGAAGGTCCATGTTAAGTTGTGTTAAGTTGGTCAGGACTACTTTTCAGTTCTAGTGGGCGTCGTGCATGTTGACTGACAGGTTATCAGATGTGAAGATTGTTCGCTGCCGATGAAAGTGCTTCCACATACAGCGTTGTAAACTCCAATTTAAATTCTTTTCGCTTTCCATATCGTCCAAATATCCTAAAATTGATTCTGTTGCAATTTAGGTTAGTTTAGAAATAGATTCACTTCCTATCGGGCCTACGACTCTTGGAGGATCTTGGCCACGCTACTGCCTGTTACTGGTGCTCCGACCGCAGCATCTCTTTCTTGAATCTGGCGGCTCTGACCCGCGGCGTGTAGTCATTGTATGGCCCGTCCGTTACTCCATGGCTGATTGCTCTTCCGGAAAAAAAGTGGGCCTTTTTGTAAATGGTTCGTCTTACAACGAATTATGCTCGCGGAGCAGCCTGTATGTCAACTTGATATATGGATTGTTTTGGTGGGATGTGTTTGGGTCTCATCCCACCAGGTTGAGAGCGTTCACTGTGTGCGCAGACTCTGCTTTCCAATTCAGGTTAAGTCTTTCCAAAAAGTCCTTAATTCCTCAATTACCTCTTGAGCCAAAAGAAATAGCGATTGGAAGAGTTTTTATGTACTGATGTTGTTGATACCGCGGTACCAATGCAGATTAAGTGCTTAGTACGTCCGTTAGCCTAGACGCTGAAGAGCATCCATTTTCTAAGATATTATTTGCTTTGTATTTTTATCACCTACAATCAGATTAAATCGTTGCCCTTCACTGGCCAAGGAAGAAATGCTCACTTGGAAGACGTTAGCAGGAATTCATACATTTCCAACAAATTAGTTACATTGTGATCGAAACCTTTCCGGTAACAACGACCAACATGTTGTTTTGTCATTTGTGTCTGCTATGATCGAGAGCGAAGACAACGACGGTAAGAGCAACAGAGCTAGAATCCAAACAGACTACAGGAGTTTATTCCGATTGATTTTGCCAGAAACTCTTTGCCTGAGACTGCACCAAAACTGGAAGCGTATATAACAACGCTGAAGCGGACTAAGAGCGCCAGAGCCGTTAGCTAGCTCCACAAACTAGTAAAATGTTGATGAAGGCTTCTAATTGTTGGGCAAGTTTGATCTTGTGCTGCCCAATTGAGAACGCCATCGGATTGACTGATTTGGATCGTTTGCTGAGGATGCCTGAACGCAAGCGATATTTTCGACACTTCGACCAACCCGTTGTCTCGCCGATACGGCAACATCACACATGGATTATGTAGACTGAAATTTTGAACTAAACTTGTTGTTGCAGTCTGCTAGGGAGTTCGAGTTAACGCTCTTAAGGTTACATCGACTCAGAATTTCGGTAGACAATTTGCAGACATTGTTCGTTCGTGAACTTTACCACGATGAAAATGTGGCGTTTACCGAATAAATTGACAGTGATAGTTGGATGAGTAGTAAAAGCGTGGGTTCACATATTAAATTCAAAGCTGTCAAGCCTCCATTTGAAAACCCTACGTATTATGCGGATAGCTACGGCTACTGAAGAGCAGGAGAAGTGCGTTATAGAGCAGTTTCGATTAGTTCTGGAAATGTGTATAAGCCGCGAGGACTCAAATGCGGCTATCAAGCAGAATATTCTACTCAATCAGCGATAAACTTGTGGGGAGACCGCAAAACAGCAGCTTTTAGAATTGAGGAATATCTTGGAAAAGACACAGAAAAAAAATAAATGCAGACCGCCGTCTTAATGCGATATGATCTGCCAAATTTAGACCATCTGATGAATATTAAGATTGTTTATTTTTTCAGACGGTGATCATTTAGACAGAAACAATGTTTTCTTTGACAGTGTGAACCTCTCTACAACACCACACGTATTGAGCGTGCTTTTGGTCTTTCACATTTATTCTTTGAGTATGATGAGAGAGTTGAAAGACATGGGGCAGTGAATTATGAAAGATGTCCATGTAAGGGCCTAGACAGAAGGTTGCCGTATGTGTTGAAATCTAGCAGCCATCAAAGCTATTCAGCCCTATAACACAATCCATTCGTTCAATTCTAGGTTACGATACGAACTACGAAAAAAATGGTATTACAAAGTCCGAACGGATTTACGAGCGCCGACGTAAATAACTTGTCACAGAAAAACATACGAATATCCGCTTCAGAGATTTTTTAATATGGTTCTACTACAAATGAATTCTGTGATAGATTTTTCGTAGTCCCTAGCACATTCTTGATTACGATGGATTACGACTCTAAACTTGTAGACGCATGCCGGGCAGAGCCATTGTCATAATACGACCAGTTTAAAAGTTTCCCTGTTCAAAATTTGTCCCATCTGGATTCGAGGTCACGTCGACATCTCAAGGACTCTCCTTGCATAGCTCGCAGAAGAGGTGCAGATACCAAAACAACTAGTCTACTATAAAATATCTGTGCATTTCTCGTAAATAGCTAACGTTAGAAGGGCCAGGCTGATTACCAGTGCAACATCAAGAATAATGTGTCCTGAGTATAAACTCCTCAAGATAAGCAATATCCTTCGGCTAACGCGCGAAACTAGGTATCCTACTCTGCAACACCTTCGCAGTTGCAACCACACTTCTGAAGGGAAGACCTTACAACATTTAATTAGTAACTACCAGGCCCTTACTAGACCAAGAAAAGACTTCTTTACAACACTTGATGAGATGACTGCAGTGGGAGTAATATTCTTGCTAAACTCCTCATGTTGAATTTAGATATATAACCACCACTTCTACCTCCTTAGCTAGCAGCATACGAGTCGATGCACCTACTCACTATGACATGGGGCTTCTTTTCCCCGCAAATAGCATCACAGAGCCAGAAAAATATGATTCCAGAAGATATTTGTATTTTTTTGATATTTGCCATCCGCATTCAAATCAAATAAATACCCCAATCGCAGACCAATAGTCCCCTGCAGGCTCATGAATAGCCATTTGAGCTGCCCGCTGTCGAAACTCAAAAAATCAATTAGTGCCTTTTCACATGTGCGCCATTCCGCAGTTAACCGCTCCAATCAAACTGGATTCACGAACGAAATTGCTTCTAAAGCCCGAATTCAATTGCGATTGGAATCCGCCACCGCACATGCAAAAAATCGCCTAAAAGTCAAGGATTAAGAGGATAAACTGAATGCGTTGCGTATGAATTCACAAACCCCTCCCCATCGCACCACCATCGCATTCACATTTTTGTTCCATTCCACATCTAACGGTTGAGCAGAAGAAATTCAGAACACAAACTAAGCAGCGAACATTTTAAGAGGCAACATTAACACAGAAAATAAGTCACCGTGAATACAATTGAGATCTAATCAAACCGTCAAGGCATGGCAGAGCAAAAACCAGCCAACGCTGTCGGCAAGGCAAGACCCATGAAATCTTCTTCACAAGCAATTTGTCAACCTGAACACATTTCGTTGTGTTCATGGTTACAAAACACCAAATAGTTGCATTTTCGCTCCGGGGCTTAATTTACCTCCAGCGGATGGCAAGTTAGAAGTACAATTGTCTTGGCGGGAGCTTAAACAACAAGCCGCAATTCGAGTGCGCCCAGAGTCGAAGTGAATCAACTGCGCGCTTGGTTTCCGCATAATTACTGCAACGATTTCACGAAGGTGGGTGATTTATTCCCCAACTACATGATAACAATCAAATCCAATTGTCTTACAAGAGACAATGGTGTACGGCGACAGGTGGTGCGGTCGGGGTAAGTTGGGCGGCGGGTGGGCAAACTTTTGATTGCTGTCTAATTTCGAGTTTAATTAAGTTCAAGAGATGTACATGGGTAGAAAGTTTTTGCGGCAGCCTATGGTTTTGAGTCGGCTCGTGGAGGCATTAGAGGCGTGTGTGATGGAGCGGGTGCCGTGGTTAGTGTAGTCATGGATGTTTGAAGTTAAACTGGATGTTCTTCGACTCTGCAGTCATTTCTGTGGACAGATCTGCCAAGGTTTTAACGGAACGGAACGTCGTGGGTTTGGAATTGCTACAGGTGTCGCAAGTGGGATGAAATTCTGAGAAGTTTCGTAAATCTCAAACGAAAACATAGTTTGCGATGGTTAAGAGGGGGTATGAGGCGGATATGGGAGAAGTTCGAACTTCAGCATCGGGTAGAGAATCGTTTAGATTTGCACAACTATTTGCAAATTAAGGGGAGTGTTTCAAGGCAGGTTTAACACGATATTTCGTAACAAGCATTTTAGAATGTGACTGCCGTGACATAATGAGTTTCGCTGTTCGAATACGGAGACACCAATTTTTGCCTTTTTCAGGAACACTGCTCAATCAGTCAAAGAGAGTATTAAGGATTCAGTACCAGGGAGAATTTTGACTACATCCGTAGTCCTTTGTTCGAGTATCTGGACACCAACTTGTGTTTTCATTGCATCGTCGCCATCTAGTGGCCAACTGTATTTATCTTACTTAAGGGGTATGATTGATTCCTAATAGACATGTAGCTGGGCCCACTTTTGGCGTAGTGCCAAGACAATAATACGCATAACACGGGTGGGTTCAAGAAGGGAAGGAATGCATTTGGCTAGCTCACTTGAACATCGTTTGTTAAAATTGCAATGAAACACGAATAAAGAAGACAGGATACGTTGATGTTCGAGCGAGTCTAATGAACCCGCGGTTCGAAAGGTAGCTTCTAATCCATAGAAGCAGAGACTCATCAACACCATAAGCACGCATTTGCGACATCATCAATGCTCGATGCCGAACTCTGTCAAATGCCTTAAAAATATCAAACGCAACCATTGGTTCCAATATCCGGTGAAATGAGCTATCAAATCAGCAGTGGACTCGTTGCTGCGTAAGCCAAACTGTCGGTCATTAAGAAGCTGCCGCGATGCAAGATATTTCATAAGCTGACGATTTATCAGCGTTTCAATGACCTTAGAAAGAAAGGACGTAAGTGCTACGGATCGGTACGAGGTGGGTGACGAAGATTCGCCCTTTTAAGGGACGGGCTGACCAAATGCTGTTTTCCATCTACTCGCCGTGGTTTTGGCAGCGAAGAAGAACACCTCTTTAGAAGTATTGGGGAGTACCATCAGGGCCAGCGGATTTGTGCACTCCGAGATCTTTAATTGTACTCTTGCAACTAAACGAGTGCGGAAGTGAATTTGTCCCATGGTGAAACCAACGCCCTCGGGTACAGGTGGGGACAAATTACAATCTGGCAGTGTTGAGCTGGGGGCAAAGTGCTCCGCTAGCAGATTGGCTTTGTCTAAAGAGCTGATAGCTGGAAGATTAGGTTAATAGCCTGCCAGCGAAATTGGCAGCACACTAAGACCATTGTTGGTCCATGTCAAATGGTGACTGCGGCAGATTTGAGAACTAGACACAACAATATTAAATTTTGCTCTCACTGGGATTCGAACCGAGAACACCTATAACTAAGGGCGAGCACTCAACCAACTGCACCAACACGGGTAGTTACTGTAATAGCTAGGGTGCCTTGAAGTGTAGCCTCACTTTATTAAAATAAATTTTGGAATTCATCAGATTTTGATTTCCCCACGAGAGTCTCCAGTCTCCATAATTTTAGAACATAATATAATAATAATATGGGTGGCGCTACAGCCCGTAGAGGGCTGCAACCGCTCAGTAACTACTCGTGTTGTGCGGAAGGGAACTACACTTTTATACCGACTCCGAACGGACAAGTTTGAGAAGCTTTTTCTAGACAGGGAATACTCTTTGAGCATGCCACGGGCCATAGAGCATATTCTTGGAAAAAAAAACTCAACCACTTGCGGCAAACTGCAGGCGATATAGTCCTTAGTGAAGTGTTCGAAATTTTCTTCGAAAAAGCGGACCCTAAAGTACTTTGAACTCTTGAGCAGTGCTCATCTTCAGTAAACGCTTTCAGCTCCCTTCCCTTTTGAGAAGTATACGTAACGTCTGCCATGACAATTCCCGCATTCGCTAATTGACTATCCATGGATGTAAATCAGGGACAAACTTCCTTCATCCGACTCCACATGTGGGGTTGACAACAATACTCAGCCGCAAAACGAGTACAATACTGGGTCCGGAAAAAAGAAGAACAAAATAAACCTGCAGAGAAATGAATACAAAAAAAAAAAATATAATAAAATGTCCAAGAGTATCTCATAAATTTGCGCTCATTTACAGCTTATTCATTCTTTCAGCGGTTCCATTTAAAAGTTGTCATCACTGGAGATTTATAACTTTTCCCACTGCTCGTGCAGGATCCTTCCTTCAACTCCCTCGTTGTAAAGGTTGTGTGCGCACAAAAAAAAGGAAGATGCGAACTTGCACGTTATCCACCGAGTGTGGGGTGATGTCCTATAGAAACAGAAGTATCTCTGCACGGCGATTGGGCAGCTTATGGGTCATTTGTTGGGACAATCTCATACACGGATTAAAATGAGGAGGGAGCAAAAAAGGTAAGCACCATGGAGACACATCAAAGTGCATTTTTATGAATTCTTACATAAGGACACCCAGTGGAATCATGAAATATTGCTCATCTGTCGCGAGGGCATGGGGGGACATTCACATGCGCTTATTGTTAACTTTGCACGATATTCGCTGGATACAATTTACAATCCTCTTTTATCCACACATGACGTTAATTTTTTGGTGCAAGTGGACTTCTGACGGATGACGGATTGGCTTCGAGCGACTTATCGGAACATTGCAAATTGGGATGAAATGTCCGGGAAAATGAACGTTTAATTAATTAACGCGTACGCGTATCGAATGGAAATGGCGTTCGTGGAGACTTTAAGTTTGTTCCAGTGTGCCTGGAGGTCGTGAATTTTCATATTTTGTTCATGGTGCGCCATTAGTTCGTTACAGACACAATGCCCACATGGTCTGGCACAAAACCTACTTCCCACAAGACCGTTTTCAATTAATTGCCCATGACTTCACATATCACCTTCACAGGGTCTTGAGTGCAAGAAAATATAACTTTGAGGTGCATCGATGCGATAAAAACGTCACTCTGACATTTACTAATTACAGTGGAGCGATTACAATCTTTAATTGCAAAATGTCTGCAGGCCAATGGCGAAAAATGAAAGCAAACAAAAAAATTAATTTATTCCACCTTTTGACAGAAATTTATTGCCTGCCATTCTTCATAAGGCGAAGACAGAGGAGACCAGCAAACAAAAAGAAGCAGAAGAAAAAACAATTCACTTTTTCCCTGCAAGGCTTATCCATGGGGCAAGGGAGAGACCACCCTCACCTGTGCTTCATTAAAACTTGACCCAACACCAACCTCGTCTGGGCAAAAAAGGACGAAAGAAGACAACGAAAACGAAAACGAAAACTAACAAAAGACACAACACGAAAATCCTTCGGTGACATATTGTGAGCACGCTCGGTTGCATCTGATGCACCACAAGGACTTCTTGCAGTCGGTCGAAAGAGAAACGAACGAAAAAAAAAACCCAACCCATTCTTCTTTTGCTTGCAAATTTTTGCGGGCAAAGACCCTTGCTGATGATGGGGTGTTGGTAACATGTGGCCAAATCGGCATCGATCATCTTCACACAAAATTGACCAATTCGGTCGGCGGCGGCGACGACGACGTCTTCACTGCCGAATTGGGCCCGTTTTGCTTGGACGGCATGGCGCACATGGCCACACCAGTTGTTCGAACGCTGGTGGGCAATGGCTGGCATTCGGAGTTGGCCCTTCTTAGGGGCAGGTTTTTTTTCTTGGTCTGAGTTCACAGATCCTTCGGCGGACATATCTCTGCACCTTTATCGCATCATGTGTTACCGTTTGAATGCGGTTTTTTTCGTTCCGATATTCAGTGCAAGTCGATCTCGATCACTGGTGCCACGTGCCGTCTGACCGAATTACAGAACAGTTGAGTTCATTTATCTGAAATTTCATCGAGACGCAGCCCTTTTTCGTATTTGGGGCAATTATTACGAGGCACTAACACTTGCGACGCAACCTGCGGCATGGCTTGTGTGCGACTACCTGTGCGGTAGTGACTGCAACAGCGGTGAATTGAATCTACTCTACACACATGGCTCAGTGATAGCGGCAACCGGGCCTTAGTCAATCCATTCCTGAGGCGATTGCATTACTTTGGAGTTGAGGTCGTTTTATGTCAAGATTGGAGATTAGAGCGGGGACTGCTGTCAGTGTCTGGAGTTCAACTCGAAGCAGAAGTTCTCGTCGTTAAATGGAACGGTTTCGGGTGTTGACAGTGCTTCTGTGGTCCGTGAGTGCTTGCAGACAGCTCAACCAACCGAGTGTCGGTAAAGTTGGTCAACAAGGATATCCCCTAGATTCCAATGGACAAGGTCAGAGCATACGTTCCTATTGAACTCTTCTCCAATTTCATACAAACAAGAGTAAAGACACTCCCTGAACCATTGACGCATGGTGTTGACTGAAAGAGTTAACTTGCGTCATCAACGTTCCGAACGTCATCCTGTGCCGACGCCAGATGACTCAGACTTCCCCAGAGAGACTCACATGAGATCTCATTTGCAAGCGACTTGACAACAACTTCAAGACCACCAGCGCACACACTTAACACCCACTAAATTGCCGGCACTATCAAAACTTGTTTTATAGGCCGTTTCGCCTTAACATCCTTCGGCATGTGTTCGTCGCTGAACACATAAACAGATTTAACTTCTGTCACCAAGCATCCTGACACATGCCGTTTAGCAAGCCAATCCGACTGTCGTCGTCGTCGCCACCGCCGGCATCATCGCCACCACCACCATGCGCCGGCATTAATTCGGCACTGTGCTAACCGATTTTATTGACTCTTTCTCACTCGTATCCGCTCAGATCAAAATGAAATCATTTTTGGCCATAACTCTTAAGGCAGTCAAAACATTATTAAGCAATTTTTATGAACGCTGTAAACAGTCATAAATCGAATCCTCCGTCATCGATCTTCCTCACTGATGGCCGGTATGGTGCCGTCGATGGACCCTACAACCGACAGCCCCTCCCCCCCACACCCATAAAATGAAAGAAAATTAAGGAAACGAAAGGGAATTTGTCTTCGGATGATTAATCGACATCCTTGCCCGATTCAAAGTGTGGCGCACATGTACCGAAATGCACTTTCGAGATAAATTACACACGTTTCACCCGACTGCTGCTGATGCTTGCCTTGCCGCACGTAACAAAACCAAGACTGGACCGCTACCGCTGGTGCCGTCGCCGACGTTGTCGTCGTTTGCCGCTCAGCCAAGGAGGTTGCCATTGCCATTGCCATCTCTCCCCATAAATTGACCCATAAAAATGATTTATCCCCGCTTGTGGGATCAGCACTTTTGATTTTTATTCTCATCCCTTTCATTGACTGAACGGGTGCGCGGCACAGCGGAGACGACCGATTGTGAAGGGTAGCTGGAAGGGGAGAGTGGAGCAAACGATGTATACGTATGCACTAAATGTTATCCCAGAATTGGGAAGTCCCGCCTGATGTTGCCATTTCACGGAAGGCCAACCAACCGACCCAGAACCGATGACAGTTCATCTCGGTCGTAAATCCGACGAGTGGATGCGGCTCCTAAATTATAATGAGAAACTGGCGGATCGATTGGATGCGAAACATTTTTGGGCAGAAGGCGTCATAAAATTTCATATTTATGACGTATGAACCTATTGACACGTTGACTGCTGCTGCCTCTGTCGAAGTCGATACCGACGCCGTCGCCGACGCCGACAATGCCACTGCTGCTGCTTGTGCTGCTGGTGCGGCTGGCGCACGGCAAAGTGTCAGAACTGTATTCGTAGACCGCAATCGTTGATCTGGGTGCCTGCATACATATGTGTGTTCTGGTTCTGGTTCTGGTTGTTGCGGTGGGTGCAGCTGTTGCGGAACCCAATGCTCATGGTGTGTGCTCGAACCTCAGTAATTTTCGATTTTTATTATCCTTTAAGAATCGGTGACAACAAATTGGACAAGCGACAAGCGACTAGCATATGTTTCACATTTTTTCCCCGTCTCAAGGATGAAAGTGAAAAATTCGGTTTACTGGTCCTGCTTGCGTCACTTTCCTTCTAATCACTTTCCAAATTGTTTGAACACCATCACCGTGTCTGTGGGTGCGCGAACAGTTGTTGGGCTGTCCGCTGGTGACCAGCGAGAGGTGGCTTCCTTTCGGTTTCAATTTGTCAGTGACATTGATATGGGCTGTCGATGGGATCTTCGTTTTCACTTTCACTGTGGAAACCTATTACATTGTAGACAAATTGTTTTTGGGGAGTCTCTTGAAGGCTGTGGCTTGTTAAATGCGCACAGAAGGCACTGGAATGATCAGGGTCTTAAGCGACGTGTTTTTGTGCGACTGCCTCCATCATTTCAAATTTATTCGTTCCTTCTCCGTCTCCGTGCTAACGCCAGATCTCGGACGCGGTATCCGCATAACCCTCTGCTTAGCGAATTCCGCAAATAAAGGAACATCATTTCGCATCCAAGTCACAGTGCCACCCAAATCGTCGAAAAACAATTCCAATCGAATCTTCACGCACCATCGCCATGCCACACACAAGATCTTATGCTAAAAATTGCAAATTCAAAGTAACCAATCGCAGGCCACCAGATGTACACGCAGCGCAGACGGTGCCCTGTGCGCGGTATGCCACTCCAGTCCAGTGCAGAAGACTCGCATTAAAATTAATTTATTACTCAAAATAAGCAAAACACCCTGTTAATGATAACTCGTTTAACGAGATCACCATATGCCTTGCCGTGTGTTGTCAAAAAGTGAATTGTCATCCGCGTCGCTGGGGACCTGGCTTGCGCGCGGACAGACATCAAGGAGGCAGCGAACAACTGAATGACGACGAAGACACGGTACACGGAGACAAAATGCCTGAATTGAAAACCAGCTCATTGATCAAGCCTGGCCAATGCCATCATCATCGTCATCATTATGATCGCCAACAACACCAGCGCGAGCGCCGTGATCATCATCGTCATCGCATTCGACATTGTGGTCCTTCTGTGATCGTCATTTGTATTGGCCGTGGACCAATAGTCATCACAACAAAACCCAGCCGATTGGTGTTTCAGTGTTGTTGTTCCTTGGTGGCTCCCTGTTGAGATGAATACGAAGTGCTGATCGCAACGAGCACCGTTTATAGCGCAAATAAAAACTCCAACGACCGAATGAATGCGACAGGTTGTGTGCTCTGCTCGAACGGGGCAGGCATCCAAAAAGTTTATCTCCTTGATGTTGCTTGTGTTTGTATTGAAGGGGTCTGATCGGCGGTGGGGTGGGGTGGGCTGGTGTGGTCTTCTGAAGAGGGAAGGGAGATGAACAAATGCCGAAACAGCGAAATGCGATGGATTGCACCTGTCCGCAAGAGACACGCGTTTCTTGTAGTCCTAAAAGAATGCGAGGATATGAATTAAAATTCCAAAGAACCTGATTTTATGCAGCATTTGTGCGTTTTGTGTTTTGTTGTTGTTTGTAAGGTTGCCGCTGACTGTGCAGCGCAGTTAGAGGAACGGAAGAAAGGATCGTTTGCATTTGGATACAGTGGGGGTTGAAAGTTTGGAAGAGTTTTTTTGTCACATTGGTAATCAGTCTGTACTTTGTCTCTCATGATGTCAAGGAAGATTGGAGTACAATCTTGCTTGCTGTTTGTTCATGAAATCGCCATTGTTGTTGACAAATATGTAAGCTCTTTGATTGTGTGCTCATTGTCATCTCCCTATGAAAGGATCAGTCCATAATTGATGTCAGGACACTTAAACCGTCTTCATCTATTGGGATAGTACTGAAATCTTCCAGTGTGATTAAAATGAGCACTTCGTTATGTTTCGTTAAGTTTCGTTAAGCTTCGTTAAAGGGGTTTGTTTCTTAAGGTCAGAGCGAATTCAATTGCCTCTTCTTACAAAAATTCTAAATGGTGGGACCATGGGTAAGTTTTCAGACACGATAAAGGATATATATGACATTAGACACTCGTCAATTAAGGCCAGACCTATACGCACCACTTATGTTCACGTCGATCATGTTCGAATGTTCCACAGATCCTCTTGCTCATTTAAATTAAAATGTAACGTAGCACAAGAGTTAATTACAAAGCAACTCATAATGTACCAGGATACACCCCCACCTACCATACTCTTCAAAATTCAGTGGAAAAAATTAATCTATTTTGAAATTAAAAAAGAAATATCGATTCAACTGCTTACGGATGCAATACACGTATTGAGGAGTATTTACTTTTGATCCACAGTGTTATGCTCGTGGAACATTCCATAGAAATGTCGATTTTAAATCGGACGCACGCGTACGTGCATCTTGATCAATGTGCATCTGAGTCAAATGAATTCCGGGGCGGCAATCCAGTCAATGTGCTGAAATAAAAACCACTTAAAGAAGGAAACAACAACAGCAAACAGGCAACAACAGAAATACAGAAACTCGATTGAGAACAGCAAACTCGTGGCACTTTGAGTAGTAGTAGTAGTAGGCTCCAGGAGGGGGACGTACACCGGCCGATCAGGCCAGTCATGCATGCATGCAATCATTAACTCAGCTCAAGTGTCGTTCGGTGAGCATCGGGAATCGTACTTGTTCTCTATTGTACATAAGACCATGATCTTTAATGCATCAAATGGAACACGGACACTAGTAGTCACCTAATGCCGTGGACGGAGTGGCGCGGTGCAACGCTGCTGCTGTTGCCTACTGCCGGGGAAATGAAATCAATTTTAGAAACGAGTTCCATTAAATGGACATGTGCAAGAGGCACGTCGCTATATCAACACACCACAACACTCCTGATAACTGTGAATGCTAGGAATGTGCAAGAATTCCTGTGCAATGCTGACAAGAACTGCTATTCCTCACAATGTTTGGGATGCTTGGAGGAAGCTGAAGAAGAAGCCTTCAGTGGGTACGAGTATGCAGGAAATGAGAGTGATGGGCTTTTAAAATGTGTGCAAAAGTGAGAGTGGGAAAGAGAGTACTGTAGACCAACTGACGTGGTTTTTGCGTGAAGCCTCAGAACTTTATTGGGTTGCATGGCCGCAGGGCCTGGTCAGATGTACGAGCAGATGGGTACACGATCTGGGCACGTTACATTAATCCAACTCACTTTGGAAGCTGTGACAAGAGGCATATGAATTTGCGTCCCGTATGGGGGTGAATGGTCTCCGTTGCACAGGACTGGTTGGGTATGGGATCTAATGGTTCAAGGCCAGATTTGATTCCATCGCGGTTCTCCTCAATATGACTTAAGATAACTCTTTACAGTTTCCACAGGACCAGCTCACAAAGCACTCCATGCTTCAAGGAGACATCCACGCAATTGCAGCTTACGATTGCATTCGAAAGAGCATCGTGGAATGGACTCCAAGCGATGTACGGACCCCAACAAAACCGAGTGAACTATAAAAGTGGAACCGACTGTCATTAAGGACGCAAATCAAGACCAAGCCATCTCTCGAGTGCTGCTGTTTCAAATTAATTAAATTCTGACCTGTCTCGTTGGAAAAGAGTGGACCTTCTGGCATCGACCCACACTCATTCCCAGTCAAAGTTTTATATGCTAGATCACGAATTTTTATGACTCGTGCCAATATCTTCACAAAGCACTTTTCCTGCTTCCGCTGTCTGTCCTGGAGGGCACTTCCGCTCCCAACCATACACATAGATTCATGTTTATTTGCCTCGTAAAACTGTTTACCTCTTCAGAGAGTCTTCTTCCGCATTTGATAATTCTAAAAAAGAGTTATACACAAAAGCTCTACTGCACACTAAAACGAAATTAAATCACATAAAACCTAACCGAGAGACACCCAACGCCAGACACCCACCCGCTCACATCAAATCGCGTGGTGGTAAACAAGTTTAACCCAAATTCCTTGCACATTTCCACCGAAACCCATTGTGTTTGTGTCGGCCTGGGTGTGAATATTTCCATCTATCTAACGCCGAGTACCGCTGCTGCCACTATTAAGTAATAGAAAATTCCGAATTCCAAAACCCAAAACTGTTTAAATTTCAAAACGCCCTCAATTATGTGTCAACATGATTTTCAGTTTTCCATCTTCTCCCGCCCCCCTCCCCAAAAAAGCCCACGACGAACGAACGTTGAACGCACAATCGTCGGCCGCTGGTGGCCCTAGACCAAGCCCGACCGCCGCGACAACCGACAACCGACACCGTACCCGGCTGCGGCTCGATGCCATGCCAAACAATGGGAACGCGCGTGGGAAAAACAATTAAAAAGGCTGTTGCCACCAATTTTGTTAGTTGAATTACATTGTTATCTGTTGGATTTTTGTTGCAGTAATAACAGCGCTCTGTAATTGCACTTAAAAACGAATTAAAGCTGGCAAAAGACGTTAAACTGGGGGTACAAGCTCAGTTTATGTAGGTACACACTTACCTACCAGCCAACGTACAGCCGGTCCAGTCAGGGGAAGCACATTAATTAGAGCATCTTCTCTGGCGACGATGATGATGTGCGTGGGATAAGAACCAAAACCCAGAGCGAAGTACGGACGCACTTAAGTGTTATGGAAGTAACAGGGCATAACAAAACGTGCCACACCGATTAACCCATAAATCAAACGTAAAGCGTAAGCGTAACTTTCGGAACCGTTCTGGCCAAGAGTTCGAGTTCATTTGAATACCACCGGGCACCGGTGTGGGTATTCAGTTAAGAATGGCTAGTGGCTAGTGAAAGTATGCCAGAGAGCAAACGGCTATCGGAGATAGTGATCACAAAATGACCGATTGCAGCAGTCACAGAGATCCACCGGTCGGCCAGTCGGACGGTCGGTTCCGTAACAGAGATTTAAAATAATTATCTTCAAGCACAAAATACGGATACGCTTTATCGGATCATCGCTGGCTGGAATCTCGGGAAGTTATAGAGCGCGTCGTGCGTCGTGCGAAATGCTTGCCGTAAGACGAGCAGCTGAAGTTTGGAAATTTTACGGGCATACTTCATGCAAAAGAGAAGTTCATGGAGTAATTACCAAAGACAATGGCCGCTATTAACCCAAATATTAAGTGGGAATGAAACCAGAAGAAGCGGCAGTAGCAGAAACAAAATTTAACGGTCAGCGGGGTTATGTCGAATCCGTTCATAATCTGGTTTTCTTTGATTCCACATTTTTATTACCTCCTCTGGCCTGGGCTGTCGACCGTCGGTCTTTGCTGCTGGGGTACGAATATTGAATGGCTTATGAAGAGATGGACATGCAATGTCGCCGGCCAGTGTACTTTGTAAATTCTAGGTGGCAGAGTCGTTTACCGGGATAAATTTTCTCACAGTAAAACGAAGCAATAACGCTAGAACTTATGAACTTTGTCAGTTTGTCAGTTTGTCAGTAGAATGTAATAAAAGTTCCGAGGGTAACCGAGACATCCCGAAATGGATGTGTTCTCGAGGTGGTCTCTTTTTGTGGGCTACGTGACATTACACACATTTCACACCCGAATATTACTAAAAAAATTCCGTGAAATTGAGTCTGGAGACTTTCCATGAGTACCTTCTTGCACACCTCACCCTACTGTGTGTAGTTACACCGCGCCAGAATGGTACCAGCGAAACCCTTATGGTCTCAGTTCCGTCATCAAATTGTGTTTATCCTTTACATCTTCAGAGTGACAGATCGTACGCAGAGATCTCCGAGGCAGCACAATAATTGCACTTTAACGAGGTCGTTATCCGTACGGCAACGTTTAAATCACTTTGCATTTTTACACAATCTCGCTCATTTTTGTGCTCACAGCAGTGTCTTAAGGTCATCAGTGCGCATCAGATGGGAGTGAAGAAATACGACTGGTGAAAATATTTAAATGCAGTTGACCTATGTGGCTACCGTGGGGGATCCATATATAATCCATAATGATAATGAGAATGACATCTATCGATTTTCAGTTATTGATTCCTATTTGAAAGGGTGCTCAAATTTGAAGGACGCGGTAAGGGAGGACCACGCTTCCAGTAGAGCACGCGGCTGGAAAGGGATCTCAATCAGGTGAACGTGCGACCGTGCTAGATGGAGACACATGATGGCTGGGGCCCAGGCCCACATCGGACTCTAGAACCTACCGCAGAAGAAGAAGAATACTAAGTCAAGGACGCGGTAAAGGAAGACCACGTTTCCAGTAGCGCACGCAGCTGGAAAGGGACCTCAATCAGTTGAACGTGCTACTGTGCTAGATGGAGAGACATTTTGGCTGGGACTCAGATCCATACTGAACTCTAGCGCCAGCCACAGAAGTAGAAGATGACTGAGTCAAGGACGCGGTAAAGGAAGACCACTCTTCCAGTAACGCACTCAGCTGGAAAGGGACCTCAATCTGTTAAACGTGCTACCGTGCTAGATGGAGAGACATGTTGACTGAGGCCCAGGCCCACATCGGACTCTAGAGCCTGTAACAGAAGAAGAAGAAGGCTGAGTCAAGGACGCGGTAAAGGAAGACCACGCTTCCAGTATCGCACGCAGCTGGAAAGGGACCTCAATCAGTTAAACGTGCTACCATGCTAGATGGAAGGCCTTGTTGGCTGGGACTCAGATCCACACTGAACTCTAACGCCAGCCACACAAGTAGAAAAAGACTGAGTCAAGGACGCGGTAATGGAAGACCACGCTTCCAGTATCGCACGCAGCTGGAAAGGGACCTCAATCAGTTGAATGTGCGACCGCGCTAGATGGAGAGACATGGTGGCTGAGGCCCAGGCCCACACCGGGCTCTAGCGCCAGCCACAGAAGAAGAGAAGGCTGAGTCAAGGACGCGGTAAAGAAAGGTCACGCTTCCAGTAGCGCACATGGCTGGAAAAGCAGTTCAATCAGTGCGTGGTTGAATATCACATATAGAGAGACATTTTGGCTGAGGCTAAGGTCCATCGCGGAATCCAGCGCAAACCAAAGTCAGGAATGAAGGACACTTTTCTGTAAAGACAGAAGCCGTTGTGTAGATGGCGTTAGAAACCAGCTGGCTCACAATATAGGTAATTTCCGAAATCTCTCACCAGAAGAGATCTTCTACAACAACTTTCGTAGAAGACTTACACATGACAACAGATGGTCAGTTAAAAAAAGAGAAACAAACCAATAAATTGACCTGAGTTGATTTTATTGCTTTTTTATTTATTTTCTCAAATTGAATTATAGCTCATGCCGAGCTTTCGCCAGATGCCTTAGTGGTGCCGCGTGTGGAGCATGCCGTTGCTTTCACGTGAATGGAGCCACCCCCCTCTGTATCCAGAAGGGTGCTGTGATCCGTGACTCTCGTGAGGTGGTGAATCGTAAATCGAAACTCGCATTGCACAGACTTATTCATTATGCCCCGATGACATACATGTTAATCTGCTGCTCGTTATTTTCCATCCGCAATGGAACCATTCAATCTTTAGTATGTGATCAGCTCAGATTCATTGCACCATCTTAACAATGCAATTCATTTGCATTCACTGATAGCACCCCCATTCAATCGTAAACCAGTGATATCTGAGTACGTGCGAGGGCCATCGTGCCTCTTGACCAGATTTCGGCAGGACAATTAAGAGCGCACACCAACGAAGGCAAACGTATCTGAATTAATATATACATGTTTTTGCCTCGAATGCCACACTTCGATTCTTCGCGGAAAATAGCGCGAAACAGTGGAAACGGTGAATCGGTGAAACAGCAAGCATGAGGCTGCCGCGATTGGATGGGTACCTTACCCGGTGGATACCCAATTAAGAAGTTGCGCCTCTTCGCACCTCTGGATCCCAGTCCCACGTCGTGTCCATTTTAAGAGCACAGCCACGAAAATAAAAAATAAATACATATACATATAATAAAAATTGATTTCCATGTGTTATTGTTGTTTTAAATCCCATAGATACCATGGCGCGGGTGGTTTTAATGGTCCACATGTTTGCGTGGAAAAAGTTGTAAACAAGCCCCAGCCGAACTGGGCGAAGAGAGCGCCCATATTCATTCATGTGAACTCGCCGGATCTGGTGTATGCTTATTTGTTTAACAAGAATAAAACAAAATCGTTCGTTATGAGGAGATATTGATTTATGGAGTTGGTATATTGTTTTTTAATGCGGAAACGGTCAATATAAATTTAAGTTTTATTTACCAACCAAAAAGAGACGTGGATTATTAGTTTTGAGGCGATTGGTCTTGTTAATGAAGTATGTGCTCATTGACATGGATACAAATGTGGGCTGGGACAGGAAGCAGGTGGTGGTGGTGGTGGTCGGCTTTATTTGGCAACATATTGACAGGGGTGGTAGAGAGATTTATTGTTTTAACAACTGTGCTCGTGTAAACTTTCCGCCATGCCGTGTGTGTTTCGTAAAAATTAGGTCGTCGTGATCACGAGAAGATTTATGGCACGACTTTGACGGCAGGAAGCAAGATTTGTGTATCGATTTCGAGTGGGATCAAAGGAATCTGGAAGCTTTGCAAGTTCGACAACAGCAGAGTCAAAGTCACATGGAAGAAATGAATGATTCATTCTTGGACACAAGCGTCGTTTGCTGAATTAAGGTATTTAATGTTTGTGTCAGTTTTTGTGCGATTGATTTGGTATTGATGTGTGCTTGATAAACATCAAATCGTGTTTGTTTGGGGAATACCTTGAAAGTCAGAAGAATCCGGATGTAATCAGTGTTAAAGGCGGTGTCGATTCATATCTTGTTTGATTTTATTTACGACAACTGGTGGGTGTCATGGTCTAATTCCCGGCACGGCATCTTTCACAGCCCCTGAATGAGAATGATGACAAGTTCTTCCAGGATCTGCTCCTACTCCACCAATCTGGTATGAATTGGACTTGGTTTGAAGCTACGGAGGCATTCACAGAAAATGCCAAACAACATTTTGTATGCCATTCAGTGTAGAATTATCCTTCGACAGGTACCACCCTCAAAGGTTTGGCCGATTTTTGTAGATTGGCAAAATGATGCTAAAATCGTACTTGTCGGGCAAATGACCATGTCCCACACACGTTCGGCAGAAGACACTGCATGGGAGAGTTGAGAGTACAAGATGCAAAGATGCAACACACTCTTCCATGCAAAACTCCAGCTTGCACTCGATGAGTGTATGATCGTATGTGCAGATGACGAATCAGGCGAATCAGAGGGAATGGTCATTTCCAGAACGCTTATTCAGTGGACTCTGCAGTTAGTGAAGGCCCATAGAAGCCGGTGAAGAAGATTAAATATCTCGGAGTCTTTTGACGAGTGATGACACTAAAGTCGGAAGGCGTACCCTTGGCAGACACAGTATGAGGTGGATGGACCAAGTTCAAAAACTCGCTTGGTCATAAGTCTTGATTAGGTAGGGTCAATGGCGGAGGATGGAGTTGTCTGGTAATCTCTAGTCCGTCAGAAAATGATGGGAATTCGAAATTTCGAGGGTTTATCTACTTACTGACAGATGGCTTACCATCAGAGCTTTTCAACACTGGTGGCAATACTCTGATCGGAAGCACGTGCCACATCATTTGTCTCACATGCCTGACGACTGACATATGAATACCCATCCTACCTCTTGCAACAACTACTGCAACACCACTGAAATCGCCGAAGCATGGGCTCGTGTCGATCATAAGTTTGATGTGATGTACGCCAAGCGTGCCTTCGTCCACTGGAACGTAGGAGAAGGTATGGAGGAAGGTGAATTCTCAGAGGCCCGTAAAAATTTGGCTGCCCTCGCGAAGGATTACGAGGAGGACGGCATAGAAGCGATGGCGAGGGAGCTGAAGAGCATTAAATTCATCGAAATTCACTAAAAGAAAGTGAAGACGCGCACGAACCTACAAGATCCAGCCAACTGTGTGAACCTCTAAGGCCGTTCTGCACGGCATTAATCGGCACGTACTAGTGTGGCTTCCGGTCCCTTTCCCACTATAGACCAAAGACTAAATCAAATTCTGGAGTTCACCAGCGAGTTTTAAATCGATATTCACAACCTCTTCATCGTTTCTAAAGCCGCTTAGGACAGCCTTCATCGCACAAAATTATTCGAAGCGAAGGTCGAATTCAGGATCCTGTAAGGGAGATTCTCTGTCGTGTGATTTCTTCAATTGGTGCTGGGGAAGATAGTGGGAGGGGTTCAGTAAACACGGAACGCATTATCTTCTACACGTGAGTCCAGTTGTTGGGATATGCAAGTGACATCAACATCATCGCGCGAACCTAACCCACTATACTAAAAGCCTTTACGGCAATTGAAGAACAAAAAGTGCTGGTCTTATGGTCAACAAAGAGCGAGGCAAAATATACGCTGTCAAGCAAGAGACGATCATCCGCACACCATCTAGGCCGAAATCTTACTATCGACGGCTACAATTTTAAAGAAGTGAAGGATTTTGTATGCCAAACGTGGATCTCCTGAATGACATCTTAGAGGAGACCCGACGTAGAATCGCCCTTGGCAACCGATGCTTCTTCGGCTTGTCAATACAACTGATTTGCTCCAACTCCTGGTTCCTGGTTCTGGTTCGAGTGGAGATCCGACGTAGAATCCCCTTGGTAACTTATGCTTCTTCGGTTTGTCAAAACAACTGGACTCGAAAAATCCTGAAGCGAAGGACTTAAAAACTGAAAAGTCCTCATCCTGCCAGTCCGGCTTTATGGAGTAGAAAGCTGGACACTGAGCAAGACTGCAGAGCTGATCCTTGCTGAATTCGAAAGAAAAAATAAACGTCGGATGTATGGTTTCGTCCGCGAAAAAGGCGAGTGGAGAAGACGACACAACTGCGAACTCTTCGAGGTGTACCACGATGTGGATACTGTCGTCTACACTCTCGGCCACATCGAGCGCATTGACTTCAACGCTCCAGCAAAGAACGTCGTCTAGACCGAGTTCGCTTCGAGAACGACAGAACCTTATGACCAGGTCATCGCGGAAGCAAGACGGCTTGGTTTTCATGACTGTAAGCAATGTGCCCTGGACCGTCAACAGTGGAAGGCAGTGTTATCTCAGCTAAGAGCTCTCCAGGGGTCGTAGGCGTGAGAAGTTAGTAATGTCTTATCCCAATTGTAATTGTACCGAATTATGAGTTGATCAGATGCACAGTTGTGCACCACTGTCTTCCATATGACACTCAACGAACTCAGTTATCTACCTAGTTGAGCATCTGTGTTTAATTATCCGATCGAATGAACGGTCCTCCACTCACTTGCGAAATTAGAAGCGCCTCTCATTAAACCGTGTTTGTTATTCGCGTTTATTTTCTATCACTTCAAAGAAGGAACAGAATTTCAAAATCCATCCAAGCAATGGTTGGCCCAATTTGCTCTACCGTTGACCAACCCCGCCTGTCTCAACGACTTCACTCAAGTCACCTGCGGCATTTTCTTTTGTCAGACTTTAATTAACTTATTTACTTTTCAGCTCCCCAATTTGCATAAGTAATGTGAAAATCTCCACATCTCCTCGCATTCATTTCGAAAACCAAAAGTATCTCCATTCCGCACTCGAATGAAATTCCCATCGCATGGCTCCGCACACGAGTACAGCGACGACACGAGCCCCCAAACCGTATGACGCAGTGCAAAAACCTCAGAAACCATTTATAAAGCTGCCAACACAAGAAATAATTGTATGCTGCCGAGAAGATACACTCGGTTCACCCACAACTCTCCACGCCCAGAAAACCGAAAATCTGCTGAAAAGTGCAAAAAGAAAATAAACTGCAAAGTACACCTCTGCCTGGACACACTAGGAGTGTCCTGTGGACGTACCCACCTCGCCCAGCAGACACGGTCCCGGGACAGGCCAGCCGCTGGAGACAGGAAAGAGGATGACTCTCCTGGATTCAGGGAGACTGCTTCCGCTCCCTAAAATCACACACAAACGACAAGCGGAATTTATTTGCTTTAATTTGCTGCTCGAAAAAAAAAAATCGTTCCACGTGATGTTTGCGAATTTTGGTCGTTCATGTTTTTCCAGCGACCAGCAAATAGGGGGCGTTGGCCATAATCACCAACGAACACGCTCAATCCAGACGTTAATGGCAGTTGTATCGACACACCACTTTGCAAATGGTCTCGCCTAGATGCGAAGTCGTCGGTTCACAAGGGACGCCCGGCCCTCCTCCCGTCGCCGCGACCAAGATATGGCAATTAGCCTAAAAGGCTATCAAGAAATGATGTACGGGCACGGGGCTGTTGACCCACACGCAGTTGGTGGGTCACATGGAATCTGGAAAATTGGAATTTCGGTTAACATTTGTCTGCTGCTCAGTGGAAGGGAACCTACTAATGTTCCAATTAATCAGTCGGCAACCGGGTGGTATTCAGGACAACTAAGTGTGCGGAAGAAGGAGCATTGCAAAAGGAAGCTAGTCTCGCCTGTGCGGCATCTCGCTGTGGGCAGAGAAATGACATCTATGACACCGGAACTATGCTAATTTGCCTTGTGTTGGCTGTACAATGTGTGCCACAACATGGTTCATGTTTACGCTCATTTGGTCATGTCTGCTGAGGAAGATGTAATGCGTGTGTGTTCATCGGGGGTCTAGAGCGTGTGTCCTGTTTGTTTCTAGTGGTTTCCCCATAATGGTTGTACAGGAATGTTCATCCGTTCGAGGGCGAGTCACATAATTTTGACAACATTGTCATTGTGGTACTTATGACAGTGGGCACAATGGAAGGCGTTAATTGTGTGGAATCTTAACTGCGAAGGAGACTAAATTGAAGAGTTCGAGTGCGACTGTGTTAGTTGAAGTAAGGGGTGCAGTCGAATTCTGCTCTCTACATCCCGAGTGTCTAGACTGCCCTTGATTTCCAAGAAATGTACCCAAACTCCATCCATTTGAACATCCGCCATTGAACACACCGGTGGTCAACCGACAAATATTTGATCTTCCTCTTTTGCTCTCAGTCCTTGACCAACCGATGTGTGTCAACATTTGAGGCACAGGTGTGATAACTAGACCATAAACCTACCGCCAAACCAATTAATTGAACCACAGCAGTCGGTAACCTTTCATTTGCATTCCATTGTGGATCCTCTTCCCTTGGTTTGGGCAAATATTTAAAGAGGTTATCATTTCCCATCAGAAATTTACGAAGAAGCGGTTCTTTTCAAATGCTGCCCTGTCCTAGTTTCGAATAATCACATCAAGGATACGTACAACAGTCTCCCGACAGTCTTATCGCATTCAAGCAAATATTGGCAGAAAAATCAACAAGGATCAATTCGGATACAAAAAACGGAATTGAGGAGAGAAAGAAAAAAAATATGCACACACAATAACAACATCAGTGACACCAGGTGTTCCCAAAACCAGGAAGCAAACTGCTGCATCCTTCCGTGTGGGGATAAACATCACTCTCATCTCAAAGATGCAAAAATGACGAAAAACACCCGCAAACAAAGGGGATGCGAGCACTCTCGCAAATTGAGAACCTTCACCGGCTTCACCTTCGTACCTGAAGGATGAACCGAGGAATCACATGTCCTCACTGATCCTTGTGACCAGTGGCAAACGGTCCTGATTAATTTGTCTATTCGGATTCCAATCAATCATACGTACAATCCACGTCCAGGTAGCGAGTCCACAGCGGCCAGTGGCGGCGGCGCGGGGAAGGCGAAAGCAGAAATGAGGGAAAAAAACGAGACGAAACCTCTTGCTCGGACACACAGGCATACACATCACACCTGCCGTCGGACTGCTCCGCCAGAAGGTGAAATATCGACGCTGGCCACGCGATCAAACGATCAAATTACCATGCTCAGGGAGACCCCTCCGCTCTGCCAGCGCTATCGTTATCCGTCCGTCGGTCGTCGAATGGATGCAGCGACGACGTATGGGGGAGATGTGTTTTTTCGGTTTTTTTTTGCCCCTGCTGCTGTCAATGGAATCGATCTTCAATGATCGCCGCACCACCATGCCTGCTTGCGATGGCCACAGGTGATAGGACACGATTAGCCGATGGTAGGGCCCATGTCGACAACAAGCTAATAATCCACATAAACGTGCGTGATCCAGATGTGAAATCTGAGCCCGAGTACGCTTCTGGCGCAATATGCTGACGTTCGCTTTTTTCCCGATAGCTATTGGCGATTGAAAAAGAAATTGCAAGCAAATGGTCGGATAATGAGATATGGCGCAAGTTGGTCCTCGCCGGGATCAAGGAACGTTGGTAGGAGGTCCTTTTTTGTTGGATGCTCGTTTGGCGACCACACCAATTGGAGTTTGGGTGGTCCAGGACATTTTTTTCCCTCCTCCCGAGCAATCGCAACTGACGGTGACTTTGACATCGAATCGTGGACTTATTTGTACACGAGTGCAGACATCTCTCGGTAACTCAATTTCACGGGCTTTGCATCGCCTCATGCGGAGGATGCAGATAAACACAGGGTCACCCATGATTGCATCAGGAGAGCACACAGTCGGATGCAGGAGCCCACAGGTAGACTTTCACTGAATTATTAAAATATCATTATTCTTACAGAGCAACTGAGTAAGTGTAGGCAACGAGCGACTGTATCTGTCCCATCGACCGTCATGATTGGGTTCTTCCTTCGAATGTAATCACATCAGGATACACCAGCAGAATGTATCCAATCACCGACGGAATCCACTTGCAGCTGCAATTCCTGAATCCCGGCATCGGAACTTTGGAAAACTTTTCGAATCCGAAATTGAATCAAACAAAAGTAGATTGCATCGGCATCAGCATCGTCATCGTCATCCGCGTCGTCATCCCCATCGTCTAAAAGTGTATCATGTTGTTCCCATAGTTCCGCACAGTCGCTTGGCCTTGAAAACTCTGCACATTCCTTGTTCTGCAAGTCAATCGTGATTCATGGCATCCACCAATCTATGGTACATGGAAAAACAATTACAACATTATTTCAAATTCCTGTTTGCAATCGCATTTGCGAGATCCCTGTGCAATGTCCCCATCATCGTTGCCGCACCGTCATGAGGCATACCAGTTGGGCTCGGATAAATCAGTCGCCTATTATTATTTTATTAAAGACTAAGTACCGTGATAACATGACACACAATGCCCGGTACATGGTTCTTTAAACAGCGGAATCGTATGCAAGCGACGTGGAATCGCCCAGTGCCAGCCCACGCATGAGTGTAATCTTCTGGTCCTGTCCATGGGCATGTTCTTTTCATATACGATGAGTTGTTTAATTGATATTCTCGTAACTGGCCGAGCGGGATGTAATCGCTGGGTAGAGTCGAATGTTACAGTTCGCGGACATGTCGCCAGTTTAGCGATGGCTAGTCAAACTGGGACTGAGACTGCGACTGAGTCTGGACTGAGACCGAGACTGGGATTGGGTATTGTCCATTTGATTCGGTCGTGTTCGTCGGGGCAGCAGGAGGTATTCCTCTGAATGCTGTGTGTACCTGTTGTCGATCGGTTTTCGCTGAAATCGAAAATATCCTTGCCAATGTAGTCGATACGAGCGGAGTGATATTGAAACGTCCTTGTGCGCTCAAGAAATCGATGTCCATACAACATGACAGTGCGTTACACACTGTCGGGGCTCGAAGTTTTTATGCAAATACGTTACGTGATAAGTTCTGACATGGATCACAGATTTGTTTATCATCGTGGAAGGTGTCTTGAAGACATTTTTTTCACCTTATTGTAAGCTCTCGATCGAGTCATACTGGCATTTATGAACAATGCGTGAATTCATGCTAATTATTCGTTTAGGTTTTGCAAAAAAGTGCCAGTACTCGATTAGTTCATGAAACCCTTTAAAGGCTGCCGCTGTCGACTGCACGAGGAGATCATATTTTCTTCCCGTCTGTGAAAATAAAAACAAAATCGTTGGATGAGAGACTTCCTACGGGCATCAGATTCTATCCTGAGTATTGGGCTGTAGAGTGCAGGCCAAATATGATTTATAATGAGGAGCTTGATGGCTTCTTGGATATGGCTTAGAGGACATTTAATCTGAAGCAAGTAGCATATGGGGTGGTGGGCAAGAAGTCGCACGCAGTGACTTGGTAAGTAAGAATGTTCCTGCGAGAGGAGTGACTTTAACTTGTCATTGTTCGGGGACTGATTTGCAGCCTGCCTCTGTAAATATGTACGTAGTGTCTCAGCCAGGATAAGCTTGCAATAGTTATGGTGATGTTAGGAAGGGACTATATTTAGACTCTTCTGATATGCACGTCTGTGAGCCTTGACAGGCGGTGATCCAGCACCTGATGCCTATACATACTTCCAATCCCAAGTCCTAGGTACAAGACAGGTATCTGTGAAGCCAATTGTCTGACAGTCAACTGCCAGTGTCACTTTGCTTAAGAAGTTCTGGCACTTTTCGTGAAGGCATACGACTGCGCCAGCTATCAAGGGATCAGCCTCTTCAACACCGCGTACAAGGTGCTCTCTGACGACTTGTGTGAACGCCTGACACCATTCGTCCACAACCTGATAGGTATTTATTAGTGCAGCTTAAGACCTGGGAAGTCCACCATCGAACAAATATTCAAACTTCTCCTGTAAAAGACTCAAGAGACACCCACCACCGATCGTCGATTTTAAAGCCGCATTTAACAGCGTCCATAGAGACGGGCTATACAGCGCCCTCTCTAGTTTGGCATTCGTGCTAACTCGTAAGGATGACGATGGAGAACCAACGCTGCTCCATCAAGGTCGTCACCGAGCTCATCGAGACCTTCAATGTCAAAAAAGGTCTTAGACAAGGCGACACGCTGTGACTTCATCATTACCTGAGAAGATCGTGCGAAACTCAAACGTCACCACCAGAGGCACGATCTTAAAAACGTCCGTACATTTGCTAGCACACACGGACGACATTAAGGTGATGAGACGAACATAGCGAGCCGTCAATGATGCGTTTGCTCAGTCGTTCACTGACCGTTGAACTGTGCAGAAGTGTTTCAATTTAGAAAAGTTATTTCCAAGCATTTACGATAGTGTTATATAAAAAGTGACAAGAGGATCCGCAATAAGCGCGTAGCCGGGAGCATTAAGCGCAGAGCCGCGAAGCAGCAGGTGCTGAGTTCGAAACTCAGTCCGAGCACACAGTACTTTTTTCTTTTTTTTCATTCTTTGCCATCGCGATTACCATCAACTGGTCACTGCAACAAAATTGTAAGTGAGTAAAAAGCATGGATGAGAACGGGCAGTCCGCTCGCCAAGAAGCGGACTGCTTGAACCAACAACCGGTGGCCGCCAACAATGAACCAGCATCACGCCACCAACCAACGATGCCTGAAGAAGGTACAGCGAAGAGGAGGAGGAAGAAACAGACCTCCACCAGCTCGAAACGACGCAACACCAACACGTCAACCGAGAAGCCAGAAGGGGAAGGGAATACAGCGTCTACGTTGTCGAACGAGACCGACACAGAAGACGATGCGTATTCGTATGTTTCCGACGGGAGGGAGGGGCGATTTACTGTAAGCAGTAACAGCTTCGAATCGTTGCCCTCCGACTCCGAAGAAGAAATGGAAGCGATAATTCGCTCCAAAGAATTGAAGATCGCGGATCTGAAAGTGGAGACCCAGAAACTTCGCCAAGAGATCAAAAAACTTCGAGAGAGTAACCTCGCCAGAAGAAAGAAGGAGGAAGAGCAAATGGTGTTAAGATTCGGGCAACAACAACAACAGATGCCCGCCCCCAGTCAGCTGCAGAAACAAAATCAGCAACAACAAAAGCAAGCAGCAGCAGTGCAAAAGACGCTGAAACCAACTCAGCAAAAACAGAAGAAGCAGAAACAACAAACAGATGTCCAACAACATCAGCAACCAGAAAAGCAACAACAGAAGAAACAGCAACATGTAGCAACTGAACTTCAACAGCACCCAGCAGCACACCAGCAACAAACTCAACAGAAGAAGAAAGAAAAAGTGCCTCCCATTAACCTGCACAAGGTGGACGTCATCCAAACTGCCCAGGTATGTAGGTCGGCCATAGGTAGTGGTAATTTTAGAATTAGAAAAAATAAAGGTTTTGAGCAGTACTCCATCAACTGCAAGACAGTAGAGAAGCATAAAGCACTAAAAACGTGTCTAAAGCGCTCGAAGACGGAGTTCTTCTCTTTTACACCAAAAGGAGAAAAACCCCAGTCAATGTTGTTGAAGATCGCCGCACCGCTAGAAGCGGAGGAGATTTTCCAACTGCTCAAAGAGCAAGTGTGCGATGGTCTCGAGTTCGTCGGGGTCAAGCCCTTCACCACAGCTAAGGCAAGAAGAGAGGGACGGAAATTACCGTTCTTCATTGTACAGCTGTCTCCCAACAGCAAACGAGATCGGCTGAATGATATTGCTACATTAGCTGACTACGATTGCTTCTGGGAAAGTATAAGAAGGCGCGACGGCGTTATACAATGCGCTCGCTGCCAAAGGTTTGGGCACGCCGCGTCGAACTGCCAAATGCAGCCTCGATGCGTAAAGTGCAGTAAAAACCACAAGGCGGAAGAATGCCCCCTGGGAAAAGAGGGAGCCACTGACAGAAGTCAGCTTAAGTGCGCACTCTGCGGGAACGCTGGTCACACCGCAAACTATAGGGGTTGTCCCAAGTTCCAAGAGCGGAAAGCAAAAGCGGTTCTGCAGAAGCAGCCCCCAGTGAAAAATCCACTCGGGGCAGCCATACCCGTCACCCCCAATGTGACTTTCGCCCAAATGGCGTCCGGCATGGGGAGGACGGCAAAGCAGCAAGTACCTACGGTACTGCAACCCCCAGTGCCAAAAGCACACGAGCCTACGCCCGACTGGAAATCGTCCATCGAAAGGCGTATGGATCGGTTAGAGGAGCAGGTTGCCAAAATTCTGGCGCTCCTGCAGAACCCAACACGTCACCAGTCCTAATGGCTGCGCAGACGGAGAGCACTTTTAAGATCCTTGCAGTGAATGCAAATTCATTGATAGGGGTCCCACGAAAAAATGAGCTATATCGATTGTTGGACGATCAAAGCCCAGAGCTATGTCTGATTAGCGAAACCAAGCTAACCCAGAGAGGCATACTGGAGCACAGTAAATATAATATTATTAGGAGAGACCGGCCCAACTCCAATGGTGGAGGCGGTGTTGCGATCTTCATAAAAAATAACATCAAACATAAAGTAGTGTACAGTAGTGAAGTGCGACGGTTTCAGGTGTTGGAGGCCTGCATCGTTTGCATTTCTCTCCGTAGCGGGAGGAAGCTTTTTGCGGTGTCAGTCTACTCCTCCGGCTCCTTCAGTTCCAGAACTACTATATCAGAGCTCGATGCACTCTTTCGGTGTCTAAGGCTGGACTCGGAAGAGAACTATTTTATTTTGGCCGGGGACTTAAATGCCCGTCATGGATACTGGGGAAACACAGATTCCAACGACAGAGGGGACATGCTTCACAGCTGGTTTTGCTTGCACAGTGTCGAGTATAGACTCGAACTGAAAGCAACCGAGATCGCGTCTTTTCCCAGGAGCGGATCGTTCTTGGATCTCCTGCTGTTTGACGCAAGACTGCAGCTGACTGACACAAACGCACAAACGGTAAACTGTTTGAACACTTTCGTGTATCTCAGTGACCATTGCGGACTCAGTGCCGAATTCAAGATCCCCAACGACATTGCGGAATTAGGAGAGTTTGTTCAAACGCATACCTACAATTACAGTAGGGCGCGCTGGCCACGCTTCTCCCGACAAATGACTCGAACACTCTCTTCGAATGCGCTCCACATTCCGTCCAATAGAAACTTGTCAAACGAAGAGATTGACATGTATCTAATTCAATTGGACGAGACAATAAAACGAACTATGGACAGTACGATACCACGGTATACACGAACTAACAACGAAAACTTGTACCGCAATGCGACAATTGACGCACTACACCAACAAAAAAGTAGACTCCTGTCAAGATTAAAAACCTTGTACAGGCGGTTTACTGACAGACGCAGCGAGGAAGTTAGGACACTGAAATCGCTCATTAAGAATGTACAGACGTTAATTGTGCAAAATTATAGAGTCTCTGTGAACACGTACTGGAACAGCAAGATTCGGGCTGTTAGATCTAACAACCCGAGTATGTTTCCACAAATTAACAAATTCTTCCGAAAGAAAAATAGCGATCTTCCGTGTCTTAAGCTTCCCAGGACGACGGACAATGAACAGATACTGACTACAGTGGGTATTGATCCCAATAACGCCGTACTCGACGATGACTTCTTTGTGGTCGAAGATCCGCAAGAAAAAGTTGAAGTTCTAGGCGCAGTTTTCCAGGAAGTGTACAAGGTGAACGTGAGTGTTCGCCCGAACCACGACCTGGAAAACAGCGTGCAAGCTAGCAACTCTCAACTTCGAGAAGAGCTGCAGCAATGGCGATCTGAGAACATCGGCTTTGTCCAGTTCAATGACGAAAACATGGCAGACAATGTCATCGCCGACGAAGGGGTACATCCCCCGTTCATTTCGAAGGCAGATCTTCAAGCGGTCTTCGCATCAATAAAGAAGAAAAAGTCAGTTGGAATCGACGGGATCTCCAACATTGTGCTAAGACATCTTCCTCTGGAAGTGGTCACTATGTACACAATCCTTTTTAACAATGCTCTGAATAACGCACATTATCCGGAGCATTGGAAAACTGCGATTGTACAACCCATATCCAAGCGAGGAAAAGATTCTTCGAATCCGTGCAACCTCCGGTCAATTAGTCTCCTTCCGAACATCAGCAAGGTATTCGAGAAGGTGATAAATAGAGCTCTGATCAACTGGACAGAGGACAAACATATAATTCCGGATAACCAATTCGGTTTCAGAGCGGGGCATGACACCATTCATGCCGCGTCGAAACTGGTGTCGGATATCCAATGGAATAAGAGCCAGAAACAATGTACGGGCGCCTGCTTGATTGACCTGGAGAAGGCCTTCGACACCGTATGGTTAGAAGGACTTTACTACAAGCTCAATCGGCTAGGCATTAGTAAACCACTGCTGTACCTACTGTATAACATGCTTACCGGTAGGCGGTTCGTAGTCAAGAATGGCAGCGTGACCTCTACAGGTATTTTGGAAATTAAAAATGGTCTCCAACAGGGTGCCGTTAATTCGCCGATCCTGTTCAACATTTTCTTGAGCGATCTGATAAGTTCTCTTCCGCACGCAATTGCGTATGCCGACGACTTGATCGTGTACAGATCAGGCAAAAAGATCGAGGACATCACTACGCTCACGCAGGGTGACTTCGACTCATTCATGAGAGATTGCGATGACTGGAAGTTGAATATCAACTTTCAGAAGTCGGAAACCATTCTGTTCAGGACTCCGTTGTATAAAGCTTCGGCGGATACAAAAAAGAATTGGCGAAAGTTCTCTATTGTAGGACGGCACGGGAGTTACATATAAGTCAACGCCCGCAATTTCACACATGTCAAAATCAGCAACAGACGATAAATATGACCTGTTTATCCGGTCAATTACCAAATAGCTGATCAAACAGTTATTGCATTTTTGTATTTTTGTATTCTTAAGAATTGCACTTGTGCATTGGATGTCGAAATCGCTGACACTATGTCTGCGATTGTAATGTATGGAACAATAATGTAATAAATACAGGTGAAGCACACGAAAGCGGTGCAGTAGTTTCCCATTAGTAAGTAAGAGTGGTATCAGTGTTGTTCTAGTGTTCTGCTTAATAAAATATAATCACTCTAATGAAATATAACTTGTGTTTTTTTTAAAACTCGTTCGACCAGATTAAATAAGTGGCGCAGTCGGTAGGATCCTTTTTTATTAATAAGGATCTAGTGATCGTATCAAGCATCCAAAGAATAGTTCGTGTGAAGTTAAGTTTTTTTAATAAACGCGAATAGTGCATTATACAGACACACCAGTAAAATCGACAAAGATTAAGTGTAGATTCGTATAATCACATTAAAAAGAAAATACGGTAAAGTTATATAGAGCACCTATAATCGACAAAGATTGGTGTAGTGATTTGTTAATGAGCAGACAAAGATCACACGACGAACACAGAATAATGGCCAATTACGAGCAAGTGGTAGCAGAACTTGAACTTCGAACCCAACAACTCGAACAAGTGCGAATTGCATACCAAGAACTACAACAGCAACATAACAGAGGGATACGTGATGGGATACTCAAGGAAATCCGTTACATGCCAGTCTTCACGGGACAAGGCGAAGTCACTATAAACTCCTTCTTCAGTTGTGTGGAATACTACTTAAGCCAAGTCAGAGAAGATGATGTGAAGAACGCTGTGGTGCGAACAATTTTCTATGAAAAAATACAAGGAGAGGCGAAGAACTCCATCATCAACCTGCCAAGAACAGACGACTGGATGACAATCAAAGAGACGCTGAAACTTCGTTACAAACCGGACACGGAGCCGCATGAAATCTACAAGCGTATAACAAACCTCAGAGTCAACACGGTAAGCGAACTAGCTATACAATTGCAAAGCATTAAGTATAAGGCAGACGAGCTGATCGTATATTATAAAGGAGAAAACTTCATAGATCTAAGTAATGTTGAAATAATTCTAGTGAACACAGCGAAAGAAATGACACAAGGAACTTTATTAGATAGAATATATGAGGAGAATGATTTAGGAAAAATAGTATCTATTATTAGGAAACGTAGGTATGAGGATTCTTGCATTAGGCCAGAATTTCGAAAGGCGAAGCATAATCCAAACATTCAAGAACAGACTCGTAACCTAGATAGGTCAGGTAACTATAGACATACGAATAACAGGAACTATTCAGGCCAGTATCGCCAAAACGATAGACCAGGACATAGTAAAAATCATTCTGGGCAGTATAGAACAAATGTAGATCATAGAAATTCAGGAAATTTTCGTCAAAACCAAAGACCGCAGGGTGACGCCATGGAGGTAGATAATATAGTTACAACTAGAGATCAAGTTAATAACGGTCAAAATTCACGGAGCTGTAGAGCACACCCGGGCCAATATCGCCATGAACAGGGTACGTCTAAGCTTAGTTTAGAACCGATAAGAAGAATTCCATCAGAACCAGTAGAACCATCAAGCGAAATTAAAGAAAAAGGAAGTCACGAAGTTTTTTTTATGAACTAGCCTCGGATAACTTACCCCAAATTACAATAACAATCAATGCGAAAATATACATAGCACTAATAGACACAGGCTCAACCCTTAGCATAATTGATGACAGACTCTATGAATTCGATAAAATTCCTATAACACCTATATATTTCACAACAGTGACTGGTAAAGATACCATTTCACACGAGGTCCATACACACGCACCGCAAGAATTTAAAGCACCTTCAAACGCCCTAATCAGGTGGAAAGTAAAAAGACTCTGCAACAGAGGTTATAAATTTATAATTGGCATGGACCTATTGAACAATTTAAATGCGCTATTAAATATAGACGAGGGAACTATTAGACTAAACGATCAAATATTAAATTTCATACACATTCCATATCCCCTAAATGAAATATGTTCCCTAGAACCCATTGAATCCAAGATAAATCAAATAGAACTAGATCATTTAAATACGGAAGAACGAAAGGAAGTAGAAAACCTTTTAAAAAGATTTAGTAATCTATTTTTCAAGGAAGGTGATAAGTTAACCAGCACCTCAGAAATTAAACACGAGATCGTCACAACAACCGATCAACAGGTAAACGCGAAGTTATATAGATACCCGCCTCAGCATGAGGAGGAGGTCCGTAGACAAATAAAAGAAATGGAAGCTCAAGGAATTATCCGAAAGAGTAATTCAAAATATTCGAGCCCACTCATTGTTGTTCCGAAAAAAATGGACAACTCCGGCAAAAGGAAATTTCGGATTGTTATCGACTACAGAAAGTTAAATGAGATAACAATCGACGACAAGTTTCCTTTACCAAATATCGATTCTATATTAGATAAACTTGGGAAAGCCCAATATTTTACCACGTTAGACCTCGCGAAGGGATACCATCAGATCCTAATAAAAGAGGATGATCGCAAAAAGACAGCTTTTGTAACACCTCATGGTCTGTATGAGTTCATAAGAATGCCATTTGGTCTAAAGAATGCCCCCGCGACATTCCAAAGACTAATGAATGACATACTTAGGGATCATATTAATAAAACGTGTGTAGTTTATCTAGACGATATTTTAATATCTAGTACCACACTAAAAGAACATATTAAAGCTATAACAGCAATCTTTAGAATACTAGAATCAAAACATCTAAAAATACAAATCGACAAGTGTAATTTTATGCGAAAGGAGACCGAGTTCCTAGGTCATATCTTAACCAAAGACGGGTTAAAACCAAATCCTGATAAGATAATGGTTATCGAAAAGCTAGAACTCCCGAAAACACAAAAACAAATTAAAAGCTTTTTGGGCATAACTGGATATTATAGAAAGTTCATTAGAGACTATGCAAAGGTAGCCCAGCCCATCACTAAATACCTTAAGAAAAATGCGAAAATAAATACCAGCGACCCAAATTACATAGAAGCATTTGAAAAATTAAAGCAATTAATAAGTACTCATCCCATATTAAGATATCCAAACTTTGAGAAAACATTCTGTCTTACAACAGATGCGTCTAATTACGCTATAGGAGCAGTTCTTTCTCAAGAGGGACATCCTATATGCTTCGCATCTAGAACCCTGAACAAACATGAGAGAAATTACTCTGCTACAGACAAGGAATTTCTCGCAATAAAATGGTCAACAAATTACTTCAGGCCATACCTTTACGGTAAGAGATTCAAAATATTTACTGATCACCAGCCTATAAAATATCTTTACGCTAAATATAGAGGTAAAGACCTGTCACCTCGACATCAAAGATGGCTTCTGAAGCTAGGCGAATATCAGTTCGATATTGAATATTTAAAGGGTAAGGAAAACAAAGTAGCGGATTTTTTAAGCCGCATAGAAATTAACGAGGACGTTAAATCTGAGGAGGGAGAGAACGCAGGCCCCCCACAATCTGAAAACTTTTCACTTAATTGTAATAATTCGGAATCAGATTTCATATTTAATTTAGAAGATAATGAAACTATACATTCTGCAGAAGAAGAATTAATGGACCATATTCCGATCGTGGAAGATATTGTCAACAAGTATAAGACACAATTGATACTCACAAATGATAAAATAAATGAAATTGATATTTTACATGGAAAAAGAATAATCTATATAGCAGAACACGATTTTGATCGATTAGAAGATATCTTGAGAAGATTTATTAAGAAAGGAAAAATCGGAATCTACTCAGAACTTGCTGATCACAAATATAATAGAGTCCAAGAAAAAATTAGAGAAATGTTCTCCAATGATAAGAGTTTAAAATTCGTTAAGTGTTCTTTTAGAGCCCAAGACATAGCAACAGAGGTAGAAGTTGTGAAACAAATATCTTTTTATCACATAAGAGAAAGTCAACATTCAGGTATACAGGAAACATACAACCAAATTAAAACAAGGATTTACTATCCAAAGTTAATGGAATATATTCAAATTGTTATCAATCAGTGTGACGTCTGTCAAGCAGTCAAATATGACCGCAGTCCAATTAAGGCTAAATTTAACAAAACCGAAACACCTACAGATATTAATGAGATAATCCATATTGACACATTCGTTATTAAAAAGGTTAGCTTCCTAACGATAATAGATAAATTTTCTAAATTCGGATCTGCATACCGTTTAGCAGATAGAAACCACATTACAATTATTGATCAGTTAGAAGAACATTTCGCGAAATTCGGAAAACCAAAAAAAATAGTTGCCGATAATGAATTCAAAGCGATTCAAGTTAAAGAATTTTTAGAAGAAGAAGGAATCACCCTACATCTAACAAAACCAAACAGCCACACGGGCAATGCAGACATTGAACGTCTTCACAACTCTATAGCTGAAAAATTCAGAATAATTTCGTTTAACAAAAATAAGTACTCAGTCCAAAGGATCATACAAAAAGCTGTACGAAATTATAATCAACGATTTCACTCTACGATTAAACACAATCCTTTAGAGGTACAAACTCGTAAAGTTGATATAGAACAAATTAGACAAATAGTCACAATTCCATAGTTGCATTAAATAAACAAATCAAAATTAATTCGTTCTTTAATGATACATTTCAAATTTTAAAAGATAATGTCGAAAGAGATAGGGAAATAATTGAAAAACAAATGAATACAGTTCAAAGAGTAGAAAGGGAAATAGCCATGAAGCAACTATATTTTGATCAATTATTCAAACTTAAATACATAGCAGCCAAGATTGAACATATACAAGATAATATAGCTTCAGCAAGGAATAATATTTTACACCCAAACATTTTAACAAATGAGGAAATCGAAAGATATAAAATAGATTTTTATAAACTAAGCCAGATAAAACTAGGGTTAGCTAAATTTGAAGAAAATTTGTTAATATTTGCGATTAAATTTCCAACAAACTATGTCACAGTTCCACTCAAACTATTACTCCCTGTACCAATTACGAATTTCTTCGAAATAGAAGCCGAAAAAGAATTTATTATCGAATACAAGAATAAATCACTGAAATATGAAAAAAATAAAGATGTCACAGAATTGTCTGAAAGTAAACATTGTGTTTTTAAAGAAAATTGTAACTTGTATCAAAATAAACAAACTGAACTCATATCTATTGATGATGGAACAATTTTTGTAAAAAATATTAATACGCACTTAAATCAAACATGTGATGATAGAAACATTGTACTTAAAGGAAACTATTTAATCAACATTTTTAATTGTACAATAACCCTATTTGAAAATAAATATTCCAATGTAAAACAGATAATGAAACAACGCTTCTATTATCCAAATTATAGAGAGAATTATAATTTTTCAGAAACAATAAAGTTTAATAAGATTTTGCTAAAACCTATTGAAAACTTAAATGTATTAAAAGAAATAGAATCGAAGAAAAATATATCCTATAATTTAAACATAATGTTCATTGTAATAATCGTAATAATGTGTGGAATAATATTATTGTTATGTATACGTAAAAAGAGAATACAAATAAAATTAAGTAACCGAATTCAGGAGAATTCTAATTGTAAGGAGGGAGAAGTTACATATAAGTCAACGCCCGCAATTTCACACATGTCAAAATCAGCAACAGACGATAAATATGACCTGTTTATCCGGTCAATTACCAAATAGCTGATCAAACAGTTATTGCATTTTTGTATTTTTGTATTCTTAAGAATTGCACTTGTGCATTGGATGTCGAAATCGCTGACACTATGTCTGCGATTGTAATGTATGGAACAATAATGTAATAAATACAGGTGAAGCACACGAAAGCGGTGCAGTAGTTTCCCATTAGTAAGTAAGAGTGGTATCAGTGTTGTTCTAGTGTTCTGCTTAATAAAATATAATCACTCTAATGAAATATAACTTGTGTTTTTTTTAAAACTCGTTCGACCAGATTAAATAAGTCGGGCAACCACTGACGCAAAGGAATGTAGTCAGATACCTGGGGATCTGGCTAGATCAGTATCTATATTTTAACAAACATGTAGATGCTGCTCTAGCCAGGGCCCGAGGCGCTTTCGCCCTTACAAAGAGACTGTTTTACAACAGCCAACTCGATGCAAGGGTAAAGGTAATCTGCTACATGGCCCTCATACGGCCAATGCTCACATATGGTTGTCCCGTGTGGTTCAACGTGAGTGCAAGCTTGATGGAAAAGATTCGGGTGTTTGAGAGGGCCTGTCTTAGGGCTTGCCTTCGCCTTTACAGAACACCAGAGTCCCAGTACAGAAAATTCTACTCCAATGAGATTTTATACAACAGGGCGAACCTGATACGAGTGGACAATTTCCTGGTGAAGTTGATTCGAGGTCACACTGCGAGAGCGATGAACTCGAACAATAACCTGATCTCCGGGGCTTACTACCCCAACCCTCAATACCACGAGAGGGTACGTCATAACGGCTTCGTCCCCCCGGAAGCATTCCTCCATTTTGATAAGCACGGTCTGATACAAAATGAAAATTCGGTACCGATCCTTTATCACATCGCCCGTTCAACTGTGGATGGGCGACTCAACCACGACCGTTCCGTCGTACAACGAGCTGAGGAAGGCCTCCTCCGCTTCAGTATGGCGGTTTCAAGACGCGATGTTCGGGATGTTGCAATGCAACGCCGAAAATGTTGGTGGCTGGGGAGTGAAGGAACTCCCTGTTCGAACCCTTTAGACCCGGGTTAAAAATGGTCAGTGCGTATCCCCGAATGGGGAAGCAGTCGGTCACTGTCTTGCGGCAGTAATGTTGCATACAAAACCTATGGCCGACCCACATTGCGTAGGGTAGTTTTTAAGTTAGTTCTTAAGATGTATATAGAAAAAAAAAAAAAAAATTAAAAAAAAAAAAAAAAAAAAAAAAAACACGTATTCACATCTATACACTAGTGTGTACTGATGTGTATACAAATGTATATAGTATACATATATGTATATACACGTATCTTCGCATAAATACGTGTATATATATGTGTATGTATGTTAAAATTAAGTTAGTTTTAAGTTAGTTTTAAGCTATTTTAAGGTAGTATATAAGTTAGTAGATAAGTTTTATACAAAAATGTTCAGTCAATAAGTTTTTTTTTTCAATTTTTCTTATTTCACAACCCTTCAATTAAATCCATCGAAATGAATTAAAAAATAACCCTTGTTAACTTAAGTCGAAAGACATAGAATAAGATTAGGTTTAGCTTAGAGTGCCCGCCGAGGGACAGTAAGTTAGAAATAGTAAAAATTGTACGTCCAACTAGTTTTAAGCATTTTTGTCTAGTATATAAGCATGTCATGAAGCACAAAATAAAAATGAATTGAAAATGAAAAAAAAAAAAAAAAAAATGATGCGTTTGCTGGCATTGAAGCGGAAGCAGCTAAAATGGGTCTATTCATAAATGGTCTGTAGCACAATAATAATTTTCACTGTCCCAACTCTTTCGAGTCATTGAATTCTAAAAGAGTGCTTCTGTCTAGAAAAGGCTTCTCAAACTTGGCCATTCGGAGTCGGCATAAGACTGTAGGTCCCTTCCACAATAGCTTATAGCACGCACAACACGAGTGTCTCCTGTACAAACTATGCCCTGGCCCACTTTGGACTGTAGCGCTACTCTCATTATATGATTTTTTTTCCTCATTTCCATAAAAAGCCCTCTCCCCTTCCCAAGCAAAAAATTCTTGTTTTGGACCCCCTTTACCATAAACAGTTTTCAATTGTTGGCGTCATAGTTATCCTACTCATAAAATTTGAACTAAGTGGATGAATCTTACGAGAAATTTGTAAAATATTAGACACTGTACACCTTAAACCCTTAAATCACCTGAATTTCAATACTCAGACTCATACTCAAATCAAACTCTTTTCACCCACCAACTAAACGAGGTCTTCGCGACAACCTTGAACTATTGACTTTAACTGTCGCCGAAAAACACAGACAATTATGCAACACCCTTTGGTCTCAAACCAGAAATGACCCATTTAACGTTTAAAAATAATACCCTGCTGTGGCGCCACTTTAGCTACAGCATAAAGTCATTGTCGTAAAACACGCTGAGCGCGAAGCCGCAAATAAACAACAAGAAGCACTCGAAGCAATCAAGCAATTTAGTCGAACAAAGGAGTTCAGGACGAAGGACAAGGGACTACCAACCAGCCTACCTAACCGAACCCGAGGTCATATCATCGGTAGCCAGCCGCTAAATGTTCTGCACGAAAATGTGTCGCCACAGGACTTGTGTGACTGACTGCGTTATTATTGCACACTCGCTCGCTGGCTCGTTCGCTAGCACAGCAACATCATGCACACTCGTTGTCGATGTGAAAGGAGTGTGCCGTGAGAGATGCACTCATAACGAGATGTGCCTTGCGAGCGAACATTATTTACGACACTCACAGTATACGGGGTCACGGGAGGTGACATAACCCTTTTCTGTCGCACTCTCCGGTGACCTTGTGTGCGTCGCGTTTAATTGTTCCAACATGAATGCGGATACCTCTGTTTACCTGATATTGTTGTTCACTTGAATTGTGCACGGGGATGATAGTTAGAATGTTGTCATTCTATGTGTTGCATTGTAAGCGGTAAAAGGGGCCAAGGACACAATGCATTCGTGATGTGCGACGCCTTTGATGTGAGTGCTTACAAAGTGATGAAGTAGAATGAGCCGAGCTGATTGTATCTAGAGCAATTTAAGAGGGCAAATGGGGGTTTTCAGAAATTTGCACTTGTCAGGTCATGATGGGAGTAATAAAGGATAATCGACTCGTAAATGGTAAACGGTAGGAGGGTTGGTTGTTATTGATTGCTCTAAGGGGGCAATGATGAAGGACTGATTTTATCTTTGAAATGCGATCTCTCTAAATTATGTGATGAAATTAGATGATAAATTAGAAAGGTTACTCCCCCGTGAGTGAAAAAGCGGAATGAGTGAAAAATGGTTGAGTGTGTGTGTCCTTTGCTGCCGCCTTTTGACTGATATCTGCATACAATCATGTTTCTCAAAAGGTTTGAGTGACGAGATTTTTTTTATAGAAAAAATTATCGCTTTGGTGCTACTTGCTATGAATAAATCACGAGACCTTTCATTAAGTGGACATTTTCATGTGTTCAGTTGAGAAAAGAACAACCAATTGAAGCCCTTTGGTCTTGAAGACCACCGGCATTACTTGTAGTCGCATAAAACAATCAAGATATGCCAAATGACGTGTTTTCTTTACTTGGAAAAGTACACAGTTTTGGTTCAGTATAACGAAGAAGTAACGACTCCAACCTTAACGTCGTAAGTTCGATTCCTGCTCTGTGCGAAAATATAATGTTCACGGCCCCACCTTTTTCGAGTCACTGACAATGCCCAAAGAGAGTATTCCTGTCTAGGGAAAATGTCTCAAACTTGGCCGTTCGGAGTCGACATACAATTGTAGGTCCCTTCCACTCGTGAGAGAACCATAACACGCACAGCACGAATGGTTGCTGAGAAGCTACGCCCTGGCCCTCTATTATAACGAAGAAAGCTCTCATCTCCACAAAGAGTACGACACTCTATCTAGAAATTATATCATTTGTTAAAATGGGCCACTACTGTAATTCTCAAATTGTCCTTTTGTGACTGCTCCTGCGATAGGAGTTCTGGGTTCAATCCTTCACATTGTCAGCTTTCACAATGTCACTTTTCTCTAGTCGATAACAACGCTCAAAGAGTCCGACTTGTCTAGAAAAACTTCTCAAAATGTGTCATTCACAGTCGTCATTGAGCTGTGTGTATCGCATCAATCCTGGAACGAGAAAATCATTAACCATGGTTTGATTACGAATATTCTTGACGGATACAAGCACTTGCGATCATTCCAGTTACTCCAACTTTTTACGATTTAACGGTCTTTCGATAATCTCAATCTCGGCTCCAGATGCAATAATTTTATTTGACACACACATTTTACTGGGAAAGCCCCAGTGGTGAACGTATTTTCTCGGTAAACAGCTATTCCCAACAGTCAGTTGAACAACTTTGAGCGTTGCATTGTTGGCGACTGCAGCGACATCTTGATATGACAACAACTCGGGTGCATTAACGTTGTGGAGCTCTCGACACAGAAATTCGGTTAGCATGCTCGATAGCTAAGACTATTGACGGTAACGTATGTCCTTCCTCACTTCCAAAGAAATAATGTCCGATAATGGTACCATGGTATAAGCCACACAATTATAGGCTCTTGTCGCTCTAATAACAGCAATTTTTGTTGTTAACAAAGTTACTGGCCAAAAATGGGTCCAATCCGAGAACAAGATATATGCACACGTGTTATTGCCGTCCTTGACAATCGGATACTATTATGTCGTACAAAAACCATGAAAAATGGGAGCCAAAAATCAAAATCTCTTTCAGTAAAAATTATGGGAAGAAACTTGACAATCGTTGTCACTTAGTAGTTTGCTACCGGGAAAAGCAAGCAAAACGAATATCAAACATTTTCCTAAGAGTTCCTAGTAATTCTAGTTGTACCATCATATGCGACTACTGCTTCGGCTTCGGCCGAAAAACTGGCCTTCGGTCAAACTCTAGTCCTATTTTATTCTTCTTTGATTGACACTACAGTCCGGGGTAAACCTGGGCCTCAACCAACATGCATCTCCTACAAGCACGATCTTTCGCCAGCTGCCTAGAGTTGCGTACACCAAGTTAGCTGAGGTCCTTTTCCACTTCCAACTCGTGCGAGGACGTCATCTTTTGCGTTGTCCCAATGACTCGGTATCGAAGACTGTTCGAGCAGGAGTTGTGAAGTCCTTCCCCTTCACTTGAGCTAGCCATCAGCCCGTACAGTCGGTGGTTGAATCTTGTCCTCCAGCCGCCATTAACGGAAACAGGATCAAATATCGAACGAAGAACTTTTCTCTGAAAACCAGCAAGAGCTTTTTCATCCGCTTTCAATAGCGTCTATGTTTCTGCGCAATAGAACAGGACAGGGTGTTGTATAAAGTCAGCTTGGTGTTTCGAGAGATGGCTCTGTTACTCAGTTGACTTTTGTGCCCAAAGAAGCAGCGATTGGCAACATCAATTCTGCATTTGATTTCGGTACTCGGTGTTATTTTCCTTGTTCACTGCGGGGCCGAGGTTGACGAAGTCCTTGACTACCCAAAAGTTTCTACTGTTCATCGTCTAGAGTTCGATGCGGTGAGTCATGACGTGATGACAACATGTACTTTGTCTTGCCCTTGTTCAGCGATAGACCCATTTTAGCTGCTTCTGCTTCAATGCCATCAAACGCCTCATTGACGGCTCGCTATGTTCGTCCCATCAGCTCATTGTAGTCCGAGAGACGGAAGTTTTTAAGATCGTGCCTCTGATGTTGACGTTTGAGTTTCGCACGATCTCCGCGGACAGTCCGTCCCCTCCAGCAGCTTTGTTGGACATCAGTCTAGATATCTCTATCTTCACCTCGTGAAAGTCGGGGGACGGAATTCTTGTTCACCCTCGTCCAAATTATGTGGCACATGCTTTAATATCCTGTTTCCTATTGCGAGGCCCAGTCATACGGACTGTAGCGCCACCCAAGGAAGACGGGTATAAACGGCTCATCCTTCAATCCTTCTCTCAAAGTCGACACATGACAAGACCGTATTATGTCTGTTCCAACAATGGATCAATCAAAAATGTAGCGTTTGTAAAACACACCTTTTCATCCGAACCGCCAGCCAGCAGCTCAAGATTCGCACTAAAAAACGGGCAACAAAAAGCGAAAAATTCATCCGCAATAAATCATCGTCGTAAAGGATAATCGCACCCATGCGGGCAAATCTCATTCCCTGCAGATTCTCGCCGAGCCAAAACATCAACACAAACACACCGTAAATTACCAAATGGGTGCTCCTAAATGAGTGCCTCTGGGCAGCCAAATATTGTTTTAGCAAAAGTGCCCACAAAAGGACACAAAAACACACCACTCGCCACAGAGAGCCACCGCCAGCCGGCAAACAAGCGAATTCGTAGAACAACCAGATTAAAAATTCGCCATCTCTGATGATGAGATACCGCCGACACCGCCACCGTTGCCGCCGTCAACCAACCAATTCACTGGTCCGACGACCACGAGACGACGACGACGTGCAAAGTCGGGCTGCAAATAACAAAGAGGAAAAAATTTGTGGCGCCACGTCGAATTATCTTTTGTCTTGCGTCTCATTAGTGGTGTTGATGCTGTGGCATAACATCGCACACGGGCATCACAACACAAACACAAACATACCCACCGACGGAGAGGTGAGAACGCGTTCCAATACCTGGGCGCATCCTTGTGCAACAAGACATGGGAGGAAGGAACGTCTGGGGTTGCCAGCTTCTTACGACTGTTCGGCCAGGAGCTGAGCAGAAACAACACATCAAACTGCAGCTCGTCCGACGGTCAAAGGATATTTGCTCGGACTGAAGTGAATTAATAGCATTCCAACCAGCGTCCTCCGGCCGGCAAAAACGGTGACACATAGAGTCAACTTCCGAGTGTGCAGTGCCACGGTTCAAGGACCACCATTTCCATCTAATTGGATTACAAGATTCCTCTTCGTCCTTCTCGTTAGCGTCCTCGTGGAGAGTGGCACCGGGGGAAAATTGCCACTCAGGAGGTGTGTCGGTCAAGTGCCACTACCATCGGCTTCAGCATCAGCACCAGCATTGCAGTCTGTCGCATGGGTGTTTGTGTGTAAGGCGTGCCCGTAAAAAGGCTATTTTCGGTCTCGTCGTTAAGGGTACTTAGTTGCGGCGCGGGCATGACGAACTGGAAAGTCCTTGATCCAAGCTACACGATAATTAAACGAACTCGCTCTCGCCCTATCTATCTCTCACATCCTCCCTGCGCCTTCTTGATCGGGAATGTATTTATTTTAGGTTACGCCAACACTCTTCAGAGCCAGCCCGGAGAGGTCTCCGTTCTGTTGTCTAATTGATTGGTGGTCGGCCGATGATGAAACAGGAATTCCGCCCATCGTTGTCATCATTGTTCGGACGGTGTCCTTAAGTGGCGGGCGCAGGGGGGACAATCGAATCGCTGTGTTTGCTTGGTATTTTGAAAATCGATTCGATGTGACGTTTGTGTTTGATCGGAAAAAATGCATCCCATGGTGTCCTTTGCCCTCCTTTGGTTGGGTTGGGGCACCGAAGCCGGAGCGGGGCTGGCAATTATCTGATTCCAACGTAATTAAGATGCTGAATGACAACCGAGTGTGCGGTGGTCAGTGTTCGGACGAAAGGAAATTATCGATTGAACTACATTGACAGGTGAATTCCACACTTCCTTGTGGCGGTCTGCGGTGGTCGTCGTAAGGAGCGCGCTGGTGGCGATGTTATGCAACAAAGTGTAGAGTTGGTGCAGAATGTCTCGTTGGCTTTCATCTGATCCGAAACATTGCGGAACTCGTGCGGCCACTTTACAGACGTGTAAATGAATTGGAAGTCGGCTTCGGCTTCATCGCCTTTGATACTGCATTCAGAGGATACATCGATTTTGGCGAAAGTGTGGGAAAGCAGCACAAATTGGAGCAACTGATGCAGAAAATGCTAATTGATTTAATTAAGCTGGAAAGTGGCGGCGACTGGGCAGTCCGTTCACAAACTGGTTCCGATCCGAATGCGCTTTGTGTCTCCATGAGTCCATTCATACCGCCAGACTAACATTTTTCTATCATTCAAGGCCATGAGTCTAATTTGACCGAGAATCACAATCTTCATGCAATCTGAATTCATCTCACACTACGCCTTTGGCGGCCGCCTTCTCCATCCTCTCCACACAACACCCAACACAATCGAAATCGACTGTACCGCGCAGCCTTTAATCTCGGCTCTCACGTTGCAATGTGTTGCAAACAGCACCTTTGTCTTGATTTAATAAGACCCACACCGCGGCTCTATGTTGCAAATGAGATCAAATCAATATCTTCTCGACCTATAACGACGTGATAATTATTTGATGCTCGCCTAAGATAGCTCCAATTCATTAAATCCGCAACAGCTTCTCGCAGCGAACCAGTTTCGTCGGCTGCGCGGCGTTGACCATTGCCACTACCAGCAGAGACGATGTGCCGCCGTCGCCGACGCCACAAACGTCCCAGCCGTTGGCTTGTCGGTGATCATGCTGCTGCCGCCGCCGCTATAGCATCACAGTCGATGAGTAGCAGCAATGACCAAGTCACGACCATGTTTACTCTAAGTGCCTACGTTGTTTCGTGCTCTGCCCCTCGCTTAACGAGGCATCGTTTGCCATGGCCCATCCATAATGCTAACGCGCTCCTTTGGCATGCTGCGAGAGGCGCAGAGGCTGGTGTTGGCGTGATTCTGCAATTGCGATGCCAATTAATCGTTGCATGCATGCGTAAGCGCATCCCGGCCCTGAAATATGCACGGCTATTATTGATTGAAGGTTGAAGACCGTGGCGCCGTCTAATTAGCCCGGTCCGAGCAGACGACACTCCCCGGCTATTAATTAATGATACTTAGCACCTCAACGGCTGGGGCTGCCCGTCTTTGTGGTCGTCCTTGTAATGAGGTGAAAAATTCCGAGGTACAAATCCGTGCATGTGCAGATGTGTTCCATAGGGGCGCTTGGTACTTTGGAATGTGTGGCCATGTGTTGCGGGGCGAATCCAACGGTGTATCTTGAATGCACAGACACCTCTAAATCGCATCCATTAACTGATTGTTTGCAGTCTTTCATTCGCTCACCCCTATACCCCGGCCTCACTTGTCAGCACACCGTGCTGCAGTTGTGCACCGCTGCAGTAGCACGCCCGACGACGTGTCGTCGCTTGCAATATTCGAATGCGTTTTACATTTTCGCCAAACACCGTTCGTGGGGTGTCATTGTGAATCCTTTTGCGAAAGGGATCATTATGCGTGTGTCGAGCGTGGTGACAGAGGTCTCGAGCTCGACGCCTTTGGCACGTTTGCACCTGCATGTGTGTATGGGTATTTTTCACAAATCCAGATGTTTTGGACGGCAGAGCGTGTGTCTTTTGGCAGCGGGTCTGATTGAATTTCCAGGAAAGAAAATAGAATCACCGGAACCTGGTGCAAAGGGGGAAACCGGGCACGGGCTGCATACAAATGGAACGAAGATCCGTGTGTAATCTGATGAAGGTTGAATTGATAATAGCATTACGGCGCGCCGGTGAAAAGGATTCGAAATAATGCGGAAGCAGTTTGAAGGAGTTGCTGGCTGCCGGTCGTCGGCCGTCAGTTGCTTGTGGAATCAGCTGACTGTAACCGTGCAGACGGGGATGGATGTGTTGACATTTGATTATTGCGAACTCTACGGGTCCACTGCGAAACTGGGTGCAATTCAATAAGGGAAGAGGGCAGCGTAAGGGTCGTTGTTGAAAGGAATATGCAAATATGAAGTGGATTTAAAATGAGTGTGCTGACACTAACTTGGAGCGACGGCGCTATCGTGGCAGGTGTCGCGGAAGAATCATCATCATCATCAGATGAATTACACGGTCTATCAGACCCTGGATACAAAGAAGCACGTCAGAGAGGAGTTGATGGTCCGATGATCTCAAATCGCGCTAAAATTGATTATCAAACGCTACGGAAGATATATTGATAATTCCTCATTTTCGTGAACAGACTAAGATCCAAACTGAATCCGCGGCGGCATGCGTACCTGCGACCCATTCCAGTATCAAAGAGCGCCAACGTTGCCATCTCTCCAGGGATCTACGTGTGTGCAGAAATAAATCGATGCAATACATTCGCGATGCATACGTTCAATTAACTGCCCCTAGAGGCGACCATTTACGATTTCATCCAATTTGTGTCATTAATTCAACCCCGGAGTGTTGTGTGCCAGGGAAATGAAATATTTGAGCGATTTATTTTCTCTCTGCGGAAAATTTCACGTGATAATGTGTCTTTAATGTGCACTGTATGCCGTGTTAATAAAATGTTGAACGATTCTCATTTGTGGTAATAATCAAACAGGGATTGCGATATCGATAGGCGACGTAAAGAGTCAAATGTGAAGCTCAATCATTCGTGGCCAATGTGGGGAAGGTACAGTTTGCGCTTGAAAATAAAAGGTAATGGCAAGACTAGTTAACAAACGACGAAGATGAGAATGATTCAAATGTGCCTACTTAATGTATTTCGGTTGATCATCTTGCAATTGATCACAAGCTAAATGTGAGACAAATTTCAGATTATACTAATTCTTCTTCATGGCTCTCTTGCCTACAATTCTTCTTGTAGACTCGGAAGACACTATCGTCTAAAAGTCAGTCCAATAGTTGGGATTCGCAGATGACATCAACATCGCGCGCCTTTATAATATGCAGTAGTCGTAACCTTCCCGGCGATTGAAGAACATGCGAAACGATTTATAGATTAGATTAATGAGGATAAGACAGAATATATGCTTTTGGGCAGGAAAAGTCCGTCACACACCATCATAATCGACCGCTACAATTTTTTGTGAAGGAGTTGGTCTATCTCGGGCCAAACGTGAACCCATAGTGGAGATTGGAAGTAGAATTAGACTTGACATCCAATGCTACGACGGTTTGCCAAAAGAACAGTGCTAAAAGCTCCCGACTAGAAGCACTAATATAATGCTCTAGAAAACAATTGGGCTAGAGTGGCTGATGACCATAAATGTTAGTCACACCGTTGTGTTACCACCGGATCGATTAGAGCCTCGTCAGCAAACCAGTTGGAGCTTTAAACAAAGCGATGAAGGTGACATGATGCAGACATTCTTCAGCTCCGCCAAGTTGATGAATTACATCGCACTCAAGTAACTAAATCTGCGAGAGGAGAGGGCATTGCAGTTACAGAGAAGGTTTTCAATGTTCTCCTCCTTATCTTCATCTGTGCAGCTTCTGCAAAAGTCACTATGGGGAATAAGCAATCTGGAGGCCCATGCTAATGTCCCAGTGCCCTGTTAACGCGCAGATTAGGATTTTGAGATTCCTTTTATTCATACTTATCAAGCCAGTTGCGCGTTTTGGAAAGGTAGGCCGTGGTTGGTTCGTGGTGAGCTATCCAGTGCCTATCCAGTTTGGTTAAGCGCTGCGACCTTGAGTGGATATTTGGCACTAGCAATAGGCATGGACGGTATGTCCCCATCCGTAAAGGGCGTTAAAGTTGTGCCGCTTCTAGCGTGTTCGTCTGCTTTACAGTTCTCCGGTATGTCACTGCTCTGTTTTTTAATAGACAGAACAGATGCCGGTCAAGAAGCCATTGACGTGCCTGACGCTACAATAATCTGGTAGTCAGAATGAGTATGGGCGAGAAGACAAGCGCACCAACTCCTTCGCCCATCTTCCATCCGTCTGTGAAAATTTGCAGAAGACGGTACAGCATCTGATGTTCAATCTTCCAGTAATGTCTCTAGAGTAGATATGCTTGTTGAGAAGTTCTTCTCGAGGACAAGTTTAGGTGTTATGAGGTTGAGAATGGTAGAATGTCCGAAGTCAAGCTCCTTTCATATATGGAGCGATAAGAGCCGAATGACCATGCTGGCAGCTGCGTATCTCCCAAAGAGATCGATTGGCGGATGGTTAAGTAGTGTACTCGTATATAGGGCAATGGAGGAGGTTAAACGTAGTGATACGCAACAAACACTTACTTTGAACCTGTTACATTTTAGAGCCTTAAGTAAAACTGAAGAGCTGATTCTTGGTGCCTTCGGAGATAAAAAAAAATTCTAATCGGATATATGACCCCTTCTACCACGAAGGCGGAGGGATACAACTGCGAACGAAGTCTGGAAGTTAAAAATCTGTCGACTGCGGGCGCATGGACATCAATGCTCCAGCTAAGAGGGTCTTCGAGTCTGAGCATCTTGGTTCGAGAAGGAGAGGAAGGAGAACTTTGGACGCAAGACAGCTGGTCTTCATGACTGGAAGCAGCGTGCCAAGGATCGTCATCAATGTGATGCAACGATACCTCAGGTTCGGATCTTCGATGGGTAGGCGGCATGCTTATACCCGTAAGTAAGTATACCCTAAATAGATTTTTGAAGGAATAATGGTCGACCAGATAGCAATGATATTCCCCCCACTAGCTATGTTGCTGCAGCTGTCAAAGCTAGCTATGATGGCCAGGTTGTCGTAACATCTTGAAGAACGTTTATTTTATTCATTAAACTAGTTTCGATATGCCCGCTGGGTTTTAAATACGCAGCGTCAATTTCGTCTTGAGGTTGCTCATCATGGTTTTAGTGTCTAGACAATTCATTTCAAACACGAGTGTGTCAAACCTGCTTATGTTTTTGGCAGGGTGTAGTCCCACTTTCCTATAAGACTGTAACGATGCAAAAATTGATATCGAACGACCATGGAGACAGTCGTGGGTTCGATAATTGGGCGTTGAATATATCTTCTTCTTCTGAACGAGGACCATGTCTAGCTCAGCGGCTATGTTAGTAAAAAAAGTTGTCGGGAAAACAATGCACAAGTGATGGACCAAGCAACAATGCATCCACAAAGATTGACTGTTTGGTGCGGTTTATGGCATGGCGGCATCATCGCACCTTATTTCTTTCGAAATGAGGAAGGACACGCCGCGCAGTTGCCACCAATGGTCTCAGGTACAGGACGATGTTACAACTGACTTTCCGTGGAAAGATCTCGACGATATTGATTTATTCGAGATGTGGTTCCAACAAGACGGCGCCACATGCCATGCAAGCCAAGCAACGCGCTTGAATTTGTGACGTGGACTCATCGTGGCGACTCATCTAATGGTCATTAGCGGGCGCAATCATACGACATCACAGCATTCAATTTGATGGTGTCATTAGTCTACACTATCAAGCCAACCTCTTTGGACGAGCTCGAGGACAAGATTCAAGGTTCATCGTCCATATTGCCCCGAGTACTTTAACTTGCGTGTTCATTCTCCCAAAGAACTCATCAATCTAATAATAATTAGTGCCATTCAAACGCAACCATGTCCAGCGCAGCCCCGAAGGGAAAGAGTACACATTCCAACAAGTGGCGTATGGCAACAGTTTGACCCAATTCCCATAACGAAATTAGTTTTCCTGGTAAATCCTCTCAAGTTCATCCGGCCCCATGCAGCTCTGCCGTCTTACGGTGATGGAGCACGGATGAAGTGGCCAAACTCATTGGAGAAAGTACATTTCGAAGCAATTGCATCAGAAGTACAACCTTTGGCAGAATGAAGCTGCCCTTAGTGCAAATTGCACTAATGGACACGGCAAGGCATTGTCATTTCCACAGGATGCGTAACAACGTCACAACATTCCGCATGTCCCTTCGAGCATAAAATGTTTCATAATCCCCCAGCCTTTACCGGGCACTTGAGCAAAATTCAATTTGCAAAATAACAACCAAGTCGATTCTATCAAGTTAATTGACCTGCCCGCCCGTGCACTCTTGAATGCGCCCAATTAAGTATCCGAACACAGGTCAACTCAATGGGCCAGGAAAACGGAGAGTCGGCGACGGTGAACATCGACTCATTCCAATCCGCTAAGAGCTCTTAAACCTTTAACAAGGAAAACCACAGGATTACATCATGTTGCTTCTTTCCTCAATTCACTGCTCCGGCATTCCTGTTCGGAGTGTGCATATCGTTCAGACGTTCCCGGCCCGGAAGGACATTTTATGTTCAATAAATTTTTGAAGAGCCAACAAAGAGAGAGAGAGAGAAAGAGCGAGGGAGTCTGAATCCTTTTGGCATAATGAACGAATGTAAAGCTCTTCGTGCCGTCCACCTCTCCTGAGTATTGTTGGATCTTTTCTAATTTATTTACGGAAAATGGGAGTCATATCCTTTTGTTCCCAGCATACACACACCACCCCCAAATGGCGCACAATGCGAGTGACGAGATGTGGCCGAGTGCGGTGCACAGGAAGCCAAGATAAAGGACCCGACAACCGACAACCGACGACCGTCGACGCACAGAACTGACGTTCCCGCCGTAATCTCCAAAAGTAGGAATTCTAATTAAATGTCATGTAAAAAGGATATCGCATTACCTCTCCGTCTCCACACAGTTCGACTGCAACCGGTTAAGCTCGGCGCTGCAGTGCAATCCTATTGGACAGTGCACCACCTTCGGTCTGCATGCAACGATGCGAGTGTGTGAGGGAATTGTCTGCCTCGAGGAATCCTTGAATAGGATCGAAGGCTTGTACGGGTGAAAAGTAAAATAATAATTGTGAGTGCAGCTTAGGTCTAGTTTCTATGGCATATTGTGGGGTTATGGCTACGTCATGGCGTAGCGACGGCTGTTGGATTGCGTCGTTGTGGGGTTTCGTTTGCTGTCTACTTAGTTCACGGAAGGGACGTTTTTCATCTCCTCCTCGGCGGGTCTCGGTGCGGTCGTCCTTATGACACGCAAGGTCAGACTGGTGGAGTGGGAGATTCTCCCTCGGTATCAACATGGTTTGCGGTGTCAGTGTCAGGAGCTGTAAGCACATGGAGTAGGTATATCAGGTGGGCGCCCATTCAGGGGCGAGGCAGGTTGCTTGGGTATCGGTGGACATTTGCCTCGGTAATAGGATAACATTTCTTGCTTTAGAGGTGTGGTGGACTGGTGAAGAATGCCAAAGTGCTTGGGCTAGGTCAGACACGTGATGTTTTGTGGTCACCATAAATGGCAATTCTCAATGGGGCGTATGTGGGGGACATAGCTCTTAGTTACGTGTTGTATTTACGCTCGCATAGTCATAGCATAGTTATGGGATCGTCTTCGAAATAATCGATTTCTTGTCTGAAATGGAAATGTCTGCAATGTCTCAGTACTTGGAGGGACCAACTGCGGCATCGAAAGACCAGCCAACCAAACACAATTCGAATAAAGCCCGGACTAAAAGCAGCCATCCGGACTACTTTCAACATAAGTTAGCCCTAAGTTAGCACCCCCACTGAATGCGAACGCAACACTTTTTCCATCAAATTATCTCCAAGACACGAAGATGTTTAGATGCGAAGACAATAAATTAGCAGAACTTTACTTACACTGCCGGTCTCTGTGTATCTCCGACGCACACGATTACTTATAGGCCGCACCTTGACTGGCAAAACTCATGCCCACACGTGTGCGTTGTTTTGTTTGCCCTTCAGACGTTGCTTCTTTTTATCGCCCTCACCCCGCACACCAGTACACCGTACAGCCATGGACAAGCTTATTGAATCGTAAATACAAAAGTGAAACCTGATCCAGTTTAATCGCGTGAACCAGTTCCGCTGTCCGGAAATAAATTACAACCGGAATAAATTGTCAAAGTTTCCCTTGGCTGTCATCTCCAAATAATATCAAGTTGCAGCGAAAAAAATAACAACAAAAATAAATTTATTCAGGAAACCATAACGCGCCAAGTGGCAAGCGACGGAACCATCCAGATCGTGTCACCGTCACCTTCATAAAACTTGAACAGGACTATCAGGATATTTATACCTCATTCCAAGCCAACGAGTGACTAAGGGACTCACTAATTGCATTATCCTTCAACAGCTCTGCAGAACAGAGTGCACCTTGATGTGCCTGGTGCACTCGTCCGGAAGGGGATGTTAACATCTCATTAGCCAACGCAGTCCACTCGGCGCTCGGTGTGATACGTATCCGCTTTAGAGGATAATTTTCAAGGATTCAGCCGAATGTACGTGCATATTGCGTGGCTGAGCGCTATTTGTGTAATTTAATCCGGGAGTCCTGTGAGGCAAGGAGCACGACCGCTGCCGTTGTCTTCTGGCTGACATTTGCTCGCTGAGTTCCTCAATTTGCTGTGTGCGTGTGTCAACAAAGTCATATGTGTCATCGGAGTCAAGCACTGAACTGAACAGCGGCCGACCGACGACGCACGCAGCACGTGTCGCAGTCGAGGCGACACCCGGCCTATGAGCGCTCCCTGGAAATGCGTACGGATTTGTTTCGGTTGAACTATAAATTATGGATCGCGAACCTACTTATCCCTCTGAAGTGTGTTAGTTGAATTTTTATTATGGTCCACTTGGGACCACACCACTTTTCCACTTTCCGTTCAAGACGAGTTCATTTGTGGATCCAATGTAAATCACGACCCAAGAGGAGGCAGATGTTAAGAAGTGCAAGGTGTTCATTCAGTATGCTCGAAAGGATGTGCGCCAGGGGCCAAAGGGAATTAAGATGCCGACGGGAGTTCATTTGATGATGCAGCAGCTTAATGAGTTGAGAGGCTACACGTCTTGTTTATGTAATTGCCAAAGAACACAGGGAATGGAGTATGGAGCATTTAAACAAAAAAACATAGAATATAGAAAATGTCTGACATTGGCTGACACTTCACCAATTTTTACAAAAGAGCATTCTTCGATATTTTTTTTTATTCTCAATCAAAAATATGATCCACTTTCGCTTAAGGGGTGTGACAACGGAACGATCTCCACGAATGTGTCTCAAATCACAATATCTGATAGTGGACCTCCTTTTGCATTTCTGACGCGTGCACAAGGTGGTCACTGGCATTCGTTTTCTATCAGCACCAAAATTCCAAATCTCTACGGTCCATCTGTTGACGCACGGTGGACGGAAAACTAATGAGAAATCTGTATTCAAATCGAAAACGAAAATGAAAACGAAAACGACATCCCCTTCACTTTCAACGCTCCGCTGTCTCGACGACAAATAGACCATTACTCTTCCGCAGGAGCAGAAGCCAAGCAATCCTTCGGCACAAGAAAATTAGAAGAGGATTAAGGACAAAACAACATGAGACCTAACACCCGGTGGCACACGACAATTCCATCACGACGAGGCATCGAATTACTGCCAAGGGTCTGCAACCGTCGGTCGTCCGGTCGCCAAGGCAAGGAAACGAAAACCAAAGAAACTCCTGTCAACGTATGCACGTACACATATCATGCCCCTCGATCTCAGTCTCAAGTGTCGCTGGGACACAAGCAGTCTTCCCTTTCGGTGACCCAATCCACCAGTCAATCCACACAGCTGACATGTCAACCTCTATGCAAATGCTTGACTACCTAACCTCCAAATTTAGAAGGCCACCGGGACAACTATGAATATGAATGAAAGCACCTACACACGGACATCTGGTCAAAGATCAACAGCGACGACGATGTCCTTCCAATCCAGGTTAGGACACTGCCTTTTTTGTATTCTTTGCTCTCTCGGATCCTATCTGCAACTCCCAGATGTGTGCTGCCCAAGTAAATCTCAATTATAGACACGTCATGGCACTTGGTCATTGATTAAAAATTCAAGCACTCGTCCCTGTGGACTCCTTTCCTGTCACCGGTCACCGGTCACCGGTCACCGGTCGCCGAGGAGAAGTGATTTTGCGGTCAGGTTGACATGTCGCCCTAATTGTATGCGATTTTTCATGATCCCCTCCGGACGGACGACTCCGAACTCGGCGAGGTGACCGAGTAGACCAAAATCGTTTCACTAATTTATCACAGATCGGAACCGACTGAAAATTAATTAATTAGCTGGAAGTCGGCAGCCATTGTCCTTAGTCGTCGGACATGGTGTGAGATTACAAGGAGGCGATTTGTCATACGAGGCAGAGACAGTGTGTGTGGGGGTGCATGGCGGTTAGGTGAGAATGTCATTATGCTGTCACAACACTGTCAGTGCGGGAATTGCTATTTATGTGCAAAGCCGGGAGTGTTTATCGAGCGTATTCCTGGCCCCTAATTGAAATGTTTGGACATGTCCGGGTCGAGGTGGGCGAATGTGTCGGTGGCCGCCGCTGTGCGGCAAATTGATTGGATCCGATGACAGGAAATCAATAGTACGTGGCTGTAATTGACTTATTACCTGCTTCCATTGAATCTGTAATAAGCTCTGATTGGGGACACTGGGTCGCCGCCGCAGTCTACTGAGAAGCAGCAAGGACATTTGACGTTTCTTCCATTCACACAGTCGCTTGTTCATTTGGTTTGCCTTGGGTTATCGTGAGACCCTGTTGATGTACATACGCAAGTGTAGAGATGTACAAATTGAAATAAAATCCCGCGGTTGCGGAGAAAAGTTTGTGTTTTTTTTTTCGTGGTATTTCCGGTATCCTCGTTGTTGGCATTTTTATATTTCATGTTCCAACTTCGGGAGCGATGCCGATGCCGCATGGCGTTGGAAATAAAAAGCAATTTTATTCGGAAGATGAAATATGGGACAGATTGTGGGAAGAATTATTGCGCTGCTGTCCAGCAGTGCATAAAGGAAGGCTTTGGCTTAATTGGAAAAGGATTTTCGAAACTAATCAAGTGGAATTAGTTGTTACGCTTCGCTGGGATATCCTGTGGATATAGAAGTATTTTTGTGCGCTTTCTCTCAAACTGCGGATGCAGCGAAACTTGATGTGATTGCAAAAGATTACCGAAGACGTTTTCATTTGTGAGATTTCACATCCGGACTAGACGGGCGATGATGACTCGGTAGAATTGTAAGGATAAATGGGAAGCCGTGGGTGGTTGGATATTTTGCACGACATGTCGTATTTGAGTCAAATACAGGCGTTGCATCGGGGAGTCTGTCTGCCTTGGGGTGATATTAATTAAGTTTGAGGCAATTTCGATGTTGATCTAATTTTTTCGTAGATGAAATAATGTTGTGTTCTCCGATTGTTTAAGGTTCGACTTCGGACTTCGTATGCACAGTATAATGCAATAAAGGACTGTAGCACCGCAGAAATATGAAGACGTGTTTTATGTAGATAATCTATAAGGAATGAGAGAAGTACTGGCCTAGTCGCAATATCCGAATTAAGTTCTCCGATTAGAAAACAAAACAGTGCCAGAAAATCCTTGTTAGGGCATAGTAAACAACGAATATATTGTACGGCATTCGAAACTGTCGGTTTTACTCTTGTTGTTATGGTAGGTTAGGTAATTGGACTGCCAGCGAAATGGCCAGCACTCTTCGACCATTGTTGGTCCATTGTGTTACAAATAGTCTGACCATTTGTACTGATCGATAGCTTCAATGATTTTGCCATAAATATGATCCCAACGGCAAATGGTGTCTGAAATAGATTTGATAACTAGATAAAAGCATTTAACCTCTACCACTGGGATTCGAACCAGGGACACCGCTAACCAAAGACAGGCACTCATCGAACTGCACCATCCAGTCTTAGTAAGTATCCACTCATTCTAATTTATTATTTTCAGTATGTAGCGTCCATCTCATTGGCGCCAAAAGGATGTTTTCTTCACCAAGATTCCCCAAGGCCGTAGAGGTATATCGCCTGGTTTTTCAGCAACCACTCGTGTTGTGCGTGCTATTGCCATCTCATTAGTGGGAGGGACCTACAGTATTATGAACGACCAAGTTTAAGAAGCTTTTTCTAGACAGGAAATACTCTTTGAGCATTGCCAGTGGCTCGAAAGAGATGGGGCCGTGAAAATTATTTTGTCGCACAGAGCAGGAATGGAACCTACGACGTCAAGGTTGGTGTCAACGCACATACCCACAACGCCACGGGCAACCATGGACCAATGAAATTTGAATTATCAAGAGTTCATGGTAATTGGTTTTATTTCTACTATTAGTTTGCTCTTTGCTTCTGTTTGTCACTATAAGCTTTACAATAGGATTGGAACAGAAAGGTTCAGCAGGGATGAGAAAACAAAGCCCCGAATCGAAGTAGGTGTATGAAACAGTCACCTATTACCGTATGTATTTATATTAAATGCATAGGTGGATAGTCTATGGGACGAGTGGGTCTATGGCGCGTTAGCTATAGAAGGGATGTTACAGAATGTGGTATATATTATGTATCTGAAACTGAATAAAGCTGAACGAAAAAAGAATTAGTTGCTACGTGGCAAAATTAATTATCCAAGTACATCCACTACAAATGGAGTAACTTCTCATCTAACTTCAACTTCTCATGCATTCGTTCATAAGTTAAAATATATTGATTACATTCTGCGGATTTCTAGATAATGTATCAACCCAGTGCCTTGATTCTGCGAATGATCCGTACTAAAGGGTGATTTTTTAGCTTTTCTTTTTTTGGCAACACAGGTTTAAACAGCTGACTCACGTTTCGTGTTTTGTTTCAGTGTCAAACATCTTGAGTTTGGTCTAAAATTTAACCATGAATCGTCTTACAAACGAACAGCGCTTGCAAACTATTGAATTTTATTATCGAAATGCGTAATCTGTTAAAAAAGTTCATCGCGCGCTTCTTGTGTCCAGCACGAAGCTCATTTTTGGCTCAATGGGTACGTAAATAAGCAGAATTGTCGATTTTGGAGTGAATATCAGCCAGAAGCATTGCAAGAGCTACCAATGTATCCAGAAAAAGTCACCGTTTGGTGCGGTTTATGGGCTGGTGGCATCATTGGACCATACTTCTTCAAAGATGATGCGAATCGTAACGTAACTGTGAATGGTGAGCGCTACCGTGAGATGATATTCAACTTTTTTTTGCCCAAAATGCAAGAGCTTGACTTGCATGACATGTGGTTTCTACAAGACGGTGCCACATGCCACACAGCACCCGCAACAATGGACTAATTGAGAGGCGAGTTCGGTGAACATTTTATTTCACGTCCGGGACCGGTCAATTGGCCGCCTAGATCGTGCGATTTAACGCCTTTAGACTATTTTTTGGGTTGTCTTCAGATTCAATTGACGCCTTGGAAGACAACATTGAAGCATTTATTCGTGAGATAGCGGTCGAAATGATGGACCATTTTAGGCGCAGTTAAAGTCAACATTTGCATGAAATAATCTTCAAACATTAAGTTATATGGACCGTACTATAGATTCAAATAAAGATTTCATGCATTTTTCTGAATTTTATGTGTGTTTTTTTTTTTTTAAACGTTCCTATAGCTTTTAAAAAATCACCCTTTACTTATGTGCCAGCAGACTTATTTGACTCTTTTCATTTTTTACAGGAACTTGAATAAAATAAGGCTGCTTTAGATCACTACTCATCAAACAGGAATTCCACTCATCTATAATCATGGAAAGAACTGGCATCTGTCTCTCATCTTACTCTTTGAACCAACGTAGACGAATGGTTCAGAGTCGCTTAAATTTGTTGTAACAGTTAAAGAAACTATGATGTAGTAAGTGCAAAGGAATTTTTGTCTATAAGAATAAATGCAAAACTGCAAGTTTCTGTGTCTATACATACAAATCAATGATTGTTTGTTTGTTTGTCCTTTATAGCTTCTTAAATGGTCAGAGATAGAGCACTGATGTCTTTGGCAACTCTCTTTAGAATTGTCTGAAAAAGGTTTTGGCAACCAAACAATTTAATTTGAAATGTGGAGTAATGCGTCCACTTTTCTTACTGGCTCGCGGGAATATTTTTTTTAAATGCGTTGTAACGCGCTGGCTTCAGCTAGTATTTACATACAACTTTGAGCATCCCCGCAGTTCAAATGTCATGCAAACACTTCAGTTATTTGATCGAAATTTCATTCCATTCCATTTCATTTTATCGGCGATTTGTGGTGTGACGTCGTGATAGTTCGGCATTAGTTATCCAATTCTAAATTCTTTCGTTAAAAAGCACGAAATAATCTGAAATGACACCGACAGTGGTCTTTTAATGGACGTCATCTGACGATATGAGTGTGCGTTTGAATTTCAATTCAAATAGTAATGACTAATTATGTAATTGCGAATTATGTATAAATATATAATTTCTTACTACGCTGAAAATAAAAACACCATCTTTAATCTAAGTAACATACGCATCTACTTGTAAAATATGTAAGTAGAAGAGATTTCCGTTTTTTACTAGTTACCTAATAGTAGCCATATTGTTTAAACTATCTCTGTAACATTCGCTGAATTTATTCACTCTGCTTTATTAAGTCATCATTAAGAACTTGAAGCGCTTAACAACATATGCAACATGTCACATTGCTCATGCTACATTGGAAGTTCTGTACCAGTTATTCAATAATATGGATATCTCGCGTGGCCACCAAAATTTTGCGATTTTACAGCCTTAGACTTTTTTGTTGCTTGTTGAAGGGCGTTTGACTTGTTTGTTCGCAGGTCTAGGTGGATAACCCAACAATCACAGCTGCCTTCAAAACTAATGTGAGTCATGCGTTAGTTCAAATTAGACCTGGTTTATGCTCCAGAGTTGCAAATTGGACATTTCGATTATATTCTATGCATAATGGCACCGCAGGAAGCTCTTCATGAAATACCGCAATAGGTAGTCAGACACATTTTAGCTCTTCAAAGAAAAACTGTTCCACTAATATGTATGACAAGACTGTAAATTGCTGACGAAACAAAGTGGAAAATTGTCTCGTTAATTCCATCGGAAAAAAAAAAGGTAAATTTAATTTCGTTTAAAAGAAAATTTGTTTTCGTTTCAAGTATGTAGATTCCCAGGTAAACTGCAATCTGAATTGATAAGGTTGGTAGCACCGCAGAGACGCGTCAATTTCGTGCACACTACAGAAGGATGTTCTGTAAACTGAAGCTTGAAGCTTTGCTTTGAATAAACACTTTGTGCTATCTACTCAAGAAATAGCAATCACAACCAGACAGTGGTGATGAAAAATTAATTTCCTAAGTGTGAAAAGAATTTTACGGAAATAAGTGAGGTAGTTTCAAGACTAGTTCAGTTGGAGCAAGAAATGAAAATAGACAAGAGAAAAGTCTACTTGAATGCATTGTTCCTGTTGCTGGCACAAGTCTAGATAGTTAGGAAGTGCGAAATGAAGTACATATTCTACGAGCAATGGTGGAACTAAAATCATGAATTGGATTCCATGTTGCATATTCTACAAGGCGTGTTTTTTGACTGGTCAGTACTAAGCTTACTAAGATTTTACATGGAAAGCAACAACAAAAGAAATTACTGAGTTGAAACTACTTAGTAAAATTTCACAGTCATCACTCTGGGACGCATTGGAAAATCTCATTCATAGAAGCCGCCAGAGGAAAGTATTGGTTTATCAAAGGTTGGTTTCACTCGATTATTTGACACTTGTAAGTGTTTACTTGTTGATGTTAATATATAATATAATATGGGTGGCGCTACAGCCCGTAGGAGGCCAGGGCCTAGCTTCTTAGCAATCACTCGTGTTGTGCGTGTTATTCTTCTCTTACGAATGGAAGGGACCTACAGTTTTATGCCGGATCCGAACGGCTTTGTTTGAGAAGCTTTCTCTAGACATGAAATACTCTTTGAGCATTGTCAGTGACTCGAAAGAGGTGGGGTCGTGAACATTTTTTTCGTTCGGGTCGACGCACATGCCCACAACTTGTTGATGTTACTTGTGCCAATTTATAAAATTTTAAATCATTCATATTACTTGGCTATCAAAGTTTGTGTATTTTCTTTGCTTTTGAAAGGAAATTTCAATTTTTTTTAGTATTTTGACATCTAAGGCAATAGACGTAAGTACTCGTACCAACTTTCGGAAGAAAAATTTAACTCAGCAAAAAGGCGTTTTATTGAGAATCATTACTAAGCTGAGTACTGACACGCCCACCATCTCGCTACGAGTAGAGGGGAGAAACTTAGTTTCTTACCAACTATGTGTAGATTCGTGGCTGCCATGACTTTGTACATTGGTCCGTCGAATCATACGGCGCGGATTTCAGTTCAATCCCAGAATCGAGCAACTATCATAATTCACGGCTCCGCCATTTATGGGGTCACTGACGGTGCTCAACGAGTAATGCTGCCTCTTGCATTGGCACCAGCTTTTTGTGGGGCATCGGATTCTTCCCTCCCCCCGAAATATAGGCTAGCTGTCAGCATACTCTTCCACTCAACTGTCGCACGAAGTGTGCTTCTTTTTGCTCTGTAGCATCTGTCATACTCATGCACACTCCATCCCACTTTCGTAAATATTTGCCATGCAATCTCTTCGTGTTGCACATCTTTTGTGCCAAGTGGACCCGTGTCCGTGGGGGGTGGTAAATATTTGTCTTGCGAAAAAAATTAATTTTATAAATGAAAAACGTACCGCCACTCGTTGTCGTTCAGTGCGAGGACAGAATTAATTCGCATTTATTTTCTTGTGATTTATTTTGCCCGGTTGATAATATAATTGAAACTTGAAAATCCAAACGTGGTTAACAACTGTTGTCAGCACACAGCACGGGGACATGCGGCTGCGGTGCGTTGGGTGCATTATGATAGACCATCGTCCTGACCACCACTGCCGCCAGGTGCGGATGGTCAGGGGTAACAGCATTTAATCGAGTGAAAGCCCTTTTTAAACATTTCCGCACGTACTTACCGCGCTATAAATGATTTTACAATCCCGACATTATGTGTTTTATGCAAAATACATGTCCTGTGATAATTACAACGGTAATTTACCCATTTGCCGTGGTATTTCCTTTTTACTTCAACTTGTTTAAATAATTTAATTTGGCGACCGGGGATGGCATAACACTGTCAACATTGCCACCTACACTGGCAATGGGATGTAGTACACTCTGGATGTATATGTGCATCTGGTGCGCCATTCAGTATTGTCCGGACGCCGCGCCGGTTCACAATTCATTTAGATGGAACCAGTCCACTGAGGCTGGAGATATTTAAGCGCGGTCGATGTCGCTGCACTCTGCGGACAGGCGTTCGAAGCCTGTGTCCCTGTGGCATTCGCCGATCGCAGAGTGGAGCTGTAATGGAGTTAGGGAATAGGTATTACTGCGACTGGGATTTAGAATTGAAAACTGCCCCGACGCGGATGTTGCGAGTGTTTAATCGGCGGTATTTATGGGCACTATCGGTGGCTACAAACAATGAGGTCACATTGGTGGCCGGCAAACAGCGGTAGCGATGATAAATCATTAGTGTCATGCTCTGAAAGTTTGAACAGTGTGTGTTGAAGGGCGTTTCAGTAGGTTTGGCGAGGTGCTTGGAGCGAAGTGTGGTTAGAGCGATGTTAACATCCGGGCTTCTGGTCTAAGTGGATTTACTGCGATTCAGTGGGTTACGTGAAATATTGATATTTGAGCGAATCTGGTAACAAGACTGATACTCATGTGTTTTTAGAGGATATCTGGCTTAGGCCTTTGGATCGACTTGGGCCCAACTACATCCGTTACTATTTGCGTGACGAGTGGAGCATACACTCAATACTGGAAGGCAGGTGACTTTAAAGAGCTTTCCCTGCCAAGCCAGTCTACCGAGCGAGTGTCCGGAATCGAGCCCACACCTCCTGCGTGGGAGCTGATGCATAAACCCATAGTTAGGCCTTAAGCAACCGTGTCTTCTGTAAGATCGATTGCTATCTATTCATGCTTAAACGTCATCATTCACAGATAGAGCTTGAGGCATCATACTCTATCTTGACTAGGTGCCCAAGCATTCGCCGCATCCTACACAACATGAAGCCATATCTATTACTTCCGGTATCGAATTAGGTGAACTACCTCCACACTTGATTCTGCGAAACATAAAATCCACACGCCAAGCGCGATTTCTGCTGCATGCATGTGCATATGCATATATGTAGACAGACTCAAAGCCGCTCCGCGACATTAGACGTAATTGGCAGAGTGGGCACTCCACCAGTCGTGTGTAGGAAACACATAGACAGTGTCTACGACCACACTCGCCGCATTGAAATTCAAACTCAGGTACGAGACTTCAACGCGCCCGCACTCCTCGAGACGCGTCAAGAAAAAAAACCCTGAAAGAGCAACGCGATCCCCGCGCAAATCTGATTTCATGAATGAACCTAAGCGAGTGAGTCACCATGGCTGCCGCGCCGCCACCGCAAATTACTCGCACTCACTACGCCAACATGTGCACGCGCACATACGGCTGGGGCCCTAATCTAATTGAACGATCCCCGAGCCAGCCGCAATAAACCAAAACAAACCGCGCGACTCACCAGCCTCACCAGGCTCACCAGACAAACGTCAAACGTTGCAAACATAGCAAGCGACACAAACGCCAACAAAACGAACCATACCCTCCCTCGCCCTCACCACCTCCCCGACGACCAGACAAAACGACGGAACATCAACTGCAGCACACTCCGTGTGATTTACTCGCCAGTGTACAACGGGAGAATACTGGAGTACGACACGGGTGCCCCGGATAGGGTGAGGGGAGGGGTTTGTCGGGGCGACACCGACTCCGAGTTTCATGAATGAATACTGAACAGAAAAAAGCACCGCGCTGCACCCGCGATTTGTCGTCGCGCTGGATACTTAATGACAGCGTCTGTGCCAGACGGCTTCATAGTTATTAATTATGTTTCCTTCGTGCACCCGTGTGCGCACAAAGCGGGTCTCGCACCGATCCTATGCGATGCGACATATAGCACGCATACACACACCGATTGCGGGGGCCGACAGGGGAGTCCTATCGACCGACCGACAATGCATCTGTAGGCAGAGGAAGCCTCTTGGCCTGTGCTGCAGTGGGTTCCATTTTAGCCGGTTTCCGGACGGAATCATCGACTGACTGATATGTCAGGTAAAACGGAAGAAGGCGTACGCGCTGGAGACAATCGGATGGGATTTTAATGAGTTTCGGGGCGCGAGAGTGACTGCGTTGGGGTCTTGTTGGTCGCTTGCCATGCTGGAAAACATACTCCAACTCGGATGTTGTTAGGCGAGAGTGCACGTACTACACGGGGGTTTGGTGCCGCGAGACCGCGGTTATTTTTAGCTTTCGTCATGCGGTGACTAATGACGGAGCTTGTCGCTTTGTTGGATGCGTGTACTGTGTACCCGTATCACATACGTATATGCACTTTGCATTTTGATTACCGCCCCGATCGGATGTAGGAAATTACGAACTGTTTAGATGAATTGTTGACACATGCTTGGTGGTCACTGGTCAGCGAAGTGAAGGCCTGCGGCTTGTGAGGGAGTTTTTTTGTAATTTTCCGAACGACCAGGTACGCGGACATGTGTCAGTCGAGGGGACATGTTGCTTGTTGGGACTATGGCGTCGTATTTGAAGGATTTGATAATCACCACACCAGATTGAAGTGAATTCAAGGACGACTACGGGGCTGTGTGGAAATTCATGTAACCTTGGCTGATCAAAAGCAAAGCTCGCTGTCATGTGAGTTCTTCAATTTGCCGGATAAAGGCACGGCGGGTGGCCAAATCAAAATCGTCTTTCAGTTGTAGCGTAATCAGTCGTTAAATTGCGACACAAAGTGCACAGCAAGCGGTTAAGTGTATACTGAATGTCATTGAAACGAAGACCTACAACACCCCGGCAGAGTTCATCGCCAAGTTGAAGGTCTTGGCGAGGGGACTCCGTGGTTCTCGGCTTTGATAGAATTTTGAGAAAAAAAATATAGTCAGGTCCGATTTGACTAAAGGGAGAATGGGTGTACACCCATTCGACGGAATTTATCACTCAGTTGAAGTTTGGCTGTTAGCTGTGTTCCAATGAACTTTCGCTCAGGTCGCAGAAAATGTATATCAAAAATTTGTACGTTTCTTTGGGCAGTATATTTGAGATTATTCAAGAGGAAAAGAATACAACTTCGCGTAATCTGTGTAAGAATTGGTACCATCTTATTAGAATCATTGGACCTGAGCTTTCTCAAAAAATGATACCCAAATATAAGAAATTTGCCCAAATGATGCACCGGGCTGTGTGATTATGAATTGTAATCGATCGCTCTTTGCGACTGTCAAGTCTCATCGAAAACGCTGTAAAAAGCAAACTACTGTGGAGACCAAATAAGCAATATACAGTGTCACCCATGCCTTGGTCCGGTCTTGACGTGCTTGTTTCAGTCGCAGTCAATGGGCTGAACTACACAATATCGACCATTAATCAATTCCTGAATGTTTTAAAATGAGACCAGAAGCTAAAGCCTCCCTCATTACGAACAGATTTTGGTCGACATAATTCTTTCTTTCTTTTCTTACGGTGCCTTGTAGCATATTTTATTTGTACATCCGTAGTTCAATTCAAGAACTTGAGAAAGTTGGAATGTAGCTCAGCAAGCAATTTTATAGTAGTAATGTCGATCATGTCTGCCTCGCTCTTGTCGACGCGGCGACTACTGTCCAACTTAAGCGCCGATGAGCAAGTTCTTCTTGAGAGAAATGGTCTGGAGCCTGTCTGTGCAGATGAGTTCTAGATAAGACGGCTGGGCCATGTAGAGAGCCTTAGCTACACTGTACCCACCGGAAGGGTCTTCGACTCTTTATCAGTGCCACAACGCGACAGCCGTTGGAGCACACAAATAGGGAAAAAGCTCAGACAGCTTGTTGTACATTATTGAATTAAACTGGCTTAAAATCATACGATGGAGAAGATTTTTAGTTGAGGCAGAGTTAAACTTCGGACTGTAGCCAAGGATAGGATAGGTTAGGTTAGGGCTAGCGGCTCAGCGTCACATACACCTAGTTCATAGCGCTTCCACTAAACAGAGTAAACCTAGTTGTAAGTCCACTGTAGCCTTACTTAGGCAAAATGTTCCAATGGCTTGAGCAAAGTTAATGAGATTTTGTGGGTTCACGGCGGCCACATCACTAATGACGTAAAGAATGGTTGGCCTAGAGTATTATAACGCATTTTGGCTAAGGCGGAGCAGAAACAGAGAAGACGCCCCAGAGTTTCAACCACCTCTGTTTCCTTGCAGATCTGCATCCATCTGTGGGAATCCGGCCTAGCCTGTGAGCATGTTGGCGCACCAGAGAGTGGTCTGTAATGTAAGCTGCAGTTAATTCTTGGTAGCCAGATTATAAGTACGGTTTTAGCAGTGTTGTATTCGGGCCACAACATTTTGGTTTTGAGGCATGAATTAGTGCGCTTCCATTTATTGTGTGTTAGCAGTATTTCTTTGAGGAACAATTTTAATCGTGTCTGAGATGATTAAATAGTATGTTCTTTTTAAACGCTTTTCAACATTTGCCTACGAAACGTATTTCTTTTTCCTAGGTGTACGGTCATTGTATCCCCTTGGGATATCGTGGTTTTGAAAGATGTGACAGTTAAAGAGGTAGGAGAGTAAGTGTTTGTTGAAACAGCAATGGACCCGATCAAGTACCTTCAAATACAAAAAGCGAACCTTCAACCTAGGGCTCATGAAATCGACATTACAGACGACTTTATGTTGGTACAAAATGAAGATCCTAAGCATCCTGCAGGACTGGTTAAAGAGTGAGTTCATTAAAATGTGAAATCACAGTTCTATCAATCATCTACGATATCTCAGTGTAAGTTTTCGCATCGTTTTAAATTTTAAGAACTTGTTATTTTATCCCTAGAGGATTTCTTTTGTGTGAAATTTCCATCATAAAATAAATATATTATAATATAACATATAAAAAATAATATATAAAATTATAAGAACTACATAAAATCCAGAAATACCACCTCTGACCATACAAATTCCCGCGATTGCGTCACTCAGGGTCTCCATTATTATGACGCCACTATTAGCTATTCCGTCAGCTGTTTCATTTCTTTGGATTCCCATGTGCCCAGGAACCCACAAGAGGAAGACCGCGCTGTTACAACCGAGGTCGTCATCGCATTGAAGCAATTGGCTACCGTTTTGGACTTTATTTTATTACTTTTAAGTGCCTTGAGCGTCGCCTGACTATCTACAAAGATATTGTTTGCGCAGCCTATTACGAATTTTGCAGCTTTATGGATGGCCACCAGTTCCGTCTGAAAAGTATTGCTTCTTTCGCCCAATTTGTAGCAGGTTAGCCCAGCACTGACTACTTTTTGCTGTTTGGAGCTGTTTGTGTATACGTTAATTGAGTTAGCCGACATAGCTATGAGTTCTGACCAGTGTTCCGTAGTCAGCATTATTATGGCGAAATTACTGTCAAAACGGCTGATGAGCTGTTGGTAATCTGCATTAATATTAGCAATATTTAAAATGTAATAGTGCTCAAGAGTTATGAATGTATGTATATTGTAGACCCAACTGCATAAAAAATAGATCACGAAATGTGAAGAACACGCACCAATTGTGTTCTTCGACACTAGAGCTTGAAAGCAGATCATCCACTCGTTTGACAATTAAAAAATGCGCATTTAACGATAGAGCATCGATGGACCATTAAATCCATAAAAATGTCAATCATGCAAGTTGGTTTAGTGGAATCTTAGCAGAATTGCCTCATATAGAGGCTATGTGTGCCTTTTCATCACACACATCACACCTTTTTTTTGCCTGATTGCAAGATGTACATCTTGGACGTGACATTTGCCGACTTGGTACCAAGATCGACTTATTTCCTCGCCGGGTCGTTGGATTTATTTGTAGGTGGCTATGAATCATATTAATATACTGCATATTCCTTATTAAAAAAAGGAGATTCTGCCTCGTGCAAAAACTACAAAGGTATATCCCTGCGCAACGTCGCCTACAATATTCTATCCAGCGTACTGCGTGAACATCTAAAGCCGTTTTGAACCACACTTATCGGCGCGTAGCAGTGCCGGCAAATCGACTATAGACCAAATCTTCACACTGACGCTGAATCCTGAAGAAGAACGCATACGACAGCATTCATCGAAAGGACTTATTCAAAGCTATGGCCGAATTCGGAATCCCGGGAAATTTGATCCGGTTGTCTCGCAACACGTTAACTCATACGCGACACATACACTGCACCGAGCAGTTCGGTTCAAAAAAGTCCGAACCGTTTGAAATCCGCACTGGATTACGGCAAGGAAATTCGCTGCCTTGTGATACGGATGTAGTCCGGAACGCAAGAGATCGTCCAACTATACTAGCGCGGCCACATCGACTACATGGACAGCAACGCTCCAGTTAAGAGGGTCTTCGAATCCAAGACTGCTGGTTCCGGATAAAAGCATTAATTGCGCCGACGTTTCTACATCATTGCTTGGCCTAGTTAAAGCTTTCTACGAACACTTGGAACTCCTCAACTATTGTGGGGACATTTGAGGGATTAGATGAAAACATCTTGAAAAGCTCACCCCATTTGTGATAGTTTTGCTTTATTTTACCGAGTGGTTGCTGGGAAACATTTGTACAGTCCGAACATGTCAAAGGCTCTCAAAGCTGGTAATTGGTTGTCACCAGTCACACACAGGTGGACTATTTCAAATCAGACAATAAGTTGTTAAACTGCAGGTAAGACTGCTCGTTCCCACCCGTCCTCTCTCCGGTCAGCATTGAGAATCAGACGTAAGAAGCACAACTAGAGACGGAACAAAGAACAGAAATCAATATTGTGCTTCGATATTTACATTTTCTCGAATCAGTTAGTACTTGTCGCATGACAGCTGTCGGATACCTCTATTTTTCTCAACAAAATCAATTCTGCCCTAACACCCCTTAGAGCGATACAACCAATCTACTCAAACCTATTCAGAGCAACTTCTCCCCTCCGCAATGGTCTATGGATCTTGTGTGTGTCTACAGAGCAGTCCCCTAAGCCAGTTGACATAACCAAAACTTACTCGAACACAACAGAGGAGCTGAGAAGTGAAATTTTCATCAAATTACATGAGTAATCTCCTAAATTGTGTGTGATTGTCAATAGTCGCAATTTACCGTTTATTATTTGTGTATTACAACAAACCTCTAGCATGGATGCGGCAATAAGCAGAGTACTTCGACTGGCACTGAACACTGTCGGTGGCGGTGGTGGTGGTGGTGGTGGTGTAGTAATCGTAAACTAGATGAATGCCGGCTGACAGAAGGAATTCGAATTGTTGATTCATCACGCACACAGAGGGGCCCGTACGACAAAACATTAAATTGTTATGTGGAACAATTATTTTGCCCAGCAGCGTAGGTTAGGTGGAACGCAGCAGTCGTACTCGTACGTACGAGTGTACGTTTCCAAGACGGGCGGCATCAATTTGATTTTGTCCCTGCCATGAAGTCGTGTGTGTGTTCGTACATTAAATGTCCTATTAAAGGGGATCTCACACTCGTGTTCCTTTGTGGCGACCGTCTATTAAGTGAAAGACACATGCATTTATCAGAAATTGGGTCAAATTTGAACGAGTACCCCCCACTTGCAGTGTGTTGCGAGTTGGTCGGTCTAGGAGGAGCGGAAAGGAGATTAAGGCCATGCTGATATGAGGGCTTGTACTTGAAATTGTCGAGCTTTTCGGTGTCATTTCTTGAAGTGACCTCAATTATAAGACAATTTTCTCGAATCACATGGATGAGTGATAAGAAAAATAAATTGTTAGTCAATGATTGGATAAATGCCGAGTGGATACTGACAGTCAATTACTTGTGGTACACAACTAATGAACATGTGTCTGGAAAGGAAAGGAATCAAGATTGATTGTGCTTGCTGCAGGAAATCCTGTTGCTATAATTTTGATACATGATTAGGAGACACACCTCCTTTGGGTTATGATGGTGAGGGCATGTTGGTTTTCCAGATTGGAACCGATTATGTGCCACGGGCACGTTTCTATTCACAAGATCCTGAGTTCCGTGTGTCAAGCCGGGGGAAGATTTCATTTGACTTTGCTATGAAAATGTTTGTATTCGATGCGGGCATCAATCCAAGTCGTAACCGGCGGAGCTATCATTCTGCATCTTCTTGTTCGTGTTGCGGCACAGACTTGGGTGAGCATAAGTAGGTACTCTTACTAAATATTCCCACATTAGAAAATTTCGTGGATCTTCGATTCGGAAACCCTAAGGAATCTGTTCTTACAAGGATTACAAATTACGTTTCGAATGGGTTGAAGTCTGATATCAACAAAATGATTATTGGTGTCCCACAAGGCTCTCTTCTGTCCCCGATACTCTTTCTCATGTTTATAAATTTCTCTGAATTGCACTTCTAATACAATCCCTTATTTGATGACAGCACCCTCAGTTTTTCATATTCGTTCCAGGAGTCCTCTACGTCGGACGTAGAATTGGAATGGCAACGTATGTTAAGCATATTGAATTCCGATCTTGACAGCATAATTAACTGGGGTAAGAATAACAGAATGGAATCCAATGCTTCCAAAACTCAATGCTGTCTGCTGTCTCTAAAGCGACCACCCGATAATCAGCTATTATTCATGAATGCCGCTTGTATCGACGAAACCGGAAAACTTTGCATCAACATAACACTTAGTTGGAACGATCACATATTCGAGGTCGCCAAAAATGCTGCGAAATGTTAAGATTACTTTAATCGATGCGAGACATATGGTGACCCCCTTTGATTTAGCTTTAATTTACAAGGCATATATCCGGCCCAAACTTAAGTACAACGCTCATATCTGGCCTGGTACCCCAAAGACCACGTTGCACCTTCTAGTTATATTCCAAAAACGAGTGACTACACTTGTAGGAGACAACAACATCGCGGGTTCATTAGACTCGGTCAAACATTTACGTACCGTGCCTTCTTTGTCAATGTTTTATCGCTATTTTAACAAACAATGCTCTAATGAGCTAACCAACTGCATTTCTCCTCTCCATTATACATTACAAGCCTCAATGCACGTCCCGCCAGGAATGCCCATAAGTTTACACTTAAGCCTGCTTTGAGGTTGAATTCTGTACTCAGACTGTACATGGACTTTCTGTACCAGTAAGACCTCGGATGTTTTCTCTCGAAAGGCTGTTTCATCATTGAGATTGTTCATGCTTTCGCATCACAGTTTCACTTTACTGGTGTCCCTCGTATATCGCGGTGGTTACGTTCCAGCAATATTCCACGTTATTTGATTCGCGTTAGGGAAGCCTCAGCTTTCATATAAATTTGAGTTTCATGTTCCAATTATCTTTTTCCAAAACAAAATGGGTACTAAATTAAAGATGTATGTACATTTACAATTCAAAATCAAAATTCATTCTATAGTTAAAAATTAAAAAACCAATCGGAAAACATTGTAAATATTATTCATTAACAAACTTCATTTTTGTCTTTTCGCGAGTCTGTGGCGCTGTCTTTGAGCATCATATTTCGTCGAAATAGTGAGCGCTTCGGGCGTATAACTTCATCAGTAGAAATTTCTTCGGCAGAGTTTTCGTCATTTGATAAAAAACAAATAGATGGACGTTCTCCCAGTGGTTGTGGATTGTGAAATCAGTTATCAGTCTTTGTTAGCTTTTTTTAGCTGTTTTTTGATTTTGTAATAAGGCGCTAGATTCATCTCTATTTGCCTGTTGCGTTTGCTCGATCTCTAAATTGACGGATCTGAAAAAAAAGAGTTAGAGAGCGCTCTATTTTGAAATCTGGAATTGATGTCATCGTTTTCATGTGCGATGTTTGAAACAGTTTGAGATTTAGCAAACTGGAATCTAGAATCAACTCCTCTTCGTTGAAATCTTCAGTTTGATAGTACAGAATATAGTATAGTAGATATAGTACTGCCCCTTTGTAGAAGTACCGCGTCATACGAGGGACACCTGTGTTGGAGTCAACTTTGATACATTGCCTTATAATGTTGTACATCCTTCTTAAAGGCAGCCCTCGTTTACCATCAGACTTGTTATTGCTACTTCCTTTGTAAAGACTCAAGCGCAGCATGGACCACACGTGTTCGTTGTGTGCGACCAATTTTGTCAACATTTTCACACGTGTTGCCATTTGTCTTCATTTTGGAATATCATGCTTTTACAGATGTACAGTGAATTTTAGAAAAAAAGTGATAATTCAAGCAATCTTTCCTTAACAAGCTTACTCTATCGGCATTATCAGTACTTAGTTACTTTTTATCAGGCCGGCGTGGCACAGAGGCCTCAGCAAATGCTGCATTCTATCGGTGACGATCCGGAGCACGCTACTTCCAGTTACCAAGACCAAGTTGTCTTGAGACCGCAATGACTTGGTCTTTATACCGGAGGTTCGGTCTTTCTGTTCTTTTCAAAGGAGGCTTGGCTTCGAAGAGCCTCTTTGCTGGAGCGTCAACGGTCCATGCGCCCAATGTGGCTGAGCCAGAGCAGTCGACGTATTTTTGAGCTGTAGGTCAGACGGGATTAAATATTCGATGTAGAATTTTTCTTTCCAAGACACAAAGAATCACACAGAATGACACAGTTTTGCTTATCGTCATGTCCATATAGCATGACTGTCAATAGAAGAGTCTCTTAAAGCAATATTTTATTTCTCCGAGTCAGAAGTTTTAACCCCAACTTGATCTTAAGCTTGATTCGCAATCCAAAGTAGTTGCCAAGGACAATTATACGTTGGAATTCCAATGTGATGTCATTTTTTACGTTTACGTTTGACCTCAGGTACACAAATTCCTTTACATCCTTATCCACCTAGAGACCAGATCGTTTGGCAGGTTCTTCAATCGTTGTGTAAGCTTCCATTACGGCGCCACAATGTTGAGAAAAGTGCATTCCGTGTTTACAACTGGCTACCGCACGATATTCTACCGAATTGAAGAAATCACGCCACAGCGCATCTCCTTGCGAAACCCGGTACAGGCTTCAATGTTTCAGAGGTTTTTGAACCGAACTGCACAGTCCATAGCGGATGCTTCAGCGTGGTGCGACACAACCTGATAAATATTGCCGGGATTCCGAATTCCGTCATCGCTTCTAATAATTCCTTGCGATAAATGCTTCCGTATTTGGCTTTAGGCTCGCAATTTTTAAATAGGGCATTATCAATAACTCGAAGAAAATAATAATAATAACAATATGGGTGGCGCTACAGCCCGTAGAGGGCCAAGCTTCTCAGCAACCATTCGTATTTGTTCTCTCACTAGTGGATAAGACCGTAGGTCCCGGTCTTATACCGACTCCGAATGGCCAAGTTTGAGAAGCTTTTTCTAGACAGGAAATATTCTTTGAGCATTGTTAGTGACTCGAAAGAGGTGGGGCCGTGAGAATTATTTTCGTCGCATAGAGCAGGAATCGAACCTACGGCGTCGAGGTTGGGGTCGACGCACATACCCACAATGCCACGGGCCACCAATACTCGAAAAAATATGATCGTTTTTTTAATGTCTGAGCGGACTCTTGTTGGAAGAGTCACAATACTAAGAGGTGAATTGAACCTTTCTGACATCCACTCACTATCTCAGTCCGATCGCGCAGCTTCTGTCATACAACTACTGTACAGAGGATTTTCAATCATTTAGTTGCTTTACACCATTCCACCAACGGCATGAACCTCCCACACTTCTATGTTCTAACAAGTCAATCTCAAATCAGCTGTAATCACTGGGAAGAAAATATCGAGTTTCGTTAGGAACACACATTTTACCAACAGTAGCCCCAAAACCTATCTTTAAGCGCCTCAAACATCCCCCGTCGACAGAAGAGTGACTAAATGACACCTCTCAACAGCTTTAAGGTTAACGAGCCAACCTTCCACATTATCACTCACAGTCGGATGAAGAGCGGCAATTAACTGGCATTATTCAAGGATTCATATTCATTCAATCAATTCCTGTCGGTTCGTCACTTCCTTAGGAAGCTTTATGGCCGTATTATCGAGAAGGATAAAGCGCCATAAAAAAAGCAATAAATCATGAATCCAAAATACCTCATTAATACCGAAGACTTTGCATAACTGCATGTCACGTTTCCCATCTATGAAATTCCCATAAAACATCTTCAAGAACTCGTTCCTGAAGCGCGCACAGGCACACACCGGCAGCCATACGTACGTACATCTTTTCAACGTCAATCACAATCGCTGTGACTATCAAATGAGCCACAAAAATATGGCGCCGCCACCGTCTCGATACCGGGCACCGTGTCCTCCAGTCTTCCGCTCCAGCCCGGCCAGCAGCTGTACATGTCACAACAGATCGCGCCAGTAAACACTTTGATTAAGCCCCCCTCTCAGCTCCAGTGTCCGGATCCGAGTGGAGAAACCACTCGTAAGCCGAATGTCGAATCGAACCGAGGAAGGGAACTCTGACCATGATTACCCCATCCAGAGCAGCCATTACGGCTCATTCGGTCAATCGATGACTAAAGTGTGCGCGCGCTACCTACATAGTTGCGGAACACAAATCAAAACCCCGTCTCATGTCAAGCTAGGGAAAAATGTGAATAATTTGTTCCTCCCGCACGGCTCGGGGGAGGAATGATAGAGCCGCCGGATGTGCCAATTGCGGACATATAGCTTGCAAGCTGCCCAGCCAGCCAGCAAGTGGATGTGGGAACGTGAGTATGTGCAGATGAGTGCGACCATGCGGCCAGCCGGAGTGCTTGTTATCAGGTTGGGTAAGTGTTCCTTGGGTTAAGTCCTACTGCCGTCTGTGGTGACGGCATGGCAGCCAGAGGATGGCAATGGCACGATGGACGCGTGTGCGCGACTAATTTATAAATTAGTGGAACGTCTTTTGAATACGACAATGATCTGGTTGAGTTGGAAGCGGCAGGGGAAAGTGGGCAGCTGGAGGGAGGTATGATCGGTAGCCACTGTGGTGATTTGGTTTGCCTGTCGACTTTATTGAGCGGCACGATAGAGGCGAACAGACAACTAAATGAGTCTTAATCAGCGGCACACGATGATGCAACGGCAGAGGATGTCGGTCAGCTTTAACGATCAAGTTGGAATGCATGTGATCATTATTGGGGTAGGGCTAACACATGTGTTCACATCTTTCATGTGACAGATCTGGAATATGTACTTTGGAGCAGATGTTTGTGTGATGTGAAGTGTGCCTTCGTTTTTTGGTGTTTTGTTCATTTGTTGAAGACGTTCTATTCGTTCTATCGGACATTTCAGGTCCGATAACCTTAAAACTTCACGCCGTTTTATCAAGCAGATCGATGCGTCAACTGCCATGCACCGGGTTCGAGCCATAGATCCCGTCACCTTGATTTTAAGAAACTCAGCAAACTTCTCTCCAAACATTACGAGGAGTAGACAGACAAATGTAATTATGAGTGGTTCCAGCAGATGCAGAGGTAGGTACGTCCAACACGCAAAATATTTTATAAATAAAATCCATCCCAGCGCTAGGAAGTCACCACACAAGTGTGTTCACATTTCAAATACATTGTATCTAACATCGGTTGACACGCCTCGATGTTGCATCTCGAGTGGAGCGTGTTCAACACGATCACTCCTAATCGTTCTCCTTCTCCATTCGCATGGAACAACTTTCATTCGTTTACATGGAAAACTCGCTCGCTTGCTTGCCTCACAAGAAAACTAAAAAAACTAAAAATGTTGAACAAATTTTGTGTAAGCAGTCGAAATTAAATTAAAACAAACTTTAAAGTTGACTTCCCTTGTTAACATCATCATCACAGATGCCGTCGTCGTCGTCGTTGGCAGAACGAGTATTCTCTCAGTACTCGTTCTTGGAGGCGAAGCGTCCTTTGAGTGCTACTCAAGAATCGGGTGGAATCCTTCAGAAAGTTTCGTTGCAAAGTCATGTTACGGATTACGACCAAAGTTGTGCCAAGTAGTTGTGCCACCCCGCCGCCCGTTTAAGTGTGATAGGCAAACGGCCGTGCCCACAAAGTGCTGAAACGTGCGAAGCCGAAGAGCACAACGATGTGTACATATGAATGCCAAACCGATTATCTCCCTTACTGCACACCAGCACTTCGACAGGATTCGTTTGATCTCTCGAAGACTTTCTATCCAACAATAAAATCCTTGCAGATAACCATGAAGACTGCTGCCCCCTGCCCAGTTAAAAGGAGTCTCCTCACAAATAGGAGCCGCAGTCCCATCACAAGTGAAGTGCGGTAATTTGAAGTTACACCCCACTTCCTCAAATGAGCTGTTGGACTTTCACAGGGAAATTGAAACTCTCACGGTCCATTGTTTCCATTTGCCTGCTCGTTTGACTATGTTGCCACGTTATGCCGTCTCCAGTGTTCGGCTGGCATCGAGCGAAGAAGACACTACGTGCAGGACGATTAAATGGAACAATGTGCCCTCCAGCTGGACGGGCGCAGCACTTTCAGCACTTGACAAAAGTCTCGAAATGTAACAAACTACTTTCGAACCCACCTGGCTGCTGAGTGCTATGCGCCCGGTTGGCTGAGCAGAATGCGCAACTCTTCAGTGGATATTAAGTCCTTGGGCTATTTGAAAATTACAACTACCCGGACAATGATTTGCATTGCATATCGTGGGCGCATGGTGCAGCGTCAAAAGTCATCGTATCCCTGTTGTCAGCGTTGAAACTTTTGTTTCTGTTTTGTCTTTTGTTACCCGTCACCACTTCCATGGGTATGAACACGACCAACATCATCATCATCATCATCAAATCAACGACATGATGGCTGCGCAGGCCAGCAGCAGGGACGGAGCTTGAACGGAAAATGGGTCAATTCGGAATTGCTTAGTTTGCGATATGACAAGGGAGTGAAAGTAACTCCGAGGACGAGTGTGGGGTCCGGGTACGTCTCAGTGACCTATTAAGGAGGTTTTTTCCTTGTTCTCTGTTCCCGGTTCTAGTTGCCGTCCGTCGTTAACACAAAAGGCGGTACTTGAGAATGATTGGAGTCACGGGAAGAGTGAATAATTTATTGTTGAATACAACGCAAAGGCGGAAGACTTGGTGCGGAAGACGTTTTGCAAATAAGAAAAAAATGGGATTCAATTGAAAAGCAACTAAGCAAGTAATTTTATGAAAATGACAAGACATTTAGATATTGTTCGGGTTCACGCAACGGTTGACACTTCACTTAATATGCCTTTGGAAATATTTTCATGGATGTCACCTGCAACAGAGAAGAATATCCACGCAGATCTCTAATGTGGAAGTGATCGAGGAGAAAGCAAGGCGAATCGAACGGAAAAGGAAACAATTTATATGAAGCACTTAAAATGATAGTCGATGCACTTACCCATTACACCACAGAGGCTAACGATTGACTTAACAGAATCTATCAATGGGACAAGACCAACATCTTCTCTGTTATCCATGAAGGAAGGGTTGTAAAAGCAATTTTCTGGGAGCTAGAAATGACTTAATAAAAACATCAATTGCTTTGGGAGAGACAATTGCAGTCGGCTGAATGTTTGTTTTGCTGAATGTCTACAATTCAAATTTAACTAACTGTCGAGCATAGGAATCGACTCGAATTCCGATTACGAATTGTCAAAGAAGATAATAATTGATATAATTGTTGTATATAAGATTTATATAAGCGGTGACAATATCTGTATATCTACAAAATCTGCTAGAAATTTCTTGAAAGTTGCTGTCAGTGAATACGCATGAAATGGACATTTTTATGTTTTTCCACTTGTAGCGAACGTTTTCGTTGCAAACACCAACTGTCGTGGTTGAATCTCCTTCTCCAAGAACCTTCAACGCAAACAGTACCAAAGATTGAACGCAGAACTTTTCTCTCGAAGAGACCAAGTGCGTCTTCATCCGCTCTTGAGATAGTCCAAGCTTCCGCGCCATACAGCAGGACAGGGATGATCAAGGTCTTATATAACGTGAGCTTGGTCTTTCGAGAGAGGACTCTACTACTCTATTGGCTCTTGGGCCCAATGAAACAGCGGTTGGCAAGAGTTATTCTGCGTTTAATCTCAGTACTGATGTTGTTCGCACTATTTACTTGGGAGCCAAGGTAGACGAAGTCCTTCACCACCTCGAAGTTGTAGCTGCCTATGGTGCTATATAACAATCACGTCAATATCGTCGGCGTATGCTAGCATCTGAACGGACTTCTGGAAGATCGTGCCTCTAGTGTTGGCATGTGAGTTTCGCACGATCTTCTCCAGGACGATGTTGAAGAAATCACATGACAGCGCGTCGCCTTGCCTAAAGCCTTTTTTGACATTGAAGGTCTCGGTGAGTTCGTTACCGACCTTGATGGAGCAACGAGATTTCTCCATTGTCATCCTGCACAATCTGAATATCCTACAGATGAGCTGGTGCAAGCGCCCAACCAGATCATCTCCAGCTGCCTTAAACAGTTCCGCGGACAATCCTTCCGCTCCAGCAGCTTTGTTGTGAAGGTTGCTATTTGCTATAATTGAATACGAATGATGTGAAAATTTGTATGTTTCTTACGACAGGTTATTTACGTCGGAGTTCGAAATTCCGTTTGGATTTTGTGATACCATTTTTTCATATCGTAACTCCAAATTATGCGAATGGCTACTGTGATAGGGCTGTTTATCTAAACCAGTGACGTCTAGATTTTGTGCTCAAGTAATTTAGTACCCATACCTACTGAAGGGAGTACATGTTCCGCTCTAAAAATGTCAACAGAAACATTCCTCCGCGGAATAAAATGACTTACCTTACGCTCCATGCTTACGAGCAGCGTCGAAGACTTATTTTCAATGTGAGTAGTCCAAGCAGTGGTTTTCTTTATAAGAACTTTTCGTAGAAGAACATCGTTTCGGCCAACGTTGGGTGTTCCAGAGTCATGCTAAATTACTTTTTTTTACTGAAATTGAAGGCATGGATTGCAATAATCTCTGCTTAATGCGAAAATACGTAATCTGGCACAAAATTTCAAAATCGTACATCAGCCGCTTTGGCGATGTCAATTGGGAGTCTCGGAGCTGCGATTCGACCTTTTTGAACATTTTTTTTTCTGGGGAAGCGTTTAGGACCAATGCAAACAACTTGTAACTAGCTTATAGTAATATGGGTGCGCTACAGCGTGCAGAAGGTCAGGTCCTAACTTATACAGCAACTACACGTGGAAAGGACCTACTGTCCTGTTCGGAGTGGGCGCAAAACTGTAGATCCATTCTACTCGAACGCGCGTAGACTACATGATATCTGCAGAAGCTGGGCGCAGGCTGTACCACCACCCAAATTAATTTTATTACAATGTGTTGATGAATTTGATGTGGTCATTGCCATGAACTTTGTCACATAAAATGCTCGGATCCTTAATCTAGTTCTGCATCACATTTTCTCACTTTAATTATAAAACAGAGAGTAGACACATTTGGGGATTCAGTTGCATGTGGCATTCTAGGCAGTATACGTCTGTTCAGATTTGATTAAATGTTGATAGATACATAGAACGCTTATGCTCTGTGTGTCCATTCCGAAATTTGACACCTCGGAAAAACCGCGTTCACGAAGTATGATTTGTGGTGGTTGTTGTATGTTCGGTTGGAAGAAGATCCTTTTACTGGACACATTGCTATAGTATGTATGAAATAATCGAATCATATTCGAACTGAACCAACTCTCGAACTCTACCCTGATGGATCCAATACAGCATCCAAGGGTCAGTCATTACAGTCTGCACGAATCGTTTATGAAACTCTCCCTTTCAATGTACACCTAGAGTAGTGTCTCCCAGAAGTTAATGTCGTAGGTGGCAAATTTATTATTTTATTGTCCACAAAGTCTGTCTTCATGAATTAAAATCAATTGGTTATTAGATAAGGTAGACATAAGATACTTAGAGCTAGACAATTGTAAGTAATTTTGAAAAGTGTCGCGCACCCTAAATGAAAGTCTGGATGGACAATCATTTGGATATAAACCTCCACAAGGCAGTAGCTGGCGGTTGCAAAAGGAATAACGAGCAAATTCAAACAACGACATGAAAGCCCAGAGAGTCAGTCTAGATAGCCTTACAAGCAGAACTGTCGAGGAGTATAACGTGGTGCTCTGATACGAAATCCCTTGGGTATCCTGTGTCCATAACCTTCAGATCAAACGATCAGCCGCCATCGACTTTGACTCATCATTCGCGATCTTAGTCAGCCATTGTAAAACATATTGAGCTCGTCATTTAAGATTACAGATTTTCCAAGCTGTTTTAGTATTGATCACAGACGTTCTGGAAACTGCATTATCTCACTTTACCACGATGTATGTGTAAAAAAAACTTCAAATCTATAAACGGTTATGGAATTGACGATTCCTCATCTTCTCCTTTTCTCGTTCTATTCTCGGGTAGCATTGCCAGCTGCCTCATATTGATATTTCTTCATAGTATGAGTTGAGACTTCTTACTGGTCTCGTTTTTCCTTTCTATTCCCAAACACAGTGGTGTATTCCAGCCAGAATTTAAAACATTTATGTTGAAAATCTGCGATGGCTTGTGGCATTGTGGGTATGTACGTTGACCCCAACCTCGACGTCGTAGGTTCGATTCACGGTTCCACCTCTTTCCAGTCACTGACAATGCTGAAAGAGTATTTCCTGTCTAGAAAAAGCTTCTCAAACTTGGCCGTTCGGAGTCGGCACCAAACTGTGGGTTTCTTTCATTCGTGAGAGAACAATATTTGGAAATTTGAAGGACAACATAGGCATTATTGCTGAAGTATTCCGGAAATTGTTCAACAACAATCGGTTATCAGAAATGACAAATCCAAAAAAACTTGGGGCGAGGCAAAATAAGCCTTGTACATGGAATGTATGACTGCTGGAAGACAACTCATGGGTTGAATCTCATTTTGTGGAAGAAAACCTCCACTAAGTAGTAGCTGGCGCTGAGAGGAAGCGTATTGAAACAGATCAGAAAACAACATAAAACAACAGAACACAAACAAAGTCCCTTCAGGCAAAGAAAAAATTGGCCAGGAGTGAAACAACGTGGAGCTCTGATTCACAATCCTCTGCCTGTTCTGTATTCAACAAATTCCCTATCAGAAGTACACATTTCATTCCCGACCACCTACAATGCACACTACTTAAGGCCATTCCCCTTTAATATCCAACCAAGTGCAATGCTTAAAGCGTTTAAAGTCTTAATCACATCGCACCGGCTTCACTGAATAAACCCATTTCAAAGGCAAAACTTTCGCCTTGCGGCTCAAACAGTTGAATCCGAACCAAGATATCCTATCCAATGCAAAACTAATCAGCAACAATTTAAATTCCCAAACTATGTGCACCACTAACAATCATTCCAAATTCCATTAAGCATTGTTTTAATCTGGCCAATAGTTGGCCGCTTATTACCCATAGCCTCCCACGAGGCTTCTACTTGAGCGAAGTCTTCCCGTCGGTCTTCGTCGCCGTCGTCGTCCTTGCGCTCACTGGGAAGCTGTTAATGGAAATTGGTCACCTGTGAATAAAGTTTTCCTTGTACGTCTGTTGAGTGTATTTTTTTATTTTTTTGGTAGTGGAGACTTCTTTTTTTGTTAGTTTCTCTTGCAGTCGGGGGCAAAGGTGGAAGTCATTGAACGGAGAAGAATACCGAAATCAGTGACCACTTAGCATCGTTAGGCGTCGCCAAAAATCTCATTATTCAAAAAGTTTCGCAAACGGAAGTTGTAGGGCCAAACTTCAAAAACTTTCGAGCTCGTAGACTAATGAAAATGAAATTACGGTTTCCATTTTCATTATTCTGTGAAGTGAACATGGTTGGAATTATCTGGGCGGTGGTGACGGAGTGCTTGAGATTCTTGCAAAGCTGATTTGAAGTGCAGGCTGCAGGTTGATGCTGGTGGTGCCTCTTTGACTTTGATTGTGCTTTTGGCAAGCGCGCCGGCGGGGAGGTGACGAGTTTTAGTTTTGCGCAGCAATATGGCGTGAAAATGCACAAGAACCGGCGACAGATTGACTTCGTGGACTAATTGAGGGTACAACTCATTAACTTTGTGATAAGTTGGCGAGGCGATTGCCAGTAGATGCCCGACTCTTGAAAATTTACTATCGGCTTTAATCATGCGTCCAGCTTAGAAGCCAATTGCATCTGTGGCTAAGTATTCATCATCTGCGCGTTAATTTCAAAGAAGGGCCATTAAAATACGGCCGTCCATCCACAGGGGATGATGGAAATCCCGGTCGTTCACGCACAAAAGCTCCGCGTCGTCATTGCGTCATTCGCATGGAAATTATCCATTTGCTCCCTCATCCAGCTGTTCGGCCATAAAATCAAATCACTTACCCCGGAATGCCTCCAATCTAACGATTTAATGACGTGGATTCAAAAATGTTTTCGGGCTACAATCATTAAACGACCACAGATCCGCCACAAACTATGCGCCATTCAATTTCCATCCGTAATTAGGCCTGCGGCTTATCCGTCCCTCCACATCACACGCCCACAGACGCGAGTAACCAGCCCCATGCACTGGACATAATTTGAATTATTTAATTAGTTGATTAGGTGAGCAGAATTTTGCAATAATAATCAAATTTAATTTCGCATGCCTACAAGTCAGAGGACATGCGGTCGTCGGACGAACCACAGGCACCACTCATAAACCGATGCACCAAATCGATCTGCGATGAGAAAGCGCAAACGATTCCACTGGGAAGCAGATGCGAGAAGAACAGTCGATGGATGCATAAATCACCCGACAGACGACTGTTCCGCAAGCTCAGACGTCTCGACGCGTCGTCGACACCCCAAAAGCCCCTCGGAATGCCATTCCTCCTGGGCTGGGATTTTGTTTCTGCACGACTTGACTGCGTTTCGCCGGAATCTGTTGGGGCGAACAAAAAGAATCTCCCAAAATTGATTGCAAATTAGACGAGGCTGGGACCGAAAATAACTCGCTGCCGCACTTCTCTTCCCGCGGAGCGCCAGACTTGAACGAGTTCATTAAGAAAGAGATTTGTTTTAAACGATTTGCTGGGCCGACTACACGTCGGAGGGCTTTGATTTTTGCATAAATTTTTAATATATCTCCCGACCGAGCTCTATGGGCAGATACTATTCCACGAAGCAGAAGGGTTCACTCGACTCCTGCGCCGGGTATACGATCTGCGGCCGAACAGCAAAACTGTGTTATGCAGCTCCCACAAGCTCCCGATGCTGGATCAATTAAAAACAATATACACATGCACATACAGTCAGCTCTTGCGAATTGCAGAGCCGAGGATTCGCTTCTACAGGCAGGATTCTTAAATTAGAACTGTTCCCAGAGAACGCACCCAGCCGGCCTAGTGTGGCTGTTGCTTATGCAGATCACAGGATCCAGCTGGAGCAGACTGACTTTGGAATTTTAATGATTTCGCGAGGCAGCGCGCAGGTCGGTGTGCGGTGTGCGGTTGAAATGTTCATTTGCGATAGGAATCCCATATTCTGATCATTTCAAGGTACGAGCCCTTAGGCTTGTCATATCGCTCGTGTGGCTGTGAAATTGCATTGCCCGTACTGGTGCTTCACGCCCTTGATTAAGGGGGCGTTTCTGAATTTGTAATAGATTTTCGGTTTCGCATTTGGCCTTGCGTTTCGTTATTGGAGGTTCTCCAGGTCAGTGCATTACTCTTGATATATTGCGTCTCATGAATGAAAACGAAATTAATTGCCATTGTTGCATCGTTGGCTATACCCGGCGACGGTCTGTGGGAACGTAGCGTTGGCATGGGGTGAAAATGGACAGGCTTGGGTGCTCTGTGGCATTTGTTCGTTTGTGGAAGACGTACTAGTTTGCCAATTCAACCGCCTAGAGCATATCATGCATTCACAGTCAACCTGACAGTTGCTGAAATCCCAAGCGAGGAGGAGTTTGTGGTTACAGCTGGTGCACATAGTGACGTCTTTGTTGATCGAAATAGTCGGCGAAAGACGGCAATCGAAAAGAGACGGTAGATATTTTTGAACAAAGTAATGGCGACCCTCAGCAGCGACCATAGCACCACCAAATCACTTTGCCAAATTGTGTTTGGCCAGATTTTTAAGTGCACTTGAACCTCGACAACCAGGTTCGAATCCTGGTCATGATTCATGGTTCGTGGTCGACCTCTTTCTAGTCACTGACAATGCTGTCTAGAAACAGCTTCTCAAACGTGGCCGTTCGGAGTCGGCATAAAACTGTAGATCCCTTCGTAATAGCACGCACGACACTAGTGGTTGCTGAGAAGCTAAGCCCTGGTCCTCTACGGTGTTGAGAGTCACCCATGTTATTATTATTTTCAAGTACTCGCGCGGAACTACTAAAGCCATGAAGACTATGGATCTATCTCTGGTAAATATCCTTCCCTTCTTCCACTCAGCAGGAAGATATTAGTTTCCCAGGCTGTCTCTTTAAGTGGAAGTTGTAGCTCAGTCGAAATTGTTGGATCTGCTTGTAGGATTTCAGTCGGGATGCTGCCAAGTCATGTTCTTCTGTGTATGGCACTATAGACCGGGGTGGACCTGGGTCTCAAGCCTCTCCAATTAGTGCGGTATCAAGCTGGTCTCCAGATTATCACACCTAGTCGATTGATGTCCTTCTCCACTTGAGTGCGCCACCTTAACACATGTTCGAATTCGAAGATTCTTCTGGCCGGAGCTGAGTGGTCCATGCGCTCTACATGGCCCAGCCAAATAGGACTTGGTTCCGTAGTCTCATGGTGGTGTACAGCCTGCGCAGTTCGTGGTTGAACTGACAGTTAGACTTTGTAGCTAGACTAGCTGTCACAGAAATGTAGTCTGCTTGGAACGCTCTCTCTATTTCAATTCCTCTTTCTGAAATGAGCAGATAGAAATACTGCTTCCAGCGCTTTGATCACATATAAATCAGTCATGCATCGAGAAAGGTTTTCTTACACCGGTACCCCACACCCTGCTATGCTGTCAACGAAAATTTCCAGAATTCTTCTCCAAGTCCCGTCAACGCAAGTAGGACCAAAGATTGCTCTTCATTCTCTTTCGATTCTATGCCTTCGCGCCGTATAGTAGGACTTGGATGATCAGTGTCTTATAAATGTTCAACTTGGTCTGGTGGTGACTCTTGAGCCGAAAGAAACATTGGCTGGCAAGATTTATTCTGCGTTTGATCTCGGTGCGGATATTATTCATTACAGTTTACGAGGTAGGTGCATTTTCTAACCATCTGGGAGTTATAGCAGCCCATTGTGACGCTCTCTCAAGGACATCGATGTTGCCTTGAGGACAGCATATAATTCGTTTTGCCCTCATTCACCTCCAGAACCATTTTAGCCGCCGCATTGACTGCTCGCTCCGTTCATCAATTTCAAAACAAACTTGGCCTTTCTGTCATTGCCTTGATTGCGAAATTATTTCATCTGCAATGGGGAAGGTAGAGCGAATTCGGACATACGTACATGGAACAACTCACTCTTGTATGGGAACATATATCGTATCAAATTGAAATGATCCTGCCAATTTTTGATCTGATCCTCATCCAAACTGAGCGCAGAACCGTCAAGATTTGTCACTGGTCACTTATTAGAGCTGCGACCACTGATCAGCTCTAATAAGTGACCGGTTACAAACCGGTTTGGACCCGATCCTATCCGCTGCTAAAACAATGTTGTTGCACTTGCCACGCTGCGCTGAAATGCCACACTACGCTGAAATTCCTCCATCTTCAGGTAACAAAGCCGTTTTAATTCACTTTTCCTAGTGGTGGCCGGTGGTGTGGTCCCTACGCACTTGAGCCTCGACGTCTAGGTTCAATCAATGGTCTCTACGACAAAAAATAATTTTCGCGGCTTAAGGAGTCTGTCTAGAAAAAGTTTCTAACTTGGCCGTTCGTCCGCGGCATAAAACTGTAGGTTATATCCACTCGTTATAGGCTCTGTCTCTCTACGGGTTGCAGTGCCACCCATATGACATTATTATTATTAAATCACTTCTCTCTGATCGTGGTGCACGTGATGGACATAATTCATTGACTTGATGGTTATGGTCATTGCTTGCGAAATAATTCCAAATTTCGGAGAAACAATATTACTGACAGTAAGGCTTTGGAGCAAGTTCTAGCTATCACAGAAATGTAGTCTGCTTTGAACGCTCTGTCTATTGCAACTCCTCCTTCTGGAATCAGCAGAGAGAAATGTCGTCTTCAGCGCTTTAATTGCATATAAATCAGTCATACATCGAAAAGGGTTTTCTTACACAGGTTGCTCCCCAAACCCTCCTATGGTGTCAACGAAAATTTTCTCAGTTAAGACCTTCAAAACCATAACTTACCACAAGCACTTCGCCATCAATCGAATTACACTACAAACATTCCTTACAAGCAACAACTTCCTTTAAACTCATCGTAAATTGAAATAGTCACATCCGCCATGATATGTGCGAACCTCTGCTGGGAGTGTGATTTCCGGCAAAACAAACATGTCATATCCACTGCGCCAGAAGGCAATCCCGAACCGACACAGCGTAAAGTGTATACAGTAGTAGCGTCCCGTGTACAGCACATGCCTCATTATTCAAATAACGTTAGCGGGAATGTGGCTTACGCTATATGACAGTCCGAACTCGATGTCCACACAAGCCATGTGATTACAAGTGACTACGTGAGCTGACTCAACTCATGCGGACCTTCCGTTCAATTGCAACTGCAATTTTTCAATTGACTGTGATCAAGCGAAATGAAGAGTTTTCTTTTAAACGTTGATTAGGATGGATTCCTTTATTGTTTTGGATTGCGTCATATCTCGTATGAAGTGAATGGTGCTGAAAGTTTCTATGGCGTTTTCTGGGGGTGGTTGGAACAAAGATGGTTTTGGGCAGAATTAGACGTGTGGGGCACGACTGTGAAAGAAGGTGCCATTATTTTACTGATTTTGACCATAATTTGGAGTTTTCTGCTTGGATTCACCAGGAGCCACGGCTTGTGGGATTGAAATTGACAGAAAGAATGGATTATTCTTGTTCACAGAGTCTCCCAGTAAGAACATCTATTGAAAGTAGCAAATTCTGTTGATAGCAAAAAACGCCAAATTGATCCTGAGGCACTTTGTGTTTGGTGCCGCCGAAGTCCGATTGTGAACGAACAAAAACACAGAAAATTGTCGTCTCGGGTTTCTTTGGCGGAGTATGTGGTTGCGTTTGCTCACGCGTTGCCCGTACATCTTGCAAGTTCTGTGTCAAATGTGGATTTAGCAATTGTTATTTTTTTTTTTTAGGGAATACCACTTCTCTTTTGTTTTTTTTTTTTTTTTGACATTATTCCTATCGTATGACAGGCTATTCTTCTAGTAGTTAATAAATCACAATAATATTTCAAGTGGAAAATACTGCTGACAACATAAAGCTAGACAAGGCAACCGAATGAGCCTTCTAATCCTGATTCCAAATGCTAAGTATCGTTTTGTTTCACGCACTTACTTTAGTTGAACGGACGTAACTGTCATGTTAGGGGCGCATTTAAGAGAGATGGAGCATCCTATTATTTCGAGCCAATATAGGAAATGCGTAAATGATTAATTTCTGAAGAAAGTACAAAAAAGAAAGTTGAATGCTTTCGATTCCGAATGTGATTGTGTTGACGGAGCCACCATACCCAGGAAGTGTATTCTGGAAGTGTTCTATCAACGTTTAAGTAGGCATTAAGGAATCCCTTGTACCCTTGTACTCAGTAGTTGGTGGTTGTGCAGACGTTAGTGAATCGTCAATATCTTACAATATTTAAATACCTACAACACCCACCAGTAAAGTACAACCTGTCCTATCCAAGTGTCCAAATCAATCAGTTTGAAATCTTGAGCAGAGGAAATAGTTCGTCACCCAAAAGAGGTGGTGATGTTTGACGAACGTTTTGATATAATTTACAGAAAGAATTAAGAGTATTGGAGCTAAGCGGCTTCCTTGCGGAACGCCTTCATATGGCGAAAAAAAAGAAAGATCTTAAAAGATAAATGTAACAATCTACACTACTACTCTAAGAGCAATTAACCAGAAAAGTGATCATAAATTATTGTTTTCTGAGCCAAGACTGGATAGTCTTAATAAATCGACGTTTCGGACAGAGCCTCTTAATGGGCAGCAGAAACATTGGAGTGGTCAAGCATATCGTCTACATTGGCTCTGGAGTTAATAAAAACAACAACACCAGTACCGAGATCAAGCGCAGAATTACTCTTGCCAATCGCTGCTTCTTTGGGCTCAAGAGGCAATTGAGTAACAGAGCCATCTCCCGAAACACCAGGCTGACATTGTGATCATCCCAGTCCTGCTCTATGGCGCAGAGCCGTAGACGCTGTTGAAACCGAATGAAGAAGCTCTTGGTCGTTTTGAGAGAAAATTTCCGCATGCGATATTTGGTCCTGTTTGCGTTGAAGGCGTCTGGATGGGAAGATTCAACCACGCACTGAACGGGCTGTAAGGCGGCGTGCTCCTAGTTAGGCGTCTCGTATCCAACGCTTAAGATGGCTAGGTCATGTAGAGCGGATGGACATCACAGCTCCGGCCCGAAGAGTCTTCGACACCGAGCCATTGCGACAGCGCAACAGAGGACGTCCTCGAACAAGTGGAGAAGGAGCTGAACGAAATAGGTGCGTGCAGCTGAAGCCAGTTGGCGAAAAATCGTGCTGGTTGGAGAGGCTTGTTGGTTGAGGCCCAGGTCCACCCCGGGCTGTAGCGCTATAAGTAGAAGAAGATGATGATAAAAAGATGATTTAAGAATGACAGAGATGTATAAGGATTGGAATATGTGTGACACTATTTTGCAATGCTGTACATTTATATTTCAAGAAACCAAGTTTGCCGGGAAAAAATTGGAGACTACAGTGTGCTCTCAGAAATTTTTGGAAAATTAACAAGCTTGACGATGGGATGCTGTTGTTAAGAATCGTATTTGCTAGACTTTTTTTTGAATTGGAGAAACAAACTGAGGAAAAGTGAGTTGCAGAAAACTGCTGAAAAACGAGGAAGGAATGGAACAATGTTAGTTTGATAACATTGGCCGAAATATACACTAGTAAGCATGAAGGAGTCGGTGACAACTGTTTTGGTTGAAAAAAAGAGATAAATAAATTTGCAACATTGTGCGGATCGTTTAAAGCTTAATTTTTAAAAGACAGTTGTTGCAACTGAGAAATAAAGCCATCTCTAGAAGAACCAAGATATCCCTATACAAGACCTTGATAGTCCCAGTCCTCCTGTATGGCGCAGAAGCATGCAAACACTTCAGCGGACGAAGATATTCTGGGTCGCTAAGTTAAATTCGGACTGTAGCGCTAGCCAAAGAAGAATAAGTTGTTGAGAAACTCAGATGATTACTTGCAATCAACAAGTTGTTTAGATGTCGTATATTGGGTGGGTGGGTTGCAAAGCTTAGTGAAATTAAGACTAGGTCGAAAAGGAAGCGACACTCTTTCTCTACCATCATACCGAGAAGTACGCATAAAGAAAAATCGCTCAGCCTACTCTTAAATTCAGCTTTATGTGTATTAAAGGAACTCTTTAAGGCTTTAATTACTTTGAGGATAAAAATATCACATTCGAAGGAAAAAATCTGTACAAAATGAGGATAAAACGATGGAAGTTGGTAAATTGGTACAGAGGAGTTCAAGGCGTGCAATGCATACATTTGGTGCAGTATCCTTTTGAGATGGATTACTAAAGAGACGTTGCTTGTCTGAGGTCTGACAGGAACAATGAATCGACAATGTCGGCTGATGAAGTTTTAATGCTATTTTACAAGTAGAAGAAAATTATTTCATCATCGGAGTTACTGATACTTAATTATTAAGACGATCTATCAGATTAATGGCGAATTCATATGCAGCATAAGCTGACTTCCGAGGAAGTGATATCTTTATGGACGCATTGATAGGATCGATGATCAATTGAATGATTGAATCATATGAGAGAAAGTAAGTTGCTTTCTCAAGAGGTGACATCAGTTTTTTCGATCACCATCGTCGAAAGCGTGACACTTCCGACACGCGTTTTATAGGAGCACTGTTCACGACACCATAGGATTCTGAATGGCTCACGAACAGATTGGTCGCAACTGAACTCATTACGCTTTATCACTAGCAAAGGTAAACAATTCCCCCGCATGCCTTATATCACCCACACTCTATTTCCATAAAGCTACATATTCACAAAATTCGATTCCCATCAAAGTTCATCACTCGTTCAGCCGGTTGTTATTAATTGCCAGCTCACTCCAATCGGTGGGTGGTTAATTAAATTAATTAATCAAAACAATACCACTAGCGCATCACTGCCCTCTCGTGCATCGTGCTACAAATTGATTTGCAACAAAAACAAATTATGAAAACATCAATAAATGAATAGCCCCAGCCGATGAAACCGATGATGCCGCCGCAGTCAAGGCGCTTCGGTGAGATCGAAAAATGAAATCATCAACATCACACACAACGCGTATTCCCACGATTATTCACGCCCTTTTTGTGTTAACAGATTACGGAGCTCACCAGCCTAATAGTATTGCGCCGCCTCAACAAATCCCTTTTTAAATCCAATCCCTCATCGTGCATCAGCCGAACAAAGATACATATGAATCATTGCATTGCGTGGCGCTCCGGACTGAGACCATTGTTCAAATAGCTTGGAATGGTTTGAGTTGTTTGCGCTCAGCGTGAGCCGATTGCACCTACTGTGCGATCCGATTGATGTTCTTAATAACTATCGATCTCGATTGCCTTTCGGCTGGGGGAATGCAATCCAGATGGATTGAGAGGAAGAGGATGAGAATCAATTCTGTAAATTCTTGTAAAGCATGTCGCGTGTGTAGTCAGCGAAACCATTGGTAGTTCATAATTGAGACGAACTTCTGTCAAATTCGTCGCAAAGTCCTCCCTTTTTTGTGCAAATTTCAATCAACTTAGGGATGCATTTAAGGGCCGACAATTTCGAAGCAAAACATCTATTGTTTCTCAAACCATTGTCCTTCAGCGGCAGCTCCACCCGAGACCTGCTTCATTTTTCTTAGCACAAAGACCCGTCCAAAGCAATTATTTTCAAAGAGCAATTCATTTGGCTCGGACAACGACCCTTCCGTCTTCACTTCCATTCAATTCCTCGGCTCAGATTGTGTCAATGCGTTTTTTCGCCCTCAACAACAAATCCTTTTCCAAATCATCTGCAATCTTTTATCAGAAAGATCTCAGGTGGATCCTGATTAACTAACATTCCTCTTTTTTTCGTTTTGTTTCACTTTCAAAGCGAAAGTATCCCTTGTCATTGCCTCACGCTGAAGAGTCTCGAGATTCTAATAATTTCCAACAACCCCTCCACGCCGCCATCACTCGAACGGGATTAACGTTTTTAATTTGAGTCCTCGCTGTCTTCTTCCTTCACTCACACAATGAACCCAAAGCACACGGTAAGAAACAAACAAAAATGTTCGAAACAAAACAGAACGAAACAATTAATTATTCTCGTTTCTCCTCAAGACAGACGCTGAACAAAGAAATATCCTCAAATTGACATCTTTTGCGCATCCTTCACCCTGTTCGACAGTCGACAGTCAAAGCAAATATCTGCTCGCTGTTCCAAATGAAAATCGAGGTCCCTCCTGTGCCAGTCTTCATATGTAATGAGATGCGAGTAAGCCGGATTGGAATAAGAATTCATCAACTGTAGTTCAATTAGAGCGACGAAAAACGTTCTACGAAGAAGTGCAATTAGCTGAATGACATTTTTATTCATGAAAACGGAGAGAAAGAACTTTCGGGTAGTTCTTCACGCCACTGCTGGGAGGAGAAGATTTGATTGCAGTGGAAGTGTGAAAATGTTGGACTTTGATGTGAGTCAGAGCCACGTGGCTCGGGGGAGGGAAGTAATTCAATCACGTTATCAAATTAGAGGCGTATTGACATTCACTGATCAGGACATGATTTGATTTACGCGAATTCAGGTGAAATTATACACCGCGTACATGCGGAATTCGATGAGACACCTAAAATTGCCTTCGTTTGCGGATGTTTAAAACGCGAAAATGAGGTCTATAAGGTTATGCTTGTTGCAAATACCTGGTGGTTTATGGCATGCCACTCCATAAAAAGCCAAAAACTCCTTCTCAGAAATTAAAAGAATTTTTTTTTACCGAATACGGAAATGTTGAGTAGAAATGCCTAAGATTTGGCGGTGCCATGAAACAGCACTGATTATAAAATTTGCTGGATTTAGTCAGGGAAACATTTCTCAACTTTTCTTATGATCTGATTGACACATTACCACGGTACAATCGGTATAGATTCTCAAACTGTAACAGCTCCTTGTACCAGTTGCAGTTGAGCGATGAATGATATCGATGCTCCGTTGGTGGTGTAAGCGCAGATCATAATGGGAGACGAGCTGCATTTCCGCTTATGCTCTAGAAATCATATGTAAAATCCACGAGTTTTGCACGAAGAACCAGTACATCCACTCAAAGCTACTGAGTGTGGGAGGAGTTATTGGGCCGTATTTTTTTAGGAACCCTTCGACATTTCGATCACTTCTGCTGGCGAAAGCTATAGAGCCAACTCATACGAGTATGTCACTACGATTGTTTTTCTTTACTTGGTGATACATTCGGGGGTCAACCTGGGCCCAGACAACAAGCCCTCCAGCTGGTACAATCTTTAGCCAGCTGTCTCTAATTTCGTACACCAAGTTGGTTGAGGTGTTTCTCCACTTGACTGCGCCATCGGCTTTGTGGTTGTCCTCTATTGCGTTCCACTGGTTCGGAGTCGAAGAATCTTCGGCCTGGAGCAGTGTTGTCCATGCGCTCAACATTGCCTAGCCATCTTAGGCGTTGAATTCGTAGACGCCTGGCTAGACTTATGTCGCTGTACAGCCGGTACAGTTAGTGGTTGAATCTTCTTCTCCAGCAACCTTCACCGCAAAACTTTTCTCTCGAAGAGACCAAGTGCGTCTATATCCGCTCTTGAGATAGTCCAGGCTTTCGCGCCATAGACCAGAACAGGGGTGAGCAAGGTCTTATTTAATGTAAGCTTGGTCCTTCGAGAGAGGTCTTCACTACTCAACTACCTCTTAAACCAAAAACAAAAAAAACAGCGATTGACAAGAGTTGTTCTGCGCGTAGTCTTGGTACAGATGTTGTTCGTACTGTTAACATGGAACCCAGTCAGATGAAGTCGTGTATCACCTCGAAGTTGTAGCTGCCTATTGTTTCGTTCTGACCGAGTCGTCGAAGTTGTGTGTCCTTTCTTGATGACAGCATATACTTCGTTTTGCTCTCATTCACCGCTATACCGCACATATCTTATTGTCTATTCAAATACTGCACACACGTCCTCATTATTCAGCCACTGCCTTTCACATTGGTCCTTCACTTCTGGCAGTCGCTCGATCCACATTATTCCTATTATCTGAGTTCAAAAATAAAAATACAACGCGTTTAACTCTGCAATTCTCTTCCAATTGCAAACTAAGCTGCCCCTGAAGACACATAACCAAAACCACTCCATAATCGGTCATATTCTGGCGCCGATTTGCCCTTCGATTCCATTAGCCAAATGCAAAGTAACCTCCATCAAGTGAACAGCTCTCTCGGGGTTTCAATTATTTATTCGCCTCAGATGAAGACATCAATATCAAACCAGTCCCCGGCGAGTGTGCCGGTCTGCCTTTCCTCCCTTCAGGGCTCGCCATGAGAGTTGTTTACCCAAAGATTTGTCACAAATAATTTGTCCCCGACAACCTACTGTTTGAGGCCAGCATCTGACCATAAAGAGTCAAAGAGGAAAAAATTAGAAAAACCTTTCTTCTTTTGTGTTCTGAACACACTCACACACACCAATCCACATCCACCTTGATTTATAGCCAAACAATAGGAGACGGATGAAGTCCAGGAGGGAAAGGGAGGGAAACGAAATTCGAAGAGGAAAATCTATTTTGTAAGATGCCCACTGCAACGCACCTCGGCAGAGTTCAAAAGACAACTTGCGCCCTGAGACGCAAGGATTCTGTTTGTTAAATGAAAGTGCTTACGTGGACACATCGCTCAACCTCAGAGTCAATCGGTCGTGTGTGGCTCGTCTGTGTGGTTTGTGTGTGACCTCCCCGCTCGGTGTTCACATGGGTTTTCTATGCTCTATTTAGTCGCCCTTCCTTTATGCTGTTGTCGTTGTGATGCTTTTTCCTGGATCGCACAATGGGTTCGGAAAATTGAAAAATTGAAATGAATTTATTTTTCGTAAAATAGCTGTCTGCTCTGACACTTGCATCCAAACAGAACCATGAATGGACTTGGGTTTGTTTGGAAATGGACGTAACAAATCAACAACAAAGTGGAAATTGGAAAAGTGGGAGACCGAGAGGCTTGGAGGAGTACGTAGTTCATTTTTGTTGCTGCAGAAGTTCGCATCCTAAGTCACTCACCACTCGGTGATGTAACACCGAGATATCGTAATGAAAGCGAAATAAAGTAAAATTGTGATTTGTTGTAGTAAGCGGCGTTAGTAATAGTACGGAGACGGACGTCAGAGAGTCGTGTGGTCATGGGCCTGTCTTCTGCAGCAACTCGTTAATATAATGTGAATACGTATGGCTCCTTGACTCCTGTTGAGTTTATCTAAGTGTAGTGATTTCGATTGCCGCTATTGATCGGTTTCAGGCCTGGGTAGTCCACCATCGATCAAATCTTTACATTACGGCAGATCCTAAAAAAACCCAAGAGATGCAGATCGACACCCACCATCTATTGGTCGACTTTAAGGCCGCATATGGCAGCGTGCATAGAGTCGAGCTGTACAACCTCATTTCTAGTTCTGACAGTCGTGCCAAGCTCGTCGGGTTGTGCAAGATGACGATGGAGAACTCTCGCTGCTCCTTCAAGGTCGGTAACGAACTTACCGAAACCTTCAAAGTCAGAAAAGGTTGTAGGCGACATGAGTCTAGTCAGGCGTCTACGGATTGAAAGCCTAAGATGGCTAGGCCATGTTGAGCGCATAGACACCAGTGGATCGCAGACCACGCAGCCGATGGCGCACTCAAGTGGAGAAGGACCTCAACCAATCTGGTTTGCGGAATTGGAGACAGGCTAAATGGCTAAATGTAGTACCAGCTGGAGAGGCTTGTTGGCTAAGGCCCAGGTTCAAACCGGTCTGTAGCGCTGTAAGAAGAAGAAGTATATAGAAAGAAGAACGAAGAAACTTTACACTTATCGGTACGACCAGCAGTCAAATCAAGAGCGGATGTCATATATGTATGAATTTTTCCGTAAATTGGGTCACGTTCGAAGGGGTTACATATGTCGATTCGGACAAGACTCGATCAGTAAATTTGTTTGATGTTAGGAACAGTATAAGTTTCTTAAAAATATCGAATGATTATTTTTTGATATTAAAGCCAGTGAGAGTGACAAAAGTTGTGCGCAAACATTTGTAATCTTGCGACAATGCACTCTTAAAGAATTAATTCCTGTTCCTGTGTTCTGAGATTTTTCAACAGTACACATGAGCACTCAGACTCAAATCAAGAAATCCAGACCATTGTCTAAAAGTAGAAACCTATATTTAAGGCCCAAGCCCATAGAATCCTTTGCGTGCGTTGGGTTATGTGACTAATTTACAACTCTTAAGACCTAATAAGAGGAAGCGAGACAAGGAATGCGGTCAATGAGTGGATGCATCACAACGAAGTTGGCGAACTTTTAACTTTTGAATCGTTTGACTGTTCATTCTGACATGTGTGTATCATTTACTATATGTATGGGTGTGTTTAGTAGTCCTGGCAGTCCTGCTTTATGGAGCCAAAAGCTGGACGCTATGCAAAATTGCAGAGCTGCTTCTTAGAGCCTTGTCATGGCTCAAAAACAAGGCGACATCAAAAAGGGATATCACCATCTGTTCCGATAGTCAGCCTGCTATAAAATCACTTGACAATGTCATGTTGTACTCAAAAGCATCCCTTAATTGTAGGCCTCTTAATGAGATGACTGAGCCTATGTGGACACTGTGACATACCAGGAAACTGCAAGGTCGATGAACTCGCCAGGTGGAGTACACACCATAAAAACCACCAATGGCTAGAAGGCACCACCTGCCGTAAAACAAAAGAAATCTGGCCATCACTTAACATAAAACGGTCACTCAGTCTATTTAGACTCTGCAAGCACTCAGTAAGGACTCTCAAAGGAGTCATAACCGGGCACTGTGCAATTGGCACTCATTTGACACTCTTATAATAATTTCTGCAGAAGCTGCATGGATGAAGAGGAGGAAGAAAACACTCATCACCTACTCTCCTTCTGCAGCGCTCTGTCTAGTCGTGGTTTCCTACATCTAGGGGCATACTACTTTAATAACCTTAATGAGTTATGCAGTGCCTGCATGGGCCAGCTAAATCGCTTTACTACAAACACCAACTGGTTCCGATGATAGGAGAAGTCAATCCGCGTAATATCACAATGGGCCTACACCGGTCAATCTGTGACTGCACTTAGCAGTCAGCCACATCAACCTAAGTTAACCTAGAGCCTTCGAAAGAAAAATCCTACTTGTCCCGTCTGGGAGAAAGGCGAATAGACGGGGAGACACAACCGCGAAATCTACCAGCTGGACAAGGATGTAGACCGGAAGGCAAAAATCCGTCACTACACTGGCTTGGCCACATCGAGCGAATTAACAACAACGCTCCAGCAAAGAGGGTCTTCCAATCCGAGCCTCCTGGTGCGAGAAGGAGAAGATCGAACCTCCGGTACAAAGACCAAGTCATCGCGGATGTAAGATAGCTTGGCCTTGATGACTGGAAACAGCGGGCCCAGGACCGTCAGTGAATGAAGGCAAGAATTGCTCAGAATCGGGCACTTCATGTAACGTCGGCCTGATGAATAAGTAAATAAGTGTTCCAGTTTACTCTCATATGTCGTGTGGGGTCGTTTGGACGCAAAGAACGTATTTATTGGGCAGGTCCTGCCAAACCGTAAATACGATTTGTGCGGATTTCAACCGCCACGCACGCAACTGATTCTATGGCCTTTACTGTGATTTGCTGATCTTCCGCAGAAATGCCTGGTACTTTTCTCATAAAGAACTCAAACAATCAGCTCCCACATGTCACATGTGCTTACTACATTCAACAGAAGAAATTATGTGGTCGACACGGGTGCAGTCGAGAACGAGAAATACGATTTTTAATGTTTTACACCTACGTTGTGCGTCCAGCTGCAGCTTCTTCAGATGTAACAAAATGCTGTTAGCCCGCCTGACAAATATTTACTTCATCACACGATGCACTTGCATTCCATATCAACTCAGCTTTTCAAGCATCTGCCAGGTTTGTGAACTTTTCACCAAATTTCTGTGAACACACATTTTACCCACAAGCGTCATCCACTCGTCGATCCATTCACTCCCTAACGAAATCACGTAGTTTTCAACCGAAATCAAATGGAAATTTCCCCCATTAAGGTGCGCTCGCATTTGAATTCCCGCCCTGCAGCGCTATCGGTTTCGGTGGTCCGCAGAAGGTCAAATTGGTTCGGAAACTGTGTCAACCGTAGCTAATATCATGTTTGCCTTCACCGATAAGGTGTGCTCCGTGCGCTCCGCTTTGTCCGAGCACTGCACTCGATTAATGAAAATGTCACCCATAATGGCCACCGGTCTATGGAATGTGACCCATTCGGCTGTCCTTTTTTTTCCCGAAAATGAGCTAACATCCATGGCAATCGCCACTTTGTTGTGTGCTTCTTGCCCTTATCGCACGCTACTTTTAAAATGTCATTCAAAGCAAGACGGCACACAATCACAACACGACCATGGGTGTGTCTTTATTTTGTGTGGACGTGGACCTGTGTGTGCCCTTGCAAGGGATGCACATCGGTTCAGTCCAGTTCGTGCCGGACGATATCTACATTTCATGCGCCCGGTCACCTCCTGCTGGTTCTGCCAAATGACACTATCATCACCGAGAAGGAATTTTCCTGCACATTTGTGCAAACAATGGCATCGTCCTGCGCTGCGAGTATCGATCCTGTTCCAATGTCCCGAGCTCTCGATTGCTCATCCAAACGTGTGTGTATATATTTTGATTGGTTTGTTTTCTCGGACGATAAACCGTGTCGAAGTGTTTCACGATAAATGTCCTTTGATTCGGCACCGACTTCTAGAAGAATCAGTCTCGTTCCCTTTCGCCGTGTGTGCCTCTGGTCTGGGTGGCATTTTAATTGATCCGACCAATTTCGACAGCGATAACCGAAAGGGAGCGAAGTAGTTCTTTTTTGTTTTCGATCTCAAGTGTGTTCCCGATAAGAGAGGAATTTTTCTTGCCACTTAGCGTGTGATGACTGGTGGTGGCAGTGTGGCACTCGGCACCTTTTCTCCTTCGGTGTCCAAAATGTACCTTGAACGAGCCGCGCGGGATGGGAGAAGCCCGAAAAAAGGGGGAAAAGGCAACAAATAGCGCCGGATAATTTGGTGGCCAATTAAGGACCAATTTTGGGCGCTTGACGGTGATATCATGTCATCAGGTGAGAGCGCTGGCGATTGCCCGAGTGCCGACAAAAGGACTGCTCGCCCAAACAAAGGGAAACCAAACATGGCCTTCCAGAGCCATTTAGAACTCCCTAACGATATAATTAGGCTGCCTACGAGGGAGTAGGTCCATTTGGGTTAGCCGATGTTGTTGTTGTTCCGCTGGGAAGGTGTGTGTGATCGTGACGCTAAAGTCGTTTCGCCGGCACACAACTAGTGGGTGGTCACACAATCGAAACCAATAAATATCCCGACGCGGTACACAAACGAACACTGCTCCCATCTGAAGCTGCTCTGCAAAAAGGTGAACCGTGTTAGAGGCGTCCGCGTTGCCGCCAACAAGTTTGTTTTCGTTTCATTTTCATCTTACCTGGGTGCGATCCTGCGTGATCTGTGGCCGAAGACCTCCTTCGTGCGCCGCCATGGGTGAGTGTGTGTGGCGGGTGTCTTGGAACAGCAGTAAAGTGTCAGCTTTGCATTATCACTGCTGTGAGAGGAGGTTGCTCGCCTGCAGGAGGCAAAACTGCCACGGCGATGTTTGCTGGAGCACTGTGTCATTAGGATGTTGGGTCGTCGGTTTTCCTCTCTAATTATATGTTAATTATGAAGACCAGCCAATTATGAAATTAAATTCATTCCTCGTTGAGGTGTGTGTGGCTTCCTTTCGTCTGTTCCGACAGTCATGCCCCGGGAGAGACAGAGAGGGAGATTTATGAGGACGAAACGTCTGCATTAGGCCGGCCGATTGTAGGTGGCATCTCTGATTAATTGAAAGGAAAATGCTGAGTAAATTGCCTTTCCGATTCGAGCCGCAGATGCAGGAAGTCTTTGTTGGAAAACAGTTGCGATGTTTTATCGAAATTTAATTGCTGACTAAGGGACTTGTTGAAGGGCCGCTCGTTGAATGCGGTGAGCCTGATGAAATCATCTTTAATGGAATCTTTCGAAGATGTGTGGGCATTAGACGCTATGCAACTGCGGAATATAGTGTTTGATTAGACAGAGGCAGTCGAGATGATGAAGAATCTTCTAGTATGTCGCTTTAGTTCGTGGTGGCCGTGGGAGACAATCAACAAGTCTAAGTTGCCACCACATCTGGAAATGTTCTCGTGTAGAAACCAAAGGACTCTTCACCAGTTTCCTTCCGATATGGATCGAGCAATCGGTCTGAGCATGAACGTGGGAACTAAACAAGGTCCTGATGGATGAAATATTGTCAATAGCTATAAGGAATCTCCAGGGGAATACAGAACTGTGCCGTCAATCAAGGACTGACACGAAGTATGACCTTCTGTGAATATTTCTTCAGTTTGGTTGGTTGATTTAGGTGGCTACCGGGCTTGGCTCAAACCGGGCACAAGTAATGCCGTGGACCAGTATTGTTAGGATTAGAAAAATCAGGGCCTGTGAAGTTCAGGAATTTAATTGTGTGTGAAATACTTTAGTTACCTATCTCCAAGAGTGCACTGAGATGGGGTTTTCCAAACGCGATATATATTTGCCTTGATACTGCTGGACATCCACAGAGAAGGTGAGGCAGACCTTCCTCTGAATGGATGTAGAGGACTGTCAGTGCGAAAGTACGCGACAGGGTGGGTTCAAAGGTTTTCCGAATCTAGCAGTATGGATTGGTTCAGTGTCAGTGTCCCGTGGTTGAAGCCACGACTCTAGCTTTTTCGGAACGGTGTCTATTGAGGAGGTCTTCAGTTCAACTTTTCAAGTAAGACAGCCAGGTTTTCCTAGACAATTCGTACTAGGATGACTTAATCCAACTTCTACTAGCTAAGGACAGCAGGTGCTGGTGTATTTAAAGAGGTTGATCGGTTGGCCCACTAACTCAATGGAGGGCATTGCCAGGAGGGCTTGGCTGGGCTTAACTTTTTTTTGCACTGATGGCCTGTTTGAGTTATTCCTTTCACTGTTGCACTCACTTAGAGGCAGTGGTTGCTGAGGTGATGTCTCTAATGGCTGCTTGGCTGTCACTGCAGATCGCTGCAGCTGTTCTGAGAAGCTAGGCCCTGGACCCCTACGGGCTGTAGCGCCACCCATATTATTATTATTATAACGGCAGACGAAATACTTAGAGGAGAAAAAAGTTGGTCAGCGAGAGCGTATGGCCATAACAGAGCTCTGCTAATTCTGCCTTCGCACCTAATCCCAACTTCTACTAACTATATAACCTCAGACTTCGACAGCTTGACACAATGCCGATTTCCATCTTGATGATTATCAATATCTCCAACTCTTACCGCTTTCCAGATTGCTCAAGCTGAAGTACAAGCTATCAGGGAGGCCTAGAAACTTCTCAGCAGTAGTTGCCGTTATTGCAGGCAACCATACTAGAGAGCCGTAGGTGAGAATGGGACGAACAACAGCTGAGTTCACCCAGCGGTCATTTTGCGTTGGAGATCATACTTTCTGCCGAATGATACAGGCGTAGAAAGCTGCATATGTATACTATACTTTCAGTAGAGCTCAAGGAAAAGGAGCAAACAGGTTTGTTGAGCCGAGTAAGCCTAAAGGTTGCTGTCTGGGTCTTCGTGCTAAACAGCATCAGTCTGGCGGATTCACATTCAGAACACATCCTGTACCTAGATAGAGATAGAGTCCCTTCCGTAAGTTTGTTCAGAACTGAGGGAAACAATCCCGATGCTAAGATTCCTACGTCGTCCGCCTTCGCAACTGCTTCGACTGCCTTGTTTTCTAGCTCGGGGAGGATTTTATTTATTGTTGGCAGCCATAAGAGTGGTTGACCGATTTGTGTACTTGGCAGTTACCCAGTTTTGACTGGATAATTCTGGTTTCTAGCTTGGTTACAATTCAGTTCAGGTAATTCTGATAGGACACGTATCCTCTGCGGAATCATACAAAAAACACCCGAACTCCTCCGTTCTTAGTTCGTGGTGTGATTTCTTCAATTTACTTCAATCCGCACGTTGCAACACATACTCGCGAATGTTTCAAATTGGTTACCATTTCCCTCCGTGAATTAAACTGAATTCGAAATAAAGTCCCAGTAAATTAGGGATTATTCTAAAGTTTCACAAGTTTACCTCCTCATCATGTAAGATATTAAGTTTCCGAATTCGATGAAAAGTTTATGAACACCGCTAGTCTTACCCAAGTGTACGCTCACTTCACCTCATATCCTTAAGCCCCCTAACCGCCGCTTCCTATCGTCATAGCAAAGGGAGCACCAACAGCACCCACTTGGCAAGAGATTAGCAAGTGAGAGCGCTATTACTCATACCTGCACCCTCCTCCCCCATCAGACACTCGTAAGAACACAAACATAACCCAGTTAGGTAACGGCTTAGAAATTCAAAGTTATGATAATGAAATCTACATTCTCATGTGAATTTATCCCGGGCACATACTGTGCCCCTTGACATCTGGGTTAGAGATCCGCTTACTCTGAAGATGTACTCCAGCGCTGAACAGAAGCTCTCGCACACCGCTAGCAGATCCTTCAGATGTCTGTGGAACAAAGGAGTGTGCACACTTCCCAGGGATCCGCCACGTAACAACGGAAAGAAAGTTCTTGTGCATGAATCTCAAACAAATTCTAATGCCTTGACAGCGTCAGGAACCTGAAGGAGGGAGCAGTTTAGTTCATAATTTTTCTTCCTCACATTGCGGTGAAAGCGATGAGTTTATGAGGGAATACACACCGCAGTTCATAGAGGCTGCTTGCAGGAAACACCAGGGGATGTGCGAAGCTATCGCAGGTTATTGTCTTTACTCCTGCATCGGGACTAAAGATCTCTGTGCGTTTGTGTTTCAGAGGATATCTTCTAAATTCAATCAAAATAATCCTTCAAATCATCGATTTCCTTTGATCCCACGTCAGACAATGGGAACCGAGTCCACACAACAAAGGGAACCTCGCCGCTTTCTTCTGTGCGGTTAAATCGGATCGAAATAATTGGCATGAAATTGTTGCAGCCATTGTTGTCGCACATCTTCAGTGATCCCGAAGGACAATTAGAGCAGCTTTGTCGCTGCCGTTTCCGTGTGCACTTCTCCATGCTGCTGCCTCGGATGTGACGGTGACGGTGACGGCAACAGCATTTGGTCACGCACAGAGATAATCCAGTGGATGAGGGAATTGCAAACTAGGGCTCATAAAAGGATCACGAGAAATTATTTGAGTGCAATGAAGGAAATTATTTTCATAATTTGTCCTGAGCCGATTTTGTACTTTGCATCTTCTGCCCGGTGCCTACATGGCAGGGGACATCGATCAGAGTTGGACACGGACGCAATGGAGTAGATCGGCTTATGAGATGTTTGCCCGTAAGCTGATGAACCAAATTTGCATTCATTACCGGGATGAGGAATAAATTAGGCCACTGAATGCCGAGAGATCGGTTTAAGTGAATTAGCTGAAGTCTGAAGAGGTGGTTGCATAGAGTGATCTGCTTTACTGGCGCATCGGCTTCAGCCGCTTCAAGAGATTTGTCTTAAAGTACTCTGTGCCTCTGTGGAACAAAACAAGTCATGGGCACTACGTACGTCATCTTCCTTCATTAATGTGAGTGAGCGGATTCAGTGATTTGTCGGAGTTCTGACCCAACAACACGAATCACATCGAAACCAGTTGGCGTCGGGAAGGACGCACAGTCTATCAAAGTGACAACCATGCCATGAATATTTTAGATTGTTATGACAAATTTGGACGCAGTGGTGTATTTTTTCAAGACTTGGGACGAAAAGTCCTCGCAGGGATCGGAGTTAGAACCAAGCCAATTAAATCCAAGTGTATTGAGCTCAGCAATTCACACAAGTCGGTCATTCGGCAGGCAGGGCCATTTCTCGATACAGTATGGTCAGTATTGTCACAGGCACAATTTGTTGAAGCCTCATGTCATTAATATTTAGTCCATGCCATTTAACAAAAAAAAAAAACAAATATGCGGCCCAATCACACCACCGGCATCAAGACTTTAGCATCGAGCTGTTGGTCACCTTGTTTCCATATGGCTTCATATGATCGATCGAGTGGCGTCAGCTCTGGAAGTAACTTCATCTTATTAGGGTGCAGTCCAAATTCGTCCCACAAACTTCACCATAGTCTCAGTCCCATAGCCCGGGAAAAGACTGTTTCGATTTGGTTGCAACGCCAGCAGTATTCTCGACACTCCTACCAAGCCACACCACCAGCAGCGACATTTTAGACTCAAATTCGTTCACTAAGCTATAAATTGCTAGTCTAGCTGGACGAGAATTGGGACCGACAATCGGCATTGACGGTCTTCAATTTACTGTCACTTACTCGGAATTTCAGTAATAGATTTTACCACATGGTTTTGTCAAATGACGGGGAATTCTCAATAATATCACCACAAAAAAATATTGAAATATTGGACCGTGCAAAATGGACCAATCTTGTTCCCAGCACTAGACCCTAAGAGTCTGGTACGCTACATAGACGGATCAAAGATGAATTCCGGATTAGGGGCAGAAGTCTTTAGAACCAACACAAGAATGGCCAATGCCTTACCAAATAAAGCCTTTGTCAGGAGAAGGTTTGCCTGCTCTGCCTCTACAACTTCTGAACACGTCTTGTGCGAATATCCGCCACTAATCTGGTTAATCAAATGCATGTACAGAGGAAAAGAACAACATCTGCCTTCAAAGTTGTCAAGAGCCAGTTTGAAAAACAATACCACGACCCAGTGTAGATAATATTTCAGTCATTACATCAGCCGAAAGTATACAAAAGTAGAAATCCAATTTTGTGCATCTATGCAGAATATCAAAATGTTCGTGAAAAATTACGTTCACATATGTTTGTCTACCGCTGTTGAATTGATAATTCAAATTTATGGTTTCTGCGGGTTAAAAAGCATGAATCCAACAGTGTCCACCGTGCATTCAGCGTATTCTCTAAAGTTCATATTGCACACTATCCGCTTACGTCAAGCTCGTGTGTGCTTATTTTACCGCATTTATTTCTGCTAGTGTGGGCTTATGCTGTACAGTGCACACTTTGTTTGAAAAATGACAATGAATAGTTTACTCTAATGTAGTGCAAAAAGAGGATGAGTATACATTCATTCAGCATTTTAGTAATCATGTATAACATTATAATTTGCAGGGCATAAAATATAAGCCTCTTAACGTTCGCTTGTCCCTTTCGACCAAATCGTTATTGAATATCTGTGGAAGGTATATTCAAAGCAGCAATGACAAAACCTAGATGTTTTTTCAAATAATGAAGAGGAAATTGAAAGTCGCACCTTTTGCGTTATTTTGACAGAGGCACAACCAAGTAAGCCCAACAGCCTCGTCCTGGGTCTGCCAAGTTGTCGCCTTCCTGATGGACTAGCACTTAAAGCACGACTCGCAAGATGTGATGATGGGGATATTCGTGTCACGAGTCCAAAAAATCATCCCGGCGAGTGACTCCCGCAACAGAACGATAAAATCTCATATCGGCAGTTTGTATTAGCGATCTTATTCTTTCGTATAATCAAATGTGAGAGTTGATCGATTTTTCTGAATTTTCAGATCTGTTTCAATATTTATACAGCTTGGTCAATCCTATATCGTCTAGAATGCTGCATAGAAAATTGTCTTATGCACGTAAGTAGGATGATTATGAAGCTACGGACTATGAATATAATGAACTTCTTTCACTTTTTTCCCTCTTTAATTTTATTTAAAAAAACTTGTACCCACGTACATTCTGCTGGTGTACGCAACAAGCAGGCTCGACCAGCATTTTTAACCCTTATGTCTAACCCAAAAATTGTAGATAAACAAAAATTGTTTGAAAATATTGACCAAAAATATCAATATTTATAGCAGTATTTTAGGAGGCTTTTGAAAATCCCAGGTTGATATAATAATTATAATATGGGTGGCGCTACAGCCCGTAGAGGGACAGGGCCTAGCTTCTCAGCAACCACTCGTGTTGTGCGTTCTATTGTTCTCTCACGAGCGGAAGGGACCTACAGTTTAATGCCGAATCCGAACGGCAAAGTTTGAGAAGCTTTTTCTAGACAGAAAATACTCTTTGAGCATTGTCAGTGACTCGAAAGAGCTGGTGTGGTGAAAATGATTTCTGTCGCACGGACCAGGGATCGAACTTACGACGTCAAGGTTGGGGTCGACGCACATACCCACAACGCCACGGGCCACCACATCCCGGGTTGATACGGCACCTACATATGTAGAACTCAAAATTTACGAATTTGAAAATGAAAAACATACCCGGGTATGTGGGCATTGACACAAATGTTAATCTTGTCCTCAGCCTTCTTTGAGAAGTATTTGGCCTTAACGATGTATGTGCTGCTTGGGTACTTGACCGCCTTCGAGCCGTTAGTAGTAACCGACTTGAGCCAAGTCAACAACTAGAGCTTTGGTGCTCTTTTCCTTGACGAATTCAGGCTAATTATTGGCACCAACAAGTGACCTCAATTTATCCAAATTGATGGATTAGCGAAATTTGGGCTGTCTCCGCAAGTGGAAGTTCCTCTTAACAACTTTACCGAAGTAATAAGGATGGTATTTATCTTAGGTGATACATTCCACTATCGTTAAAACAACCACCGGCATGCTTGCTACTTACATACATCATCTCATGTCCATGCTCTATCGAAAAAAGAATCAATGCATGAAACTATTTAAAGCGTGCATTGTCGAACCGATTCTACAAGTCAAAAGCTAAACGACAAGCAAAACAGCAGAGTTGATCCTTGTGCTTTCGAAAGAAAAATTCTACGTCCTCTCTGCGAGGAACGTGATTCTAAGTACTGTACCAAGATGAGGATGCCGTCTGAAATTTACAAATATGTCGACTTTACTCGCTTGATAGAGAAGTGACGACCGATCCTCGGGTACAAAAATAAAAACATCGCCGACGCAAGAAAACTTAATGACTGGAAGCACTGTACCAGAAGTTCAGATATTGCAGAAGCTCTGGGCTTCCATAGGTCCTGAGGCTGTTTAGTATGCACGTAACTTGTCTCCAGTTGAATTAACATCCTGTGGCCCGCGATGCATTGATTTTTGATGTTAGATTTATGGTCTTACTTACTTTGTTTAACTATGTAACTGGAACACCTTAAGTGACCCGATTTTTTGGAAGAGCCAATGTTCCAGGCGCTCTTGTGTTTCCCAGTTAGCGACTCTGTGTGTATACAACTCAATAGAAAGTCGGACAATAGTACAAATAAAATCATTAGCATAGAAGGCTCTTGTCAATTGACGCCCAAGCACATTCTCTGAAGTTGAGCTACGTTGAGGTCGCGCTACAGTCCGAGGTGGACCTGGACCTCAACCTACAAACGTATCGAGCCAGCTCGATCTTCAGTTAGCTGCCTCCAGTTTCGCACGCATAGTCGGTTGTGGTTCCTTTCCACTTGCGTGCGCCACCTGAGTCGCGGTCTTCCTCTACTGCGCCGTCCCTCGGGGTGGATGCGAAAACTTTCCGGGCCCGAGCATTGGTTTGAATCCGCTCTACATGGCCTAGTCGATGTGGCTGAATAGTTTGAACCCGTTCGGTTCGTCGTTATATCTCCTCCTCCGCTCACTATTGATGACAAGACGAAAACCACACGGAGTTTTCCTCTTAAGCTACCCAGGGCAGTCTAAATCGTTTTATGGCATCAAGGGTCTCGACTAGCTACTGGTTAACCTTCAAGGATCAGCGTGCATTCTCTATCGTCATCCTACACAAACGGACGAGTTAGGTATGCCGAAACTAGTCATTGCTCTGTATAGCTCGTCTCTATAAATGCTATCACATGCGGCCTTTAAATCGATGAAAGGGTGGTGGGTATCGATTTGTTGCTTCTGGGTTTTCTCCAAAATCATCCTCTGTTGCTCTATGTTGAAGCAGGATTGACTTAGTGCTTGTTGCACTCAAACCAACTGACCCAGTGACACACATGCTCTCCACTTCCTCACGCGAAATTTCCGAGGTATAATAAACAACAGGTCAGAAAGACCGAAACGTCGCACTGGATAAAACTATATATCACCCAGATCATGATCTAATTTATTTTATGTAACATGCCATAAAAATCACTCTCCCCGCAAACCATACCGAAATTTTATGATCGCTTAGGTTTCCCATTGCGCACAGGTAATCCTTACCTGTGTCCTTACCTCATTATCAGCTGTTCTAAATCATTTTCTCACACTTGCCATAGCGGTATCGGCCGATTCCAGGACAATAATAGAAAATGTTTTATTGGTACGGTACTGTTACATGTTGTCGTTGTTTTAACGATTTTATGTACCGTAATCTGGACAGTGGACATTCGACGTTGGACAGGACACGACCACGGAATATGAATTCACATTCAGATAACCATCGGATGTTTGTTTTGCCTGCCAGCCTGAATTAAGTTAACGCCTTAGATTACATGCATTCGCCCATGTCCTTTGTCGTGTGTTGATTTAATTGTCTTTCATAGAAACCAGTCGCAGGGACCTTCTCATGAATGGTCAGCTATAAGGTCAGCTTAGTGATGCTATCTCCCGCCTCGGGGGCAATAAACGGTTGAGGTAATGAAATTGTCTTTTTCCCACGTGCAGCGATGTATCGTAGATTGATCTGTTTTCATTGAGAATGGGTGCGTTTGGGTGCGCGTACATGTCGAAGGATTATATCTGAGACATCGGACAGCCAGTGAGGAATCAACTTCTGGTTGAGGATCGACTTCAAATTTGCAGGTAGGACAGTGAGCATGGATCGGGGGATGTCCTCCAAGTAATGCTGCTTCGTGGGAAGAAACTTGAAAACCACAAGGTCTGCTAATTGTAGCAGAACCATTTCCCGCTGTATTCGATACCCTTTGAGGTCTATATTATTTGTTATTTTTTTTGGTTAGTTTTACGGTCTCTGCTCTCAATCAGACGGCTTAGTTAGTCCCCGAATGGAATCCACCCTCTCTTCTCGCTCCAGTGCAAGGCGACGTCTGTCACTGCTTAAGTGCATTTAACACGGTGCATGAAATGTATCTGACAACAGCACAATACAATCTACAATCTAATGATAAATCAGCCACCAGAAAGCATAACGTCCCTCTGAAAACCGTGACACATCAACGTGCCCCGAAGTCATCGAACTCATCCTCCCCCTTCCGCTTCGACACTGTTTGACTCGTGCTTCCTTAACGCCATCCACCTGCCCAATTATTTCCTCATAAGCCCACCAGCAACAAAGCGACAAGAACAAGGGGAAGCAATTTAGTTTCATTTGTGGTCATCATTCAGTGTAATCGTCGAAATTGTACGTGAACCTCTCGACCGGAAAATTAAGCCCCGGGAAATGCATCTGCCCAATAGACTGACGCAAGCTCTTCAACGAACGTGAGTGAAATTGACTCTTGTCCCGCGAAAGGACCGACCACAGGTGGAAAGTTTTCCACTCTCCGAGGCACGACCATCTGCTGCGGCGACGGCCACTCAATCATGACGCATGTATCTGCCAAACGGTTGCCATCGGATTCCCGATTTCATCGATCACACACCATCACACTGCATCACTAATTTTCCAGCAATTTGCTTGCATGAAATTAAAAACCGAAGGCAGGCAGCAACAAGGACATCAATCAGCTCGCCCAATCGCCAAGACTCTGGCTGACCATAGCGATTGCGCTCAAGCGAGATGAAGCGCGCGTGATAGGCGCGCATCTGCCTCTAATCCTCTTTTCATTACCAACACCAGGAGGTGGCGATAAATCGAAATTTGAATCCACTTCATATACCGAGCTGCTGCTGGGGCGGTCGTCGTGCTGGCAGTGGTTTCATGTGGCACGTTCGTGGCAGATTGGCCAGCTCCCCGGTGCGTTGGGCAACAATCTAAGAAATCTGTACGTTTAAGGGAAGACGACAAAGACGATACGATCTATCACAGAAGATGTGTCAAATTATGACATCAAGGATAACAAGGTCCTGTTTGCGGAGTGGGCTGGCCTTATTGGCCGTATTGAGGTGAAATCGGACCCATTTGCAACCTAATCAATTGCGAATGACAGATGTTTGGGACATTTCCTAGGATATCTCGATCAATTCCTCAAGGAAAGGGAATCTGATTGAAAAGAAAAATAAGTGGAAGGACAACGGCTAAACCCCAGCTACGGCTACAGACTGCCGTTGGGTAAGGGTCAGTCGAAACAACGCATAATAATCCTTTATCGGATTAACCCGAAAGGCCGGACTGCCAAATATTAGTAAACCTTCAAGCAAAACAATAAGGATAATAATCCTTAAATGGCCATAATCCACTGTTTGAGAGTCCATTAATATAGCAATCAATACAAACACAGCTCTGCATGATCCGGGCACAAAGCCCACGGCGGAGTATGGGATGGCAGTGCTCTCTGCCAGGACCAACACACACACACACCCATTCAAACAGGCCGTGTCACAGAAAAAAAAAAGAAGAAGAAAAAGGATACATTCGGAATAAAGGATTTGGGATTCCTTTCCCTTATTTCGGTTTTCGTCGCAATGTTCAATAAGCTTCCTGTGTGATATCCTTTTGCAAGGATTTGCGTTTGGATTCTCCTTTTCTTTTTTTTTCCTTTTTTTGTTCTCGTTTCTTCCCCCATCCAGTAGCATTTGATTTTCTTCCTCTTTTTTGTGTGTCACAAATAAAGGATAAGATCTCGTCCACGGGCAGGGAACACTTGGACATTCCACTGAATGGATTGCACAAAAGAGATTTGCATTGGTATTTACCGATTTTCTTTCAATCTCGGCTTGTGAGAGGTTATGGCTTTGGTCCGGCCCTCCGGGCTGCAGTCGAGTGAATACTTGGAAGTATCTGCAATATTTTGTAAGAATTCGAAGAAGTGTTGCACCGATGCACGTCCACTGTGTGGGAAATTTGCTTTTTTCCGCGCGTTTTTGCTGCTCTGTGAGCAGTGCCAAATCAAAAGCCGTTTCCGCTGAATGTCTGTGTCGAGTTGCAAATCCTTTTTGAACGAATATATAGAAAATGAATGATTCGCAGAATCAGTTCTTGTGATTTATGCTCGCTTAAGTGAGGAGATTTGATGGTCGTTTTGGTGTGCACTCTTTCGAGAAACAAAAAGGTCCTTGTTTCAATTTTGTACTCGACATTATACATCATCTAGTGCAGTTGGAAGAGGTTGCATTTCACATGAGAGTCGCCTTTCAGCAATACGAAGTTTAGAAGTCTACGTTCGTTGTCAGTAGTCAGTTATCCTTTTTTTAAGCACGTTCAGCTTGACAGTTTCGCCAATTTTTGCCTAGATTGATCATCCGGATTCCTCCCAAATGTTCATATTTCCACTCCATGTCGCCTTTATATACTCGGAAGTTCGTTTCACATAATATTGCTGCATGCATCTTAGTTGATGCGTTCGCCTGGGCGTTGTCGGTATGTGCATCGACCCCTCACGCACTTGAACCATGATGTCGTCGGTTCGACCCCGGGTCTGAGAGACAAAAATAAATATCGAGTCACTGACAATGCTCGAGAAGAAGTTTAGCTTAGAGTGCCCGCCGAGGGCCAGTAAGTTAGAAGTAAAATTGAACGTCCAACTAGTTTCTAGGCATTTTTGTCTAGTATGTAAGCTCATTAAAATTAATTAAAATGAAAATGAATGCTCGAGGAGTATTTCCTGTCTAGAAAAAGTTTCTCAAACTTGGCCGTTCGCAGTCGGCGTAAAACTGTTGATCTACTCTACTCGTACGCACCACACGAGGGGTTGCTACGAAGCTAGACCCTTAATCGTAGTTGGTAAAATTTGGCTTATTTTAGAGCACTAGAGCTCTTGGGTGAATAGTTTGATATTTGCTTGTGCTTTGACAATCAAAAACAAAAATTCCGAAAAGACAATCCAGGAAACTGTGAAGTTGGCAAGCTTGCACATCTGTGACAACACTGCCATTTTTAGTTGAACACTTGGTATCTTTTTATGCGACATCACAACACCAGTAACTCAAAATGGATAATGGGCAACACCTTGAGTAGAGTGATAATAAGAGTGATAATGGCTGTCATCAGCGGACACCGTCTAATGCGTCGAGCAAGTGGAAAGATTTAGGTTACTTACCAAGGACTTCTGCAACAATGATCCTCATACGAAATCGAAGGTTAAGCACAATCGAAGGTTTAATAAAATTACCTGTCCGACTCTGATGCGCTTCAGAAGTAATCTTAGAAATATACACGATAGATTCAACTATGAGCTGTTCGGGAAGTTTTCTGCTTGCAGGAGGGAGGATTAAGTATAATACTATACCGACCATACAAACAGCTTGGTTCCGCCTGGCTTATTACACACGATATATGTTGTCAAACAGCGAGTAGCACTAGTACTTTAAAAGGTGCCGTACCATATGATTGTTAAAGAAAACAATGTTTTAGTCGTCGGTGTATATCTACCTAAAACCTAATCAGTAATTACGTTTTCATATGTTCGTCCATTTTTCACTTACATGGTCACCCAGTCAACCCAGTTTTTTTGGAAACATTAGTTGAAATACGTGATTAGAAGATGTTTTAGGCAATGTACTCGTTCAGGCACTTTTGAACTTAATATTTCCAGGATCGACTACATCTCAACATGCACTTAACTAGAAAATAACAATTGGCATAGTAATCGAATGAGCAACAATGCAAAGACGTCCGCTTCATGCCTTGCGGTGTGCAGTGCCTTAACGTGATTTAAGGGGTAACGATTGTTCTTGTTCCTGGACACAAAACATCGACGTCTCGGTCAGAACGTTACCATAGCACGATCTTCTAGAGAATAATATCAAAAAAGGCGCACATCAGTGCGCCACCTCATCTAAATCCTCTTCTGACATCAACGGTCTCGGTACAATCTTTTCCGACCTGTCATACGCGGCCTTAAAGTCGATGAATAGGTGGTGGGTAGCAACTTGAAACTCCTGGGTCTTTCCAAGATCTGCCGTAAAATGAATATTTGGCCTGAATCCGCACTGATAGTGACCAATCAGGCTGTTAACGAAGGGTTTCGGGCGTTTACACAGAACGGCAGAAAAGGTCTTATTGGATATATTTAGGAGACTTATCCCTCTATAATTGGCACAGTTTAGGGGGTCTCCTTTCTTTAAGATCGGGCATACATTCATCCGACCAGATTTTACAGATGAGTTGGTGTATGCATCTTACCAAATCATCACCAGCTGCTTTGAAGAGCTCGGCAGGCAGTCCATCGGCACCAGCACCCTTATTGGACTTCAGTTTGGCGCTTGCTGCTGTCACTTCACTCAGGTCGGGAGGGCGGATGTCTTGTCCAGCTTCAGACAAAACGATCGTCTTCATTTCAGAAGTTGCTAATCCCAGTCAAAAACAATACGAGGATAAAATCCGGTCCCCCTACCAGTTTTTCTGTCCTTCTTCGTCTCTATCAAATAGAGCAGGTTTTTCTTCGGTCAGTATGTTCTTCTTCTTAACCTTTTTTTTAAATATGAGCCCACGAATCTCCCCAGCTGCGTAGGCTTCAAAAAATGACATGTCCAAAATTCATTGTCAACCTACTCTGGTGAGGTCAATTTTTGTACTTTCATCTTTTTCTGATTTGTGACCGTGCACGTGGGAGACACATTCATACACCTTAGCTCAACAGAATCAATTTAGATCAGTACTTGCACCGCGCCTTGTTCCAAATAAAGCACTTCAACTTTCCACATATGGTAACACTGTCGGACGGAACTGGGCGCTAATTTGTTATGTTTTCGGCTTGCACCTTGAGAGCGTCTTCCATTCACTCAGACAGTCGCTCGTTGTGAATATTTATTTGGTGTTATCGAGATTGCTGAAAAAAAAAGCGACAAAAAAACAATCGACTCCCGCAACAGTCTGGATGCCATTGAAATCGAAACCGGGGCATGACAGAATGCGCAAAAGTGCCCGCGGACCTGGTTCCCACGATGGCAGACGAACGAGCGACGGCGTGTGTGTGCGTGCTAGGTCGGCTAGCTGGCCCACCTAAAGAGTGCGTTTGCGTGCCTTTGCGATTCAGCGTTTCACAAACGTTATGTAAATTTTCCGTCCACCCTCTCGTGTTGCACCTCTGCGGCTGATTAGTCATGTGCCAGTTATGCTTGCCTGTGTGGAACGCAAGCGAATAATGACTGTGGTCATGAGACGTCGTCGGCCGATTTGATAGTGCCACTCCTTGGTGACGACAGTTCTCTAGCTTCACAGAATTTCAGCTCATTTCTCACCTTCACCGGCGGCCACGAACAGGTTTCGCCAGCCCTTTCGTTGGGGTTTTGTTTGCTTGACGTGAGGTTGGTCAGAATCACAAGCGAAGATTACACCTCCGACTGGAGAGAACGAAAGTGAATCATAAATCAGCGGGAAGACAACACCATCTGCGACGTTTGTCAACTACATTAGCTTACAAATGCCAAGCACAGAGTACTTGCATTGGGGAATTTATCTTCTGTGTATGCCACCCGACTAAGTGAGCTTGATTCTGGTGCTCCCCTTGTCACACTTAAAGAAGGCGCCACTTTCGAAGACTCATCCCATTAGCCGTCCGCCGCTACTGCTGCGCAAGATTGTGAAATTGATACGAAACGTGCCTGGGTCGTCTTAGTCACTTAACGGCGGCGTACAAATCAAATCTCGTCCATGAATCAGATCGCAGTCCCTCCCAATCGGCCGTTCACTTTCACCAAATCGAGCGCCTAATCTAAGCTCGTCGACGAAAAAACAAGTGTTAGTCATGTCTGACCCAATGTCATCATTCCACGCAGCGTCTGTGACTTCATCAGTGTCATTCGCCCAAGAACCGAACTTGCGCGCGTCCCTCAATAAAGTTGCCTTATCTTGCCCCGCAATACAAATCATTCGGCAGGCGGCAGCAGTCGGCATTCAAGATCGTTCAGGTTTAATCATGCATCGGCATACACACACAGAGGCACACACAATGATTTGGTTGCCTCACTTGTTGTAATCCAAGTCTCGATGCTGTCACGCTGGAAACAAGCGAAAATACCCGACAACAGCTGGCCGACTGACACTTGCTGTCAGACCCAACACGTGGTTCGGCTAAATATTGTAAATCAAATCGAGCCCCATGAAAGTAACGAATTCCACAGCTGAGCAAGCTTTGGCGGTGACTCAGCACCCACGCAGGCCGGACTTGGCGTTCCCAAACCCGGATTGTCGCTACCGAACCGTCGACACACCGTGCCACCGAGAGCGACAACAAGAATGAGAGAGGAACGGCGCGACGGCGATCGTCGCGGTGGCGGAGTTTCCCACGTTCGCAATCCGGAATTGTTTTGCAATTGAGTCTCAGCTCCGTCTGAGACAAGGTGTACTGCAATGGTGTACCGCCGCGGACGCCGCCGACAACAGGTTTCTGTTACCGGTTCCCATGTCGGTTTGGATCCGAAGACGTGTTCTCGCGGCGATATCAGCTGATTGGGCAAGCGGCTGAAATTGCCTTTTTAGGCTAAGTTCACTCTTACGAAAGAGAATCTCCATCTGACTGTCGCCGCTCCGCTTTGGACGAAGAGAAGTTCGCTTGCCGGCTCTGATGACCGATCCCACGCGCTGATCTCTTACACTGTCTCTTTCGGCAGCGAATGCCTTGAAGTTTATGACTCTGTCATCAGCTATGGCTCAGATCAATGGTCGCAGTCGCGGGTCGTGAGGGTCACCATGCCTCCAATTTATTTGTGTATACATACGTACAGAAGCTGACTTGCATATTTATCAGACTTTGACACATTCTTTCTGAGGACTTAATTGAATTTGCTTCGCTCGTTCCCACTCGAGATGTGAGTAGACTGATCGCTGATGTGTCCAGATAGAGATGTAGTGTTCGCAATTTGCGAGAGAATGCGTTCGGTGTTTGCGGCATTGTTGGGGACTACAGATTAGTGACCGACTTCGGACTAGAAGAGGGGATGTAAAAGCGGCTTGGACTCACATCACATGCTAAAGTTTGTTAAAAAGGAACATGGGCGTAGCACCCAATAAGCTTCTTCAGCTCTCACGATCTCTTCATACACGCCTCCAGTTTCGCACTTCAGGTTGAGGTTGGGGCCTTTCTCCACTCGTACACGCCAGTGGGCGTGCGTTCGCTATTGTGCTGTCCTACTGGGACGGGATTGAAGCTTTAATGCGACGTTGGCCTCTTACAAGACGGTTGATTGATTTTGGCTTGTACATTCCCAGAGATTAATTTAGTCCGTCTGTGAAGGAGCTTGTAGACTTGTATAGGAATAGAGTGAAGCGTGAGGATTATTTCTGAAACTTGCATGGGCCGCATGGGCTTTCACTTGTTTGATCCCCTGCTTGTCAGATGGTAAAACACATTCCAATCAGCAGCTTCAATACTTATTTTCAAAACCAACATTTTCCGTTCATGAACTGGCTGAGTTCAATGTTATTAATTTCCCACAAGATCAATTGGATCACCTCTTAAGTCACAAATATGTCTGATGAGGTCAGCTCCTATGTTTCTGTCTTGGCATCTCCAGATCGTACAAACAATTACGAAAAGTGTGTGGAGCGTTGTCTGTTCCAAAAACATCCTGACATCATGATACCCACTGTAGAACTCATTTTTTACTTGTTTAGAGGCTGCAACTTTCTGAAACACTTGAGCTATGTTCGGTCATTTGGATATCATACTCTTGCCAATCGGTGCTTCTTTGGCTAAAAAAGCAATTGGTAAACAAAGCCCTCTCTCGAACAACCAAGGTAACGCTTTACAAGACCTTAATCGTCCCAGTCCTGCTATATGGCGCGGAGGCATGGACTCTGTCAAAAGCGGATGAAGCAGCTCTTGGTTGCTTCGAGAGGAAAATTCTTCGTGTGATTTTCGGTCCCGTCTGCATAGATGGTGAGTGGAGGAGGAGATACAACGACGAACTATACGGGCTGTTCAGAGACATCGTCTTAGCCAGAAGAGTGAAGATCCAACGATTGAGATGGCTAGGTCATGTAGAGCGGATGGAAACCAATGCTCCGGCCCGAAAAGTCTTCGAATCCACCCCCAGCGCAGCAGAGGAAGACCGCGACTTAGGTGGCGCACGCAAGTGGAAAGGGACCTCAACCAACTATGCGTGCGAAACTGGAGACAGCTAGCTAAAGATTGAGCTGGCTGGAGACGCTTGTTGGTTGAGACCTTAAGTAAGTAAGTAATTTGGATATCGGTCTCTTGGATTTACTTACAATTACCTACTGTGGTAAGCGTGTATACTAATAGACGTTAGAAACGACGTTAAAAGTAACCTGAATTCCAGTGACAAAATAACGCAATATTCCATGGTCGGACGGAAGCAAAGCTGATTTATTTGATGCAACACTAGTTAAGGGCAGTTCATTCGTCATCCGCATGGAAAATGTATCACGGTAAAGCATGAGAAGGGGAATGTCATGGGTTAGCATACTATCTTATCATAATCCATATCTTCACTCGATGGCATTGTGGCATCTTAAAATCGTTAAGTCATTCTGCCTAATGCCGAGTTCTTGATGCTTCTTAAATTGCACTGCAAAGAAGAATAATCCCCACACACGCATAAGGAAGAGTTCAGTAAATGGTTTCGGTAGCAGGAAACTCAGATTCAGGATTAGCCACACATCTCCCTGAGCTGGATAGTTGTGGCTTGGCATTGTTTGGTTTGACCGGCAGCTATGGATTGTCTTACAAAAAGCCTGCCAGAATACTCACTCGCTGGCAGAAACTTGTGGACTCAGCGTTGGACGCAATAAAAAATATGATTATAATAATGGCGCTACAGCCCTCAGAATGTCAAGCCAAGCGCCTATAACATCAATTCAAGTTGCTTAGACCGAAAGCTTCATGTCGACTCCGAAGATTCAAGTTTGAGAATCTTTTTTTTAGCCTTTTCAGTGACTCGAGGCATGTCGTGCAAATTATTTTTGGCGCAGTCCCACAACAGAGGCATACGTATTGTAAAAAAAACTGTCTCAAATTGGATAAAACAAAGATGTCTTCATGATTATTTACATCCCGGGACAAAAGGAGTGGTCTCTTGAATATAACCATTTGATAACTTGATCCGAGCTTACACTGTTCTTGGGCCTGGTTGTATATTTAGGGAACCCACTATATAATATAATACGAGTGGCGCTACAGCCCGTAGAGGGCCAGGGCCTAGCTTCTCAGCAACCACTCGTGTTGTGCGTGCTACTGTTCTATCACGAGTGGAAGGGACCTACAGTTTTATGCCGACTCCGAACGGCCAAGTTTGAGAAGCTTTTTCTAGACAGTAAATACTCTTTGAGCATTGTCAGTGACTGGAAAGAGGTGGGGTCGTGAAAAATTATTTTTGTCGCTCAGAGCTGGAATCGAACCTACGACATCGAGGTTGGGGTCGACGCAAATACCCACAACGCCACGGGCCACCACCATTTTCACAACCCACTCCCATTCAAAATTTAAAATTTTGACGATTTTCAGCAGGCTGGTAAATGAACATAAATTATTTTTTAGGCTTGTAACTTTGCATACATGGGTAGGGCTGGTGGCTCCGACCCCAACTTTGACGTCCACGGTTCGATTCCTGCTCTGTGCGGCAAAAATAGTTTTCAAAAAAATAATCGTTTAAAGTTTTGATAAGCAAATTCTTGGGTATAAAACCTACATACGTTGTACCATAAATCGACGATATCATTTTTGAAATGTTCACTTCAAATTTGTAAGGAACATCCTTGAACAGTTATAGGTTCGAATTAAACAAAAAAAAATCAATATTTTGAAACCGAGAATGTGTGGTTCCCTTAATCTCTGAAGGGCAATAATTTCCCATTACCTCCCAGTAGACCTAAAATTTCGGCCAACATTTGCCTTATAAATATGGACCAATTGTCATGATCCTCCCATCAGCTCATTGCTACGTGATCTTTCCTTGACTCCTCATTCCATAGTGTGCACGTGCATGCAAGTATGCATGCAGTTGAAGAAAGTTACCGTGATGCATATGGCAATTAACACATTGACCTCTTTCTATACCATCGGTCTTGTGAAGACAGTGAATATTAGCAGTGCAGCGATGAATAACATTTTCATCTCATTCGATGGGAAAAAAAAAGACTTCAATGTGGCACCGATATGAGGCAGATGCATTCATAAGTAGATGCTCTTAAAAGAAATTACTTTCACTCGAGAAATCAGTGCTAGCTTCATGTGGTCTAAGCGGCTGAAGGGAAATTGCGCGAAAAGGGGAATCTGCTCGAATTGTAATGGATTGATTTTAATTAGAAGATGGATTTTTTTTTGCAGGCACTAGGGGGAAATGTGAGCGAATTTGATGTAGAGTTCTTTAACTTTTTTGAACGGATTCTGTAGTCTTTGCCTTAAAATGATAAGTCATGCACGCATCGTCATGTATAAGGACGTATCGGAACTCGGATGAACAACCGTTCTACAACGACGAAAAAAGGGAAAATGCAAGAAATCACAAACTATGCACATGCAGTGGGGTACACAAATGAGTACATGCTTGTGCAAAGGGCACCTCATATGACTAGAAATATAGTTAATAAGGTAAAGGGAATATTCTTTTTGCAATTCATTCTTCTTCTTTGTGTGGCGCTACAGTATGGGGTGGACCTGGGCCTGAACCAACAAGCCTCTCCAACCAGCGCGATCTCTGGCTTGCTGTCTCCAGTATCGCACACCAAGTTAGTTGAAGTCCTACTCCACTTGGGTGCGCCACCTTAAACGCGGGCATCCTCTGTCGCGTTGCCCGACAGGTGTGGTTTCGAAGATTCTTCGGGCCGAAGCTGTGGTCCATGACCTAGCCACCGTAGGCGTTGGCTCCGTAGACGTCTAACTAGGCTCATGTCGCTGTACAGCCCGTACAGCTCGTGGCTGAATCTTCTCCTCCAGAACTCGCCAACACAAACGGGACCAAAGATCGCACGTACAACTTTTCTCTCAAAGAGACGAAGGGCTTCTTCATCCACTTTCGAGATTGTCCATGCCTCCGCGCCGTATAGTAGGACTGGGATGATCAGTGTCTTGTATAGAGTCAACTTGGTTTTTCGAGAGAGGGCTCTATTACTCAATTGCCTCTTGAGACCAAAGAAACAGCGGTTGGGAAGAGTTATCCTACGCTTGATCTCGATACTGATGTTATTGGTACACTTTACTCCGGAGCCAGGGTAGATAAAGTCCTTTACTAACTCGAAGTTGTGGCTGCCTATGGTGACGTACTGACCGAGTCGTCGATGTTGTGTGTTCCTTCTTGATGACAGCATATACTTCGTTTTGCCCTCACACACCGCTAAACCCGATTTTTGGAATATCGTGCTTCTAGTGTTGGCGTGTGGGTTTCGCACGACCTTCTCAAGTACAATGTTGAAAAAATAACATGACAGCGCGTCGCCTTGTCTAAAACCTTTTTGACATTGAAGGTCTCGGTGAGTTCGTTACCGACCTTGATGGAGCAGCGAGAGTTCTCCATCGTCATCCTGCACAGCCTGACGAGTTTGGCAGGAATGTCAAAACTAGACATGGCGTTGTATAGCTCGTTTCTATGCACGCTGTCATATGCATCCTTGAAATCGACGAACAGAAGGTGAGTTTTTGCATTTCTTGGGTCTTTCTGCCGTACTGTGAAGATTGTGTCCATATGGACTTTCCTGGCCTGAAGCCATACTGATACGGACTTATCAGGTTATTAATGAACGGCTTCAGGCGGGTACACAAAACGGCAGAGAAGATCTTGTAGGCGATGGTTAAGAAGACTGATTCCTCGATTTCTCCTTGGCGCGTCAAAGGGGTCTCCTTTCTTGTGGATCGGCAGTTCATTATTATGTTAATTTTCCAATAAAGTGATGTCCATAGCTTCTTATTGCAATTTTTATAAGTTTTGGCATACTTTCCAGCAAGTTATGTACAACTGAATTAGGATTAGGCTGCAATTGCTGCTGTACTCGCATCCCTGTCTAGAATAGGCTTGTTAAACTTGGCCATTCGGAATCGATATAAAACAGTAGGTTCCTTGTACTGGTGAGAGAATAGTAGCACGAACAACACTAGTGGTTGCTGAGAAGGCCCTGGACTTCTACGGGCTTTAGCACTACCCATAGTACATTTTATTATTTGATGCTGGATTGTGACACTCGGATCATCATTCAGGTCTTGTGCTATCATGCATATATGGGGAAATTTCCAAGCAGTTTATCATAAGACTGTTCGGACAAAGGGAATAGAGGCATTACCGGCAACAAGCTGAAATAAATAGGAGACAAAATAAAATAGCTACCACGAAAAGAAAACAAAACAGCTTTTGCTTAGCAGCGGGTAATTGATTGAACGGTCCCTATGAGATGACCCAGTCCCCAAAATGTTTCCTTCAAAACAAATTGTCCAGCTTTGCGTCGCACGTATGATATGTAGCGCCATTTTGTTGGGATCACATGTAGGAAGCATCGATGTTGTCGAGCTTTCGCTTCAGAACTATCACTACACTTGTGATCATAGACGGTAATGGTGCCCTTTTCCGATTTCGCGATGATGCCTATGGTCGACCAAATTTTGTTCTGACGTCACGATGGTATTGTTGAATGTTAGCAACTGCGCCGAAAATTCGATAATATTTCAAAATAAATGCCGCTCGTTGGAAGACCTGAAATAGTGTATGTCCTTACTAAACACTTTGACAGCTGAAGGTCTTTGGTGAATTAGACAGCAGCTGAAACACAAATATTAGAATAAACTATCCTTGTTTTTTGGTCACCCTTCATTGCACTTTGCAGTGCAGTGTGGATCAAAATTTCGCCATGTCTCTTTTCTTGAATCGGATAGTGTCAAATAATGCTTGTCATCTGTGACTGGGTAGTTGACAGATGACTGACAATATTGGTATGTGGAATCTTGGCGAATTAATATACCGCCCCTCCGTCCGTGTGTTCATTTATGTATGCGTTTTCGGCTCACGTAAACGCGTATACGTTTGTCGGGTTACATGAACGCACCCAGTTTCGCATCCGGTATCACAGATAAAGGAAAAACTCAACCGATTTAACCGTGTTTTTTCCTGTTTCTTTTCTGTTACATAGGCTAACTATTACATCCTATTTTGAAGTTGATTGCAGGCCGCGTTCCTGCCAACGAACACCTTCCCAAGTTTTAAGTCCACCATTTGCATACAACTCCTTCTAACAGAAACATACAACACACCGATGTGACAAAGCAGCCCACAAAGAGTAAGTTCATGTGGTCTGGTCTAAAAAAAAAATCTAAAGCAACTCCAAACGATCGCACTTGATTTACGGCACAGCCCACGCACAGTGCGCTAAACCACCCAAACAAAGTGTCACCTCAGCGCAAAGGGGAGCACTGATTCTATTGAAATTCTATCCAAGAAGATGATTTACTTGCGCCGCAGCAATCACGCGGTTCATTAACTCATCTTGTTTCGTATTTTAATTCAATTTAAGGGAACTCTTCACACAATTCAACTGTCAGCGGGTACATTGAAACCTCCTTTCTCATGGACACATAAATTATTAGTCAACGAAAATGAGACGAAAAAAAGTATCTTTTAATCTCTGAAACGAAGGAACAAATGCGGTGAGGCCGGTCGGCGTCGGTGTTGCTCAACGCATATGCGTTCGAAAAACGACACACTAAACTGCTGAACAACGTGAAATGAAAAACCCCAAACGAGAGACGACCAACAAGCGACGAATAAAAGAAAACAAAACTCTTAACGACAACAACAAATAAAAGCAAATCCAAAGAACAAGATCTGAGGAGAATTTTCTCATCTCATGTGACTCTGGTGAAGGGACGTCTTTGGAGTTCGAACGACGAAGACGAGTACGACGACGGCGATGAAGAAAACGACGATGCGGCAAACAGAATGAATTCTCAAACCACACACAAACTGTCGAGACGCTTTAGCGCCCACGCTCTCGAATTCCCCAAAACGATCCCCAAGTAGGCACATCATCATCTTCATCATCGGTCACCACACCAGAACGGCCGGCCGTGCCAAGGAGCATGTGAACCACGGACCAGCCCACAACAAACGGCGTCGCGTAGCTGAAAGTCGAGAGAAAACATATTCCGGCTCCACAGTCCACCGCAACGCAACAAGACGAAGAATAATTGAAGAACCAAGGAGCATCATCATCAACAGTATCGTCATTGCCAAGATCGCGGTACCGAGATTAAAAGCCATCAGTGCAAGCGTGCGCGCACTGGTCACCCACAGGGCCACCACTCACAAGTGGTTATATCATATCGAAAGCATCGCACGCCGATCACAACAGCGGCCTGGCCCGGCCCGTCTCGGTCCGGTCCGGTCGGACCCAAAGGCAGGGGGTGACTTACCCCCCATCACCTTCGGAATCTCGATGCGCCAAGAACAAAGGTATTTAGCAGCGAGAAGATTCCCTCCCAGACGCGGCCTCATGGTCGCACAATGAGAACACGAAGACCTCTTCTTGTTGTTGGCGTATGGCGTATGGCGGATGGCGTATGGCGTCTGCGCGACCCACAATCCGGAGGAACAGAATTCTCTGTTCACACCTAAAATCGTTGTGGGTTTTGTGAAGTATTTCTTTTTTTCTTTCTTTACTCTTTTTTCTTGTCGTTTTTATTGTCGAGTCTGTGTTGTTCTTGTACGTCGCGGTTGTTGTTGTTTGTGCGGACGGGGCTAAGTAGAAAATGCTGTGCACAAAAAAGATGGAATCCCACAGATACAGATACTTCTGCCGGGATGGTAATGTCCCCCCGTCGCTGGAGTCACTCTGGCAATGCATTTCTTATTGTGTTTTCGGTACGCTGTCTCGGTCGTTTTGTGTGGCTGGTTCCTGCAGTCACAGTGCACTGGGGTATTGTGGTGACGGATACAAGAGTATAAGCGCCTAGTGTGGACTTTGAGGCCTCTGTGGCACTCGTGTGGGCTGGCTATGCTGACAAAACGTATTTAGTTCTCAGGCTGCAAAACATGCGAGCGATGGCGGTGGAGTTTCGCGTGACGTAAGGTTGGTCCTGTGCAATGGCCTGTCACTTGGAGTTGACACCGCAGGACCGATGCGTTGACCACCGAATGTGAGAAAAAAATGCAAGTCATTGATGTTATCAGTTTATTAAATCTCAGTTTTAAGAGTCGTTTTGGCATTGTCGCGACTGACATTATCTGAGACAGTGTCGGTAGCATGACCGCTACCGGTGTTGGACGAAAACGGTAAGGCTGATGGCAAAGATTTCATCAAAAGCAAGTGGTGGCCTTGGGTCCTTGGGTGACGTCAATTTATCATAACGATGAAGTAGCAGTCAATGGGGATGTCTTTCAGGAAGAGCTTCCTATTGCCAGACCTTCCATTTGGTAATCCATCATTTGCAGTCAATCTGGTCTGTAGGGGAGTTGATATTACATTCACACGAAGGAGGAGAGCGGCTCTTTTATACACTACACAGACGAAGCCTTAAGGGCGTTGTAGTCGACACTCTTCAGGTTCACCCATCAAATTAAGGTTGGTGTTCGTGCCCACATAAAATGAAAAGTCGGTGTAATGGCCAGATTATTGAAGATGGACCTTATTGTGTCCCCGAGGACATACATTTGTTGGCTGCTTGTTTTCCACTGGCTTGAGCAGGGGAATTATCAGTACTTTGAGGCAGTGTGGTCTTAGATAAGCAGTCCATCTACAGTTGAACGGCGTTATTGAAGCTGAGCGACGTCGCTATTCTATCTTGTGTCAGCCCGTGTTAACCTAGAACTAATTTTTGGGCGCGAAGGTAGGGTACATTAGAATGGTTGCGGGGTGTGATCATGATACAGAAAGCCTCGAATACTCTTCAACACGAAATTGTCCACTCTCCGCAGATTGCATGGGATATACACATTTATCAGCAAATTGAAGAGGCTTTTAAGAACCAGTCTTTTGATAAGAGCCACAGCACTTCGGGATTAGTCTGAGAAATGTTTGTTGGTTAGAACATACAATGTATAGAAAGTACAGGCTACAGAGAGGGATCTGTTTTAAGCCAAGGCATATCCTTAAATGTAAAAAAATAACTAAATCTGTTGGACTGCTGTTAAGCCGAGTGCATCCACATGGCGAATATTGTTGCCCCTCAGTGTGTGTACACTCAGTTTCATGACTATATAGCCACACCCAGGAATCACTTTATGGCGATGTGGGCAAACATATTAAGTTATGTGTAATGAAATGTTATACTTACTTACTTACCAGGCCAACGACCCATCAAGGGTCCGAGCCTAAGCAATCGCCACCTTCCATCGGTGGCGGTCCTGGGCGAGCTGCTTCCTGTCACCAAGGCCAAGCGATGACTTGGTCCCTATACAGGAGATTCGGTCTTCATCTCCTTCTCGAACCAGGAAGCTTGGACTTGAAGACCCTCTTACTGGTGTGTTGTCTCTTCGTTCGATGTGGTCGATCCAGTGTAGTCGACGAATTTTTGCCTTCCGCACTAGTATATTTTCGCCCATTGAATATGATTAACTCGCATTACTGTAAGATGATTAACAAAAAAAAACAATTAACAACAACAACTTTCGCTAAGGAATTGTACGCTTGACATGAAATTAAAGAAGTATGGAGCAAGCTTCGTCATTTAATTTGTGCTTCACGTTCACATTCACTGCAATGCGTGAGCATATGATTGAAAATAGGAAAAGTTAATTATGTGCTGATTAAGCATACCTTTAATTGAATAAAACCATCGTCTATACCGAGATAAAGATTGATGAATATTATAAGTACCGTGGACTACCGATTTCAAGTGCTAACACAAAAGACGTCATCTAGCCAGAAATCGTTTAAAAAATCCTTGAAAGGATGTTGGCAGATCAAAGTGAGAAGCCGAGGCTGAAGCTCTCTCAACTGAACGGCTGGATCACATTTTACATGAAGATGTACACATGGTTCAATGAGTAGGACATCACTTAAGCAAATGACTATTTTGAGGGTCTCTTGAAATGTCATTAGAGGGAACCAAAATATTGGAAAAAAACTCATTTGATGATCTTTTTTTCTACAGGACTTGTTTAGGTTATTTTATATCCCCTTGGTGTCATATTTGGTCACTCCATTAGTAGGTGTTCCGTCATTTCCTTTCAATGTCCACAGAATCAAAAGTTTTCTAAGCTGTTGTGCAGGTGATACTCACATGAGAAGTGGCCAGAAATTGTCACATTGCGAAAATGGGTCAGTCTTTGCAACTACCCGCGTCCTTGGTTGTGCTTCCCTTTGACGCCTATGACAGACCACTTCCTCTGTCAAATGTCTGGCATTTGGTCGGATCAGGTGGCAGATATTTGTCGCTGATGTGATGACAGCTGATGATGCAAGCTCCTTGTCCAAGATGTGCAAGAACTTATTGATTTCGATCGCTCCAGAGTAGTATTTAAAAACCTCAAAAAAAACTTCCTCCTTGTTTCAAGAACTATAACGCCTGTAGTTGAAAAAAAAACATATTCCTCGCGTTTTTAGAGAGATTACAGACCTTCACCTTTCCTTTCATGTTTCAAAGCACATTTACCACAAGCTCTACAACAAAAAAAAACTTCAATTGTCCTTCAACGGCAATGGTTTCGTATTCACGACAGGATTATTGTGCCACCAGGCAAGACTGAATAAAATAACATAGCAGTAGCGGAAATTCTAAAATTTATTTCTGAAGAAAATGAAGTCCAACCCGTCAGGATAGTGCAGTGAAATCAGCGACAATGACATGTTTGTCCATCCGAGGCCATCATACACTGAATGCACACTAAACCCTATCTACAGTTGGGGCAAATCATGCCCTGTTTAAAGGATCCGCCCGACTAGTTGAACTGTCAGCAATAAGAAAATTCAGTGTAGGTCTCACTCACCGTAGCAGCAGCACCGAGCGCACAGTAGCAATAAGACTCACCTCCATGGACTTAGGAGTATTGGACTTTACATAATTCCCTTGCGGAGTTGTCGGATTTCCTTTCATTTCGTTATCCCATTACGTGTTCATTCCAGCGTTTCTCCACTCCACTAGCGGTGATTTAATCAGAAACATTTCCACCCAACTCCATCACGTGGGGCCACTCACCACAGTCGTCGTCGTCGGTTCAATGTCGAAATGAAAATGTTCCCTAGCCACGCTCCATCAATTTCCCTAATCCGCTTTCGGAAATATCTCACCGAACCAAATTCCCATTAATAACCAAGCGACACACCGCCACACCAGCGCACAGCACCGCCGAAATCCAACCACCGTCCAGGCAGTCCTAACAAAACGCTTCCCAAACCACAGTCGGCCTCTTGCACACGAACAGCCGCATACACACTTGTGCATACAACATCCACACTACAATTAACTCCTTTGAAGCATTTTAAATCCTTGGCCACAACACAAATTCCTGCCGTTCGTCTCGCACAAACCCAACCTTAACCCGATAAAGGCTCATTAATTTATCATTTCACCTCGCGCTGGCGTGAGATAAAAAGCAACCGAAACACGCCGCGCCGACCAGCCGGCTGTCCGGCCGTTCGTCCATTTGTCCGTCTGTCTGGTAGCATTAGATGGGACGGTGCTCTCGATGTTCGGCGTTCGGCGTTCGGGTTCGAGTTTCGAGTTCAGTTTCGGCCCCTTGGGTGGCCACCCCCAAAGAACGGGCTCGCCGCAGACCAGCACCAGACCACCTGATTGTCGATTAATTTATTCACCTGAATGAGAATGCCTGTTTATTTATGCCTGCTCGTTAACCCCTCCAGGCAGAGATGTCATCTCATTAACGCGCGTTCCACATTCCCACAGAGCAACAAAACTGTCCACCACTGGACCATAATATTTACACAAAACCAATAAAAAAGGTTATCTTTCCCCTTTTCGGTGACGGTGTCGCGGTGACGGAGACGGTGTAGGAGGAGGCCAAGGCAGGAGGACAGAAGACGAACGTCAGGAGGAGTGGTGCAAGAAGAAGGACGCATAACGAAGAAAAATCACCCGAAACTCTCAAAATGACACTCCACACACAGACACCCTCGCCATCGTCATCACAAACTGCCACCGCCACCGCCGTCGAAGTCATCGTCGTCGTCGTCGTCGTCGTCGTCGCTGCCGCCGCCGTCGTCGTCACCGCCGCACCAATGAAGACATTACGTGGCTGAGGATGCGGCTATGGCAACGGCAACGGCAACAACAACGCCAGTGGCGGCCGTCGGCATCTCTCAGATGAGATGAGATCGATGAAGGTCGCCCGAATAACTTGTTCAGCTTGTCGCTGTCCATTTAATTGCCCGGCACTGGTCCATAAACTGTTTATCGCATCGCCTTTAACATACGAAACGAAATTTATCTGCAATAACTCACTCAAGCTTAATAGCGGACTCCGACCGTTTCGCACCACACCGCCATAGTCGCCGCGCCGTCAGATTGACAGAGAGGGATCCCAACGAGACGAATGTAAATCGACGGATATCTATCTGGCTACACAATTGTGTGGAGGGATCAGGCGGCGGAGGAGTTGGTGGAGGGGGAGCCGCCGTGTGGGAGGGGCGAGAAAATCCGACATTAAGCCGCAAAGACACCGACGCACGCTGCAACGAGGAGGTCCGCCGCTAAACAGAGGGAAATGTCATGTCGTCCCGCATTTTGATTTCGGTCCAGGTCTGGCCCACGGACACACGCACACGGCCATATGCGTGCGCCAGTGCGTGTGGGCATCGGATAAGAGGGCCAAGCAAGGCACTTGAACCCCGTCAGAGAGGGTGTAGCGCCAACCATTCACTCAACGGGGACACACACAAATATGGATGAGTTGTTGTTAGCATTCACGAAATGTCACTTGGCACGATTTGATGGCCCGCTCGATGGGTGTGCGAGATTCATTGCGTTTTCGAATTTCGAATTTCGGATCAACAGTTCGGATCTCGCAGTCTTAAGCAGCAGCGCCTACATGGTTCTGGGCCATTATTCTTGGGGCTATCTATCAGCTTACGCGGGCCATTGACGACCAAATAAGGGGCCATGTGCCCGGGTATGAATGAAATGAATTTTTGGTCAGTGAACCTGGGAGCATGTGCGAGATTTGTTATTCAAATTGTGTTCGGATTTGGATTTGGATTCGAGATTCTAGAGAATCTCCATGTGTAGAGTGCTGGTGGTGGGCTGTTGCCGGCTGTTGACTGTTGGCTGTTGGCTGGCTGGTTGGATTGAAAGAAGAACGCGTGATCCACCTACATGGTGGGAAAATATTTCAATGGCCTCCTCTCGGTGGAGCAGTTCGTACGAGTGGATTCCTTATGGGAGCTGATGGCACTCAGCCATGGCTTGACGCATGTGTCAGTCAGTGTTATGACTTTCGGCGAAATCGTATGCAGGTGAAACTTTTGTTTCCCCCATTGATCCTACGCTGAAACAAAGAGAAACAGCAAGCGGACGGAGTGTCAAGCAACTTATATCAGATCGAAGTGGGCTGCTTTAACAGCTTAATCCAAACATTCGATGGTGTGCTAGTTTTTGATTTCCTCCAGACGCGAAGCTGAAGATTCATGAGGGCTTAGAGCAGCTTAAGTTGATGTGCTTAACGCCCACAGCGCTGCTTTGTAGTGTAAACTACTCATAACAAATAACGCGAGACACTCGGTCGGTCATTTGGCGAGCGTGAGAAAGTAGAATTCGAATGAGGCCTGCCTCTACGCCTCCGAAGGAAGCTCGGCACTTACATGTTTGTTCAGCAACCCCCGTGTGGAATCTATGAGTCCCGTCGAACTCCTAATTGTTTTCTTTTCCATCAAGTGTTTCTGGTCAGGTGGGCAGGGCAATAATAAATTTATTGCTGGCACCCTCGACTTTAGTTCCTGTTCAACGCCCTCCAAAAATAGTCCACTCCACGGCTGAGTCACGTCGTCGTCGTCCTTTCACCCCTCAAGCAAATTTTATTCCGCCCTTAACTCTGTGACAATGCGTGCGGCACACTCTCCCTACGCGGAATCACTTGTTTACGTCTTACCCCACTGGCAACGCGTAAATATTAGCCTTAAGCAGGCTTACTCTGAACAAACAATCTATCGACCAATCTCTTCAGCAGGAAAAAAAGGAACGACTACAATCCATCGTAAAGTGCGTCCTGCGCTGGCCACATGCACAACCGATGGTATTTACACACTCATGCCATTATCATTACAGGATAATGGTCTCATTCCACCAGCGCCCACCCCCGGATTGGTCGACTGTGGCGGTTGGCAACAGAGCGCTTTGGTTATGTCCCATTGGCACGCCATTTCATAATTAAATTGTCAGTCGATACAGGTCTGGGAATATTTTTCCGATACAAATCTTCGCTTCTGTTCGACAGTTTTCTATTTGTGGGACTGGCAGAAATGGTTGCATTGTTTTTATTGCGCCTCAAAGTTAAAAATAGAGCCAAGGAGCATTCGAAGTAACTACTGATCGTTAGATGCAGGGTAGAATATTAGGGTCCTGGCAAGACTGCTGCTTTTTGCTGTTTGTAATGGCATAACCAAGAATTTTGATTTCAATTAATGTTTGGCCATTACAGCTCATGGCTGGTATCGCCTTGTCCGTACACGAATGGGGGTCACAAACAGGTTGTGAAGTTGCATTTGGAGATTTGGAAACTTGAGGATGCGGACCTTGGGCTTTCTCGGTGTAGATTATATTTTGTATGCTTGTAGGCGATGATTTTCGAGGACCGTTGTCATATAAAGGATGATTTTTCAAAAGCTATAGAAAAGTTTTTAAAAAAAACATAAAATTCAGAAAAATTCAGGAAATCTTTATTTGAATCGATAGTACGGTCCATATAATTTAATGCTTGAAGATTATTTCATGCAAATGTTGATCTTGACTGCGCCTCAAATGGTCCATCCGCTTAGTCCAATTTTGGCATACTCTTTCCAACATTTCGGCCGGTATCTCACGAAGAAATGTTTCAATGTTGTCTTCCAATGCGTCAATTGAAGCTGGCGTGTCTGTATAGACATGAGCTTTAACATAGCCCCACAAAGAATAGTCTAAAGGCGTTAAATTGCACAATCTAGGCGGCCAATTGACCGGTCCCGAACGTGAATCAAAATGTTCACCGAACTCGTCTCTCAATAAGTCCATTGTTGCGCGTGCTGTGTGGCATTTGGCATCGTCTTGTTGAAACCACATGTCATGCAAGTCAAGCTCTTGCATTTTGGCCAAAAAAAGTTGGATATCGTCTCACGGTAGCGCTCACCATTCACAGTTACGTTACGATTCGCATCATCTTTGAAGAAGTACGGTTCAATGATGCCACCAGAACATAAACCGCACCAAACTGTGACTTTCTCCGGATACATTGGTAGCTCTTGCAATGCTTCTGGCTGATATTCACTCCAATATCGACAATTCTGCTTATTTACGTACCCATTGAGCCAAAAAATCCAAAAGACATCAAATGGACGAAGCGCGCGATGAACTTTCTCAACACACGAAACTTGAATCATCTGTTTAAACCAGTGTTGCCAAAAAAATAATAGCTAAAAAATCACCCTTTATATGGAGCGGTGGCATTAGAATGAAAAACTACCACCTACCTATAAAGAGCAAACTTTCTCAGGCCAGGTGAGGACTTGTCTTTTGAATGCCTCTACAAGAAGTTATTTTTTCTGCGTTGTCTTATTGCAACGCATGCGCATTATATAAAAATGGTGTGGTTGTTACATATACTACATATACATTTTCAAGGACGAGCTGGAAACAATGAAATTTATTTGCAAAGACGTTAATCGAAAAAATAAAACACAAGTGGATAACATGCAGACGAACCATCAAGTAGTCTACGTGCTGCAGGACAAAGCGTTCCGTTTCCTAACTCGAATTACCAATGGAACCAAACAATTAGAACATGCATCGAAGTTTGTCGCGTTCACTCGTGGTCTAGTGAGAGGTGCTTTGGCCAATTTAGGCACTAACAGCACTATTATTGCAGAAGTGCAATCCATTCCATTGTGTAAATTGCACGTGGAAGTGATAAACTTTGAGGTAGGCAAGGACTTCGTCTACCCAGGCTCTGGAGTAAATAGGGACAACAACACCAGTACCGAGATCAAGCGCAGAATTACTCTTGCCAATCGCTGCTTCTTTGGGCTCAAGAGGCAATTGAGTAACAGAGCCATCTCTCGAAACACCAAATTGACTTTATATAAAACTCTGATCATCCCAGTCCTGCTCTATGGCGCAGAGACATGGACGCTATTGAAAGCGGATGAAGAAGCTCTTGGTTGTTTTGAGTGAAAAGTTCTGCGTACGATCTTTAGTCCTGTTTGCGTTGATGGCGTCAGGAGGGAAGGTTTAACCACGAACTTTACGGGCTATACAACGGCATGCACCTAGTAAACCGTCTTCGGATCCAACGTTCAAGATGGCTAGGTCATGTAGAACGGATGGACACCACAGCTCCGGCCCGACAGGACTTCGATACGGAGCCATTGGGACAGCACAACAGAGGACGTCCTCGCACGAGTTGGCGCACACAAGTGTAAAAAGACTTCAACCAACTTGGTGTGCGCAGCTGGCGAAAGATCGTGCTGGCTGGAGAGGTATGTTGGTTGAGGCCCTAAAGACTTAAGAGTGCTAAAAGACGTTTGCACTAGTACACTTGCTTGCTTCGGCGTTTTCATTTTTTTAATTGTGTAGTCAAGCGGTGGCCCGTGGCATTGTGGGTATGTACCAAACGTATATAGATTCGATCCCTGGTAGGACCAAAAATACTTTTCACTGCCCCACCTCCTTCGAGTCACTGACAATGCTCAAAGAGTATTTCTGTCTAGAGGAAGCTTCTCAAACTTGGCCGTTCGGATTCGGCATAAAACTGTAGGTTCTGTTCACTATTGGTAGAACAATAGCTAACACAACGCTAGTGGTTGCTGAAAATCTAAGCCGGACTCAAAAACTTTGCATTGTTAACAAAATCCGGTAACTGCTTATTGCATATCAGCACTTCCTTCGTTCGAATAAAATATTGAATATTACGAAAAATCGAGTGGTACAAAGATTACTCTCCAGAGCGAGCAATTGATTATGATTAGCCTTTACATCATTAGTTTAAATAGCTTAGTTTTCGACTTCGTGGTCGGAACATTCACCACACATCTATCCAATCGCTGACACCCATCTGAGCGGAGGCTGTTCAGACGAGTTTTATCTTGTACCTCTTGTGTTTTATACCATTTCTTTCTGGTTTTTTTCTTTTTATCTTATCAGTTCCTTTATTTCTGTTGTGTATCGTAGGAAGTTAATCAGTCGATTTTCTACATGTGTTGCGATGCTTCCATCGTGTTGACATCGATATCTGAGATCGTATGCTTTTCTGAGCGGCGATCCTACGCGATCGTGGAAGTAACTTCTGAAGGCTTCCTAATTTGTATGTTGGCTACTCAAAAAATGATCTAAGGAAGTACCACAATTTACGAGGACCCCACTCATTGTAAACACATTTGAAGAGCCCCTTGAGCACAAATTACACTCAGCCTCAAGCATTGTGCTTCTTTCATCTTTAAGAATTTTTCAAAAATCAGACATCATCAGACATCATTTCGAATGACCACATTTTTTTTATTTTTTATTAGGAAACGACCAAAATATAGGTCATCCACCGTGACATCTTCCCCACAGGATAATAAATTAAAGCAGTCCCTTCTTCTGGCAGCACGACAGGAAATATATACTTCTCCTCAATAACTCAACACTCAGCCCAAAGCAATCTGATGTATAAAAGATTCATGTTCCTAAATCATTCTGACCAACTCCACACACCGCACGCCACACACGTCCATTCGGATTCCACTTGCTGAACATCTCAGTCAAATAGTCAAAGCTCAACCGGGTATCCATGTATTCGGAAACTTCTTAATTGCTCACTTAGCTGTCAAGAGCACTAAAACAGCAAACCACTGTCCCGACCCAACCCCAAACCCCAAAACTAACTCGAGATAACCGAATACTGCTGCTGGCCGATTCATTAACACAGCAGTTAATCACCACTTAATCTGATGCCCCATTAAGAAGTAAACAATTAAACTTTCCCAGGGAAAATCATATTTCTTCGCTTTCGCTTCGACTCGCCCGAGCCCTGCTCCCACCCAGCCGCCCACTCTACTCCAACACACTCCCACATCCATTTCTCATAGTAAGACATGCTGATTCCCATCGTGCTCTGGTGACTAAGCCAAGAGCCCAGCAGCGACACTAAGCTGCTCGCTCGCAAATTAAATAAATCGCACACTGGAAGAGACTTGCGTCCTCAAACTAAGCCCACTACAGTCAGAACAAGAGCGAGCCCAAGTCAGAGCCGGAGCCACTGCAAGCCAGCTGCGTGATGCCATCACGTTCTCAAGGAAACCAGGCGTCGGTGGCGGCATCGCGGCAACAGACCAGAGCACCGAGAATACAGTGGGAATAGTGAGTAGTGAGAGCCCCACCGCCGCACATTGTTATTCCGCATATCTTACTAGGTCGACGGCATTAAAATTGATTAAAATTTCATTGGGATTTATAACTCAATTAAAATGGTGTAGTTCCATGATTAAGAAAGCGCGAAGACAAAGTCTGCGACGCGTAGTATGACTGTCATCTCTGGCTGGCATCGCTTGCAAAAGGTCTTCGTTCGGCGGGCGGGTCGGCACCGTGGTGCGCTATTTTCGCTCCAAACAAGACAATGCCAGCGCAGCGGCATCCAACAGATAGCGCCTGGGACATGCAACCGAATTCAATCTGCACCGAGCTGTGTATTCCAGTCCGGGAGCCCTGGAGCAAAGAGCAGTCCCACTCCCACTCACTCCACGGCCTCCTGGCTAGGGATTCTGTCGAAAATATGCAATTGCAGCCACAGCAGGCACCACCACTGGGAGTGTGCGGCGGGGTGGCTTGAAATGACAAAATGTTGTAGTTGCGAAGTTTTACAAAACTAGCAGCGCAACCAGATTGAGAATAACCGCTGTTATTCCCGTAGGGATCCTCAGCAGCAAAGATGTTGACTGTTGGCAGAGGGTACATTCGTACGTAAAGTCGACGAAGAATCGCCCAGACAATAGCTGCTAAGGATAACTGCAATTCCTGGCGGTTCTTGGTGGTTCCTGGTTTGCACAAGTTAGCGCAAGTTAGTTTCGTTTCGCGGAATTAATAATTCTTGCTTGCCACAGCCAAATTGTAGTTGGCTGGTAGATGGTAGTGGCTCTTCTATTCCCATAACTAATTAAACTATCATGGAAAATTAATTCCATGACCCGGTTGTCGAAATTAGGGACTTCTGTCGTTTCATTGTTTTCCCGGGCACCGCGGAGGGCATAGAAAGTCGTGAGGATGGAAATTTTAACGAATTATTGCATTGGGCACAATGGGGAGTGTGACTCTGCTAATGGATGCCGGAAGTGAATGTATTCAAAGGAGTGGCGTTCAGGACCTAGAATGAATTCTTCGGGGCTGACTTGGAGGAAACCAGATGCTATTCAAAATGGAAAACGGAAAGTGGGACTTATTTCAATTAGCTATATGATCTGTGTCTTGGGCTTCTGCAATTCTTTAATTTCGATGACACACATACAGGATACGGAGACTAGCTACAGAGCACAAAACCTAATGTGGACGTTTCTGCTAAACATATCGGGTTTTATAGGATGCCGGAGGTAGAGTGTCACTATTTATTCTGCTATGAACAGACCAGGTAAGGTTATTGGGCTGACAGTCAAATTACCAGCTCACCTAGACCATTGTTGGTCCATTTTAATACCCCGTGCTGTTATCTTCATCCCAACGGTGACTGACACTAGAACCAAGGGCAGGCACTCAAACGACTACGCCATCCAGCTGTTATGAACTTACTACATCCTTTGCTAAGCAAGTAGCGTAGCAAGCCTTTGTTCGTCTCTAATGTATATGGCCGATGGCTTACTAGTTCTGAATGCTAGACTCAGTTAGCCAAAGATCGTGCTGACTGAAGAAGTTTGCTTATTGCAACCCAGTTCGACTACTGCAGCTCCACCCAGAGAGCAGACTAAACATTAGTAGTTTGACATTTCGACATCTCGCCACTAGACCAGACTTCGTCATAGAGAATGAAAACTTTGAATGCTTGCTTCGCTTGGATATGTCGAGAATATAAACTGGTTTCTTTTGAAAAAATTGGCTTAGCTACGTTTTAAGCTTCAGATGGTTACCCTCTTTATCTTGGCCGATTGACTTTAATTCATGCAGTCAAGGTGACGGACTGCCATCCGACCATCGAATCTTGAGAATATCATGCACAAGCCGCCGAAGAGCAGCACGGTCTTCCAAGACTCTTTACATCTGTTAGTCCAGACGGATGACATTAATCTGATTAATCGCGAACACAGCGAGTTGTTAATGAGTAATATGCCAATATCGTCATTGTTAATGATGGCTAAACGACGTATTTACTGTTCGGCTCCGAATATCTACACACATTCAACCAACTTTGATTGGTCCTTCGAGCCGGATAACATTCGTCCAATGTGTTTATTCCTATTGTAATATCATCCATAGGAATATACGTGAGGTTAATGGCAATCACTTCCACCGGGCATGGTTCAGATTTCGACTAGTCTAGTGGGGTTGATTTTAGTAGTATGTCATCTGTTGAACGCACAGTGGAGTCTTGTTCTAAGTACTTACTCATTTCTAGAGCTCTTCTCTTATATGAACGAGCAACATTGCCCGATCGGAATGTGAGTATTATTTCAGGAGTACTGTGTTGCCAAACGGGACCGATGTGTTCACGATAATATACGCATTGCTAGCAAACAAATCCATCAACTCAGTAACTTATTTTTATGAAAACATGACCTGTAATGTCCTAGGTCACGGTTTCATATTTTCGGCATACTCCTTTGAAGTCGTTGACGCATCTTTTCATCGCCTTCTAGCCCAAATTTCTGAGCATTCGCAGAAACTTCACAGCCTCCAGAACAAAAAAACATTCCGAACGAGATTAAATGCAGAATAGCTCTCTCGAAATGATCTTCATTTGGGCTATAGGGCAGAATAAGCCTTTGTCGAAGAGCCAAGCTGGCATTACACTTTTGATTGATCGTGAAAACTACGACCAGACCAGTGATATGATTATAGTCGTACGTCCACCCATCCAGCGTCACAGTCGACTTCTCAAATGTACACCTCCGGCAAGACAGTTCTTTAATTTAAACACCTCTGCAAAATCGAAAGGAATGTCGGCCACAATTAAGCTACCTTACCATTATATTGTGTGTTCTGTATTGCTGAGGTTGTGACCTTAGCGTTGTGGGTATGTGCGTCGACCCCAACCTCGATGTCGTAGGTTCGTTTCCTGCTCTGTGCGACAAAAATAATTTTCAGTGCCTACCTCTTTCGAGTCTCTGACAATGCTCAAAGAGTATTCCCCCTGTACATAAGAAGCTTCTCAAACTTGGCCGTTCGGAGTCGGCATACAACTGTAGGTCCCTTCCACTCGTGAGAGAACTATAACGCGCAGCCAGGCCCTGGCCCTCTACGGGCTGTAGCGCCAATCATAGTATATATGCTGAGGTCACTTAGGCTGTCACAAAAATATGAACCTCTAGTGGCTTTCATAGTCGAGGCGAGAGCAGGACAGTCGCAGAGAAGGTGTTGGATACTTTCCTTCTCATCCTCGTCTCGGTAGTTCTACAGGGCGGATTTCAAGATCCACCTTACCAAGGACAGAGCTTCGCTCTTACATCCGTTTGGAATGCGCTGCAGTGATCGGAGAGACGAACAGAGTTGTTCAGTTTAGGCACTCCGAGAAAACTCGGCTTCCTACGCCATCTTCTGTCTTTGAACCATCTGCGTAGAAGTTTGTGGCTTGATGCCGCCGTACCACAGGCCTCTTCTAGATTATGGGTTTTGATGCAGCTTTCTGGGAAATGGGTATACTTGAAGCGTTGGCTAGGTGGTTTTGGTGAGGCTTTGATCGTATAGGATTTTGACGTTTAGGAGAATAGCCCAGTTGACTGCTAAGACATCTAACGGAGTGAAGCTCAGGAGAACTTCAAGTGCAGATGCAGGCATGTCTCTGTAATTTCCTTAGTTTGTTGAGTCGTCAATAACGTGGTTTAGTGTGGGTAACTATAGAACCGCGACGTATAAGACATTGGGCCTTAGGTCGGCTTGGATGCTAATTGCGCATAAAGTTAATACTTTTTTTCCCGACGTTAAAACCAGCTGATATTCACGAGAAGCTCTTCGCGAGCTCGGCAATACCTGCTCCGGATTAATCGGGACACACTCTCATACCCACTGTTATGGGTGTTGTCTGATTATTCAATGAACCCATCGAATTTACCTAATCTAACTATGGAATGTAGTTCTAACGTCAGTGTGAGCCGTGAAATTGGCCCAATGCGTATATCCTTGCCACAAGTAACCAAGCACTCTTATACTAAAGTTTAATCACTTGAACGTGCTGCACACTTCATAGCGCACATTGACATTCAGAACAAAGGTACTGGGAGCTGAATGAGAATACAACCCTTGTTCGAACATCATCTTCCCGAAATTTGCTTAATCTTAACTAACTCTTATTCAGGAACAAAAAAAAAACACACAAATTGTCAAATTCCGTAAAGGTGAATCCCGTCTTCGTGAAGCATCTAATTCTGATTAAATCAACCCCCATTAAAGCGTCCATCCACCATGAATTAATTCATCATCTAATTATGTAAATAGGGTCAACGACTAAGCACACGAAAACCCTAATCATTCAAGTAACTCCCCTTGACATGGCCCACTAACAAGCGTTTAACTGCCCGACCCTTGCGCTGTCCAATCATTCCGTGTCGAACGAAAGGACAGCGCCACACTTACCCTTTCCTCCGTTTAGTGATTTGATTCGATTTCAGTTATACGACTCAAGGCATCCTTATCGTTACGCAAATTACACTTGATAAGCTATGATGGCTCCAGTCGCCGAGTGAACGCTCCACCGATAACGTGACATCCAGCCGGATGGAATGGGAAAACAATGAAGCGCCCTCCCCTTGCTGTGTGGGGCGATTGCGAAACAAAGGAGCACTGCTTGGATGGAATTACCTGTTTAAAAGGATAAACGACTTTGGCTGAAAGGAATAAGAAATAGGAGACAGAGTCGGAGGGAGCGAGCGAGCGTTAAATGGACCAAGAGTGCACTTTGCCACCCGAGGGCAATCCACCGTGCGAAGGCGAAGGCGGTGGCTCGGCGACGGCACCAAGCTAAGGATCCCGTCCTCATACTCACCGGGCGGCGGAGGGAAGAAAAGAAAGCGGGGCAAAGCTAACAATGCTTGGGCGTCTTTGGCCACGACTACTCGTCCCGTTTGCCACGCTCTGTGCTCCTATTCCGTCGAGGACTTAAAGGATGTTGGCAGAGTTGAGGAGGGATTATAAAATAGGAAGTGGAACTTACCGAGCTACCTAGTGCCTCGTGCTTATAATCCCAAACGGATTGAACGGCGGCAATAACAGCAAACATTTGCCCAACAACCCTCGACTCCACGACGCGATGACCCAATGAACGAACCAACCACCCCCCGGCCCGGTGCGAGCGCCCAACCAACTCACGAGCTGCACGGCCAGGCGAACATGAGTGGCTCAGTGGCACAAGTGAGAAACTACCCACCGACTGTGTAGTGTAGTCGTCATGGCGATGTAATTGCAAAACAACTCCGTTGTTTAGCCCCGACGAATGTCTGGATTTTCAACCCCAAGACACATGTTTACCCCGACCGGCATCCGCCAGCCACCAGCCGCCAGCCGGAGGGTGGCGCTCAGTCAGCTCACGTTCATCCACCTGGTGATAAAATTTAATTTTCTATTTTTGCAAATGAGTGTGTAACCATCGGCGCGGCTGTGGGCTGTGGGTGGCCGTGGCTCCGGTGCTGCATGTACACAGCACACACACACGACTTGGGAACACTCGTGGAATACAAACGTGTGCACTACATTCCGGTGGATTTCTGCGGCGCTTGTGGAGCGTGAGCAGTGGAGTTACATAACAATTCCTTAATTATTATTGCCGGGCATAAAAAACCAGGAATCACGCGAGTTTTTTTTTCGTCGAAAGGGCGGACGTTGCCTTGGTGTATTCGGGTCGGACGAGGGGGTGGCAGGCGAGCAAAAGGGTGTAGATGAATGGAATACATTGTTGCGATGGTGTCTGATTTGTTAGAATTAATTTCGACTTCAAGTTGTACTTGTTAGCCAAGAGAAGAATTCCAAGAGGCACCTCAGCCAGACGAATTTTATTGTGCTTTGCAACGACCGCACACACACTCAAGCATCAGCAAGCACCAGCTGATTGAAGATTAAGTTGGATAAGAACGAGTGGCTACACTGGCGCTGGTGGAGGTGCATATTCCGAGAAATGTACTTCATTATGTACTTAGTAGTGGAATAATAATAAAGAAGTCTGATTACCTAACCGAATGAGAAGGTGTCGTGATTAAAGCTAGGGGCGAATGAACCTTGCCTCAGGGGGGATGTTTTGCTCTATTGTGTTTGATTCGTGCATAAGATTACGCTTTTGGGTTGAGTGGGGAAGTATTGCGGTTGGACGTCATGTAGATGGCCGTTGACATCTGAATGAGGGGGTGGAACGACTTTTGGGAGCGTGCACAGTAGAGAGAATTTGTCACGCAAACTTTTAAGCTGTGGGTACTAGGGATTTGTCATTACAGTGTCAAAATTTGTGCCCGCCTAAGTAAGCTGTCCGAGAGATCATGAAATGTATGCTAAAACTGAAATGTGCAGTCGGGGGAATTTGTCTGTGTAAGCGGGCCTGCTCTGAGAGCTGACACTACGCAATAGGGTAATGGAGTCTGGGGGGAATATGGGCAGGTGACGCTGCGTTGCTTCTTGCTCCCTTAAATTGGATCCCTTCGAAGAGCCACCTTGCTTTTGACTTTAAAGATGATATAACTTCCCTCATAATTAGATTTCGGTCTAGTTTATTGGAAACAGTGGTACATGGCAAGTAAGAAGTGCTTTCATATAAAATGTTGGTCGATTTTAACACTTCATGACATCGCCACCGAAGACTTTGATATTCTTTGATATTGACTGTCGTGGGAGTTATAATAATAATATGGGTGGCGCTACAGCCTATAGAGGGCCAGGGCCTAGCTTCTCAGCAACCACTCGTGTTGTGCGTGCTATTGTTCTCTCACGAGTGGAAGGGACCTACAGTTTTACGCCGAATCCGAACGGGCAAGTTTGAGAAGCTTTTTCTAGACAGGAAAACTCTTTGAGCATTGTCAGAGCTGGAATCGAACCTACGACGTCGAGGTTGGGGTCGACGCACGTACCCACAACGCCACGGGCCACCACTGTCGTGGGAGTTACTCAGCGGAAAAGGCCGTATGCGAGGAATTCAATTGTGGGCATCTGCTTCTCCAAACCGATAGCTCTATGGTTTGTGCACGTGTCCACGAATGTCCCCATCACTACGTCTTCGGAGGCGTGCCTTAAATGCGACTCCCTTAGCAGACTCAGAAAGAAATGGTTGAATCAAGTCCAAGAACTCGGTTTTTTGCGCATGGCATAGAGACTGATGAGTTAAAGTCGATGGAGGAGGATTGAGTGGCTTCGACATATCTAGTACGTGCTTTGCCACGCGACCCATTTTAGTGAATCATGCAAAAGAATCAAAAGATGATGATAATGATGATCATGACGTTGTACCACTTGTACGAAGTAGTTTGTAGACTCAAAGAGACTGGTGGGGCAATTGAAGAGCAATCGAATTTATCTCTAACTTGTATTTTTGCTTTCCGTAAAACAAACCATTCTCTAAGTCGGACTTAACTCGAACCAATTTGTATGTCCCTGTGACAATGGAGTGAGAATGGACTCTCCCAGCACAGTGAATCCTTTTTATTGTGGGCACTCACGAGACCGCTTTAATTGTCCGTTTTAGAGAAGCGTAAATCAAAGGTACTGTTTTAATAGGGTACCTTCGCCATTTTTACTATCCCTTATCACAAAAACATGTACTCAATAAGCAACAGCGAGAACTTAAACATCGACGCTGTCATTTTTAAAACACAGCTACAAGACGATAACTTACATTTACTCTAATGATTTCGGCTATTTGTGATGTGGAGAAACATAAAACGTTTTGTAGAACTACTCTGGGCCGTAGCTTATTAAGCGCACTATGTTGTCCGTAACGAAGGGGGGGTTCCAGAGAGAGGTGTCCGTAATGAGAAATTTCACTGGACTATTTAATGAGCGTCATTGTGCGCTCGTCAGATTTAGTGGAGAATGCTCACCGCTTAGACAGAATGCCTGAGTAAGTGTCGATCGATCGATACTAGACTGCCGATTGAATCTCTTGTGAGGTAGGTATCTCCGGAACTACCTTTAAGTTACAGCTCACAAACCTTTGTACTCAGAAAATACAGGCCAGACAGCACATGCCTAACGACAAAACAAGTCTGGCCTCATTTTGATAAAGTTTCCTTCAATCGCCGGAAGATATCATCAGTATAACTCTACGTTCGCAATGACTTGGAGAAGATTGTGCCAACCCTACAGTACCAGGTTAATATAATAAGTTGACTGGCCTTGCGAAAGCCCTTTGGTGGACTTGGTTTTTATTATTTAAAAAAAAGATTTCTCTATTTATCTGACCATAATTACCCCTTACACGCTAATTTAAGACTGAACTACAATTTTGCTTACATCTACCTTAAATAGATTTAATGGATCGTTCCCACAGGTGAAAGAATGTGGCTGGTCGCAATACTGTCTCTGGTTCGCCAGACGCTAGGTCAGCATTTTACCGCTTGTGGGAACGTTGCTGGTGACTTGATGCCATGGGAGGGAGAGAAATATTTCGCAACTTAACTTAACTTAACTTACATAACAGAATAAGAAACTGAACAACATGGTCCTACTCAAACCGCACAATTCTATCGGGATCCCACCTTCGGCCATCGAATCGTCCCTTGCAATTACCGCTGTGATGTGTGACCTTAAAATGAAAAAATTAATTGAGTATCGGTTCGAAAATCGTTAGTAATAGTAAATGGTCCGTTGGAGCTCTGCTGGTAAGCCATGTAATGTATTTCTCGGCGTCGTAGGTTCGATTCCTGCTGTGTGCGACGAAAACAATCTGAACGACCGCACCACTTTTGAGTCATTGACAATGCTCAAAGAGTATTTCCTGTCTAGAAAAAGCTTCTCAAACTTGGCCGTTCGGAGTCGGGGTAAAACTGTAGGTTCCTTCCACTCTTGAGAGTGGACGCACAACACGAGTGAGTGGTTGCTGAGAAGGTAGGCCATGGCCCTCTACGGGTTGTAGCGCCACCCATGTTATAATTATTAAATTATGGAGGAGGATATAAATGACTTACTAATTAAAGCCTTAGTGAGAATTTATGGTCTAAAGTCAATTGGTCTGAGACTGATTTATTATAATTCCGATTTGTACCGACTTAACTGATTTCTTTAAATTTGGAAGGACTGCTCTATCGACAGGAGTTGATATGTCCTGGTTTCCTATTGCTTGCTCTTGGTCGTGTGTGACTTAAATACATCCTGTGGTTTTGAATAGACTCTACGGAGGTTTTGTGGAACCTTTTCTTGAAATGTATAATCTTCCCTTCTTACCGTCCTTGTGGCCGGTACTTGAGCAAGCCATGTTTTGCGTTGCAGAACGTTTTGCTATACAAGTTAACGACGAAGATGCAACCCAGACGAAGTAACCTGAGTGAGCACATTCCATCGCTCCAATGCAGAAGACAACGTGTGGACAAAATTCATCGGAAGAGATAGAAAGCACTTGACACCGCGAAATTCCAGCAACGAACGGGATGCAACATGACCCCGGTGCAGTGGTCTGGCTGGCATTAAGGCAGGGGCATAGTCATGACTAAAATGAACATTGTAAATCAGTCTTAAGTTTAAAGTTTAACAATAAAGAGGAAAATATATAATTTTTTTTTAAAAAATTGTAAATAAAACAAATTTAACACAGTTGTTGGCTTGTTTGCCCCGCTCAAGCTCGCCATCGTAGCTCAATTGCGAGCAATAGCCGTCAAATATTCAATGAACCTGAGCTATCTTTTTGTTTCGTTTCCAACCCCTTAATCCAATTGTCATTGAATATTCGGACATCATCGATATATTTGCCGCCGTATTTTGGCCTACGCAGCGAAGTGAATAGGACTCATCTGCTCCTAATAAAACAACAAAAAATAGTACTCCTCTGCTAGTAATAAAACAACAACACGCACAGCTCAACGCACGAACTAGGTTCACCTCCACCTGTTAAGCAACCCGTATTATTGTCATGGTAATACCAGCGATCAACCAAAAACCAAAATTCAATTCAATTGTCCCATTTCCCCCCTCAATACCAAAACAACAACGAGTGGCTCAAGAGCACCGAGGTCTCAAAGGGATTCCTCAGCAGCTCCCGTTTCCGTTGAGACGCCACCAAAATTCGATGTTCTCCACTAAATCATCTTAACGACTCGAATTTTATTAGCCTCCCATGCCTTTACGAGCCTCCATGTCCAATTAATTGATTGTAATTGCTTTTTAATTGAACACCAAACGCAAACACATCCCGTCCAAGCTAAGGCACCCTTCTTCAGTCGCGGCTCAAGTGCACGACCTGGACAAACTATAAAAGGACGACCATTCAAAGACTTCATTTGTCATGGCCAAGGTCAGAATGAAATTAATTAACAATTCAAGTCGTAAATTTCGGTCCAAATAAGAAATCCAAACCAGCCCAACGGCAACGACGACAACACGAACACGAGACGAAGTCGAGTGCGACGCGAGATGGGTGATGGGGAATCTAGAATCTGGTGAACTGGTGAATTGGTGGCCAATAAATCGGATCCAGAATTGGGCTCTAAAGAAAACCGCGGTAATCCGCTTCCGATTAATACGCAGCTAAGGCGGCGGCGTCAATCATTTTGATTGGACAATCGGAGTCTGAATTATGGACGTGAGAACTGATTCCAGAATCTCAGACAAAGTGGTCTGGTCATTGAGTTGAGTGAGTGATATCTCTGCGTCATCGAATTAAGTCTCCCCGAGACTGAATAATAATTCTCTCGCGCATATTATTTGGATATCTGTCAGCTGCGCGGTAGTTAAGTAGGTAAGTGTCCCGTTCGCCGTTCGGTTTTGGGGAGAATTCAATGTAATCCGTTGGATCTGTTCGAAGTTGGAACTTTCTACACCTGGTCCATGGTGTTTACAGAACACTTGATCGTGCAGCAGCATTCGTAATCCGGCAGTGCAATGGCACTTGCTTGACCTGACTGCCTGCGCCTGACGGCCAGCCAACTGGCAACTGGTCAACGTCGGTCTCGACGGCTGTTGCTGGGTAGGCGTAGCTGAATGGATTCGTTAGAATTTCATTTCATTTTGGTTGAAGGAGGGGAACCGGTGGCTGGAGCTATGACTTAATTATCGAACACTGGACTGACGCAACCCTTTGAAGATTAAGCATCTGATTAGGAATGTTTGCTTGAGTTGGGACATTGTTGTGATCGGTATAAGAACTGTGGGAAATGCTGAGAGTATGTAGTCACCACTCGGTGCATTTATCTGGAATTGAGATATGCCCAACCGGGCAACCGTCCGAACGGCCCACCGGGCCAACGGTACGTTGTTGTCTCTCTGAAGAGTGTTTGTCGTTTAATCGAACGCATTTGGATACCGAATGCAGTTAAGTAGGTAATTCTACCGCAGGATGATGCTGATGGGCATGCATGGCATGAGAATGCTTGGCCTGTTCCCCTGTGGGAGCTTGGCGTTGCGTTGTGGTTGACGAGTGTTTGTTTACTTGTGGGCGGATTAAATGGTGCTTTAAATGGTTTGAAAAGGGAAGGAATTTCCCTCCCTGTTAGCCAGTGCTGGGCAAGCAGCTAAGAAGATTAAGCAGTGATTCGAATGCCTCCGGTGATCTGCAGACCCTGCGTAGGTTCAACGAGATCAGCTCTAGTATGTGAACACATCATAAAAGAATGGTTAGTCCCCAAGTATAGGATGACACTCTACTCTGAAATATACATGCCGATTATGAAATCCGACGGAATTTTTACATCCGCATATTTTCCTATTATAGAAAACGCAATCCTGAAAGTGAGCGGATGTCGATGAAGTAGTGCGAAAAAATGCTATTACAGAAAACGCAAATCAACCGCAATTCATACATTTTTTGTCGTTTTTGATCCGAACCAAATGAATTGAGGAAAAAATGGTGAGTGGCAACGATGGTCAATTTTAGAACAAGAAACAAATGATCCTTAATTTTTTATACAAATATAATTTTGCTTTAGACATAAGTATTCTTCTAATAGCTACTAGATTGAAAATCTCGGGAAGAACTAGTAAAAAATGTCGGTTGTACCATTCCAACTTCAAAGTCCTTGTGAGTACCAGTCTGATGTCCACCCTCAGCCAGAAATATTAAACATGTTGCCAAAACTTCTTTAGGAGTTAAGGATGTGCATTTTACCACAGGTGGCAGTAACATATCGTAATGCTGCCATAATATACTGTTTTCACTCTTTCAATAACTCTTTTTCAGAACAATTGAATCAGAAAAATCGAAATTGACAAAAAACACAGGAGGGGTCGATAGGGATGTTCTGCAGACCGATAAGGCAGTTCATCCGATGGATTCTATAATAAGGTCGAACTTCAATTGCGGATGCGATTTACTCCCCCCGCAGTCGATCCACCGTATTCCATAAACGGCATGATATTTCATTTATGTGCTATTATAGTTCGATTTTTATGGTGTCCACATTAGCTGTTGTCGAACTGTTGTCAGGTTTTATCTTTAGTTGTACTCCTAGTATGGTCTGTGTTCCTGCACTGAGGAAGACTGCGCTCTTACAAGGGAGTATAGCAACTTCGAATCGTTTTTGGCTTGACTATATGGCTATGTGGTGGCCCGTGGCTTTGTGGGTATGTGCGTCGACCTCAACCTCGACGTCGTAGGTTCGATACCTGCTCTGTGCGACTCAAACAATTTTCACGGCACAACCTCTTTCGAGTCACTGACAATGCTCAAAGAGTATTTCCTGTCTAGGAAAAGCTTCTCAAACTTGGCCGTTCGGAGTCGGCATAAAACTACAGGCCCCTTCCACTCGTGTGAGAACAATAGCACGTACAACACGAGTGGTTGCTGGCCCTCCAAGGGCTGTAGCGCCACCCATATTATTATTATTATATGGCTTTTCAAGGTCCTGAGCGCAGACTGGCTGTCTGCAAACATATTTCTATGCGCGCTGTAAGAATAGCCGGTATCAGCTCTAGCTTAAAAGATACTGCATCCATCTGGTACTCTTAAGTCTGGCATGGACAGGTATTAGCAGAAACAATTTAACAAGATGATTTCACACTAAATTTTGACGCTGATTATGCGTGAATGATCCAGCCACTTTTACAGTCTTGCCTATTGTATGACAAAATAGGTAGATTACGAGTAGATTGTGGTGGACATAACCAGAAGGATGATTCTGACGACCTTAATAATGCGTGAACATTAGTTACCACAGAATCACTACTTTTTCAAACGTGTGTGTGTGGTTTCCGATGACAGTTTGAGGGTGGCGTTGAATTTTCAAATCCGGACCATAAATCGTATGACTTTCCAATATTTCGACTCTGATTGACTTGTCCGGACTATTCATACCAGTACATACCAGATAAAATGTCGAAGCATTGATTCAGAAGAGGTGACATCATATAGATGGAAGTAGCTTCTCCTCCGGTGTATGACGCTGTAAATCGGTCCTGTTATAGTGGCTGACTGCTAAAGGCAGTCAAACTTAGGCCAGATAAGACAAATTTTGATACCACGCGGATTGACTTCTCGTAACACTGGAACCAGTTGGTGGTTCGGTTTAGCTCATTGAGGCCGCTGAAGTAGTAGGCCCCTAGGTGTAGGAACCTACAACTAGCCAGAGCACTACAGGAGCAGAGTAGTATTATATGAGGCACCCATCCTGCGAGCATGAGTGCCAATTGCACAGTGCCCGGTTATGACTGCTGTGAGAGTCCTTAATTAGTGCTTGCTGAGTTTAAGTAGACTGAGTGGCCGATTTAGGTTGAATGATGGCCAGATTTCTTTTGTTTTAAGGTAGATGGCCATTTGCCATTATTGCTCTTAATTGCTCTGAAAGGTTGTTAACTCTGATTTTGTGACAAGGCACAACGCGAAGCCAATGGCGGGGACACACGGTTAAAGCAGAGGAGTAAATCGTCCTATACACTGACGCCATAACGATGAGCGCGAATGGTAGGATCTGCTGTGATATCTTCAAAAAAATCGTGACACGCGTTGAGAGCCCAAAATTGTACCGAAAAATAAAGGCCATAGCATCAGACATTCCGCCATCGAAACAAGTTCAGAGAGAGCATCAGTAATCTCACTCATCCTTGGTGAAATCGACAACTCTCTTTCGGGTACTCGGCTGGAAACAAGGACAATAAAATTAGGACAGCTTCGGCTCGGGGCTGGGTTAATTTCAAGCAATCATGTATACGCTCTCGCCACTCAGCTTCATAAGGAAGAAACAAGAAGAAGTCCGGTGTAGATATCGATCGATGAAATGGACTACGTACGGCCGACGGCCGACCAAAAAGAGATCAACATCATTAATCGGTTTTAGTCACAAAAATGTACGCATGTTATTAAGCGTCTTTACTGGCCACTATGTCATATGTACACATGCAATGCGATAGAACTGGTATAGTTACGAGACTGTCTGGCTAGTAGACCTCCACGAAGAAATAAACCAGGCATACTCTCCAACGACTTCTGAAGAAGCAGTCTAGTCTACCATCAGGACGGAAGCACCCAACACCTACTGTGCAATTGTCCAGCTTTCGCCTTAATTACCAAAGCCCACTTCTATAACAGTCTAAACGACCTCGGTCAAATTCCGGCCAACGCACTGGCAATATTTGTTTGATAAAATGGATTGGCTAAGATAATCGAGGCAACCCTTTCTAATTTGAAGCAAACACATTGCGGTACAATGGGGCTATTTTTAGTCCAAGTAGATTATGCTAATTCCCACACGCCTATCTACTCGTTTCGCTGCTGCAGAGACATCTATCTTGTGATTGCCCAGCACTAGTAAAGAACAGCAAACAGTTTCTTAGTGGATCTGGAGGACTTAAGAGGAGCTGAACTTTAAAACCTGCTAAAATTCATCTTGCATCTTACTGTGCTGTCCATTCAGTGCAGCACATTGTCTCCACTCCAGCCATCAACTCAACTCAACTGAATAGACATAATCGCTTGAAAGATTTTCGTATTCTTACAAGTAAAATTCGAATCTTCTCGAATTAAAATTCCGACATATGGAAGTACCTGACGGATTACATCACCTGTGCATGACTAACCACAATCCACGCGTCTCCTCCTCCAACGACTAACAGCATTTTTCTCAAGATATTCAGATCAAACCATACTCACCTCCCTGAGCGGCCACATGTCGTACATCGCCCATCACAACACGCGACTAACAACATCACATTTGCAAGGATCACCAATTTGCTCTCGTCTCTTCACAAAATCAATCGAAACGGAAATTGTGTAGCGGATAAGGAGGTTCCACTTGAGACCTCATCTCACAGCGCAACGTGCATATGCTGCGCACCGTAGCCAAACAACAAGATCTCCTTAACGGACTTGAGTAATGAGATGAATTAATCTACTCCGCCCCATTTGGCACGTTTCACTGTTATCCTTCCTCTCCACGGAGGAGGGGGATGACAAAATCATCCCTCTCTCTCTCTACTCAATAGTTCGATGAGCCAAATGACGCAATCCCGGCTCCCGAATATTCCGAAACCTCTTATCACGGTTTGCATCTCCGCCACAGGTAGCGCAAGGATACAATGGATATCCATTGAATTAATTCCCTCATATCCACTTAATTGAGTCTGTGCGACGACGCGTCGTGTGGCCAGCACGAGCTCGAACTCTGCCATATGCGCGCCCTGCCATCGAAATCGAAACTGAATCTCCGAAATGCAAAAAGGACACAGCACAAAGGACCGGGAGGGAATCTTACAACATCATCTTGATGGTGATGAACATCATTTAAACTAACCGCAGCGCGAGACAATGGAATGCAACACAAAGGAGCGCACGTCGTACGCAACAGACGGCCGAGCTACACCGACAAAAAAGGATCTTCACCTTTGCCTTTTTCACTTTTAAAGTGAAATTCTTGCAGTTCACGGTGCGCGGCAGGATGGCGGATTAAACGAAATTGGGAATCTTCCCTCCTGGCCAACTGCTGCACGAGCCAGAGGGAACCAAATCTTGAGCATTTACATCGGATCCTGACGGATGGCAGCAACCATAAACATTTAAGATTATTTTCGTACACACACGCCTGTCAGGTACTGCGTGAGCGTGCCCTGTCTGTCCGATTAGATAGACAGCTGTCCAAACACGAACACAAGGCCACCTTGTATCGTTCGTCGGCTGTGTCACCCACGGGTCCTTCAAAGTTCCCGTCATAAAAATCAGAGAATTATTGCACTCCCCGATTTGACGACATGAACAGGATGTGCACTTCGTCCTCGGAACGAGGGGCGGCACGACGGCGGATCTTCCGAACGCTCCTAACCGAAGTGACATTTAATTAACCCCGAGTAAGCGTAATTATGCAAATGTCAGCGGATGTCAAACGCACCTACACTCGCGTACAGGTGTCTGTCAGTTCACGCAACATTGGCTAAATGACACACCGGGTCTCGGCCGGGCACACACACACAGACAACCGCCTTAAATTAGCAAGTTTGTCATTTGGTTGTTCGCGTGGAAAGGATGCGCTGACAATCGTGTGTCGCTTCGCCTGCAACTAGTTCCGTCGACGAGGGAGTGAACCGTAAAACAAAAAACTCTCCTGAAAAGGATCTCTGTTCCGCTGCTTGCTGGCGCGAACCTGATTTCGTTTCCTCGCCATCCGCGTCCTTTTTTATATTCGCCTGCCCCATTCTTTTTCTGAATTTTAATTAAATTGAGTATTTGAACACTTTGTTGACAAGCGAAACGTGCAGTTGAATCCGCTCTGCAGCGGCAACATACTGAGGACATTGTGTCCTTGTTTTAAAGAGTGTGTGCGTGCAGACGGGGGAAGATGGAGATATGCTCAGTGATAAGTGCTCGCTCGCATCTCATTGTCGATGGAGAGATGAAAGCATTCTGAGACAACTAGTAGTCTCTAATGGAAAAGAGCGGTAGTGCCTGTGAGAAGCGCATCCACATCTGGGGGCACTGAAGTAGAACGCCTCTGCTGGGTGGGCAGCCACGTAGGAGGTGCACTCAATTGTGGATAAACGAGACGGGGATGCAGTGCGTTACTTTTCGCTTTGCCTTTGCAAGTGTATTGAATGCAAAATGCCCAGGGGATGCGGGACGTGCAAGCACGGGGAATTTAGTAGCTGCCTTTGACATGGTTGATCCTTGAAGCTTACAAAGTGGAACCCGTACAAAGGGGTGATTTTGTGAAATTGCTAAATTTCCCATTGAATGGTTCGAGGAATTGGTTCGAGTTTAGTCGCTTCGTGCATTTGGGATTCAAAACGACTTTTGGAGATACTAGGGGTCATACGTGGTTTCGTAAGGTCTTCTGTGTGGAAGAAGAGTCGTCTGTGTGACGATGATAGCCAATCTGCTGTCCACCTGATCAAAATTTTGCAGGGATAGCAATATCCAAGCAAACATCCAACACAGCTGCCGGATCAGGCGGGCTACAGTTTGAAGCAGCTGGAGATGAGTCAGTAGAAAAGTAAGATTTTGTCAAATTAGTCATTGCCAAATGAATAGAATCTCAGCATCGTTTGCCCGATCCACAAGAAATGCGTCCAAATCAAACACGCTAATTTAAGAGGCTTCAGACTCCTTAACATGGCATACAACTTTTATCTGACACGTTATCGCCTGTAACCCTTTTTTCGAACCCTGATTGAGATCAGTGTAGTTTCATTCGATGAAAATCCACAGTAAATAAAATGTTTGCACTCCAGCAGATCCTGGCAAAAAACAAGAAGCCCAAATCGATACCTATCATCTGTTAATCGATTTCAAGGCCGCATATGACAGCGTTTATAGAGACGGGCTATGCAAACCCATGTCCAGTTTTGACATCCCTGCCAACTTCGCCAAGTTGAGAACGATGACGATGCAAACGCTCACTGCTCTATCCAGATCGGTAACGACCTCTCTGAGTCCTTTGATGCCAAGAGAGTATTTTTTTATAATTTGTGCGTGCTCAAGGCGTTTTTATTACCCCTAATTGTCCGGGATCAAGCCGCAGCACGGTCCGATGGTAAATGGGAGAGAGGGAGAGGAGGTACCAGTGCACATTGATCTTAGCATCTGCAGATTGTAGTTCATTGGAAATAAAAATTTACTGGGAAAAGCATTCCATATTAGTGAATTGCAGCTGAAAAACGAGTCTGTTAATTTCACTGTGCGTCCAAAAGTAGGCTTAAGGATAAACTGATGGGCATTCCTGGCGAGACGTGTATTGCGGGAGAATTTTAGGAGCGAAGGAATGCAGTGACTGGCTTACTTCAGTATCGTTTGTTAAAATAGCGATAAAACACCGACAAAGAAGACACGATACGTTGATGTTCGAGCTAGTCCGCGATATTGTTGTCTTCTATAAGTTCTATCACTTGGATTCTATCTAGTAGGTACAGCGTGGTGGCTTGGGGGCACCAGAGCAGATATGAACGTTGTACTCAAGCTTAGGGCGAATGTACGCCTTATAGATTAAGGCCAAATCAGAGGAGGTGAAATATTTCTTGCAACGATTAAGGATATCGAAATATTTCGCACTATTTTTGACGACCCGAATATGTGATCGTTCCAACTACATAGGTGTTGTGGTGATGCACATACTTGCAATGGAAAGTTTTGCGGATTTATCTATACAATCCCTATTCATGAATAATAGCTGATTATCAGGGGTTCGCTTTAGTGACAGCAGACAGCATTGAATTCCACTCAGTTGTTTTTACCACAGTGCATTACGCTCGCAAGATCAGAATTCAATGTGCTTAACATGCGGTACCGTTCCAATACTACGCCAGAAGGGCAGGGTCGTGAGTTTTAGAACAAATATGAAAAGCTAAAGGTGCTGTCATCAGCGAAGGATTGTGCTTAGACAAGGTGACGTGCTGTCCTGTGATTTCTTTAACATAGTAATAGAAAGAGTTTAGCGAAATTCAAACACCAGCACCAGAGGCACAATCCTTCAAAAGTCGATGCTTCTACGATCGTACGTCGACGATATTGACATAATTGAGCATAACATAATAGAACACAGTTATTTGTCATTCGTGCGCTAGCTAGTATCGAACGGAAGCTATCAAAATTGGTTTAGTAACAAATGAAGGAAAAACCAAGCACAACTCGTTTAAAAACCCGCTTATACGAAAAATTCAATCTGTCTTCGTGAACAAGCTGTCCCACTTTATTGAAACAGGCCTAAGTGAATATTTTGGATATTTTAAAAGGAAAATCTGAAAAATGTATGACTTTGCATAGAAATAATATATGGGTGGCGCTACAACAGATAGAAGGTCAGGGCCTAGCTTCTCAGCAACCACTCGTGTTGTGTGTGCTATTGTTCTCTCACTAGTGTAAGAGACCCACAATTGTATGCCGATTCCGAACAGCCAATTTTGAGAAGCTCTTTCTAAACAATTTTTTTAGCATGGGGGTCGACGCACTGATCCACAGCGCCACAGGCCAACACAAATAGAAAAGACATCTCTAAAATGAAATTTGTGTAGCAAGAAAAACAGATGAACAGGCTTTAAATGCTTCTATTGACTTTGTAATTTTGTATGACTTTACGTACAAAAGCTTATCTCTCACCGTGACAAATATCAATTCTGACAGCACATTTCCTGATTGTTTTGATACTCTAATGATTTTTATGTAGTGCTCGTTAAAACATTATCTTTCAATCTTACTTCTTTCAAAATATGTCGGCTTAAAGGCAGTCATATTTATAAAGTGAAATTATTTTTAAATTATAAGAAACACACAAGTTTCTCGATAAAAAACAAATTTACAATTTTAAGACAGCTTGTGATTGGTAAGGCGCGGACGACCATTGCATTGTAACAGCAGTGTACCAAGATTCCATTCGCAATGTTGCAGCATGGAACCAGATCTTGTCCTATTATTCCTTCGCGGTAATCATCGGTCATCCATAATATCAAAAGCTAGAGAAATGCATCTCGAAGGTGTTACATAAACAGAACAGAAATAGAAAACGAAAAACAATCCTGGCTAACGCTCGAGGCTCCTTTTCGAATATCGGACCAATTTGCAATACTTGGGCTATTTTAAAAACATATTCAGGCAATCAAGATTAATGGGATACAAACGTGGCTACGGACTTGCGACTAAATACATTACAAGGCGTAGTTGGGCAAGGGATCGTGCTGGAACTCACAGTTGGTTGGACAAGTGCTTGGATTAGCCGAGGTCCGCTTAGATGTAAAAGCCGGTTAATTGAAATTAAAATTCTGGTTTTTCGTCATTCCATTTAAGCACGTTCGACTGTATGTGCTGTCAACACAACATCGACGAATTGGACCCAATGTCACAATCGACAGTTATAAGTAGTAAGAGACTCTACTTGCCTTGGCTCTTCAATAAACTCTTACAACTACACCTCGGAAGAGGAAAAACGAAGAATTGAACCTGCTAATCGCTCTTTCTTCGGGCAGAGATGTCAATTGAGTAGTAAGGCCCTATCTCCAACAAATAAGGTGATCCTGTGTAGTACCTTGATGCCAGTTCTACTATATGACCATGTAGAATGGACCTTGTAGGCTTTTCGTATACGTATACGTTGATGAGTTCTGAAAGATGAGATTAATCGACGAACTATACGAGCTTGTTGCTGCAAAGCTTGTCCTTGTCATAAAACTGCTCTTCAGTTGCTCAAGATGGCTAGGGCAAGTAGAGGGAATAGAAACCAATGCTCCGGCCGGCAGAGTCTTCCAATCTAACCCGGACGGAAAACTTAGTAGAGGATGACCTCGCCTTAGGTCGAGCGCACAAGTTGAAAGGGACTTCAAGCGCCTTGTGGCCAACTGGAGGCAGCTATCTAAGGACCGTACTAGATGTATGGGCTTCTTAGTTAAGGCCCAGATTCAACTCGACCTGTAGCAACGCCGAAGTAAGTAAAGAAGGCATATGACAATAATATAATAACATGTTGTGAAGTGAAACACCGAATCCGTACCTCTCCAGTGGACCCCGTGAAATGTGACTACACTTAATGTCGCACTCCAGTGTTTGTCAGTAAAACCACACCTTATTGATTACATCACACAAGATATCCGCATAATGTTTACTATCCCCCACTAACTGATGGAAGGACAAACAGTCACTTTTGACAAATCAGCTTCCACCGCACACTCATGATGAAAATTAAAACGTTCTCTCCTTGACAAATGGTTACGGTGGAAATGTTAAGATACCCTACCCGAGGATGTGGCACATAAACTATACGTATTCCCTCCACATCGTTACTATCCTTATCCCCGTTCATGACCCGAAAGGGATTACATCCACTACATCCCGTGATGGGGTATTGAAACCGGCCTAAGCAACAAATCGGGCACAGTTTTTGGGGAAAGTCCCTAATGGCAGTCATAAATTGTCAACACCAGACCCCGGGCGGCTGTTGGCCAAGCCGACAAATGCCCAATTATCCGAGCGTATTGCAAATGAAATGAAAATCGCCTCGGACATTATTTTTAATAAAAACAAAAACCAACCAAAAAAATACAAACAATTCACAACTCGCACGGAAATAAGCATGCCTTCGCATTCCAAATAATGTCCTGACTTTGAACGTGATTGATGGCTCAATTAAAGCATCCATTACATTCAGGCCTCTGTCTACATACCCCAAAAATGTATCAAGTTTCCATGCGAAAAGCTCCCTGGGACGCACACATTTGACTTGGCGCTGCAACAAAACGGACCCTCCTGTCCTGCTGCTGCTGCTAGGAAATGGAGTCTATCAATCAACATCAAATCAAGACGAAATGGATTCGATTCGTAGCCCCATGCGCCCGTCCTGCCTAACGCAAACTGATCGGCTTACTGTACGGTAATGAGTAACTCTTCTTCTCTACACAGCATCGCTGGACGTAATTAGTGGCAGAACTGCCTACCTTGCTGAAGATGATGTAATTACCGGAATGTCTCCTGCAAATGGGAATTCATGGGCAAAGGGACGGACGCCTCACGTTGGTGGACGGGAATGGGAGTAGACGGAACGAAAATCTGACGATACAGCGCAAAAACTGCACCAAGCCGTAATCCTTTGTGACCATTGAAGTACAAAGTGGAAGATACAGTTTCACAGTAGCTGGCTGGCTGTGTGTGTGAGTGTGAGTGGACTCTAGAAAGGAGCCAGGAGCAAGCAACGTTGAATCTGGAGAGGACACACAGAAAGAACTAATTACTTTCCACGCCGGCAATAACTCTTCATGCAATGTCCTTTCGACGCAACCAGGAAGAGGCAGTCCTGGAGTAAGATACGAAGTATATCGCGTACCTCCTTGGAGCAGACATTTTGCAAGCATTCCACATAATTGCACAGTGGAACTTATCTCGTAAGCACTGCGGTTAATATGACCAAACTGCCGTATAACGAGCTGGCCCCCCGGTCTACGGTTGCCGGTCTCCAGTGCTTGCGCCGTATTGATACATACAAAGGCGGTTTTGGTTATGCTCGAGGAATGAATACTGTTGGCCTGATGGACAGGAACGACTTTTTAATGAGCTCTCAGGAATCAGAGAATATACAGTATGGAGTAGCGCCCATTTATACAAGGCCTGCCAATGAGACTATGAAACTACCCCCCGAGAGGATTTCCAACCGCCCAATCGATTGCCTGTTCAGGGGAATGCCATAGTGCGGCTGAATAAAGGGTCTTTCAAGCTGAAGTGCTGGATGAAATGAACTGGATTATAATGAAATGGCCACTTGTCGGTATGAAAGTGGTTGAAGGGTGTTCCTGAATTGATAGTGGATTTTCAGTATTCGTAGTTGAAGTCATTCGGGTTAAAGGATTAGCAGTTTGGTTTCAAATTGACTGGAGAGACTGCTTTAAACTTGATTATAGTCTATGGGATTGTAAGAGGCAATTTTGTCTGTAGAGGACACTGTATCTGAATTGGGGGAATAATTGTGATCTGAAATTCAGATTTCTTCTAAGCTGTGACGCAATCAATTCCGAAAGCATACATCATTTAGTTTAATTTTGTTCAAATTGTATGGTTTTAACTTTCAACCTACAACTCAAGAGTTGATCAATTTCTGATTTCCTCAACTAACGGATAAAGCACATATTAAGGGACAAAATCATGGATTTTCTCTCTTTTTGTAGTTGTTCGTCGTCTCTCAAATTTGAAAATGACATTCATGTATGAATTGTGAAAAGCATTTCCGGAGAAATTACAAAAACTGAACTCCTGGATCTTAGATTTCAGTCTATGAGATTCAATAGTGAACAAAATAAATTTTCAAGTCTCCACATAAATCTCGAGTTTAGACCAACTCCGAAGTTGATGAACACTCAAGTTTCCGCTATGATGAGCAATGATGAACAAAAAATACCTTCCGTCATTGCTTAATAAGGCACTTCGTTCATAGACAAAGTAATTTGGACACAATTACACGATCTCTGTGGATTCACAGTAATGTTAACGATTTTCACCTTAAACGGCATCTCGACAAAGTTTCGAGATACAAGGGGTGATTTTTTAAAAGCTATAGGAAAGTTTTTTTTTAAAATAAACACATAAAATTCAGAAAAATGTATGAAATCTTTATTTGAATCGATATTACGGTCCATATAATTAAATGTTTGAAGATTATTTCATGCAAATGTTGACCTTGACTGCGCCTCAAATGGTCCATCCGCTTAGTCCAATTTTGGCATACTCTTTCCAACATTTCGGCCGGTATCTAACGAATAAATGCTTCAATGTTGTCTTCCAATGCGTCAATTGAAGCTTGCTTGTCTGTATAGACAAAGCCCCACAAAACATAGTCTTAAGGCGTTAAATCGCACTCAATTAGTCCATTGTTGCGCGTGCTGTGTGGCATTTGGCATCGTCTTGTTGAAACCACATGTCATGCAAGTCAAGCTCTTGCATTTTGGGCAAAAAAAATTGGATATCATCTCACGGTAGCGCTCACCATTCACAGTTACGTTACGATTCGCATCATCTTTGAAAAAGTACGGTCCAATGATGCCACCAGCCCATAAACGCAAAATGAGCTTCGTCACTGAACACAATTTTTCGGTAAAGAAGCGCGATGAACTTAACGGGCACGCATTCGTTTGTAAGACGACTCATGGTTAAATTAAAGACCAAACTGAAAATGTTTGACAGTGAAACAAAACACGAAACGTGAGTCAGCTTTTTAAGCCAGTGTTGCCAAAAAGATAATAGCTAAAAAATTACCCTTTAGAAGGCGTTCATCTACTGGCAGGATCGAGAATGTTAAGATTCTCCTGGATTCAATTACCTCTGGCACCGTGCGCTGGTCTTACCATGGATTCCAGTTACAGATCATTCAATGGGCTTGGGTAAAAACAACAGAATACTACATTAAGTAATGATCTCTAAAAAAACATTTAAAGAAGAAGATATAACTACGGTGATCATTCGTCCACTTTAGAGGACAGTCCTAATTTGTTGGTATTGTTACTTTTTTATATATTTTATCTTCTTGAAGAGCACATCTTTACAAAATTGTCCTCTGAATGTTCTTTTTTTTTTTTTTGCAAAAAAATGTCTATGATCTACACAGTAAGAGAACAGTACACGGCGGGCCAAAATCAAGTTTATTCTTATTTTAAAATGGACAGTTTTCGCAGTATCGCTTTCAGTTACTCTAATTTTCCTAGACCCTGTTGATGATTTCAGGCTCTAGCTCACAGAGTTAATGGATGATATTGGTCTTAAGTGCGTGGATCACTTCACTGTTCGCTATCCTGTATGAAACAGAGGTCGTCCAAATCCATGTTGATTAGCATGGCTCTGTAAGGCCCACCATTGACCACGACGTTGTTCCTAGTCTCATTTTCAAAAAAAAAAAAATACGCAACCCACAGCAGTCAAATTCACATCTGTGCGCACCGTACGAGGTGGAGGACAACGTTTAAAAAAAGCTTAAGCTGAAAGGCACATTCAAACTAATACCAGAATAGTTTAGGGTACCCATATCGGGTTAGAAGGTTAAGAACGATTTAGTTTTAGCTTGTTT